>JAOPSE010000291.1:0-600000 GCA_029449295.1 Zea luxurians | reverse complement strand
TCTACCAATTGTTTTTATATTAATAATTCATTTTCTAATTCAATCTATCTACTTTTCTTATTCACTGGACTGCGCAACAATTTGCAGAAAAGACAGGGGCTAATCTACAAAAATTCCAGAGACTCAGAGCTATATCAGTACGGACGGCGGGTTGATTACTTAATTCTGCAGGGACTCTTTTGCAACTTGACACGCGCGAAGGGGTAAGTTTCATTACCAGCCGCCAGATCAAAATTGAACGACCCTGATTAGATTCCCATCGTATGCCATATGAACCCTTAGATCAGGAACCGAGGGCGGCGATTTAAAGTAACGGGGACACGACCCCGATCCTAGATGCGGGGATCAACGGTGTTCGCTTAGTTGGGAGGAAAGGGGTATGTTGTCTTGATCGCGGCCGTTTGATCAGGCATCCAACGGCAACGGATCGTCTTCATCCCCAAGAGGCAGGACGCGACGGAGCAGTGCGCGTGCGGCGGCGCTCACGCAGGAGAGAGAACATCGGCGCCCTGGTCACCGAATCGCGACACGGGAAGCAGCAAAACGAAGCAAAGCATCACACAGACACCATGGACAGGTTCTTACCCCAGTGGATAGCTCGGACGCATGCGACCACGATGAGTAGCGACACCGAGGCACCGCGCGACAACGGCGAGGGATTTCCTAGCCACTGGTCAATCTCACACCCGCCAACCAACTCAATCCGCCACCGCATATGCCGAGGGAGACTCCCTAGTAGTCAATCCAGGCACCGGCGCAGTCTTGCCGCGAATCGATGATGGCAGCCACGGTGGCGCAGCTGAAATCCATGCCGGGAGCGGGAGGGCGCGAAGGCGGGGTCAGCCGGAGTGCGGATGGTGCCCGCAGCGTTGGTGTCATGCGCCTTGAAGAGGAAGAACCCCAGCAGCGGCACTGGCGGCACGCACCGAGCACCGGCGAGCAGTTCGGTTAGAGCCGGTGGCTGCGCGTGGAGGAGAGGTAAGGGAAAGGTGCTCGAGGACGTCCAGATGGAAGGAGCGGCCATATTTATGGTTGATGGCGGAGTCCGCCATGGAGTTCGGTCGAGGGGCCCCGCACTTCGCGCGGCCGAAAAACATGGCGACTCCGGTGGAGAGGTGGTCTGCTGGCCAGGGTCTGCGCGGAGTCCGAGCTAGGCGCATTCGGTTGGGGAAGACGACCCAGGGAAGCCGGGCCCACATGTCATTGTCACAGCCAACGAGTGGAGATGTGCCGCCAGGTGCGGTTTCCCCCGGGCCGAGCGCGAGAGGAAAGGTGTGGATTCTGTTATAGGAGTATCACTGCCATCCCGGCCCCACATGGAAGTGGCAGGATCACAGGAGCGTAGCGTGGCTGACATGATGGTCCCACATGTCGGCACCGAATTTTCACAGGCTAGGCAAGCACGGTGATGTGGGCCGACTGGGCGATTTCGGTCCAGAATCAGGTTCGTTTCATCCTTTTCTTTTCTATTTCTATTTCCCTTTCTCATTTCAAATCCAAATCACACCATGTTTTACTTCTAAATTTCAAATTTATGCACAAGAGAAAAAAAAATCTCCACATGATGCACAATTTCCACCTAGTATTTATTTAGTTATTTTATTTATTTTTATTTTATTTAATTTAGGTTTTCAACATGATGTACACGCACCACATTATTTCAATATATTATTATTTGAGTGTGTAGTCGAATTAAAGGTAAATTCAGAAATTCTCCCTTTGTTGTGATAGGAACATTTTTCCAATGTCTAATCTTTATTATGATTTATTTTAACCATCATTATTTTATTATGATCATTTACCTTTAAAAAGGGTGAATTATAAAGTTTAATTATTTATCAAGGGTACTTTGCTCAGATTTCTTCTACCAATCCCAAATTTAGAATTTGGGTGTTACAAATCCTACCCCCTTAAAAATAATCTCGTCCTCGAGATTAGTAGAAAAGGGATGCTACCAGTTTGGTTTAGGAATCAAAAGTTTTGTTTCATGTTTTTTTTATACTAGCTAGTAGATGATTTGGAAAATATAGACATATATGTCTAGCCATCTATTAGGCCAGATGAGGTACGATTATGGCAAGTATAGGTTGTGGCAAGGAAGAGTATAATAAGGAAAGACTTCATCCGGAACTGTGGATCTTGATTCCGCTAGCGACTCAACTTGATTCTTTGAAGTCTTGAGTTGATGCTTATCTTTCTTTGACGTGGTTGGTCTTCTTTGGCCTTTCATCTTGGAGTTGCCATCCGAGTTAAGGACATATGGTTAGGATATATGTGTGTAGGATGGATTATATGGTGCAGGTAGGTTAGAATCTTCTTGCTAGGTTAAAATTGAGGGGTTATGCAACTATCGGATGGTTAAGGTAGTTGCATATGGCCAAGTCGATCTGTCATTCTTAATTTAGTGCAGGGTGAACTAAGTTAAGACTGGTTCTATAGGAGTAAAGTCTAAACTATTTCATCAGTATTATCTAACATGTTTGATAAGTCACTTTAGATTAGATCAGATCTAGGTTAGATGGGTGTGACTAGTTTGACTAGATAAGATCTAATTAATTTGCATTAGATCATGGTTGTTAAACTAGGGTGGATAAGTATGCTTATTAGGATAAGGTGAAATAAAATCTTTTGGGATTAGTTAGATCTATTAAGATGAGATAAAAAAATCCTTTTCAAGATAAGATGAATCTATTAAGATAAGAGAAAACCTCTTAAGATAAGATGGATCTATATACATTAGGATAAGTTAAGACCTTTTTGAGATAAGATAGATCTATGAGTGTAGGATAGAATCCCTTAAGATGAGATGAATCTATTAAGCTAGATACATTTTTTTTAGGGATAATCCAATTTGTCTAGTTACTTTTATAAGCATTTTTTTCTATATGTATATGCAGATGTAATTGTGGACATTACTCCACAACTCATCACACTCAATCAAAGATCCAAATCAACCAAGTATCATAAGAACAAACATTCAAGTTCAAAGATATCTATATAAAGAAAAATAATTTTGTTTTTGTTCCTAAGAGTAGGTCTCCTATTCCTAAAGGTCACTTTAACCACAGGATTTCAAAGTGTGAAATCCAAGTTTGTCTTTAGAAGGAAAAAGATAAGAGTAATCAGAGTAAAGCGGAAATAGATGAGAAAAGATTAAGAAAAGTTTAGAAAAGAATCAGAGTAAGGTAAGTAAATATTGGTTGTCCAGTTCTATCTAGGTTTCGTCCTACAGTCAACATTCCTCTGATACCACTTCTGTCACACCCGGGTTTCGGGGGCACCAAGGCCCGGGCGCGAACATAAACACTAGGTATGCTGGGACCAAGTCTCACACATATGATGTATAGTGGCACAGGATCGAATGTCACCTCTTTATATATAACAGGAGTTCTATACAAAATAAATAATTACATTATAAGGAGACAACGGTCCAGCAACCCAAAGTTGACTGGGAGACGACGACCTAGACCTCTCGCGAACTCGTCACAGCATCCTCCAAGCGCTTCATCCTGCGGTACCTGTTCTTGACCTGTGGGGTGTGTGAGACAGCAAGAGTGAGCTCACATACGTTCATCGCTCAACAAGTTGTGGGGAATAATGTGCATGAACTCGCCAAAGGTGGGAGCTCACGTGGAGTGTAAGGCTTACCAAAGAAGATGGTTAGAGCTGAGCATTGCTTTTAAAGTTGGTCAAAATTTTATTAGTAGTTACTAAGTATAAGTAAATACCAACCCAGTTAAATAGTAGAACAAAAGTAACAACTTCACCTGCGATGCAATGTATATGACAAATTGAGTTTAAGTTCCATAATTTAATCATGTGAGGGTCCGAGCTGCTCATGACCGTGAGCACGGCTAGTATACTAGTTTTACACTCTGCAGAGGTTGCGCATCTTTACCCACAAGTCGTGTATCCCATGTCGCCAGGGTTTGCAAGGCCCTTAGACACTACCGAGGTGAATGGCTAGGGATCCACTACGAGGCCTTTACAAAGTTCCACTAGCTTCCGAAAACCCGCTACAGTTTATAGGAAGTTCCAATGCAGGAATCCCTTGCAGGACCGCCATCGCAGCAAAATCCTCCTGAGGGCCTCCCTACACTGACCACTCCCCTACTGCCCTTGCCCCTTTCAGGTAAGGTAGTCTTCCACTAGCTTTCCTAATTAATCAGCCAAGGGGTCCCATTCCTCCCTTGTGGTAGCACTGTTTTCCCGGGTGGTTCTCCATGTTCCAATTAACATAATGATCTTATCATGAACAATAAATAACAACTGATAACAAAAGTGTAATCATGAATAGTGTATCTCCATACCCAAAACCACATATAGCACTAGCAAGTACTACCCAGAAAGTTTAGTGGTAAACAAGGTATAAAGATAGACAAACTAAGGTAACCTATTGGGTCCCATCAAAATTAACCTATGCAGATCATTATGATTAATTAGAACATGAGTGGGTAAAAAGAAGTGATCAAGGACACAACTTGCCTGGGCCTTGAGAATCCAGGTACCAACTTGCTCTTCAGATGACACGTGACTTTACGCTAAACGTAGCAATACAGACAAACATGTGTAGGCAAAATTAACATCACACCAAACATAAGAATGAATTGTGTAATAATAATCTACGCGCTTGTACGAGACTAACGCAACTTGAACGGATCAAATCGGAGTTAAAACGAAGGAGTTATGATTTTTCTAAGGTTTTATGTATTTGATATAAGATTAATTAGAATATAAATTTTAATGTGACTTTCATGTGAAAATAGTGGTACTAGATGATAGACAATAATATTACAAAATTATAGGAATTGGAATAGATAAATTTGGACTTTAAATGAATTTTCTACGAATTAAATAAATTCTACCAATTGTTTTTATATTAATAATTCATTTTCTAATTCAATCTATCTACTTTTCTTATTCACTGGACTGCGCAACAATTTGCAGAAAAGACAGGGGCTAATCTACAAAAATTCCAGAGACTCAGAGCTATATCAGTACGGACGGCGGGTTGATTACTTAATTCTGCAGGGACTCTTTTGCAACTTGACACGCGCGAAGGGGTAAGTTTCATTACCAGCCGCCAGATCAAAATTGAACGACCCTGATTAGATTCCCATCGTATGCCATATGAACCCTTAGATCAGGAACCGAGGGCGGCGATTTAAAGTAACGGGAACACGACCCCGATCCTAGATGCGGGGATCAACGGTGTTCGCTTAGTTGGGAGGAAAGGGGTATGTTGTCTTGATCCTGGCCGTTTGATCAGGCATCCAACGGCAACGGATCGTCTTCATCCCCAAGAGGCAGGACGCGGCGGAGCAGTGCGCGTGCGGCGGCGCTCACGCAGGAGAGAGAACATCGGCGCCCTGGTCACCGAATCGCGACACGGGAAGCAGCAAAACGAAGCAAAGCATCACACAGACACCATGGACAGGTTCTTACCCCAGTGGATAGCTCGGACGCATGCGACCACGATGAGTAGCGACACCGAGGCACCGCGCGACAACGGCGAGGGATTTCCTAGCCACTGGTCAATCTCACACCCGCCAACCAACTCAATCCGCCACCGCATATGCCGAGGGAGACTCCCTAGTAGTCAATCCAGGCACCGGCGCAGTCTTGCCGCGAATCGATGATGGCAGCCACGGTGGCGCAGCTGAAATCCATGCCGGGAGCGGGAGGGCGCGAAGGCGGGGTCAGCCGGAGTGCGGATGGTGCCCGCAGCGTTGGTGTCATGCGCCTTGAAGAGGAAGAACCCCAGCAGCGGCACTGGCGGCACGCACCGAGCACCGGCGAGCAGTTCGGTTAGAGCCGGTGGCTGCGCGTGGAGGAGAGGTAAGGGAAAGGTGCTCGAGGACGTCCATATGGAAGGAGCGGCCATATTTATGGTTGATGGCGGAGTCCGCCATGGAGTTCGGTCGAGGGGCCCCGCACTTCGCGCGGCCGAAAAACATGGCGACTCCGGTGGAGAGGTGGTCTGCTGGCCAGGGTCTGCGCGGAGTCCGAGCTAGGCGCATTCGGTTGGGGAAGACGACCCAGGGAAGCCGGGCCCACATGTCATTGTCACAGCCAACGAGTGGAGATGTGCCGCCAGGTGCGGTTTCCCCCGGGCCGAGCGCGAGAGGAAAGGTGTGGATTCTGTTATAGGAGTATCACTGCCATCCCGGCCCCACATGGAAGTGGCAGGATCACAGGAGCGTAGCGTGGCTGACATGATGGTCCCACATGTCGGCACCGAATTTTCACAGGCTAGGCAAGCACGGTGATGTGGGCCGACTGGGCGATTTCGGTCCAGAATCAGGTTCGTTTCATCCTTTTCTTTTCTATTTCTATTTCCCTTTCTCATTTCAAATCCAAATCACACCATGTTTTACTTCTAAATTTCAAATTTATGCACAAGAGAAAAAAATCTCCACATGATGCACAATTTCCACCTAGTATTTATTTAGTTATTTTATTTATTTTTATTTTATTTAATTTAGGTTTTCAACATGATGTACACGCACCACATTATTTCAATATATTATTATTTGAGTGTGTAGTCGAATTAAAGGTAAATTCAGAAATTCTCCCTTTGTTGTGATAGGAACATTTTTCCAATGTCTAATCTTTATTATGATTTATTTTAACCATCATTATTTTATTATGATCATTTACCTTTAAAAAGGGTGAATTATAAAGTTTAATTATTTATCAAGGGTACTTTGCTCAGATTTCTTCTACCAATCCCAAATTTAGAATTTGGGTGTTACAACCCTTCGGGGGGCCAGCCTTCGAACCCCTGATCAGTAAGGAGGCTCGGAGCCTAGTTCCTTCACGGGGAAGGATCTCTTTCGGGGTATCCCCCTTTCCCGGTCCCTGTCGCAAGAGATAGAGAAAGAGGAAAAAAAAGGAAAAAGGATACGAAACCGAACGGCGCGGCGTACCTTTTTGGCGCGGTTGTTTCGGCGAAGGCGAAGCGTCGCCCGCTGCTCCTGCCAGAAGCGCCGCCTGTCCAGCCGCGGAGTTAATGCGACGGGGCGAGTAGTTGGTAGGGCGGTCGTTGCGCGTGCGCGAGCCGTTCGAGGAACGGATCACGGGCGCATTGTCTTCACGCCGTGAGAGGGGGTTCTCTAGCTGCCCCCGGATGGGACGTGAGCTTGCAGGATCAGATTGTCTTGTAGCGTGTGCCTTGTGCGGCCGTCGAGGCCAGAACACACACCCTCGCTGCGTTGTAAAGCTGCGTCTCTTTTCCTCTTGTTTCGAGTATCTGGACTTTTTGTCGGTAACAGGGATGTTTGTGTGAGCGAGAGTTGCTTCTCGCGGAAGGTGATGAGTGAGGTATCCGTATCCCGGAGGCGTGGGAGTCCCTCGGCTCGGTCGGCCTTGCCGCTTACGCGTACTTTCACCCGTCCATGAGGCCCTGTCACCGACTCGGTCGAGAAGGCTCGAAGGATCGCTTCGGCAGAAGGGCTTCCGAACGTAAAGACTTGTTCGATCCGTGGAGCCACTTTATCCGAACGCGAGTTACTTATCGCAGAAGGTGATGAGTGAGGTATCCGTATCCCGGAGGCGTAGGAGTCCCTCGGCTCGGTCAGCCTTGGCTGCTTACGTGTACTCTGTCGTTTCCAGGACCCACTTTTCGAAGTAGTCAAAAAGCACGAAAGATATTCTGGTAAAAGAGATTTTTTTTCGAGGAAAATTTTGACGCAGAGGGGGTTTCCCCCCTTTTAGCCCCCGAGGGAGGGTCGGGCTTTGCCGAGGCGAGGCCGACCCTTCCTTGTTGACTAAACTTTGCATGGGTGCGAGGTATATGAACAACTTGGAAACATCTTAAGGGTAGAAGCGACGTAGCTGTTGGATGTTCCAAGCGTTGCCGTAGACCTCGCCTTGACTGTTGGCCAGTTGTACGTTCCGGGCTTCAGAACTTTGGCGATGACGAATGGCCCCTCCCAGGGGGCGTGAGCTTTTGCCTCCCTCGGGTGTCTTGCCGCAGCCGAAGCACCAGGTCGCCCACCTGGAGGTCTCGGGGTCGGACCCCTCGGGCGTGGTAGCGTCGCAGGGACTTCTGATACCGCGCCGAGTGTAGTAAGGCCCTGTCCCGAGCCTCTTCCAGCTGGTCCAGCGAGTCTTCTCGGCTAGCTTGGTTGCTTTGATCGTCGTAGGCCCTCGTCCTCGGGGAGCCGTATTCCAGGTCAGTGGGCAAGACGGCCTCGGCCCCGTAGACCAGGAAGAACAGCGTGAAACTCGTGGCTCGGCTCGGCGTTGTCCTCAGGCTCCAGACCACCGAGGGGAGTTCCTTCATCCATCGCTTGCCGAACTTGTTGAGGTCGTTGTAAATCCGAGGCTTGAGCCCTTGTAGAATCATGCCGTTGGCACGCTCTACTTGCCCATTCGACATGGGATGAGCTACGGCAGCCCAGTCCACCCGGATGTGGTGATCCTCGCAAAAATCCAAGAATTTTCTGCCGGTGAACTGGGTGCCGTTGTCGGTGATGATGGAGTTTGGGACCCCGAAGCGATGGATGATGTTGGTGAAGAACGCCACCGCCTGCTCGGACCTGATGCTGTTCAGGGGTCAGACCTCGATCCACTTGGAGAATTTGTCGACGACGACCAGCAGGTGCGTGTAGCCCCCGGGCGCCTTCTGCAGAGGGCCGACGAGGTCCAGACCCCACACAGCGAAGGGCCAGGTGATGGGTATCGTCTGCAGAGCCTGAGCGGGCAGGTGGGTCTGCTTCGCATAGAATTGACACCCTTCGCAGGTGCGGACAATTCTAGTGGCGTCAGCCATCGCCGTTGGCCAGTAGAAGCCTTGCCGGAAAGCGTTCCCGACGAGGGCTCGAGGCGCTGCATGATGGCCGCAAGCCCCCGAGTGTATCTCTTGCAGGAGTTCCTGACCTTCGGCGATGGAGATGCATCGCTGGAGGATGCCCGAGGGGCTGCGGTGGTAGAGCTCCTTCTCATCGCCCAGCAAGACGAACGACTTGGCGCGTCGCGCTACCCGCCGAGCCTCGGCTTGGTCGAGGGGTAGCTCTCCTTGGCGGAGATATTGCAGGTACGGGGTCTGCCAATCTCGATCAGGCGTGACCCCGCTTCGCTCCTCCTCGATGCGCAGCGCCTCGCCCTCGGGGGCTGAGGGTACCTCGGGCTGAACCGAGAACGCCTCGGGCTGGGCCGAGGGTACCTCGGACTCGGGCATGTCGTTGATCTTGACGAAGGGTTGGTGCAGATCCCAGGAGAAGACGTCCGGGGGAACCGTCGTTCGCCCCGAGGCTATTTTTGCCAGCTCGTCCGCAGTCTCGTTGCAGCGCCGGGCGATGTGGTTAAGCTCGAGCCCGTAGAACTTGTCTTCCAGGCGCCGAACCTCATCGCAGTAGGCCTCCATCTTCGGGTCGCGGCAGTGGGAGTTCTTCATGACTTGGTCGATGACGAGCTGCGAGTCGCCGCGAGCGTCGAGGCGTCGGACCCCTAGCTCGATGGCGATTCGCAATCCGTTGATCAGAGCTTCGTACTCAGCCACATTGTTGGACGCCGGGAAATGGAGGCGCAGCACGTAGCGTAGGTGTTTCCCGAGGGGCGAGATGAAGAGCAGGCCTGCGCCGGCTCCCGTCTTCATCAACGACCCGTCGAAAAACATGGTCCAGAGCTCCGGTTGGATCGGAGCCATCGGCAGCTGGGTGTCGACCCATTCGGCTACGAAGTCTGCCAATACCTGGGACTTGATGGCCTTCCGAGGGGCGAACGAGATTGTCTCGCCCATGATTTCCACCGCCCACTTTGCGATCCTGCCCGAGGCCTCTCGGCACTGGATGATCTCCCCCAGGGGGAAGGATGACACCACAGTTACCTGATGAGACTCGAAGTAATGTCGCAACTTTCGCCTCGTCAGGATCACTGCATACAGTAGCTTCTGAACTTGTGGGTAGCGGATCTTGGTTTCGGACAGCACCTCGTTGACGAAGTAAACTGGCCTCTGAACGGGCAATGCATGCCCCTCTTCTTGCCTTTCGACCACAATCGCGGCGCTAACCACCTGAGTGGTCGCGGCGACGTAGACCAAGAGGGCTTCTCCATCAGCTGGGGGTACCAAGATAGGCGCCTTGGTGAGGAGCGCCTTCAGGTTCCCGAGAGCTTCCTCGGCCTCAGGGGTCCAAGTGAAGCACTCGGCCTTCCTTAAGAGGCGGTACAGAGGCAGGCCTCTTTCGCCGAGGCGTGAGATGAAACGGCTCAAGGCCGCGAGACATCCCATGACCCTCTATACACCTTTTAAGTCCTTGATGGGCCCCATGCTGGTGATGGCTGCGATCTTCTCCGGGTTGGCTTCGATGCCCCGCTCGGAGGCGATGAACCCCAGGAGCATGCCTCGGGGCACCCCGAAGACACACTTTTCGGGATTGAGCTTGACGTCCTTTGCCTTGAGACACCGGAATGTCACTTCAAGGTCGGAGAGGAGGTCGGAGGCTTTCCTTGTCTTGACTATGATGTCATCGACGTAGGCCTCGACCGTACGACCGATGTGTTCGCCGAACACATGGTTCATGCACCGCTGGTACGTCGCACCCGCGTTCCTCAAACCGAGCGGCATGGTGACATAGTAGTACATGCCGAAGGGCGTGATGAAAGAAGTCGCGAGCTGGTCGGACTCTTTCATCTTGATTTGATGATACCCTGAGTAGGCATCGAGGAAAGACAGGGTTTCGCACCCAGCAGTGGAATCCACGATTTGATCGATGCGAGGTAGAGGGTAGGGAACCTTCGGACACGCTTTGTTGAGACCAGTGTAGTCTACACACATCCGCCATTTCCCCCCTTTCTTTCTCACAAGCACAGGGTTGGCAAGCCATTCGGGATGGAATACCTCTTTGATGAACCATGCTGCCATTAGCTTGTGGATCTCCTCGCCTATCACTCTGCGCTTCTCCTCATCGAATCGGCGCAGAGGCTGCCTGACCGGTCGGGCTCCGGCCCGAATATCCAGCGAGTGCTCGACGACATCCCTCGGTATGCCGGGCATGTCCGAGGGACTCCACGCAAAGACATCGGCGTTTGCGTGGAGAAAGTCGACGAGCACTGCTTCCTATTTGGGGTCGAGCCCGGAACCGATCTGGATCTGCTTGGAGGTGTCGCCACTGGGGTCGAGAGGGACGGCCTTAACCGTCTCCGCTGGCTCGAAGTTGCCGGCGTGTCGCTTCACGTCTGGCACCTCTCTGGAGAGGTTCTCCAGGTCGGCGATGAGGGCCTCGGACTCGGCGAGGGCCTCGGCGTACTCCACGCACTCCACGTCGCATTCGAACGCGTGTTTGTACGTGGGGCCGACGGTGATGACCCTGTTGGGGCCCGGCATCTTGAGCTTCAGGTAGGTGTAGTTGGGGACGGCCAAGAACTTCGCGTAGCATGGCCTCCCCAATACCGCGTGGTAGGTTCCTCGGAACCCGACCACCTCGAACGTCAAAATCTCCCTTCGGAAGTTGGAGGGCGTTCCGAAGCAGACAGGAAGGTCGAGCCGTCCGAGGGGCTGGACGCGCTTCCTAGGAATGATCCCGTGGAAGGGCGCAGCGCCTTCTCGGACGGAGGACAGATCGACGCGCAGGAGCCTGAGGGTCTCGGCGTAGATGATGTTGAGGCAGCTGCCCCCATCCATCAGGACCTTGGTGAGCCTGACGTCGCCGATGATGGGGTCGACGACGAGCGGGTATTTCCCCGAGCTCGGCACGTGGCCGGGGTGGTCAGCTTGGTCGAAGGTGATGGGCTTGTCGGACCAGTCTAGGTAGACTGGCGCCGCCACCTTCACCGAGCAGACCTCCCGACGCTCTCGCTTGCGATGCCGAGCCGAGGCATTCGCCGCATGCCCTCCATAGATCATGAAGCAGTCGCGGACCTCGGGGAACTCTCCTGCTTGGTGATCTTCCTTTTTGTCGTTGTCGCGGGCCCTGCCACCCTCTGCGGGTGGCCCGGCCTTGTGGAAGTGGCGCCGAAGCATGACGCACTCCTCGAGGGTGTGCTTGACGGGCCCCTGATGGTAGGGGCACGGCTCCTTGAGCATCTTGTCAAAGAGGTTAGCACCTCCGGGGGGCTTCCGAGGGTTCTTGTACTCGGCGGCGGCGACAAGGTCCGCGTCGGCGGCGTCGCGTTTCGCTTGCGACTTCTTCTTGCCTTTCTTCTTGGCGCCGCACGGAGTAGACGCCTCGGGAGCCTCTTCCGACGGGCGGCCCTGGGGCTGCTTGTCCTTTCGGAAGATGGCCTCGACCGCCTCCTGGCCAGAGGCGAACTTGGTGGCGATGTCCATCAGCTCGCTCGCCCTAGTGGGGGTCTTGCGACCCAACTTGCTCACTAGGTCGCGGCAGGTGGTGCCGGCAAGGAACGCGCCGATGACATCTGAGTCGGTGATGTTGGGTAGCTCGGTGCGCTGCTTCGAGAATCGCCGGATGTAGTCCCGCAGAGACTCCCCCGGCTGCTGTCGGCAGCTTCGGAGGTCCCAGGAATTCCCGGGGCGCACGTACGTGCCCTGGAAATTACCGGCGAAGGCTTGGACCAAATCATCCCAGTTGGAGATCTGCCCCGGAGGCAGGTGCTCCAACCAGGCGTGAGCAGTGTCGGAGAGAAACAGGGGGAGGTTGCGGATGATGAGGTTGTCGTCGTTCGTTCCACCCAGTTGGCAGGCCAGGCGGTAGTCTACGAGCCACAATTCCGGTCTCGTTTCCCCCGAGTACTTTGTGATAGTAGTCGGGGGTCGGAAACGGGCCGGAAACGGCGCCCGCTGGATGGCCCGGCTGAAGGCCTGCGGACCGGGTGGTTCGGGCGAGGGACTCCGATCCTCCCCACTGTCGTAGCGTCCCCCACGCCTGGGGTGGTAGCCTCGGCGCACCCTTTCGTCGAGGTGGGCCCGATGGTCGCGACGATGGTGCTCGTTGCCGAGTTGGCCCGGGGCCGCAGGCGCGGTGTTGCGCGTGCGCCCGGTGTAGACCGAGGCTTCCCGCATGAATCGGGAAGTCGCGGCATGAGGTTCCGAGGGGTACCCCTGCCTTCGGGAGGCAGAGCTCTCGGCCCGCCGGGCCGCAGCGCCTTCCAGGAGATTCTTGAGCTCTCCCTGGATTCGCCGACCCTCGGTGGTTGATGGTTCTGGCATCGCGGGGAGGAGCATCGCTGCGGCTGCCAGGTTCTGACCGACCCCGCTGGATGCGGGTGGCAGCCTGTCCCTGACATCGTTGGCGACGCGGTGCTGGAAACCCTGGGGCAGGTGACGTATTTCTCCGGCCGGGGGTTGGCCCGCCCATACCTGCCCGACGTCCCGGCGGATCGACTCGAGCGCTCCTGCTCCCTCGTCAAGCCTGGCCTGCGCCCCGCAGACTTGCTCGAGCTGTGGGTCGTGACCCCCCGCCGGAACGGGGACCACAGCTAGCTCCCGCGGGATGTCGGCGCGAGGCACCGGCCTAGGGAGATCACCGTCCTCCGGCATGCCGAGATGGTTGCCTTCGGAGGGATCCCCTAGCTCGACGTGGAAACATTCGCGGCTTGGGCCGCAGTCCTTGTCGTCAAGGCTGCGGCTGCCGTCGGAACAGTCGGAGAGGCAGTAGTCACATGCGGTCATAAAGTCCCGCATGGCACTGGGGTTGCCAAATCCAGAGAAATCCCAACAGACGCTGGGATCGTCATCTTCCTCGGACCCAGAGGGCCCGTAGGTCGAGACGTCCGTCAATCGGTCCCAAGGCGACCGCATACGAAACCCAAGAGGGGTTGCACTCGCCTCAACGTGAGCACCCGCCAAAGCGAGGTCGCTAGGCGGGTTGAGGCCGAGTCGAAATGACGTAGGATGGGAATCAGTCGGTACCTTTTGGTCGACGAGGAGCGACATAGTCACGTCGGGGACTGATTGCGCCGTCGTCTTGGGTACGAGGGCGACGTCCTGCAGGCCCTCCGCGAGCGTGCTGGCGTCGTCCACTTGCTCGGGATTGGCGTGTCGCGGGGGGACGGCGCTCGCCTTCGTCTCAAACGCGAGGTCGACGCCCGACGCGCCCTCCGTTGGGGCGCTGGGGACGTCGATTCGCTCGACAGCCGACGGAGCGAGGCCTCCCGCTCGGCCTTGGTTGCCCCGCCTCCTCCTCCGATGGTGGGGGAGAGGACGGGGCGAGCTCGAATGTTGTTCTTCCACCACGCGGGGAAGACGTCGTCGATTCCGCCGCCGGCGGGCGGGCTGTCGACCGCTATTGTCGTCGTCGCGCGGCGGTGGAAGGAGTATCATGTCGTAGCTGCCGTCGAGAGACATGAACTCTAGACTCCCGAAACGGAGCACCGTCCTGGGTTGGAGAGGTCGTTGGAGACTGCCCATCTGGAGCTTGACGGGAAACTGCTCGTCAACACGCAGCAGGCCCCTACCTGGTGCGCCAACTGTCGGCGTTTCGAGACCGGGGGGTCCCTAAGCCGACGAGTGAGTGTGCCGCGTGCCCCAGCCCAGATGGGTCGAGCGCGTGGGCGAGCGCGAAGGGGGGAAGCGAGGTGGCCGGAGACGGGCGTGAGAGAGGTGGAAATCCCGCGGCCTTCGTGTTCGTCCCGCGCCCAGGTCGGGTGCGCTTGCAGTAGGGGGTTACAAGCGTCCACGCGGGTGAGGGAAGCGAGCGGCCCCAAGAGAGCGCCTGCCCCGTCCTCGTCCCCGCGCGGCCAACCTTCTCTAAGAAGGCCCTGGTCCTTCCTTTTATAGGCGTAAGGAGAGGATCCAGGTGTACAATGGGGGTGTAGCAGAGTGCTACGTGTCTAGCGGGGGAGAGCTAGCGCCCTAAGTACATGCCAATGTGGCAGCTGGAGAGATCTTGGCACCCAGCTGGTGTGGTGTCGTGGCTAACGGAGGAGCAACGGAGCCTGGCGGAGGGACAGCTGTCAGAGCGGTTGGGTCCTTGCTAACGTCCCCCTGCTTCTGTAAGGGAGCTGAGAGCCGCCGTCGTCACGGGGCTAGCGGGGCGCCATCATTGCCTATCTGGCGGAGCTAGCCAGATGGGACACCGGTCTTGTTCTCTGCGGCCCGAGTCAGCTCGGGGTAGGGTGATGATGGCGCTTCCTGTTGACGTGGCGGGCTTGTGCCCTAGGTCGGGCGACGTGGAGGCTCCTCCGAAGCCGAGGTCGAGTCTGTCTTTCATGGCCGAGGCCGAGCCCGAGCTCCTGGGTCGAGCGAGGCGGAGGTCGTTCGGCAGAGGCAAGGGCGGAGTCCGACCCCTGGGGTCGGGCGAAGCGGAGTTCGTCGTCTTCTAGGGCCTAGCCCGAGTCCGAGCCCTGGGTCGGGCGGAGCGGAGTTCGCCGTCTTCCGGGGCCTTAGCCCGAGTCCGAGCCCTGGGTCGGGCGGAGCGGAGTTCGCCGTCTTCCGGGGCCTTTGCCCGAGTCCGAGCCCTGGGTCGGGCGGAGCGGAGTTCGCCGTCTTCCGGGGCCTTAGCCCGAGTCCGAGCCCTGGGTCGGGTGGAGCGGAGTTCGCCGTCTTCCGGGGCCTTAGCCCGAGTCCGAGCCCTGGGTCGGGCGGAGCGGAGTTCGCCGTCTTCCAGGGCCTTAGCCCGAGTCCGAGCCCTGGGTCGGGCGGAGCTTCCTATGGCGCCTTTGGCAAGGCCTGACTGCCTGTCAGTCTTACTCTGTCAAGTGGCACTGCAGTCTGAATGGCGCAGGCGACGCTGTCCTTCTGTCAGACCGGTCAGTGGAGCGGCGAAGTGACGGCGGTCGCTTCGGCTCTGCCGGGGGCGCGCGTCAGGATAAAGGTGTCAGGCTACCTTTGCGTTAAATGCTCCTGCGACTCGGTCGGTCGGCGCGGCGATTTAGTCAGGGTTGCTTCTTAGCGAAGGCAAGGCCTCGGGCGAGCCGGAGATGTGTCCGCCGTTAAAAGGGGGCCTCGGGCGAGACGGAAACCCCTCGGGGTTGGCTGCCCTTGCCCGAGGCTAGGCTCGGGCGAGGCGTGATCGAGTCGCTCGTATGGACTGATCCCTGACTTAATCGCACCCATCAGGCCTCTGCAGCTTTATGCTGATGGGGGTTACCAGCTGAGAATTAGGCGTCTTGAGGGTACCCCTAATTATGGTCCCTGACAGGTGTCGGAGAGGAATAGGGGGAGGTTGCGGATGATGAGGTTGTCGTCGTCCGTTCCACCCAGCTGGCAGGCCAGGCGGTAGTCCGCGAGCCACAATTCCGGTCTCGTTTCCCCCGAGTACTTTGTGATAGTAGTCGGGGGTCGGAACCGGGTCGGGAACGGTGCCCGCCGAATGGCCCGGCTGAAGGCCTGCGGACCGGGTGGTTCGGGCGAGGGACTCCGATCCTCCCCGCTGTCGTAGTGTCCCCCACGTCTGGGGTGATAGCCTCGGCGCACCCTCTCGTCGAGGTGGGCCCGACGGTCGCGATGATGGTGCTCGTTGCCGAGGTGGCCCGGGGCCGCAGGCGTGGTGTTACGCGTGCGCCCGGTGTAGACCGAGGCTTCCCGCATGAATCAGGAAGTCGCGGCATGAGGTTCCGAGGGGTATCCTTGCCTTTGGGAGGCAGAGCTCTCGGCCCGTCGGACCGCAGCGCCTTCCAAGAGATTCTTGAGCTCTCCTTGGATTCGCCGACCCTCGGTGGTTGATGGCTCCGGCATTGCGCGGAGAAGCATCGTTGCTGCAGCCAGGTTCTGACCGACCCCACTGGATGCGGGTGGCGGCCTGACCCTGACGTCGTTGGCGACGCGGAGCTGGAGACCCTGGGGCAGGTGACGTATTTCTCCGGCCGGGGGTTGGCCCGCCCATGCCTGCCCGACGTCCCGGCGGATCGGCTCAAGCGCTCCTGCTCCCTCGTCGAGCCTGGCCTGCGCCCCGCGGACTTGCTCGAGCTGTGGGTCGTGACCCCCCGCCGGAACGGGGACCACAGCTAGCTCCCGCGGGATGTCAGCGCGGGGCACCGGCCTAGGGAGATCACCGTCCTCCGGCATGCTGAGATGATTGCCTTCGGAGGGACCCCCTAGATCGACGTGGAAACATTCGCGGCTTGGGCCGCAGTCCTCGTCGTCGAGGCTGCGGCTACCGTCGGAACAGTCGGAGAGGCAGTAGTCACATGCGGTCATGAAGTCCCGCATGGCACTAGGGTTGCCAAGTCCAGAGAAATCTCAACAGATGCTGGAGTCGTCGTCTTCCTCGGACCCGGAGGGCCCATAGGTCGAGACGTCCGTCAGCCGGTCCCAAGGCGACCGCGTGCGAAACCCCAGAGGGTTTGAATTCGCCTCTACGAGAGTGCCCGCCAAAGCAAGGTCGCTAGGCGGGTTGAGGCTGAATCTAAATGATGTAGGATGGGAATCGGTCGGTACCTTTTGGTCGACGAACGGCGATGAAGTCACGTCGGGGACTGACTGCACCGTCATCTCATGTACGAGGGTGACGCCCAGCATGCCTTCCGCGAGCGTGCTGGCATCGTCCGCTTGCTCAGGATTGGCGTGTCGCGGGGAGACGGCGCCCGCCTTCGTCTCAAACGCGAGGTCGACGCCCGACGCGCTCCCCGTTGGGGCGCTAGGGACGTCGATTCGCTCGACAGCCAACGAGGCACGGCCTCCCGCTTGGCCTTGGTTGCCCCGCCTCCTCCTCCGTTGGCGGGGAGAGGACGGGGCGAGCTCGAATGTTGTTCTTCCACCACGCGGGGAAGACGTCGTCGATTCCGCCGCCGGCGGGCGGGCTGTCGGCCGCCATTATCGTCGTCGCGCGGCGGTGGAAGGAGTATCATGTCGTAGCTACCATCGAAGGACATGAACTCAAGACTCCCGAAACGAAGCACCGTCCCGGGTCGGAGAGGTTGCTGGACACTGCCCATCTGGAGCTTGACGGGAAGCTGTTCGTCAACACGCAGCAGGCCCCTACCTGGCGCGCCAACTGTCGGCGTTTCGAGACCGGGGGGTCCCTAAGCCGACGAGTGAATGTCGCCGCGTGCCCCAGCCCAGATGGGTCGACGCGAGGCCGAGCGCGAAGGGGGGAAGTGAGGTGGCCGGAGATGGGCGTGAGAGAGGTGGAAATCCCGCAGCCTTCGTGTTTGTCCCGCGCCCAGGTCGGGTGCGCTTGCAGTAGGGGGTTACAAGCGTCCACGCGGGAGAGGGAAGCGAGCGGCCCCAAGAGAGCGCCTGTCCCGTCCTCGTCCCCGCGTGGCCAACCCTCTCTAAGAGGGCCCTAGTCCTTCCTTTTATAGGCGTAAGGAGAGGATCCAGGTGTACAATGGGGGTGTAGCAGAGTGCTACGTGTCTAGCGGGGGAGAGCTAGCGCCCTAAGTACATGCCGATGTGGCAGCCGGAGAGATCTTGGCACCCAGCTGGTGTGATGTCGTGGCCGTCGGAGGAGCGACGGAGCCTGGCAGAGGGACAGCTGTCGGAGCGGTTGAGTCCTTGCTGACGTCCTCCTGCTTCCGTAAGAGAGCTGAGAGCCGTCGTCGTCACAGAGCATGCGGGGCGCCATCATTGCCTATCCGGCGGAGCTAGCCAGATGGGACACCGGTCTTGTTCTCTGCGGCCCGAGTCAGCTCGGGGTAGGGTGATGATGGCGCTTCCTGTTGACGTGGCTGGCCTGCGCCCTAGGTTGGGCGACGTGGAGGCTCCTCCGAAGCCGAGGTCGAGTCTGTCTTCCATGGTCGAGGCCGAGTCCGAGCCCCTGGGTCGGGCGAGGCGGAGGTCGTTCGGCAGAGGCCAGGGCGGAGTCCGAGCCCTGGGGTCGGGCGAAGCGGAGTTCGTCGTCTTCTGGGGCTGAGCCCGAGTCCGAGCCCTGGGGTCGGGCGAAGCGGAGTTCGTCGTCTTCCGGGACTTAGCCCGAGTCCGAGCCCTGGGGCGGGCGGAGCGGAGTTCGCCGTCTTCCGGGGCTTAGCCCGAGTCCGAGCCCTGGGTCGGGCGGAGCGGAGTTCGCCGTCTTCCGGGACTTAGCCCGAGTCCGAGCCCTGGGTCGGGCGGAGCGGAGTTCGCCGTCTTCCGGGGCTTAGCCCGAGTCCGAGCCCTGGGTCGGGCGGAGCTTCCTATGGTGCCTTTGGCAGGGCCTGACTGCCTGTCAGTCTCACTCTGTCAAGTGGCACTGCGGTCGGAGTGGCGCAGGCGGCGCTGTCCTTCTGTCAGGCCGGTCAGTGGAGCGGTGAAGTGACGGCGGTCACTTCGGCTATGCCGGGGGCGCGCGTCAGGACAAAGGTGTCAGGTCACCTTTGCATTAAATGCTCCTGCGACTTGGTCGGTCGGTGCGGCGATTTAGTCAGGGTTGCTTCTTAGCGAAGGCAGGACCTCGGGCGAGCCGGAAATATGTCCGCCGTTGGAGGGGGCCTCGGGCGAGACGGAAATCCTCCGGGGTCGGCTGCCCTTGTCCGAGGCTAGGCTCGGGCGAGGCGTGATCGAGTCGCTCGAATGGACTGATCCCTGACTTAATCGCACCCATCAGGCCTTAGCAGCTTTATGTTGATGGGGGTTACCAGCTGAGAATTAGGAGTCTTGAGGGTACCCCTAATTATGGTCCCCGACAATAGTAGTGTCGAAGATTCATCCCATATATTCGGTTTTAGTTCAACTGAACCTAAAATCTTTGGACTCTAGAGACTCCCGTCATTACTCTAGCTTCTTATTTACTCCCGCTCGAATTTAATCAACTAGCACTAACATATATAAAAAAGAATACATCAAGGGATATATCCTTATGTGTATCGTGATAATATTCATCACTAATGTAAAAAGGTAATGTCTCAAAGGTAATTTTTGATGTAATCCTATTCTAATCGGAAAGTCGTCCGTGTCTCCACCACTTGTTTGAACACTAATCACAACATTGTTGTATATATTCCTAGTGAGTCCAACGTACTTCAATAGAATTTTATGTTTATCCAAAATTCACGACATAGCTTTTTAAGTCAATGAAAATCATATTACCTTAATCGCTCGATCAAAGTAAATGAACGGTCCATTGTTCTTTAGTATCGTAGCAAAGCTCATGTAACGGTTAATTAATACTCCATCCGTTTCTTTTTAGTTGTCGTTGAATAGTTTAATTTTGTACTATCCAACGACAACTAAAACGAAACGAGGGAGTAGTGTTTTGTGCAGCCATTTCTCTTGAAACTCCTCGCTTAGGGAGCTAGCAAGGTAGCAGTGTCCAATGACATGGCCTTTGAAACGACAAAAGGGCCTAAACTTAAAAGGCGTAGCTAGTTACACTAAACCTCAAAAAAAATGCTGAAGTGGCTAATCGATGGTTGGCAGCCAATACACGTCAAGGCGTTCCCATGGATTAGCTAGGATGATTAGAAGGAAGATCAGAAATAAAGATGGGTCGATTTAAACCAGTACATCCTCTGATTATCCCCTTACTTATTACAAAAGAAAAGATTAAGATAAGGACATGCGGGATTCTGACACCACCCCTCCACCCAAAAAAAACCTCCTCCAAGGCGCTCACATATAGCCCCCACCACAAGATATAGGTATAGGGATGGTAATAGGTTACGATTCATTTAAATATTTAATTAGTTTTAGTTATGAATATAAACAAAACTTTGTCCTAAGGTATGTACAACCCTGAGAATTTGGAACGGTTTTTAAAATACAAGAGATATTTAAAAGATTGCATAATACAACCCTAAGCCTCTAGATAATAAATGTTATTAAGACATAATATATATTGAGAGTCGTGTAGAGACGAGCTCTTCATTAAAAACTCGTCTCTTGATTTTTTTTCACTTAACCCATTAGAGATACCTTAAAACATACCTCATTTAATTAGGTTGTACATGCTCTAATGTGTCACCTCTAAGATGCATGCCAACGTGATGACTCTGACGTCAGGACTCGTCGGTTGTTGGTCACACTAATTTAGCTCAAGCATATTAATAGGTTGCATGACACTGACTACAGGTCGACACTAGTTAGCAGGTCACCAATCACCTCCTTTCCTTGCTTGTAGAAGACAGCGGCAGATCATATGGTGGCTGGCTTGCAAATATTAACCTCAATGACGTACCGCTGTGCAGTGCAAGACGGCGTGTCGTCCTCGCTGTACAGCCGCCGGCTACACTTTACCCATCGTCGACGTAGCCACATGCTTTGTGACTCACCTTGCAATGGTAGTAGTGTCCAAAGCCGAGGACCTGACTATTCATTGCATGTACTCCTATGGCATTTGTTGTTGTAGCTAGAAACGTCTTTATTCTCGGTTTTATGGCACACGTGGAAAATCCACCTGTCCAAATCTTATGTCTAGTTTGGGAACCCCAATTTCCAAAGTAAAATTAGTTCATTTTCACATGGTAAAATAGAAATCTCTTGAAAAATGGTGTTCTCAAACTAGCCCTTAGGGGTCTCTTTGGAACACCGGATTCTCAAATCTAAAGAACAGGAATGGAAAGGAGTCGTGATTACAATAATAATCTCGTTAATTCAAAATGCATCAAAGTTTCCATTGTTTGTCCTTTGAATGCAATATAAAAAAATACAGGAATTCCGACAAAGAGATACAGCTTGTTCGCTGCGGCTTGCTGCGGCTGCGGCTTCTACAGTATTTTTCTCTCTATGGATTGCAGCTGCAGCAGTCCAAACAGCTGCAACAGTGCCGGCTTGCAGCCAGCCGAACAGGGCCATAGGCATAAAGTATGTTCGCGATAAGACAAAAAGTCAGTATCAGTATTTGTTGTCAGTATTAGGACTAGTTTGGAAACCCTATTTTTCCAAGAGATTTTTATTTCTCCAAAGATAATTAGTTCGTTTTCTCTTACCCCGTTTGGATCTTTGGAATTGAATTCCATTCTAATAATAGTAATTTAGGCATATATCAATTAAGCTAATTCGCTTTTATGCAAAATATATTTGTATACTATTATTAACAAGATGTTATAGATATTTATGTGCTACATTTTTACTATAGAGGAGTGCAACGAAGAGTGTCATGTAAGTTACAAGTAGAAACAAATTCTAGTAATACATAAAATCATTTCCTATCCTCCACCCTATGAATTTGAGATAATCTTATATCTGAATTTTGGAAAGTGGTGGAATACCAAATTCCAAACTAAATAAGTTACTTTATTGAGTGAATTTCAATTCCTTTAAAATAAAGGGATCCAAACGCCCCGTTTTAGTTTTCCCAAAGAAACGTCTTTATTCTCGGTTTTATGAAAATTGAAATCTCTTGGAAAACGGTGTTCCCCAAACTAACCCTTTTTTACCGTTTTGACGGATAGCCCTGGTTTTAGTTTTAGCCTTGGAACAATACAATTTACAATTTCAGAACAGATCGACATAATTTTGAAAAAAAATGCTGAAACTTCCAAGGAAAACTGTGGCTAGTGCAGGAGCTAGTAACCCACTGGCCCTATTCGGTCCTTCATAGCATCTTTTTGCTGCATTAAAACTTTGCAGTTAGATAATGTTAGAATTATAGGCATTTTCTGTATCATTTTAATTCCATAAATTAATATTATGATGATGACATATAAAAGATAATTAATCATAGAAATCGTAATCTCAAACATATCCATAACAATATGGATCATGAGAACACAAAGCATATGAATCATATAGATCATACAAATACGATAAACATGTAAACTGACTGAACAATTGAAACTAAACAGATAGAAATATAAACAGCATGATTGTAAAATTAAAACAAACAGATATAACATATTATAAGGTAACAGAACAGATGAGATAAACTCTTTGTTATACATAAAACAACACAGATGAATATATAAAACATATATAATCTGTAGAACGCAAAACAGTAAGGAAATAAACTGATCGTACCCTCCCATGCGCTCTGTTTCAGATCCTTGTGCAACTTCTTTTGTCATGTCGCAGATGTTTTGGGCAGTCGCGTAGACGCTCCCCAAAAACCTAATTGCCGATCCCCCGTGCAAGGTCTCGAACGGCACCGGCTTCAGAGGCACCTGCCCTCTCGCTTCTCTTTGCGCGCAGAGTCACGAGATGGAAATACCCTCACTTGGCGGCTGGACTGTGATTCTGAAAATGTTTCTCGCGTGTACCGAGTGACAGGGGTGCTCCTCTATTTAACCTCTCGCAGAGGGAAGCTGAAGGAGAAGGGTCACTCGGCTAGTCACTCCAAGAGTCAGTCAGCCCTCGCCGAGTCATGCCATGAGTCGGCCAGCTCTTGCCGAGTCACGCCATGAGTCGGTCAGCTGAAGGATCACTCGGCTGATGAAGAGACAGGGTCACTCGGCTGACGAAGAGACAGGGTCACTCGGCTGACGAAGAGACAGGCAACTGAAAGGTTAACGCGGTTAGTGAGTGTTAAAAATTAACACAACCACCCCACGCCCGCTCGCCTGCCTGCCTGCCTGCCTCGCCTCGCCACGCCTCGCCACGCCACGCCCGGCCCGGCCGGCGGCGGAGGCGGCGCGCGCGCGCGTGTGGCACGCCCTTGTCCATTTCTTGACTTCTCAAGTTAAGTGGAATAAATCCCACCATATAAGTCAAGCCAAAAGACCCTTGGACTTCCAATGTGGTACTATTGGTATTCTCCACCATTACACACCTTAGAGTTTATTCAATAAATGGGCCAAGCCCATAAAAGATCCAACAATCCCCACCAAACTCTAGGGTTTGTAATGATGAAGTATCAGAATCACAATCCTTTGATATACCAGTGTTTCGATGGAGACTGTTAAGTTGAACATCCATCTAGAATAAGAGTTTCACTCATTCACAACTGAACAATGGACTATGCCTTGAATTGACAGTTTTGTGCGAAATAAGATTCACTCAAATCCTTTGCTGATACTAGGCTGCAAAAGGGTATTCCCGCTTTTTAGAAGCATATAAGTCACACTTCAGTGCCTTTCATGAGTATTTAGGGATTACCCAAGTCCCATAGACTGTGACCAGCAGTCTGACTCATATAGGTGTATTCCTCAAAAGATGTTCTGTAGGACAACATCTCACCTTTAAAAGACTCTTGGAATACATTAAGGTAAAAACCATCCTGCCTTACAGATAGGAAAGATGTGCATCAGAAATGAGTTAAAGAAGGGATCTTTCCTCACAATCTACTCCTAGCTTGTTTCTCCACTCTACTTCACGGGATCTCCGATCACATAGAGCAGGTTACCACTAGAGTAGATTTCACATGGGTCTCATACCCATTTCCCTCGATGCACTTTCTATCACATTGCGTGACAGACCCTTAGTAAATTGATCTGCCAGATTATTCGATGTGTGGACATAATCCACAGTTATAACTCCGGAGTTTTTCAACTTTCTGACAGATTTCAATCTCCTCTTAACATGCCTTGTAGACTTCATGTTATTCCTAGAACTGTTAACCTTTGTAATCACTGTTTGGTTGTCACAGTTCATGGAAATAGCCGGTATCGGTTTTTCAACTACCGGTAAGTCCAATAGGAAATCACGAAGCCACTCAGTCTCAGCCCCAGCAGTGTCTAATGCTGCGAGTTCTGCTTCCATTGTAGACTTCGTTAAGATAGTCTGCTTGCAAGACTTCCAGGAAACAGCGCCACCTCCAAACAGAAACACATATCCGCTTGTGGCATAAAGCTCATCAGCATCAGAAATCCAGTTGGCATCACAATAGCCTTCCAGCACTTTTGGGTTTCCAGTATAATGAATACCGTATGTCATAGTACCTTTCAAATATCGCAACACTCTCTCAAGAGCACGCCAGTGATCATCTCCTGGTTTCGACACAAACCGACTTAGCTTACTCACAGCATAAGAGATGTCTGGCCTTGTTGCACTTGCAAGGTACATGAGCGAGCCAATGATCTGGGAGTATGTCAATTGATCCCTTGCTATTCTCCGATTCTTTCTTAATAGCACACTAGGATCATAAGGTGTTGGAGCAGGATCACAGTCACTAAAACCAAAGCGACTCAATACCTTTTCCACATAATGGGATTGTAACAAAGTTACCCCACCATCAGCTTCTCTAACAAGCTTGATGTTTAGAATGACATTAGCCTCTCCCAAATCTTTCATCTCGAAATTGCTCGATAGAAGACTTTTAACTTCCTCAATCACATTGAGATTTGATCCAAAGATCAAGATGTCATCAACATAAAGGCACAGCATAACAGACTCACCCCCACCATATCGATAGTATACACACGTGTCAGATTCATTTACAACAAAGCCAGCTGCTGTAAGAGTATTATCAAACTTTTCATGCCATTGCTTAGGTGCTTGTTTTAGGCCATACAATGATTTTATCAACCTGCACACCTTGTTCTCTTGACCATCCGCAATGAACCCTTCTGGCTGATCCATATAGATCTCCTCATCCAACTCTCCATTTAGAAAAGTTGTCTTAACATCCATCTGATGAATGATAAGACCATAAGAGGCTGCCACGGCTATTAATGTGCGAATCGTAGTCAATCAAGCCACTGGTGAGTAGGTATCAAAGAAATCTTCATCCTCCTTTTGGGTATATCCTTTGGCCACAAGCCTTGCCTTGTACCTCTCAATTGTACCATCAGGCCTAAGCTTTTTCTTGAAGATCCATTTGCAGCCTATAGGTTGACAACCGTAAGGACGGTCAACGACCTCCCAAGTTCCATTAGACATAATAGATTCCATCTCACTCCTTACTGCTTCCTTCCATAAGTCAGCATCAGGAGAGGAATATGCCTCACTAATGGTAGTTGGTGTGTCTTCCACAAGGTACACTATAAAGTCATTACCAAAGGATTTTGCAACCCTCTGTCTCTTGCTCTTTCGAGTGACTATAGTGTTATCCTCCTCAGGGATGTGCATGTGAGAATCCTCAGCATGGTCTATAGGAATCGACAGTTCGTGCTCATGGGGAATTATAGTCTCATGACTTGTATCACTAGGTGTATTCTTCATGGGAAACTCACACTCAAAAAATGTTGTGTCTCTTGATTCCATGATAGTATCAACATACATATCAGGCACATCAGATTTTATAATTAAGAACCTATAACTAGTGCTGTGAAAAGAGTACCCAAGGAATATACAGTCAACAGTTTTAGGCCCAAGTTTACGCTTTTTGTTGATTGGCACATTCACTTTAGCAAAGCAACCCCAAGTGCGCAAATATGAGAGATTTAATCTTCTCTTTTCCCATTCCTCGAATGGTGTGATCTCTTTGTTCTTTGTTGGAACTCTATTCAGGACATGACATGCTGTCAAAATCGCCTCACCCCACCATGCCTTGGATAATCCCGCTGTACTCAACATGGCATTCACCAAATCTGTTAGAGTGCGGTTTTTCCTTTCAGCAATCCCATTGGATTGTGGTGAGAATGGCGGTGTCCTCTCATGAATAATACCATGTTCCACGCAGAACTCATCGAACACATTAGAGAAATATTCTCCACCTCGGTCGGACCTTAAACGTTTTACTTTCCTCTCAAGTTGGTTCTCTACTTCAGCTTTATAGGCCTTAAAATAATTGAACGCTTCATCTTTTGTTTTTAAGAGATACACATAGCAAAATCTAGTGGAGTCATCTATAAAAGTGAGAAAGTATCTTTTACCACCTTTGGTCAAAATTCCATTCATCTCGCACAGATCAGAATGAACAAGTTCTAGAGGTGCCAAACTCCTCGCCTCAACAGCCTTGTGAGGCTTGCGAGGTTGTTTTGATTCAACACACACATGGCACTTAGACTTTTTGACCAAGTTAAATTTAGGAATTAGATTTATATTTGCTAACCGCATAAGACAGCCAAAGCTTGCATGACAAAAACGTGAATGCCATAAATCCGACTCATCAGAAAAATGAACAGAATTCACGAGTTTATTACACACATCATGCAGTGATAAGCGGAACAAGCCTCCGCAGTCATATCCTTTACCAACAAAAATACCATGTTTCGACACAACACATTTATTTGACTCAAGAACAACTTTGTAGCCATCTCGACAAAGCATAGAAGCACTAACGAGATTCTTCTTGATAGAGGGCACATGCTGCACGCTCTTCAATGGCACCGTCTTTCCCGAAGTAAACTTCAGAATGACCGTACCAACACCAAGAACATGAGCACGCAACCCATTTCCCATTAACAAGGCGCCAGACCTCCCGACCTGGTAGGAGGAGAACATAGAGGCATCAGCACACACATGAATATTTGCACCACTGTCCATCCACCACTCAGGTGAATTACAAACTGAAAGAACAAATGGTAAAGAATTACCATACCCAGATGTTCCATCTCCAGTTTCAGTGGTTACAACATTAGCTGATTTCTTGTCCTGTGTGAACTTGCGATCAGGGCACTCTCTAGCCCAATGTTGATCACTGCCACAGACAAAGCAACCTCCCTTTCCCTTGTTGTTGTTGTTCTTCTTTTTAAACTGTGTTGTATGAACAGGTTTATTTGCGTTCTCTGGTTTGTTCTGGTTTTTCTTCTTGTTAAACTTGCGGAAGTTTCTCTTCTGCACCACATTAGCAGTAGAGGTCTCCACACCTTTTCCATTGTCCTTTGATCTAGCTCTTTCCTCAACATCAAGAGTACCAATGAGCTCCTCCACATTGAACTCTTGTCTCTTATGTTTGAGAGAGGTAGCAAAGTCCTTCCAAGAAGGTGGCAACTTGGCGATTATGCCGCCAGCCACAAACTTGTCAGGCAAAGGACAAGGAAAAAGTTCGAGTTCCTTAGCTAGTGCCTGAAACTCATGAGCCTGTTCCACTACAGATCGGTTCTCAACCATCTTGTAGTCATACAGCTGCTCCATGAGATACAGCTCGCTACCAGCGTCAGTAACTCCAAACTTTCCAACAAGTGCATCCCACAGCTCTTTCCCCGTGGGAAGGATGATATAGCTTTTCTGGAATTTTGTATCCAGTGCGCTAATTACTGCTCCTCGAAAGAGGTTGTCTTCAGCCTTAAACTTAGCCTCATCCTCAGGAGGTAAGTTGGCAGGCTTGCCCTGTAACACCCGGATTTTAGGGGTCCAAAACCCGGGGTTAACATAAACACCAGGTATGCCGGGACCAAGTCTCACACATATGATGTATAGTGGCACAGGATCGAATGTCACATCTTTATATATAACAGGAGTTCTATACAAATAAATAGTTACATTATAAGGAGACAATGGTCCAGCAACCCAAAGTTGACTGGGAGACGACGACCTAGACCTCTCACGAACTCATCGCAGCATCCTCCAAGCGCCTCATCCTGTGGTACCTGTTCTTGACCTGTGTGTGTGTGAGACAGCAAGAGTGAGCTCACATACGTTCATCGCTCAACAAGTTGTGGGGAATAATGTGCATGAACTTGCCAAAGGTGGGAGCTCACGTGTAGTGTAAGGCTTACCAAAGAAGATGGTTAGAGCTGAGCATTGCTTTTAAAGTTGGTCAAAATTTTATTAGCAATTACTAAGTATAAGTAAATACCAAACCCAATTAAGTAATAGAACAAAAGTAACCACATCACCCGCGATGCAATGCATATGACAAATTGAATTTAGTTCCATAATTTAATCATGTGAGTGTCCGAGCTGCTCATGACCGTGAGCACGGCTAGTATACCAGTTTTACACTCTGTAGAGGTTGCGCATCTTTACCCACAAGTCGTGTATCCCATGTCGCCAGGGTTTGCAAAGCCCTTAGACACTTCCGAGGTGAATGGCTAGGGATCCACTACGAGGCCTTTACAAAGTTCCACTAGCTTCCGAAAACCCGCTACAGTTTATAGGAAGATCCAGTGCAGGAATCCCTTGCAGGACCGCCATCGCAGCAAAATCCTCCCGAGGGCCTCCCTACACTGACCTCTCCCCTACTGCCCTTGCCCCTTTCGGGTAAGGTAGTCTTCCACTAGCTTTCCTAATTAATCAGCCAAGGGCGTCCCATTCCACCCTCATGGTAGCACTGTTTTCCCGGGTGGTTCTCCATGTTCCAATTAACATAATGATCTTAACATGAACATTAAATAACAACTGATAACAAAAAGTGTAATCATGAATAGTGTATCTCCATACCCAAAACCACATATAGCACTAGCAAGTACTACCCAGAAAGATCAGTGGTGAACAAGGTATAAAGATAGACAAACTAGGGTAACCTATTGGGTCCCATCAAAATTAACCTATGCAGATCATTATGATTAATCAGAACATGGCTGGGTAAAAAGAAGTGATCAAGGGCACAACTTGCCTGGGCCTTGAGAATCCAGGTACCAGGATGATCCTCAGGTGACACGTGACCTCGCACTAGTCGTAGCAATCCAAACAAACATGGCATAGGCAAAATTAACATTACACCAAACATAAGAACAAAATACACATTAATAATCCTCATATTAAAATAAGATCATAGGAACAGGAATCATTAATTTTGGAGTTACAGATTTTAAGTTATGAATTTTCAAAGGTTTTATGTGTTTAAAATGGATTAAGTGAGAGATTAAATTTCTAATTGTTTTCATGACAAAACAGAGGCACTAAATGATGAAGAATATTATTACAAAATTTTAGAAACTGGAATGGTTCAATTTGGAGCTAAAATGAATTAGTTATGAATTAAATAAGTTTCTGGATTTATTTTAACACTAAAAATCATTTTCTAAATCATTTTCTATGATTTTATAACCCTCAGGACTGCGCCTCAATTAAACAGAAGTGCAGGGGCTCGGGGATAAAATTCCTAAGACTCTGACAACAGTCGCAGGGGACGGCGGGTTTATTCCGAGAAAAGGCAGGGTCTCTTTAGAAAGTATTCCAAGCGAAGGGGTAAGCTTCGATCTCAGCCGCCCGATCTGATTCCAACCGTCCAGATTAAATCATCCCTTGAGTGAACCGGTACGCAACGACAACCGTGCGATCAGAGATCCACGGTCCACAAATGCCAACGATCCAATCCACCCCGAACCACACGATTGAAGTCCGACGGCACGGATTAAAATGACGAAGGGTACGTAAGGATCTAATCTCATCCGCTGGTGGTTGATCCGACGACTCACGCGCATCCACACTCCGACGGCCGAACCGGTAAGCCAGGAGCGATTCCAGCCGTCCGCTGGCCGATCAATGGCCACCGTGATCTCACCCACCACGCTCCCGACGCCAGCGTCACAGGATTCCCCGCGGCGGCGCACGCCGGCGAGCCCACCCTGCCCGGCGAACGAAAGCGCGATTCCCAAATCAACTAGATGCTACGCGTTGCTGAGTGAATGCCAAGGATAGGTACGGGTATCATACCGGAATTTGGGGCCGTGACGAGGCCGGTCGACGGTGCACCGCGGATCCAGAGATTGAGCCCCACACCGGCGAGCAATTCAGCCATCCCCGTGCACCATACGCGCCAAGCAAGTCCCCGGACGCCCTTCCCACAACCTGAGGAAGGTCCCCGTGTACTTTCCGGAGCAAACGACTACGCGGCAGTGGATTTCCCCCCTCCACGGCGGAGGTTCAACCCACACATGGCCATGAGCGCGGTGGCAGGCAGTGGGGAGATGAAGGGAGGGAGGCGAGCTCGTACGAATTTATAGCTAGGGGGGGTCCGCATCCTACGCGCCACGGAGTCGACTCCAACCACCGAGCGGAAACCCAGCCCCACAGCGCGCGCGGCGAGCTCGCGTTCGGTTGGAAGAAGCCAGGGGGAAGAAGATAGACTCCTGTCATCCGGGCCCCACGCGCCAGAGAAAAGATGGAGAGGGCGCGTTAGTGGGTGACTGCCAGTGGGCCCCATGTGTCGGCGCGGCAAGCTGAAGAAATGGGCTGCGCGAGCTGGGTTGAAATAGTGGGCCGAAATCGGTGCTAAGGCCCAGTTAGGGTTTTCAATTTTTTTTTCCATTTTATTTTCTATTTTCTTTTCTTCATTTTCAAATCCAATTTGAATTCAAACTCAAATTCAAATCTCTATGACTTATCATTTCAATTTATTTTTGTAAAGTTAGGGATATTAATTCTGAATATACTTGTTTATATATATATTATTTACATTTTTGTTTTATATCCCTTCCCATTTATTTTCTTATTTTCTATTCCAAATTCAAATTTATACTTCTATTTTAGTTTTCAGATTTTCAAATGTATCAATTGGAATCCAAAGGTGAATTTAAACCAAATTGTTTTATTATTACTAGTTTAAGTTTTATTCTCCTTGTTTATTTACTTATAAATTTTATCTTGTCTTCTTATAGTATTTCTCTCTTAAATTCCCAATTCAGATTTACTTCTAATTTGAATTCATCTTTGGAGGCAAATTTATCCTTATTATTATTATTATTATTATTATTATTTTATTTAATGCACAAACATAGAAACTCCAATATGATGCACAAGTTGACATTAGTCATTTATCCCCCTTTAGATGTGGTTGTTCTCATGTTTAGTTAAATTGAAACAAAGTAATAGGAGAATTATCTCCATTACCATAGTTTACAAATTTGGGTATTACAAATCCTACCCCCCTTAAAAATAATCTCGTCCTCGAGATTAGTAAGAAAGAGGATATAGGAAAAGAGGTTTGCAATTTAGCTTTTAGTTTCTAATTAGATCAAAATCAAGAGTCTCTCTTTTTTTTTCTTTTTTTTCTTTTTTTTTTCTTTTTCATTAGTGAGTGATTAGGAGAGCATGGGTATGTATATGTATGTCCATTTTATTATGCAGGATAGAAGATGTATTTAGAGCATAGATAGGTTTGGTTAAAAAGAGTAGTGTAGGGAAAGACTCCATCCAAGATTGTGGCCTTTGACTCATCTGGTGATCCCACTTGATCCTTGAAGACTTGAGTTGGTGCTCATCCTTCTTTGACGTGGTTGGTCTTCTTTGGTCCTTCTTCTTGGAGTTGTCATCCGAGTTAAGGACTTATGGTTAAGATATATGTGAGTAGGATGGATTATGTGGTGCAGGTAGGTTAGAATCTCTTTCTAGGTTAAAATCGAGGGGTTATGCAACTATCAAATGGTTAAGGTAGTTGCATATGGGCAATTCGGTCTGTCGTTCTTATTTTAGTCGTTTTATTTTAATGCAGGGTGAACTAAGTTAATACATGTTCTAGTAGAGTCTAATCTATTTCACCAGTATTATCTAACATGTTTGATAAGTCACTTTAGATTAGATCAGATCTAGGTTAGATTGGTGTGACTAGCTTGAACTAGATAAGATCTAATTAATTTGCATTAGATCATGGTTGTTTAAACTAAGGTGAATAAGTATGCTTATTAGGATAAGATGGGTTCATAAAGATAAGATAGAATCTTTTGAGATCAGTTACATCTATTAGGATGAGATAAAATCTTTTCAAGATAAGATGAGTATCTTTTAAGATGAGATGGATCTATTAAGATAAGGGAGAATCTTTTAAGATAAGATGAATTAGTTAGAATGAGATCTTTTAGGATAAGATAAATCTCTTAAGCTAGATATGTTCCAATGGGGACAATCTAGGTTGTCTAGTTATTTTATAAATATATTTTTATACCTATGTGTATATGCAGATGCAATTGTGGACATTACTCCACAACTCATCACACTCAATCAAAGATCCAAATCAGACAAATATCATAAGAACAAACATTCAAGTACATAGATAAAAATAGTTTTTTGTTTTTGTTCCTAAGATTAGGTCTCCTATTCCTAAAAGTCACTTTAGGTACAGGATTTCAAAGTGTGAAATCCACATTTGTCTTTAGAAGGAAAAGGTAAGAATAATCAGAGTAAAGCGGAAATAGATGAGAAAAGATTAAGTTAAGTTTAGAAATGAATCAGAGTAGCAGAGGTAAGTAGACAAGGGTTGTCCAGTTCTATCTAGGTTTCGTCCTACAGTCAACATTCCTCTGATACCACTTCTGTAACACCCGGATTTTAGGGGTCCAAAACCCGGGGTTAACATAAACACCAGGTATGCCGGGACCAAGTCTCACACATATGATGTATAGTGGCACAGGATTGAATGTCACATCTTTATATATAACAGGAGTTCTATACAAATAAATAGTTACATTATAAGGAGACAATGGTCCAGCAACCCAAAGTTGACTGGGAGACGACGACCTAGACCTCTCACGAACTCATCGCAGCATCCTCCAAGCGCCTCATCCTGTGGTACCTGTTCTTGACCTGTGTGTGTGTGAGACAGCAAGAGTGAGCTCACATACGTTCATCGCTCAACAAGTTGTGGGGAATAATGTGCATGAACTTGCCAAAGGTGGGAGCTCACGTGTAGTGTAAGGCTTACCAAAGAAGATGGTTAGAGCTGAGCATTGCTTTTAAAGTTGGTCAAAATTTTATTAGCAATTACTAAGTATAAGTAAATACCAAACCCAATTAAGTAATAGAACAAAAGTAACCACATCACCCGCGATGCAATGCATATGACAAATTGAATTTAGTTCCATAATTTAATCATGTGAGTGTCCGAGCTGCTCATGACCGTGAGCACGGCTAGTATACCAGTTTTACACTCTGCAGAGGTTGCGCATCTTTACCCACAAGTCGTGTATCCCATGTCGCCAGGGTTTGCAAAGCCCTTAGACACTTCCGAGGTGAATGGCTAGGGATCCACTACGAGGCCTTTACAAAGTTCCACTAGCTTCCGAAAACCCGCTACAGTTTATAGGAAGATCCAGTGCAGGAATCCCTTGCAGGACCGCCATCGCAGCAAAATCCTCCCGAGGGCCTCCCTACACTGACCTCTCCCCTACTGCCCTTGCCCCTTTCGGGTAAGGTAGTCTCCCACTAGCTTTCCTAATTAATCAGCCAAGGGCGTCCCATTCCACCCTCATGGTAGCACTGTTTTCCCGGGTGGTTCTCCATGTTCCAATTAACATAATGATCTTAACATGAACATTAAATAACAACTGATAACAAAAAGTGTAATCATGAATAGTGTATCTCCATACCCAAAACCACATATAGCACTAGCAAGTACTACCCAGAAAGATCAGTGGTGAACAAGGTATAAAGATAGACAAACTAGGGTAACCTATTGGGTCCCATCAAAATTAACCTATGCAGATCATTATGATTAATCAGAACATGGCTGGGTAAAAAGAAGTGATCAAGGGCACAACTTGCCTGGGCCTTGAGAATCCAGGTACCAGGATGATCCTCAGGTGACACGTGACCTCGCACTAGTCGTAGCAATCCAAACAAACATGGCATAGGCAAAATTAACATTACACCAAACATAAGAACAAAATACACATTAATAATCCTCATATTAAAATAAGATCATAGGAACAGGAATCATTAATTTTGGAGTTACAGATTTTAAGTTATGAATTTTCAAAGGTTTTATGTGTTTAAAATGGATTAAGTGAGAGATTAAATTTCTAATTGTTTTCATGACAAAACAGAGGCACTAAATGATGAAGAATATTATTACAAAATTTTAGAAACTGGAATGGTTCAATTTGGAGCTAAAATGAATTAGTTATGAATTAAATAAGTTTCTGGATTTATTTTAACACTAAAAATCATTTTCTAAATCATTTTCTATGATTTTATAACCCTCAGGACTGCGCCTCAATTAAACAGAAGTGCAGGGGCTCGGGGATAAAATTCCTAAGACTCTGACAACAGTCGCAGGGGACGGCGGGTTTATTCCGAGAAAAGGCAGGGTCTCTTTAGAAAGTATTCCAAGCGAAGGGGTAAGCTTCGATCTCAGCCGCCCGATCTGATTCCAACCGTCCAGATTAAATCATCCCTTGAGTGAACCGGTACGCAACGACAACCGTGCGATCAGAGATCCACGGTCCACAAATGCCAACGATCCAATCCACCCCGAACCACACGATTGAAGTCCGACGGCACGGATTAAAATGACGAAGGGTACGTAAGGATCTAATCTCATCCGCTGGTGGTTGATCCGACGACTCACGCGCATCCACACTCCGACGGCCGAACCGGTAAGCCAGGAGCGATTCCAGCCGTCCGCTGGCCGATCAATGGCCACCGTGATCTCACCCACCACGCTCCCGACGCCAGCGTCACAGGATTCCCCGCGGCGGCGCACGCCGGCGAGCCCACCCTGCCCGGCGAACGAAAGCGCGATTCCCAAATCAACTAGATGCTACGCGTTGCTGAGTGAATGCCAAGGATAGGTACGGGTATCATACCGGAATTTGGGGCCGTGACGAGGCCGGTCGACGGTGCACCGCGGATCCAGAGATTGAGCCCCACACCGGCGAGCAATTCAGCCATCCCCGTGCACCATACGCGCCAAGCAAGTCCCCGGACGCCCTTCCCACAACCTGAGGAAGGTCCCCGTGTACTTTCCGGAGCAAACGACTACGCGGCAGTGGATTTCCCCCCTCCACGGCGGAGGTTCAACCCACACATGGCCATGAGCGCGGTGGCAGGCAGTGGGGAGATGAAGGGAGGGAGGCGAGCTCGTACGAATTTATAGCTAGGGGGGGTCCGCATCCTACGCGCCACGGAGTCGACTCCAACCACCGAGCGGAAACCCAGCCCCACAGCGCGCGCGGCGAGCTCGCGTTCGGTTGGAAGAAGCCAGGGGGAAGAAGATAGACTCCTGTCATCCGGGCCCCACGCGCCAGAGAAAAGATGGAGAGGGCGCGTTAGTGGGTGACTGCCAGTGGGCCCCATGTGTCGGCGCGGCAAGCTGAAGAAATGGGCTGCGCGAGCTGGGTTGAAATAGTGGGCCGAAATCGGTGCTAAGGCCCAGTTAGGGTTTTCAATTTTTTTTTCCATTTTATTTTCTATTTTCTTTTCTTCATTTTCAAATCCAATTTGAATTCAAACTCAAATTCAAATCTCTATGACTTATCATTTCAATTTATTTTTGTAAAGTTAGGGATATTAATTCTGAATATACTTGTTTATATATATATTATTTACATTTTTGTTTTATATCCCTTCCCATTTATTTTCTTATTTTCTATTCCAAATTCAAATTTATACTTCTATTTTAGTTTTCAGATTTTCAAATGTATCAATTGGAATCCAAAGGTGAATTTAAACCAAATTGTTTTATTATTACTAGTTTAAGTTTTATTCTCCATGTTTATTTACTTATAAATTTTATCTTGTCTTCTTATAGTATTTCTCTCTTAAATTCCCAATTCAGATTTACTTCTAATTTGAATTCATCTTTGGAGGCAAATTTATCCTTATTATTATTATTATTATTATTATTTTATTTAATGCACAAACATAGAAACTCCAATATGATGCACAAGTTGACATTAGTCATTTATCCCCCTTTAGATGTGGTTGTTCTCATGTTTAGTTAAATTGAAACAAAGTAATAGGAGAATTATCTCCATTACCATAGTTTACAAATTTGGGTATTACATGCCCTCAGCGGCATGAAAACAAGACATTGCAGTTAGCCACAATTCTATCTTAGCTTTCCATATCAAGAAGTTTTTACCATCAAAAGGATCAGGCTTAAGCACAGCAGCAAAACCTCTGACAGAAAAATGCCTAACATTAGGTTTTTGGAATGTTAGAATTATAGGCATTTTCCGTATCATTTTAATTCCATAAATTAATATTATGATGATGACATATAAAAGATAATTAACCATAGAAATCGTAATCTCAAACATATCCATAACAATATGGATCATGAGAACACAAAGCATATGAATCATATAGATCATATAAATACGATAAACATGTAAACTAACTGAACAATTGAAACTAAACAGATAGAAATATAAACAGCATGATTGTAAAATTAAAACAAACAGATATAACATATTATAAGGTAACAGAACAGATGAGATAAACTCTTTGCTATACATAAAACAACACAGATGAATATATAAAACATATATAATCTGTAGAACGCAAAACAGTAAGAAAATAAACTGATCATACCCTCCCATGCGCTCTGTTCCAGATCCTTGTCCAACTTCTTTTGTCATGTCGCAGATGTTTTGGGCAGTCGCGTAGACGCTCCCCAAAAACCTAATTGCCGATCCCCCGTGCAAGGTCTCGAACGGCACCGGCTTCGGAGGCACCTGCCCTCTCGCTTCTCTTTGCACGCAGAGTCACGAGATGGAAATACCCTCACTCGGCGGTTGGACTGTGATTCTGAAAATGTTTCTCGCGTGTACCGAGTGATAGGGGTAATGTTGGGGACTTGTTCTCAAATGCTATGAATTAAGAACAAGGCAACACAGAAAGAAGTTAGTGGTAAATACCCTTCGTCCTTCGAAGCGTTATTTCCCTTAGGATATAACGGTCTTCAGACGAAGGTCATGAAGGACATACCTTCATCATTACAGTTTATATTGATAAAAGGAGAAGCATATGAAACATGAGAGAATAACATGAATAATCACATAACATTATTACATGTCCTTATTATATAATCATGGAAGAATAAGAACAATATTGAATTACATTTGTACCTTCGGCTTGATAGAAGGCAAAAATACAAGCGTGACGCACGAGCGAGTACCAATCAGCGTCAATAGTACGGGGGTACTGTTCATCTATTTATAGACACAGGACACAGCCTGTGAAGAATTACAATTATGCCCCTCATTAAAGTTTACAACGTTGACTCAGACCTTTATGGACTAAAAGGTCATTCTATCTTTAAGTCGGTTTGTAATACCGAAGCTTCATGAAGAGGGACCTTCGGTCATCTCCTGCAGACAGCTTCAGCCGAATCTGCTTCTTCCTACAAGACCTTCGGCGCGACGAAGCATAGCCCCAACAGTAGCCCCTTTCGCGGCGCTAGATCGTTTTTCGTAACGAGCTTGATCCGTGAAAAAAGTCTCTTAAGCTTCGGGAAGCCGAAGGTCCAAAAAACACCTTCCCTGAGCTCGTTGTCGAGAAACGATTCAGTTTCCGAGCGCGTAGCAGTCCCACCTTGCAGAGTTACTGTTTGGTCTCTGCGGTCCACCGCGCAGCGAGTGCAAGCGGCTGTCCGCGTGGTGTAAAAATCCTGGCGTTTCGCCTTCTTACCTGCAGCACTATATAAACAGACAAGTAGGTGTGAAGTTACCACAGCATTCATTGCTATTTGCATTGTTTTGCTGCCAAAATTTTTAACCATAGCCGAAGCTTGACTCTCGGAATCAAACGAAGCTCCAGCTTGAAGCCTACTTCGTCAGAAGAAAAAACTTCGGAAGAAAAAGTTTTTAGTTCCCGCAAATTCAGAATTAAATGGCCAGAGTGCGCTCTATCGCTAGGGTTGAGCGTGAAGGAGGCGAAGCTGAAGGCTCGGAGACTATTCCCATCTCCGAAGCAATGCAACGATCCGGACTGGTAACTTCGGAAGGGATCCCCACTGTTGAAGTAGAACAAGCAACTGCCGAAGCAGAAGAAGAGAATGTTGAAGAAACTGATCCCGAAGATGATTATCGTATTGCCATGCCAAGTAAACCGAGCCACTTGGACTTCGGAAAGTCTACTGTTTCGAAGGTTGATCTCTCCAAAATGGTAAAGTCGGGCTTTTTCAATGAGAATCAGAAGAAGCTATTACGCTTCGGGGGAGAAGAGACTACCCCAAAGCCGGAGAAGGATGAAATTGTCATTTTCAAGAGCTTTCTAAAGGCTGGATTAAGATTCCCCCTACATGAGATTATTGCAGAGGTACTGAAGAGGTTTGGTATCTACTTTCATCAGTTAACTCCTAACGCCATCGTTAGGCTTAGCGTTTATATTTGGGCCCTCCGAAGCCAAGCGATGGAGCCGTTTGCAGACAGTTTTTGTCGAGTTCACGAACTGCACTATCAGACGAAGGCTAGAAAAGATGGATTGCATGACAATTTTGGTTGTTATAATTTTGCTTATCGGAAAACCACAAAGTTTCCTGTAATCAGCTACCGAAGCAAATGGCCGGCAGGCTGGAAATCAGAATGGTTCTATGTCAAGGTTGATGACGACAAGGAGAAGCTTGTGCAAAGTCCACTCGAACTGATCTTCGGAGAAACCCGACCTCGCTGCAACATGACACCAGAAGGTCCAACACAATGGGCAATGGATGAATTCAGAATTATTGCAGAGCATATCAGTACAAGAGACCTGGTTCAGGAGTTCTTGGCCTTCAGGGTTTTTCCTACTTTAAAAGAATGGGAAATGCCGAAGCTAGAGGGGGAGAAGAAAGAAGGTGAACTTGTGCGTTTACCTTACTATTTCAAGTTTAAGAAATACTTTAAAACACCTTGTCAAGAGTGGCTGGATACAATTGAAGTAATGTGCAATGAAATACTTGGCAATTACTCCAAAAAAGAAGATCAATTGATGACTGCGGCCTTCGGCACCCGTCCGAAAAGAAGACTGAATCGAGTGCTGGACGCCCTGGGTTTTGAATACCCTGACTATGAAAATCTGAACAAAGGTGTCGGGGGCCAGAAAAGGAAAAGGACAACTGAAGCCTTAAATGAAGATGAGAAAGAACCATCAAAGAAGAGAATTCAAGAAGAGGAAAGCGTCTTCTCCGAAGCAAAAAATATCTGACGAAGAAGAAACCCCCGCATCACCCTCTGCCACTGACGTGGAGGAAATTTTGAAGGTAATGACTAAATCCCTGCCTGCGAAGCTAAGTCCATTGGGGCCTCAACTGACAAAGTTTTTTCAGAAGGAAAAGGAGCCCGAAAAAATGAAGAAGACGACTAAAGCAAAGAGACAAAGAATTATAACTGTGACAGAGGTCATTGACAAGACACCACCAAGAGCTTCGGCTCAGAAGACACCAGCGGCTGAAGAAATAACAAATATTGAAATCACACCTTCGGAGGTCGCGGCTGCCGAAGCTACCTCAACTGAAGGTTTGAACTTGGAAAGCACAATTGAACACATCGACAAAATACTGCTAGACATGGCCACAGAAGAAGCTACTGCTGCCGCCGAAGAGGCCACGGCCGCAGCGTCGGGGAAAGGAAAGGAAATTGCTGACGAAGCTTCAGAGAACGAAGCCTTCATGTTTCAAAATTTAGTTGGAGAAAAATTGTCAAAACCCGAAATAGAAGAGCTTAAAGAGTATGCCAAATCTTGCGGGTACAAACCAGGAGCACTCCTCTTCGGAGGTATTGATGATGAAAAATTAGATTGTATCCGAAACCAAACTGGAGCCAAAGTTATCAGTACTCTGTCAAAGAGTATCGGTTTTCCGAAGCTGGAGATGGACATTAGCCGCTACCGACGACAACATATCGTTGGTAGTTTATTTTATTCCAATTTCAAGGTGAACTACTATTCCCTTGACTTTTATTGTTTTTAATAATGAAAACATGTCTAACGAAGGTTGTTTTCGTGCAGAGTATGCTGTTGAGCAAGGCCTTGAAAATGCAGCAAGATTTTGAAGACAAGAAACACGAAGTTATAATTGAAAATTTAGAAAACAAAATAAAGGAGCAATCAGCTGATATTGAGAAGAAAAACTTTGAGCTCCAAGCAACTGAAGGTTTATTGGCGGAAGCCGAAGCAAAAATAACAGAACTGAACACGAAGCTTCTCTGCCAATCTAAGCAGTTTGAACAAGAAAAGCAAGAACTTAAGGCGAAACTTGAAGCCGAAGCTCAACAAAATTCAGATTTGAAAAAACTATTGGCTGACCTTCAAGAAAAATGTTTGGAATTTAGCAACAAATGCATTCAACGACTAAGAAAAATTTTTCACTCAGTTGGAGCCAGCAGTGAGAAATTCACCCCCTCAGCTGAAGATTTACCGAAGACCTTCGAACATATTGAGGGTGAAATTGACGAGCTCGACGAAGTTATAGCCGGGCACGGTGACTTCTGTGCCTGGGTAGCTTCTCGAGGCACTGCTGCTGCTTTCCTAAAAGCTGGCTGTGATCATGGAAAAATTGTCAACAGGCCCAATTTCACTTTATCACCATCAATCCTAGATAACATCCCTGATCTCGCCCGAAGTATTTCTAACAGATTTGTAAAGATGATATGGACAAAAGGCGGGCGAGAAAAGGCTGGAGACGAAGCTCAGAGTCATCTTGAACCAGTAAGAAATCATACCTTGTGCTTAGCTCTTCCTTCAAGCTCGATTTTGACTTACAGCAACTTAATTCATGTAGGATAACGAAGCCGAAGTCGATGATTAAAAAGAGTGACGCCGAAGCTAAAATCCCTGTAGACAGACTCAGGAAACTTTTGAGATAACTTGTGTAAATGTAACAAAACTTGTCTTTAATGAGTTCTGTTCATACCTTGTATTATGCTCTTACCCTTCTATTAATGTATGTGAAGTGCTTTGTTGTGGACGAAATTATCTTCTTTTTGAGCCGAAGGCGAAAAAACACCTTCCCTTCTTTTCGTACACAGCGAAGCATAGAAAACAACATTTCCCTTTCTCCCGAAGCTCTTCTTTTTGTACGCGAAGAAGCTGTTCTCTTATGCCGAAGGAACCACTTATGCCATGATGATGATTATCCTATATATGCCTGAATGAATGTTTATGAATGCAAATGCTATGATGTAATGTGATGTGCGAATGAATGTCCAGACACATATCCGAAGCCATATCCTCAGCCATTATTTCCTTAGAAACAATCACACATCAGCTCTGCATTCCCTTAGGAACGACTTTGGAGCTTCTTCGCCTTTTACTTTCGGCGGAATCAGCGTTGACTTTTCGCTGTAAGCTCTGCATTCCCTTAGGAACGACTTTGGAGCTTCTTCACCTTTTACTTTCGGCGGAATCAGCGTTGACTTTTCGCTGTAAGCTCTGCATTCCCTTAGGAACGACTTTGGAGCTTCTTCGCCTTTTACTTTTCGGCACTCAATGGTGCGTTCTCAGCTTTTACATTTACATTCCTTGGGGGATTTTGCTCTTATAGAACTAAAAAAGGAAATTACATATGATGGCCCCATTAAAAACCTTTCTCCCCCTTTAGAAAGGAAAAGGGTGCCATGAAAAAGAAAAGACATAAAAAGTTACATCAAGTTACACATAATATCGCCGAAGCTCATCCGCATTCCAAGATCTAGGAATGTCGTTGCCGTCCATATCCTTCAATCTGTATGAACCGGGTCTTGACGAAGATGCTACTAAGAAAGGTCCCTCCCATTTCAACTGCAACTTGCCCACTGTATCTGGGTTAGCTACTCTCCGAAGCACCAAATGTCCCGGCTCAATATTCTTCAGCCGAACCTTTCTATCACGCCACTTGATTGTTTCGGCTTGATATTTATTGATATTCTCCACAGCTTGAAGCCTGATCCCTTCTAGAGCATCTTTTTCCACAGAATAAGCATCTTCAGAACCTGATTCTGCCGAAGCTACTACTCTTATTGATCCAGTTTTAGCTTCTTCCGGAGTTATTGCTTCGTCACCGAATAATAACTTGAATGGAGTAAAGCCTGTAGACCTTGATGTTGTTGTATTGTGGCTCCACACCACTTTGGTTAACTGATCTGGCCACTTTCCCTTGGGTTGATTGAAGATTAACTTCATTATTCTTGTCATTATAATGCCATTGGCTCTTTCAACGAGCCCATTTGACTCCGGATGCCTGACTGATGCAAAATGGATCTTCGTACCAATTTGATCATAGAAATCTCTGAAGGCTTCGGAGTCGAATTGTGTTCCATTATCTACAGTGATGGCCTTTGGTACCCCGAAACGACAAACAATATTCTGCCAGAAAAACTTTTGGACAGTGGCCGAAGTTATTGTGGCTAAAGGCTTTGCCTCAATCCATTTAGAAAAATATTCCACCGCCACTACAACATATCTTAAGTTCCCTTGGGCCGGTGGTAATGGACCTAACAAGTCAAGGCCCCACCTTTGCAATGGCCAGATGGGTTGTATGAGCTGTGTTAAGGACGAAGGTTGTTTTTGATCTCTTGCACATTTCTGACAGCCTTCGCACTTTTGAACTAACTCCGCTGCATCCGAAGCTGCCTTCGGCCAATAAAACCCTTGGCGAAAAACTTTTCCAAGTAACGGCCTAGATCCAATGTGAGATCCACACAGGCCTGCATGTATTTCTTTCATCAACTCTATACCTTCGGTTCTAGATAAACACTTGAGTAGCGGAGCGCAAACTCCATGCTTGTACAACTCCCCTTCTATCATGACATATGGACGAGCTCTTGCCTCTATCATCTTGTTATAAGCTTCGTCATCTGAAAGGAACTTACCCTGAAGGTAAGAGATGATCTCAGTTCTCCAATCTTCGCTATAAACAGGAGATATATTGAGGACTGCTCGTTCAAGGAGTTCCACTGAAGGTGCCTTTATTGTTTCGAAGAACACATCCGAAGGTAAAGGCAGCCCCTGTGCTGCTGACTTGGCTAGCAAATCAGCATGCTCATTTTGTCCTTGAAGGATATTTTTGACAGAAAATCCTTCGAAGGAAGCTTCGATTCTTCGGAGATCATCCACACTAAGTCTTTGCGCATTCGTTTGTCATTCTCAGTGATTCGAGCTCCGTTCTAGTGAGAACTTTGAGATAGTCTTTTGAGCTCGATTCTTGGCCGTGTGTGTGCGCATTTTGCTGTGGATTTGTGTGTTGCTTTCCTCCCTTACTCCGTATTTCTTGTGAATCTCAAGTGTAAGGGCGAGAGGCTCCAAGTTGTGGAGAATCCTCGCAAACGGGATATTGAAAGGCAAAACAAAACACCGTGGTATTCAAGTTGGTCTTTGGACCGCTTGAGAGGGGTTGGTTGCAACCCTCGTCCGTTGGGACGCCACAACGTGGAGTAGGCAAGCGTTGGTCTTGGCCGAACCACGGGATAAACCACTGTGTCATCTCTGTGTTTGATCTCTTGTGGTATTGTGTTTTGTTGAGACTCCTCTCTAGCCACTTGGCGATTATTGTGCTAACACTTAACAAGTTTTTTTGTGGCTATAAGTTTAAGTTTTCACAGGATCACCTATTCACCCCCCCCCCCTCTAGGTGCTCTCAATTGGTATCAGAGCCGTTCTCTTCACAAAGGGACTAACCGCCCGAAGAGATGGATCCTAAAGGGAAGGGAATCGTGATCAACGACAAGGAGAAGGAGTCCTTCGTCAACGAGCCAAAGGACGACAAGACTACCGACTCGGGCTCGGGGCACAAACGCAAAGAAGGGAAGAAGAAGAAGACAAGACGCATCAAGGAGATCGTCTACTACGACAACGACGAATCTTCCTCTTCCCAAAAGGACGACGACAACGACTACAAAAAGACGGTCAATTCGAACTTTTCATTTGATTATTCTCGTATTCAACATAGTTCGAATTCGCATTTGCTTTCCATTCCTCTTGGCAAACCTCCACACTTCGATGGGGAGGACTACGGATTTTGGAGTCACAAAATGCGTAGTCACTTATTCTCTCTCCATCCAAGCATTTGGGAGATTGTAGAGAATGGAATGAAGTTTGATAGCTCGGATAACTCTATGCTCATAAATGAACAAATCCATAGAAATGCACAAGCTACTACTGTTCTCTTAGCGTCCTTGTGCAGGGAAGAGTACAACAAGGTGAGCGGCTTGGACAATGCCAAGCAAATATGGGACACCCTCAAGATCTCTCACGAGGGGAATGACATCACCATGCTCACCAAAATGGAGTTGGTGGAGGGCGAGCTTGGACGATTCGCCATGATAAGGGGAGAGGAGCCAACCCAAACGTACAACCGGCTCAAGACCCTTATCAACAAAATAAGGAGCTACGGAAGCACACGATGGACGGACCACGACGTCGTCCGCCTAATGCTAAGGTCTTTTACCGTTCTTGATCCTCATCTCGTAAATAATATTCGTGAGAATCCCAGGTACACGATGATGACGCCCGAGGAGGTACTCAGAAAATTCGTAAGCGGGCGGATGATGATCAAGGAGGCGAGATATGTGGACGACGCTCTAAACGGTCCAATCAATGAACCTCAACCCGTTGCTCTCAAGGCAACGAGGAGCAAGGAGGCGCTACCGTGCAAGGTGGCGCAAGTTGAGGCGGTCGGGCTAAATAATGAGGAGATGGCCCTCATCATTAAGCGCTTCAAGACGGCGCTTAAGGGTCGCAAGGGACAGCCAAGCAAGACCAAGACAAAGGAGAAGCGCTCGTGCTTCAAATGTGGTAAGATTGGTCATTTCATTGCTAACTGTCCCGATAATGAAAGTGACCAGGAAAAGGGGAACAAAAGGGAGAAGAAGAAGCATTACAAGAAGGCCAAGGGCGAGGCGCATATCGGAAAGGAGTGGGATTCGGATTGCTCCTCCTCCGACTCCGACAATGAAGGACTCGCCGCCACCGCCTTCAACAAGTCATCCCTCTTCCCCAACGAGCGTCACACTTGCCTCATGGCAAGGGAGAAGAAGGTAATCAATCATAATGCTAATACTTATGATTCTTCTAGTGATGATGAGTCTAGTGAGGATGAAATAGATTACTCCAGTTTATTCAAGGGATTGGATAGAACTAAGATAGCTAAGATTAATGAATTGATTGATGCCTTGAATGAAAAGGATAGAATCTTAGAGAAACAAGAAGATCTTTTATATGAAGAGCATGATAAATTTGTTAGTGCACAAAATTCACTTGCTCTAGAAGTTAAAAGAAATGGAATGCTTTCTTGTGAACTTTCTACTTGTAACGAAACCATTTCTTCTTTAAAAGGTGAAATTAATGATTTAAATGCTAAGCTAGAAGTAGCAAGTAAATCTAACTCTTGTGTTGAACATGTTGAAATTTGCACTAAGTGTAAGGATGTTGATGCTTGTTGTGAACACTTAGTTTCAATTTCAAAACTAAATGATGAAGTGGCTAGTCTTAGTGCCCAACTTAAGACTAGCAAGAATGAATTTGATAAGCTGAAATTTGCAAGGGATGCCTACACGATTGGTAGACACCCCTCAATTAAGGATGGACTTGGCTACAAGAGGGAAGCCAAGGACTTAACAAGCCATAAGGCTCCCATCTCTGCCAAGGAGAAAGGGAAGGCCCCTATGGCAACTAATGCTAAAAAGAACCATGCCTTTATGTACCATGGTAGGAGACAAACTAGAAATGCTTATAGGAGCTATAATGCTTATGATGTTTTTGATTCTCATGCCATGTTTGCTTCTAGTACTTCCTATATGCATGGTAGAGATATGTCTAGAAGAAATGCTATTCATCATGTGCCTAGAAAGAATATTATTCATGCTCCTAGGAAAGTAGTGAATGAACCTTCTACAATTTATTGTGCTTTAAATGCTTCCTTTGCTATTTGTAGAAAGGATAGGAAAATAGTTGCTAGGAAGTTAGGGGCAAAATGCAAGGGAGACAAAACTTGCATTTGGGTCCCTAAGGATATTTGCACTAACCTTATAGGACCCAACATGAGTTGGGTACCTAAGACCCAAGCCTAAATTTGCCTTGCAGGTTTATGCATCTGGGGGTTCAAGCTGGATTATCGACAGCGGATGCACAAACCATATGACGGGGGAGAAGAAGATGTTCACCTCCTACGTCAAAAATAAGGATTCCCAAGATTCAATTATATTCGGTGATGGGAATCAAGGCAAGGTAAAAGGGTTAAGTAAAATTGCAATTTCTAATGAACACTCAATCTCCAATGTGTTTTTAGTTGAGTCTCTTGGTTACAATTTGCTATCTGTTAGTCAACTATGCAACATGGGATATAATTGTCTTTTTTACAAATGTAGATGTGTCTGTCATTAGAAGAAGTGATGGTTCACTAGCCTTTAAGGGTGTACTAGACGGCAAGCTTTACTTAGTTGATTTTGCAAAAGAAGAGGCCGGTCTAGATGCATGCTTAATGGCTAAGACTTGCATGGGCTGGCTGTGGCATCGTCGCTTAGCACATGTGGGGATGAAGAACCTCCACAAGCTTCTAAAGGGAGAACACGTGATAGGTCTAACTAATGTTTATTTCGAAAAAGATAGACCTTGTGCAGCTTGTCAAGCAGGTAAACAAGTGGGAGGAGCACATCACAGCAAGAATGTGATGACCACGTCAAGACCTCTGGAGCTGCTGCATATGGACCTCTTCGGACCCGTCGCCTATCTAAGCATAGGAGGAAGTAAGTATGGTCTAGTTATTGTTGATGACTTTTCCCGCTTCACTTGGGTGTTCTTTTTGCAGGATAAGTCTGAAACCCAAGGGACCCTCAAGCGCTTCCTAAGGAGAGCTCAAAATGAGTTTGAGCTCAAGGTGAAAAAGATAAGGAGCGACAACGGGTCCGAATTCAAGAACCTTCAAGTGGAGGAGTTTCTTGAGGAGGAAGGGATCAAGCACGAGTTCTCCGCTCCCTACACACCTCAGCAAAATGGTGTGGTAGAGAGGAAGAACAGGACGCTCATAGATATGGCGAGGATTATGCTTGGAGAATTCAAGACCCCTGAGTGCTTTTGGTCAGAAGCCGTGAACACGGCTTGCCACGCCATCAACAGGGTCTACCTTCACCGCCTCCTCAAGAAGACGTCGTATGAGCTACTAACCGGTAACAAACCCAATGTATCTTACTTTCGTGTATTTGGGAGCAGGTGCTACATTCTAGTGAAGAAGGGTAGAAATTCTAAATTTTCTCCCAAAGTTGTAGAAGGGTTTTTATTAGGTTATGATTCAAATACAAAGGCGTATAGGGTCTTCAACAAATCCTCGGGTTTGGTTGAAGTCTCTAGCGACGTTGTATTTGATGAGACTAATGGCTCTCCAAGAGAGCAAGTTGTTGATTGTGATGATGTAGATGAAGAAGATGTTCCGACGGCTGCTATACGAACCATGGCGATTGGAGAAGTGCGGCCACAGGAACAAGATGAACGAGATCAATCTTCTTCCTCAACAACGGTGCATCCCCCAACTCAAGACGATGAACAGGTTCATCAAAAGGAGGCGTGTGATCAAGGGGGAGCACAAGATGATCACGTGATGGAGGAAGAAGCGCAACCGGCACCTCCAACCCAAGTTCGAGCGGTGATTCAAAGGGATCATCCCGTCAACCAAATTTTGGGTGACATTAGCAAGGGAGTAACTACTCGATCTCGATTAGTTAATTTTTGTGAGCATTACTCCTTTGTCTCTTCTATTGAGCCTTTCAGGGTAGAGGAGGCCTTGCTAGACCCGGATTGGGTATTGGCCATGCAGGAGGAACTCAACAACTTCAAGCGCAATGAAGTTTGGACACTGGTGCCTCGTCCCAAGCAAAATGTTGTGGGAACCAAGTGGGTGTTCCGCAACAAACAGGACGAGCACAGGGTGGTGACGAGGAACAAGGCTCGACTTGTGGCAAAAGGTTATGCCCAAGTCGCAGGTTTGGACTTTGAGGAGACTTTTGCTCCTGTGGCTAGGCTAGAATCAATTCGTATCTTGCTAGCATATGCCGCTCACCATTCTTTCAGGTTGTACCAAATGGATGTGAAGAGCGCTTTCCTCAACGGGCCGATCAAAGAGGAGGTGTACGTGGAGCAGCCCCCTGGCTTCGAGGATGAACGGTACCCCGACCACGTGTGTAAGCTCTCTAAGGCGCTCTATGGACTTAAGCAAGCCCCAAGAGCATGGTATGAATGCCTTAGAGACTTTTTAATTGCTAATGCTTTCAAGGTTGGGAAAGCCGATCCAACTCTTTTTACTAAGACTTGCGATGGTGATCTTTTTGTGTGCCAAATTTATGTCGACGACATAATATTTGGTTCCACTAACCAAAAGTCTTGTGAAGAGTTTAGCAGGGTAATGACGCAGAAATTCGAGATGTCGATGATGGGCGAGTTGAACTACTTCCTTGGGTTTCAAGTGAAGCAACTCAAGGACGGCACTTTCATCTCCCAAACAAAGTACACGCAAGACTTGTTGAAGCGGTTTGGGATGAAGGACGCCAAGCCCGCAAAGACTCCGATGGGGACCGACGGACACACCGACCTCAACAAAGGAGGTAAGTCCGTTGATCAAAAAGCATACCGGTCAATGATAGGGTCTTTACTTTATTTATGTGCTAGTAGACCGGATATTATGCTTAGCGTATGCATGTGTGCTAGATTTCAATCCGATCCTAAGGAGTGTCACTTAGTGGCAGTGAAGCGAATTCTTAGATATTTGGTTGCTACGCCTTGCCTCGGGCTCTGGTATCCAAAGGGGTCTACCTTTGACTTGGTTGGATACTCAGATTCCGACTATGCTGGATGTAAGGTCGATAGGAAGAGTACATCAGGGACGTGCCAATTCTTAGGAAGGTCCCTGGTGTCGTGGAACTCTAAGAAACAAACCTACGTTGCCCTATCCACCGCTGAGGCCGAGTACGTTGCCGCAGGACAGTGTTGCGCGCAACTACTTTGGATGAGGCAAACCCTCAGGGACTTTGGCTACAATCTGAGCAAAGTCCCACTCCTATGTGACAATGAGAGTGCTATCCGAATAGCGGAAAATCCTGTTGAGCACAGCCGCACAAAGCACATTGACATCCGGCATCACTTTTTGAGAGACCACCAGCAAAAGGGAGATATCGAAGTGTTTCATGTTAGCACCGAGCACCAGCTAGCCGATATCTTTACCAAGCCTTTAGATGAGAAGACCTTTTGCAGGCTGCGTAGTGAGCTAAATGTCTTAGATTCGTGGAACTTGGATTGAATTGTAGCATACATGTATTTATGCTTTTGATCATGTTCCTTTTTGCATTTTGTTGCTTATTGTGGTGCTCAAGTTGTACAAATACTCCCTGGACCTCACAAGTCCGTGGCAAAATGATGCACAGTTTTAGGGGGAGATGTGTTACAACTTGACCCTTTGAGACTAACCATATGCTTGAGTTTGCTTGTTTTAGTCTCAAAGGAGAATTGAAAGGGAAAAGGTGGACTTGGACCATGAAAGACTTCCACTGCACTCCAATGAGAGGGTAATGTATTCCAAGTTCATCTCATGAACTCTTATTGCCATTTGCTCTTAATTGAAGATTTTGGTGATGCAATGGGGTTATAGAGCCAAGATTAATCCCGTTTTGGTGGTTGATGCCAAAGGGGGAGAAAATAAAGGCCAAAGCGATAAATGGATCAGCTACCACTTGAGAGATTTTGAAAATAGTAGAATAGAGCTTTTGGTTTGTCAAAACTCTTTTGTTGTCTCTCTTATCAAAAGTTGGCTTCTTGTGGGGAGAAGTATTGATTATGGGAAAAAGGGGGAGTTTTTGAAATCTTTGATCAATCTCTTTTGGAATAACTCTCTTTATGTTTCAACATGTGTGTTTGACTTAGAGATAGAGATTTGAGTTTGATTTGCAAAAACAAACCAAGTGGTGGCACAGAGTGATCCATATATGTCAAAATTGAATCAAAATAATTTGAGTTCTTATTTGAAGTGTTTTTGTACCTGTTCTACTTGTTTTATGTTGTGTTGGCATAAATCACCAAAAAGGGGGAGATTGAAAGGGAAATGTGCCCTTGGGCCATTTCTAAGTATTTTGGTGATTTAGTGCCCAACACAGGTGCCTAATTGTAAAATGGTGGACAAAGTACAAATCAAGGATAAAGGTATGTTTCTTAGACTTAGTACATTGTTTTATGGACTAATGTATTGTGTCTAAGTGCTGGAAACAGAAAAAATCGAGTTGGAGAAGAGATGGCTTGAGCAGCCAAAGTCTGCTCAGTCTGGCACACCTGACTGTCCGGTGGTGCACCGGACAGTGTCCGGTGCGCCAGGCTGGCTCGGCGTGAAGTGGCCGCTCTCGGGAATTCGCCGACGGCGTACGGCTAAAATTCACCGGACTGTCCGGTGTGCACCGGACTGTCCGGTGAGCCAACGGTCGGCCGGGCCAACGGTCGGCTGCGGGATCTGCGCGCGACACGTGGCCGGGCCAACGGTCGGAAGGGGGCACCAGACTGTCCGGTGTGCACCGGACATGTCCGGTGCGCCAACGGCTCCCAGATCTGCAACGGTCGGCAACGGTCGGCAGCGCCATTTTAGGAAGGAAATCGGGCACCGGACAGTGTCCGGTGTGCACCGGACTGTCCGGTGCACCCGACGACAGAAGGCAAGATTGGCCTTCCAGATTTGCTCTCAACGGCTCCTAGCTGCCTTGGGGCTATAAAAGGGACCCCTAGGCGCATGGAGGAGTACACCAAGCAACCTTAGAGCATTCTTGATCATCCACACTAAGTCTTTGCGCATTCGTTTGTCATTCTCAGTGATTCGAGCTCCGTTCTAGTGAGAACTTTGAGATAGTCTTTTGAGCTCGATTCTTGGCCGTGTGTGTGCGCATTTTGCTGTGGATTTGTGTGTTGCTTTCCTCCCTTACTCCGTATTTCTTGTGAATCTCAAGTGTAAGGGCGAGAGGCTCCAAGTTGTGGAGAATCCTCGCAAACGGGATATTGAAAGGCAAAACAAAACACCGTGGTATTCAAGTTGGTCTTTGGACCGCTTGAGAGGGGTTGATTGCAACCCTCGTCCGTTGGGACGCCACAACGTGGAGTAGGCAAGCGTTGGTCTTGGCCGAACCACGGGATAAACCACTGTGTCATCTCTGTGTTTGATCTCTTGTGGTATTGTGTTTTGTTGAGACTCCTCTCTAGCCACTTGGCGATTATTGTGCTAACACTTAACAAGTTTTTTTGTGGCTATAAGTTTAAGTTTTCACAGGATCACCTATTCACCCCCCCCCCCTCTAGGTGCTCTCAGATCTCAGTTCTCCAATCTTCGCTATAAACAGGAGATATATTGAGGACTGCTCGTTCAAGGAGTTCCACTGAAGGTGCCTTTATTGTTTCGAAGAACACATCCGAAGGTAAAGGCAGCCCATGTGCTGCTGACTTGGCTAGCAAATCAGCATGCTCATTTTGTCCTCGAGGGATATTTTTGACAGAAAATCCTTCGAAGGAAGCTTCGATTCTTCGGACCATGTCTAGATATTTTTCAAGCTTCGGATCTTTAGCCTTGCAACTCTTGTCGATATGACCCGAAACAACCTGGGAATCAGTTTTAAGGATGGCCCTTCTGATTCCCATTGCTTTTAATTTCCGAAGGCCCAAAAGCAGGGCTTCGTACTCAGTAATATTGTTTGTACAGCTAAAATCGAGTCTTGCCGCATAACAAGTTTTAACTTTGGATGGTGAGACCAACACAGCGGCTGCTCCTGCTCCGAAGGTTCCCCAAGACCCATCGCAAAACACTGTCCACACTTCGGCATCTTTATTTGTTTCTTCATCCTGAGCCCCTGGCGTCCAATCGGCAATGAAATCTGCCAACGCTTGAGACTGGATCGAGGATCTATGCACATAATCAATGCAAAATTCGTTGAGCTCTGCAGCCCATTTTCCAATCCGTCCAGTAGCTTCTCTATTTCTCATAATATCCTTCAACGGCTGCGAAGAAGGAACAACAATATTGTATGCTTGAAAATAATGCCGAAGCTTCCTGGATGCCATCAAAACAGCATATAATACCTTTGTCACACCTGGTTTTTAGAAGGCAAACCGAATGCGAACCATGTACGTGCCAGGATCAGTTATTCACGTACACAGCAGTTACATAACATGGACATCATCACACAGTGCTCAAATAGTATTAAAAGGGGAAATAATAGTCGATTACATCATACGTCTGAGACGTCCATATAGTTCTTACAATAAATCAAAGTGCGGAAAAGAAACGTAGATAACGCGGCCTTCACAGGCAGCCGACTGGGGGTTGCCGCTAACCCACACCTAGAACTCGTCGTAGTCTTGGAACTCCTGGAAGTCTCCTTCCACAGCTTCATCTTCTCCTGAGCAGTGGTTGCAATGCTGACAACCTGGAGGGGGGGGATTGGTGTGTAGAGCAAGGGTGAGTACACATCAACATACTCAGCAAGCATCCCGTTTGGCTGTAGTGGACTAGCTTTATGTGGGGATAAGTCAAGCAGTTGCTTTTAGTTGGTCAGGTTATTACTTACTAGTAGAGAGCCAGGTTTTAACATTAACCCAAGTTATTAGCCCAATGTATCCTTTCCAAACGGAAAGAATACCACTTACCAATACCAAAATCATAATCAGAACCATCAATCTCATTGCCACCTGTACCAAAATATCTCTGATCAAGTATCACTAATCTCTGGAGCTCCCTTGGCCGCTCATAACCGCGAGCACGGCTGATATATCAGTTTCATAACACTCTGCAGAGGTTGTGCACTTTACCCACAAGCCGTGATTCCCTCTTGCCTCGGGCTGATCAAACCCTTAAACACTACCGAGGTGAATAGGCAGGGTCTCACTACGTAGCCTTTACAAAGATTCCCCGAGGCTGTAGCCACCCGTTAGGTTTCCTAAATGTACCGCACTCCTCCCCAAGGGACAAATCAACCTTGGCAGAGCGAGCCGCATACACCGAGCCCCATTGACGGCACAACGGCTAAGTGATCTACACCCCGGTTCCTCTAATTATTCAGCTAAGGGCGTCCCATTCCACCCTCATGGTTGCACTGTTTTCCCGGGCGGTCATCCATTGAACAGGTCCTTACGGAGAGGCACTCGAGAAACCGCTCGAGTCCCCTTAAATGCCACAAGTATGATCATAAATAAGAAGGGGAAAACAGCGTATCATAGATAATCACATCATGTTCATTGATTAGAGTTGAGCAATAGCATCAGACTAAGCAGTAATAATCCGACCCAAATAGGTAAGCAAGGACATGGATAACAAAAGCTAGTCAATCCTTAGGTATAAATGTGTAATGCGGGAGGTGAATTAAAGAATGAATAGGACAGAAATAGGTCAAAGGACACTTGCCTCCACCAACCGACTGCTGCTCAGGGGCTTCTCCTGCGAATTCCTCGGGCTCTTCGACCGGATCGTTCTCTATGCGAGCGCAAACATACATACATCCACATATTTAATACAAAAGAACAGTACACCATACAAGGGAACAGGTAAAACGAATATGCATCAAGTATGACATTCGATATCGCATTTGTTATGGTTAGAAAGAAACGGGAAAGATCTCGCAGGGGTTTAAAGTTTATGCACTAATGATCAGTTACAATTGGTTCTTAACAAAAGAATTCTGTTATATATATACTAATGGAAACCTAATCATTTTAGGTTGATCAACATTGCACGAGATAAACAATTAACTACGTGAATCAATAGCATAACGGAATTTTAAATTAAACTTCCTATTTTCCATAGCATGAACAATGATTAGCCTACCTAAAACAAAGTAATTATGATCACAGAAAGTAAATAAAATAAAATAAAAAAAATAAAAAAAACCGAGGGGGGGCGGTTGAACCGGCTAGGGCGGTTGAACCGGCCCTGGGCTGGGCGGCTGAGCTGGGCGGGCGCGCGGGGGAGGGCGGCCGAGCTGGGGGCTGGGGGCGGCCGAGCTGGCCCGGTTGAACCGGCGGCCAGAGCCGGCCGAGCTGGCGGCCAAGGCCGGCCGAGCTGGCGGCCAGGGGCCAGGCGGGCGGGGGGGCGCGGCCGGGGGGGGCTGGCCGAGGGGCTGGCCGGGGGCGGCCGGGGGCGGCCGGGGGCGGCCGGGCGGCGCGGCCAGGGCCGGCGCGGCCAGGGGCGGCCGAGCCATGGCCGGACGGGGGAAAGAGGAGGGGAAGGGGAAGGAGGGAGGAGGGAGGAGGGGGAGGGGGCTCACCGGCGGGGGCGGCCGACGGCGGGGAGCGGCGGCCGAGCGCTAGGGCAGGGCGGCGGCGGCTTAGGGCAGGGGTAGGGGCGACGCTAGGGAGAGAGAGAGGGAAAAATGAGAGGGAGAGGGAGAGGGTTTGGGGAAAAAGGGAGAGGGGGGGCGGCTGGGCCTTGCCAAGGCCCAAGAGGGGGGCGCGCAGGGGCCTGGGCCGGCCGGGGTCGGCCCACGGCGCGGGAGAGAGAGAAAAAGAGGAGAGAGAGAAAGAGAGAAAAGAAAGAAAAGATTATTTCCCTGTTTTCGAAATCCGATCTTCCTACATGAATACATTTGCACTTTCGAAGCAATCAAAAAAATGCAAGGTTCGGCATGGTGCATCAAACAACGTAAAGTATTTTTAGAGTTTTTCTTACACGGGAAATCCAAACCGAATCCCGCTAGCTTTGGAAAAGACCAAGGTCTAGCGAGGGGAAAAAGAAAAAGAAAAGGTAACGCCCGAATTTTGGCGAGTAAAGAAAAGAAAAAAATTCAACTGCAAAATTCGGGGCGTTACAAACCTATCCCCCTTAAAAGAATCTCGCCCTCGAGATTCAGGGCTGGCTAGCAAAGAGCTCTGGGTACTTGGCCATCAAATCATCTTCACGCTCCCAGGTTGCTTCTTCCTCAGAGTGGTGACTCCATTTGACTTTGCACATCCTGATGGTCTTCCTTCGGGTGACTCTATCTGCAATCTCAAGAATCTGAGCTGGCTTCTCAACATAGGTCAAGTCCTCCTGGACTTCCAGACCTTCCACTGGCAACTGCTCTTCTGGCACACGCAAGCACTTCTTCAACTGAGACACATGAAAGACATCATGCACAGCTGACAAATTCTCTGGCAGACTGAGCTGATAGGCCACTTCTCCACGCTTTGAGAGGATCTGGTACGGACCAATGTAGCGGGGTGCTAGCTTGCCTTTGATTCCGAACCTTCTGACTCCTCTGATTGGTGACACTTTCAAATAGACAAAGTCTCCGACTTCAAAACTCAGCTCTCTTCTTCTTGTGTCTGCATAGCTTCGCTGCCTCGATTGCGCTATCTTCAGATTCTCTCGGACCATCTTGATGTTCTCTTCGGCTTCAAGCAAAATATCTGGCCCGAACACTTGCTTCTCTCCAGGCTGATCCCATTGCAACGGAGTTCTACAACTCCTTCCATAAAGCGCTTGAAATGGTGACATCTTCAAACTGGCCTGGTAACTGTTGTTATAGGAAAACTCTGCATAGGGCAATCGCTTGTCCCATCCGGACTGATCTTGCAGCGCACAGGCTCTCAACATATCTTCAAGAATTTGATTGGTTCTTTCGGTCTGGCCATCTGTCTGCGGATGATAAGCTGAACTGAAATTTAGATGTGTGCCCAAGGCTTCATGCAACTGCTGCCAGAAATGAGAGGTGAACTGCGTTCCTCTGTCTGACACTATCTTCTTTGGCACACCATGAAGACAAACGATCCGAGACATATACAACTCTGCCAGTACTGCACTGCTGTAGGTGGTCTTGACAGGTATGAAGTGGGCTGACTTGGTCAAACGGTCCACTACTACCCAAATAGAATCGTAGCCGGCTCGAGTGCGAGGCAATCCGACTATAAAATCCATACCAATTTCATCCCATTTCCACTGAGGGATCTGCAACGGTTGCAACAATCCAGCAGGTCTCTGGTGTTCGGCCTTAATTCTTCGGCAACTATCGCACTTAGCCACATGCTCTGCGATTTCCCTCTTTATTCCGTACCACCAGAATTTCTTCTTCAGATCCTGATACATCTTCTCACTGCCAGGGTGAATCGAATAAGCTGTCTCATGAGCTTCCTTGAGAATCAACTCCCGAATGGACTGGACATTGGGAACACACAAGCGGTCTTTGAACCATACCACACCTTCAGCATCTTCTCGAAAATCTTTGCCTCTGCCATCTAGAATCAGTCGCCGGATCTCACTGATCTTCTCATCATTCTTCTGCGCTTCTTTGATTTCGCGCTCTAAGGTAGGTTCCAATTCAACTGTGACTCCTCGCGAATTGTTCAGAAATCCGAGACTCAACCTGTCAAACTCCTTGGCCAACTCATAGGGCATCGGACGAGCGACCATCAGATTAACTTGACTCTTTCTGCTCAAAGCATCTGCCACTACGTTTGCTTTGCCTGGATGGTAATGGATCTCCAACTCATAGTCTTTGATCAACTCTAACCATCTTCGCTGCCTCATATTCAATTCTGACTGAGTGAATATCTACTTCAGACTCTTGTGGTCTGTGTAAACATCGCATTTCTGTCCATACAGATAGTGCCTCCATGTCTTCAGTGCGTGAACCACTGCTGCCAATTCTAGATCATGGATTGGGTAATTCTTCTCATGAACCTTCAACTGTCGGGACGAGTAAGCCACAACTCTTCCCTCTTGCATCAACACGCATCCCAAACCTGTGTAACAAGCATCACAGTACACAGAGAAGGGCTTGTGCACATCAGGCAAGACTAGGACAGGCGCTGTTGTCAACTTCTCTTTCAGCGCTTCGAAGGCTTCTTGACATTTCTGGGTCCACTTGAACTCAACTTTGTTGCCTAGCAACGCTGTCATTGGTTTCGCAATCTTCGAAAACCCTTCAATGAATCGCCGATAATATCCGGCCATTCCAATGAAGCTCTTGATTCCTCGAGCATCCGTTGGCGCTTTCCAGTTCAGAATGTCTGCCACTTTCTTCGGATCCACAGCCAATCCTTCTTTGTTGATTATGTGACCCAAGAACAGGACTTCACTGATCCAGAACTCACACTTGCTCAACTTTGCATACAACTGATGCTCTTGCAATCTCTGCAATACCATCCTCAAATGATCTGCATGCTCTTCTTCACTTTGAGAATAAATCAGAATGTCATCAATGAATACCACCACAAACTTATCAAGATAATCCATGAATACACTGTTCATCAAGTTCATAAAGAACGCTGGTGCATTGGTCAAACCAAAAGACATCACTGTGAACTCATACAAACCATACTTGGTAATGAATGCAGTCTTCGGTATGTCCGAAGGTCGGATCCTGAGCTGATGATAACCTGACCTCAGATCAATCTTGGAGAACACACTGGCTCCTCTCAACTGGTCAAACAGATCTTCTATTCTGGGCAAGGGATACTTGTTCTTGATCGTGACTTCATTCAAAGCTCGATAATCGATACACATCCTCTTGGTGCCATCTTTCTTCTCCACAAACAGGACAGGGGCGGCCCAAGGCGAGGTGCTTGGCCGGATGTAACCTTTCTCTGACAGCTCATCAATCTGCTTCTTAAGCTCAACCAACTCTGGTCCAGATATTCTGTAAGCTCTCTTAAAGATAGGGGCGGTTCCAGGAAGAAGCTCTATGGCAAACTCAACTTTCCGCTCTGGTGGCATACCCGGTAGATCCTTTGGAAACACATCCGGGAATTCAGACACAACCTTGATACTCTCAATTGGGTCTGCTTCACTGCTATCGACAGCCATCTGATAACAACTTCCTTTCTTCGGCTCAGGCGGGACTAACTCGGTCACCACTTCCTCTCCTAGTGGGGACACCAACTTGATTGTCCTTTTATCACAACTGATAACTGCCTGATACTTATCTAGCCAATTCATCCCTAGGATGACATCTATTCCCTGAGTACCCATTACTATAAGGTTAGCGGGAAACACTATCCCCCTTATTTCCACACTTATATTCAAACATATGCTATCAGCTCGAATTTTACCACCAGCTGAGTCAATTTGAATGGGGGTTGACATGGCAGTAATTGGAAGATTATGTGCTTCTACCCATGATGCAGTAATGAAAGAATGCGTTGCTCCAGTATCAAATAACACTTCTGCAATATGGGAGTCGACTGGGAACATACCTACTGTCATGCCGGGGGTCTCCTGAACTGCTTCAGCCTCCGAGTGGTTCAGTCTCCCATGATTATAGCGCGGTTGAGAGCGGTTGCCTGCTCCAGGCTGAGACACATTCTACTTTGCTGGGGCATTGGGGCCTGACTGCTGCTGGGCTGCCTTCTTCGGGCATTGCATCACCCAATGGCCTTGCTCTCCACAGTGGAAACATGCCCTGTTTCCAACCTGAGCTGGTGCTGCCTGATTGTTCTGCTGAGTTGCGGGGGCAGGAAGACGAGGTGTCTGCTGATTCTGCCTCTGAAACTGACCTCCTGACTGATTGCTCTGACGGTTCTGGTACTGGTGCTGAGGATACTGCCTTTGAAACTGCTGATACTGCTGACGCTGCTGATGCTGCTGAGGTGGACGCTGGTTCTGCCTGAACTGCTGAGGTTGATTGCCTGAAAAACGAGGACGGCTGCTGCTTCCAGGCTGGGGTCCACTGATTTTGCGCTTACGATCCTCCATCTCCTTACGCTTCCTTTCTGTCATGATCGCTCTGTCAATCAGGTGCTGGAATGTCGGGAAGGTATGATTCATCAGTTGGTACTGTAGAGGGTCAACCAAGCCTCTCAAAAAACGGTACTGTCGCTTGGCGTCGGTGTTGACATCTTCAGGAGCATAGCGGGACAACTGCAGAAACCTGTCTCGATACTCACTGACAGATGATGACCCTTGCTTAAGGGCCAGGAACTCCTCCTTCTTCACTGTCATCAGACCTGCAGGCACATGGTACTGACGAAAGCTACCTCTGAACTCTTCCCAGGTGATGGCATCGGGGTTGGCATGGGTGGCGAGGTAAGACTCCCACCATGATTGGGCTGCTCCTCTCAACAGACGGGGACCATACAAGACTTTCTCCCTGTCATCGCACTGAGCGGTATGCAACTCCCGCTCCACAGTGCGCAGCCAATCTTCAGCATCCATGGGGTCAGAAGAGTGAGCGAACGTTGGTGGATGACCTCTCATGAATTCAGCACGCTTGTCTCTAGGCATCTGGGGCATCTGAGGCTGGGGTGGAGCTTGCTGCTGCTGCTGCTGAATGGCGGCCAGAGTCTGACCGATGGCCTGAACTGCCTGAGTCTGCATCAGAAACATCTGCTCGATCGACATCAGGGGCGGGGGGCGGCAGCTGCTGCTGCTGGGGCGCCTCATCTTGCTGACCGGCTTGCTCCTGCTGAGCACGCCTTCCTCCTCTGCGCCTGTTCTCTGACATCTGCAGAACGCAACCACACATCAGAACTGATCTGGCAAATCTTGCAGCATAAGAAAAGAGTATAGAATTCTCCAACAGCACTGAACAGATGAGCATCTTCACTGATCTCCAACACAGACCACACAGCTTCTCAGATAAAGAGGAAAGTGGAATAAAGGTTTCCCAACTATATAACTAACTCCATTAACATAATATGTAAGCCAAAATGCAGGGGATACCCACACTCTGGTGACAATCATTACAAAGATCCAAACCAAACATAGTTCATCATGACAAACATAAATGCACAGGATATAGCAAACTACCCTGTCTAACTAAGACTAACTAAGACCGAGACTAACGCTAAGACTGAAGCTTCTATGCATATATATATTTCGTATTAATTACAAGATCCAACTCTAACGATCTATGGTTCTAGATTTATCTTGGTCTTACAGTCGGGATTGCCATAAGACTGGTGTCCACACCGAGGTGAGCGGTACGGGTGCTGAGTCCCGACGGGAGCGGGGGAACCATCATCCAAGTGACGACGCTCCGCGCGCTCAGCCCGCAGCAGGGCGATCTCAGCACGAGCCCTACTCAGCTCGTCTAGTGCATGGTCCAGCTCCGTGTTTAGCACGGCGGCTAGGTTGACTGTGCTGCTCAACCTAGGATTGTCCTCACCAGCAGGTGAAACAATCACGCCTCCTGTGCTGCCAGATGGACGGCGGGGGTAATACTTCAGGTCGAGACCGTCAGCTACCCCACCGAGAACCGAGCAGTAGTGCGAAAGCGCACGCCGTGCAGCATCCTGCATGGCTGCCTCAGCTGAGTCCCGCTCAGAGATAGAATAGTGCTCTGAGCAAGCCTCCGCGCCCTGGAGACTGTTCTCCGGACGGCGCACCAAGCAGGTCGCCTCCCAGCGGTCCGGGTAGACCCCGCGACTATGCTGGTAGACCACACAGCGATACTCGATGGACCAAGTACGCCGGTCAAGTGCCCGACGTAGCAGGGTGTCGAGCGCGTCGTGGAAGTGACACCCGCGAGCAGCGTCGCGAGTGATGGGTCGAGCAACCCATCCTTCCGGCTCATGGCTAGAGAGGTCGAGGTCGTGGCTCGAGCTGTCGTCGCCACCTCCGTCGTCTGGGTCTCCTCCAGCAGCTACTCCAGAAGCTGGGACGCCCAGTGGTGGTGCAGGGGGCGCCTCCAGGGGAAGCACAGGAGAGCAGCTCCTCACAGACTCTATCTCTTGCTGGAGCGAGAAAGAAGAGCCCTGCTGCTCCTGTCGTCGACGTTCCTGCTCCTCATGCAGGCGGTGGTGCAGTCTCTCCAAGTGGCTGGACTGTCCGGCCACGAGACGGCGAAGCGGACGCTCAGCAAGGCGGGAGGGTAAGAAGGGGATGACGGACTTTCGTGCAGTGTGTCTAAGTCGAGCCATCTACAAAAGACATCGCAAGCAAAAGGGTGAGAACAGAATTAATATGACCAGCAAATAATGAATCATAAATAAACGAAGGATCAGACTAAAACATAATTTTCAGCAAGGTATAATATATAGTAGAACATAGGTTTGGTCAGTAGGACCAACTTTTGAAGGGATATCAAAGTCAAGGCAAGGACAGAGGTCTATAGTCCTTAGAACGACCATTCTACTCTAGGTTAGCGGTCCTACAGTCAGCACGGCTTTGATACCACTTATGTCACACCCGGTTTTTAGAAGGCAAACCGAATGCGAACCATGTACGTGCCAGGATCAGTTATTCACGTACACAGCAGTTACATAACATGGACATCATCACACAGTGCTCAAATAGTATTAAAAGGGGAAATAATAGTCGATTACATCATACGTCTGAGACGTCCATATAGTTCTTACAATAAATCAAAGTGCGGAAAAGAAACGTAGATAACGCGGCCTTCACAGGCAGCCGACTGGGGGTTGCCGCTAACCCACACCTAGAACTCGTCGTAGTCTTGGAACTCCTGGAAGTCTCCTTCCACAGCTTCATCTTCTCCTGAGCAGTGGTTGCAATGCTGACAACCTGGAGGGGGGGATTGGTGTGTAGAGCAAGGGTGAGTACACATCAACATACTCAGCAAGCATCCCGTTTGGCTGTAGTGGACTAGCTTTATGTGGGGATAAGTCAAGCAGTTGCTTTTAGTTGGTCAGGTTATTACTTACTAGTAGAGAGCCAGGTTTTAACATTAACCCAAGTTATTAGCCCAATGTATCCTTTCCAAACGGAAAGAATACCACTTACCAATACCAAAATCATAATCAGAACCATCAATCTCATTGCCACCTGTACCAAAATATCTCTGATCAAGTATCACTAATCTCTGGAGCTCCCTTGGCCGCTCATAACCGCGAGCACGGCTGATATATCAGTTTCATAACACTCTGCAGAGGTTGTGCACTTTACCCACAAGCCGTGATTCCCTCTTGCCTCGGGCTGATCAAACCCTTAAACACTACCGAGGTGAATAGGCAGGGTCTCACTACGTAGCCTTTACAAAGATTCCCCGAGGCTGTAGCCACCCGTTAGGTTTCCTAAATGTACCGCACTCCTCCCCAAGGGACAAATCAACCTTGGCAGAGCGAGCCGCATACACCGAGCCCCATTGACGGCACAACGGCTAAGTGATCTACACCCCGGTTCCTCTAATTATTCAGCTAAGGGCGTCCCATTCCACCCTCATGGTTGCACTGTTTTCCCGGGCGGTCATCCATTGAACAGGTCCTTACGGAGAGGCACTCGAGAAACCGCTCGAGTCCCCTTAAATGCCACAAGTATGATCATAAATAAGAAGGGGAAAACAGCGTATCATAGATAATCACATCATGTTCATTGATTAGAGTTGAGCAATAGCATCAGACTAAGCAGTAATAATCCGACCCAAATAGGTAAGCAAGGACATGGATAACAAAAGCTAGTCAATCCTTAGGTATAAATGTGTAATGCGGGAGGTGAATTAAAGAATGAATAGGACAGAAATAGGTCAAAGGACACTTGCCTCCACCAACCGACTGCTGCTCAGGGGCTTCTCCTGCGAATTCCTCGGGCTCTTCGACCGGATCGTTCTCTATGCGAGCGCAAACATACATACATCCACATATTTAATACAAAAGAACAGTACACCATACAAGGGAACAGGTAAAACGAATATGCATCAAGTATGACATTCGATATCGCATTTGTTATGGTTAGAAAGAAACGGGAAAGATCTCGCAGGGGTTTAAAGTTTATGCACTAATGATTAGTTACAATTGGTTCTTAACAAAAGAATTTTGTTATATATATACTAATGGAAACCTAATCATTTTAGGTTGATCAACATTGCACGAGATAAACAATTAACTACGTGAATCAATAGCATAACGGAATTTTAAATTAAACTTCCTATTTTCCATAGCATGAACAATGATTAGCCTACCTAAAACAAAGTAATTATGATCACAGAAAGTAAATAAAATAAAATAAAAAAAATAAAAAAAACCGAGGGGGGGCGGTTGAACCGGCCCTAGGGCGGTTGAACCGGCCCTGGGCTGGGCGGCTGAGCTGGGCGGGCGCGCGGGGGAGGGCGGCCGAGCTGGGGGCCGGGGGCGGCCGAGCTGGCCCGGTTGAACCGGCGGCCAGAGCCGGCCGAGCTGGCGGCCAAGGCCGGCCGAGCTGGCGGCCAGGGGCCAGGCGGGCGGGGGGGGGCGCGGCGGGGGGGGCTGGCCGAGGGGCTGGCCGGGGGCGGCCGGGGGCGGCCGGGCGGCGCGGCCAGGGCCGGCGCGGCTAGGGGCGGCCGAGCCATGGCCGGACGGGGGAAAGAGGAGGGGAAGGGGAAGGAGGGAGGAGGGAGGAGGGGGAGGGGGCTCACCGGCGGGGGCGGCCGACGGCGGGGAGCGGCGGCCGAGCGCTAGGGCAGGGCGGCGGCGGCTTAGGGCAGGGGTAGGGGCGGCGCTAGGGAGAGAGAGAGGGAAAAAATGAGAGGGAGAGGGAGAGGGTTTGGGGAAAAAGGGAGAGGGGGGGCGGCTGGGCCTTGCCAAGGCCCAAGAGGGGGGCGCGCAGGGGCCTGGGCCGGCCGGGGTCGGCCCACGGCGCGGGAGAGAGAGAAAAAGAGGAGAGAGAGAAAGAGAGAAAAGAAAGAAAAGATTATTTCCCTGTTTTCGAAATCCGATCTTCCTACATGAATACATTTGCACTTTCGAAGCAATCAAAAAAATGCAAGGTTCGGCATGGTGCATCAAACAACGTAAAGTATTTTTAGAGTTTTTCTTACACGGGAAATCCAAACCGAATCCCGCTAGCTTTGGAAAAGACCAAGGTCTAGCGAGGGGAAAAAGAAAAAGAAAAGGTAACGCCCGAATTTTGGCGAGTAAAGAAAAGAAAAAAATTCAACTGCAAAATTCGGGGCGTTACAACCTTCTCCAATTCTGTATAGTTTTTCTTTGATACACTAAGAACTTCAGATACAAAATACACTGGAACCTGCTTCTTGACTTGGCCATCAAGCTTCTCCTGGACAAGTGCTGCACTTACCGCTGAGTGCGAAGCTGCCACGTATAACAGCAAAGGAGCCCCTGGCGCTGGTGGAGTTAATGTTGTTAAATCTATCAAATATTGCTTCAGTTCTTCAAAGGCTTTTTGTTGGCTTGGTCCCCATTGAAAGACTTCGGCTGATTTCAGCACTTCGAAGAATGGTAAATTTCTTTCTGCTGATCTGGATATGAATCTATTGAGAGATGCCAGCCTCCCTGTCAATCTTTGGGCCCCCTTTCTTGTAGTTGGTGGCTCCATTCGAAGTATAGCTTCAATTTTACTTGGATTAGCTTCAATTCCCTTTGTTGAAACCAAGCATCCAAGAAATTTCCCCTTCTTTACTCCGAAGACACATTTTTCTGGATTCAACTTTAAGCCAGCTTGTCTGAAACTGGCGAAGGTCTCCTGCAAATCAGCAATATGATTTTCCTGTTTCGTGCTTTTTACAATGATGTCATCAACATAAGTTAGCACATTTCTGCCTATCTGAGACTGGAGAACCTTCGCAGTCATTCTGCTGAAACTTCCTCCAGCGTTTTTGAGCCCCTCAGGCATCCGAAGATAGCAATATGTGCCACTTGGGGTTATGAAGCTAGTCTTCGGCTCATCTTCCTTCTTCATCCAGATTTGGTGATAGCCTGAGTAACAGTCTAGCAGACTCATGAGCTCTGAAGAAGCTGCTGCATCAACTAAAGAGTCTATCCTTGGCAATGGGAATTCGTCCTTCGGACAAGCCTTGTTGAGATCTGTAAAACCGATACACATTCGCCACTTGCCATTGGCCTTTTTTACCATAACAGTGTTAGCTAGCCATTCTGGGTACTTTACTTCTCTGATAACTCCTGCACTGAGGAGTCTTTTTACTTCATTACAAGCACCTTCGGCCTTATCATCAGACATTTTCCGAAGCCTCTGCTTTCTGGGTCTGAAGGATGGGTCAACATTGAGCGAGTGTTCAATAACATCCCTATTTACTCCGCAGAGGTCATTGGCTGACCATGCGAAAACATCTTTGTTGTTGAACAAAAACCTTATCAAGGTTTTCTCCTGCTCTTCGGATAATTGAGAGCCCAACAACACCTTCTGCTCTGCTATGTCCTCACATAAGAGCATGGGCTTCGGCTGATCTGCTGAAGCTGCTTTCTCCCTTCTGAATTTGTACTGTTCACAAGCTTCAGCTCCATCTATGTTATGGATTGCTTTTGAGTCAGTCCAGTTTCCTTCGGCCCTTCTGGCAGCTTCCTGACTTCCATGAATAGCAATGGGTCCTTGATCCGAAGGTATCTTCATGCAAAGATAGGCAGGATGAAGAATTGCTTCGAAAGCATTGAGGGTGCCACGACCAATAATTGCATTGTAAGGGTATTCCATGTCAACAATGTCAAACACAACTTGCTCAGTTCTGGTGTTGTTGATGAACCCGAAGGTCACTGACATGGTGATCTTGCCCAGCGCTACAATCTGTCTTCCTCCGAAGCCACAGAGAGGGTGCGTAGCATCATGAATCTTATCTTCTGGCTCTTGCATTTGCCTGAAGGCCTTAGCAAATATGATATCAGCTGCACTGCCTGTATCAACCAAGACATTATGGACCAGAAATCCTTTGATAACACAAGAGATAACCATGGCATCGTTGTGTGGGTAATCCTTGAGTTGAAGGTCCTCTTGGGAGAAGGTAATAGGAATGTGAGACCATCTCGACTTGATGAAGGGTCCCTGCACCCCAACATGCTGTACCCTTCTCTATGCTTCCTTCTTCTGCTTCTTGTTGGCTGGCTCTGAACATGAACCGCCTGTTATCGGGAGTAGCAGCTTCGGAGCCGAAGCAGCTCCAGCTTGATTGTTGAACGAAGCCATCAGCTCAAAAAAGTGGAAGTAAGTTCACCGGAGGTGGGCGCCAATGTTGGGGACTTGTTCTCAAATGCTATGAATTAAGAACAAGGCAACACAGAAAGAAGTTAGTGGTAAATACCCTTCGTCCTTCGAAGCGTTATTTCCCTTAGGATATAACGGTCTTCAGACGAAGGTCATGAAGGACATACCTTCATCATTACAGTTTATATTGATAAAAGGAGAAGCATATGAAACATGAGAGAATAACATGAATAATCACATAACATTATTACATGTCCTTATTATATAATCATGGAAGAATAAGAACAATATTGAATTACATTTGTACCTTCGGCTTGATAGAAGGCAAAAATACAAGCGTGACGCACGAGCGAGTACCAATCAGCGTCAATAGTACGGGGGTACTGTTCATCTATTTATAGACACAGGACACAGCCTGTGAAGAATTACAATTATGCCCCTCATTAAAGTTTACAACGTTGACTCAGACCTTTATGGACTAAAAGGTCATTCTATCTTTAAGTCGGTTTGTAATACCGAAGCTTTATGAAGAGGGACCTTCGGTCATCTCCTGCAGACAGCTTCAGCCGAATCTGCTTCTTCCTACAAGACCTTCGGCGCGACGAAGCATAGCCCCAACAGGTGCTCCTCTATTTAACCTCTCGCAGAGGGAAGCTGAAGGAGAAGGGTCACTCGGCTAGTCACTCCAAGAGTCAGTCAGCCCTCGCCGAGTCATGCCATGAGTCGGCCAGCTCTTGCCGAGTCACGCCATGAGTCGGTCAGCTGAAGGATCACTCGGCTGATGAAGAGACAGGGTCACTCGGCTGACGAAGAGACAGGCAACTGAAAGGTTAACGCGGTTAGTGAGTGTTAAAAATTAACACAACCACGCCACGCCACGCCACGCCTCGCCTCGCCTCGCCTCGCCACGCCCGGCCGGCGGCGCGTGTGGCACGCCCTTGTCCATTTCTTGACTTCTCAAGTTAAGTGGAATAAATCCCACCATATAAGTCAAGCCAAAAGACACTTGGACTTCCAATGTGGTACTATTGATATTCTCCACCATTACACACCTTAGAGTTTATTCAATAAATGGGTCAAGCCCATAAAAGATCCAACAGATAATTTGGGGGAAAACATGAACACTCTTGGATCTTGCTTTTTCTCCATGGAATTAAATGATACGATGTGCAGAAGAAGAAAACTAATAACTCCACAATAGAAGTATCATGTGCCCATCCCGTCGATGTATTAAACACATAATGCATAAAAAAAAGTACCGTGTTTGGGTTTTCCTGACTAAAGTTTAGTTTGTGTCGTATCAAATCGTTTGAATATCGATTAGAAGTATAAATATAGACTTAATTAAGTTTAATAAATTCGTCTTATATTTTAGTCTTCATCTGTGTAATTAGTTTTAAAATCAGATTTTTTTAATACTCGTAATTATTATTCAAATATTTAATGTGACATGAACTAAAATTTAGCTTGGGTAACCAAACACTGGAAACTTAAGTTCCCTCCGAGACTCTCGAAGAGAAAAAAAATTAAGCTAATTTATCTCTCAAACTAGCTCAAAAAATATCATTATGCTATTTATGTAGGCACGCACGCACGTACACACGTGTGCGTTTTGAAAAAGGAAGAAACCAAACGTTATGGTCACCCTGCAAACTTACTGCAGCACTCACACACACGGCCAGCGCCGTGTACGTGTACGTCGGCGTCGCGGCGACCACGATCCACGAAGCCTCCATTTCTGATTCTGAAACGCCCACGGCTTCGGCGCCTCTGTCGCCCTGTCTGTCTGTCTGTCTGCTGTCCGTGCTGACGGACGGTTTTAAAAGGGCCCGTGCGGCGTAAAGGATTCTCGGGTCGGCGAGCAACCGCAGCGGAGACATGCCCCGTTGCACAGGGGCTGGGGTTGTGCCGCGCCGAGAAGGAGCCGGGAGGCGGTGACGAACGCAACTGAAGCCGCGGGCGGCGGGTCTTGTTGGCAGAGGGCGACCGCGTGGTTCCGGGGTCTTGTTGGGCGGCGGATCGTGTGGGATTGAGGTGAGTTGGAACTTCCCATCCCGTTTCTTTCATGGAGGACTTGTCCTGCTGCTACTCGGCGCTCTCTCTTCTCTTCTCGCCGAGTCTGCTCTGCTCTGCTCGCGCTTCTTTTTATCGGCGGTGTGCCGTGTGTGCGAGCGGTGCCGCGGTGGGGGTACAGTGGCGCCCGAATTGTGCGTCGTTTCTTGGTGAGTTTTGCTTTCTTTCCTGCGGACCCAAGCGAAGTGATTCCGTTTCTTCTTCTTCTCCTCCTCTCGGTTCCGATCGACGACGGGTACGGTTTCTACGAAGGGGGCGCACACGCGTGATTCGTGAACATGAGGATCGGTCTGCGATTGAATTGGGGGCGTTTAAGTTTGAAGACAAAATTGTGGAAGTCCGTCCGTGGATACTAACGGTTGGTTATGTGTTGGTTCCAGCGAAGATCGTCGTCAACTTCCGGCGCTCGCTGTGGGCGCCGGGCGGGGAGGAAAGCAGATAGGGCACGGAAGGATCGGCATTGAGGCAGGCGTCCGGAGATGGACCGTCGGAGCTGGCTGTGGCGGCGCAAGTCGACGGACAAGAGCCCCGCAGAGACGGAGACCTCGGCGTCCTCGGCGTCCGAGATGATCACTGATGAACAGGTGCACAGTTTTCGCCTCCTCGCCAGTCTCTTCTCACCCTACTAATGTTAGGAGCTATGCAGAAATGTTCTCCATGCTACGAAAGTATGAGTCCTGCATTTCTATGCAATAACATGCTCAGGTTTAGATGGAATCCACTTCTCCGTGTTTCCGGAGCCGGCGATTGCGCCGGCGCCGTTTAGTCGGATGCTGACGACGAATTCAGGACAGACAACAGTAGCAGTCTTGGCATTGAAGAATACCATATCCCCAGACAGTAGGAGTGAACCGCAAGCAAGCATTGCAGTGCGTTCATTTGACTTTCCCAGTCCTGGCTGCAACTGCAGTCCTTCAGGTCATGTAGCATGTGAGGTTTCATTCAGCCAGTGCCACAGACCTGTACTCCGGTGGTCTATCACCAAGACACCACCAAGTCGCAACACAAAAAAAGGTCTCCAAAAATGCAAAGCCCCAGAAGCACTAGAGTGGGATTGCCGACCGACGAGACGAGACAGATTCCTCGCTGTTCCTGGCACTGAATTCGGATGCTGTGGCAGTATAGGGACCCCTGTATTGTACTGTGCCTTCAAATGCTTAACTTCTTGCCTGCCAAAATAAAACAGGATAGTCGCGCGAAATACGGGGTTGGCCGTAGACCTCCTAACAGCAAATCAATCATTTTGGGGCGAAGGCACACCGACCGTACTCATCATCTATACGTGCCCGCATGGCATTGAGGGCCCAGCGAGACTCATCAGTTTCTCTCATGTTTTCCTCCTGCATGCATTGCTGATTGCTGTGGTGGGCAGCAAAAGCTACAATGCTGACCAGATCCTTCTGTTCATGGTCATGTGGGAATTCCATCATCTATCCATTAGGCCACTGATAAGGGCTGGGGGTAGATGACGCGAAGCCCTACCTGGTGGTTTCCACGGCAGGGCAAAAGCCCTACCTGGCCGCCTGGCCGCTGCCGGGTGCCGGCCCATGGACAACGAGGATGTGGGTGTTGGTTGGGACTCTCTTTTCCTCTGGCAACATCATTCATGGGGCTACGCATGCATCTCTTAGTCTTGGTTGGTTGGCGGCCGTTCGTCCGATTCTTCCATGTGCTGCAGCTGCACTGCATGCCTGTGGGCCGCGTGGTGGCACACAACCCAAATGGCTCGCTCGTCCTGTTGCTGCTGCGCGTACTGGCACAGGGACCGAGTACCTGGCGCCATTGCTCCTCCTCTTTGACCAGAAATCTAGTGCCTTCCGGTGGACGATCCCTATTGCATTACTGGCACTTCAAACCTTTGAACCATCTCACTGTTTCTGTAATAACTAATACTGCCAAGCGTAATGGTATTTCAAATCTTATGAAAACCAAATTCATAGTAGTAGTGGCCGAAGTTTGAGATGGGTCGCATTCTTTTCTCTACTGGTTTCGGCAAAACAAGCAAGTTAATCCGCAGGATATATTGACGGTGTTGGTTTCTTGATCAGGATACTGCCAAGAGCTCCCCAAACTCGACTCAGTCGCCGGAGGTCACATCGAAGGAACTGGAGGACGGTGACGATGTGAAGGTGAAGGTATTGAGTGAGAGGCTCTCATCCGTAGTTCTGGATATCCGTGCGAAGGATGATCTCGTGAAGCAGCATTCCAAGGTTGCAGAGGAGGCTGTTCTAGGTACGGTCCCTCTGATATACACTAACAGAATGAATCAGTGATGATTTGCAGTTTCTTCTGAAAATAGACATCCTGGCAAATCTTAACTGTTGTTTCCTTTGTGACACTAGGATGGGAGAAGGCCGAGACAGAGATCGCGTCACTGAAGGCGCAGCTGAACGCTGCGGCGGCCAAGAACTCTGCGCTGGAGGACCGCCTAGTCCACCTGGACGGCGCCCTCAAGGAATGCGTCCGGCAGCTCCGGCGCGCCAAGGACGAGCAGGACCAGACGGTGCAGGGCGCGCTGGCACAGCAAGCGCGGCAGTGGGAGTCGCACAAGGCCGACCTCGAGCTGCGCGTCGTCGAGCTCACGGCGAGGTTGGAGGCCAAGTCCGAGCGCTCGGTGGCCGCGGCCGACTGCGACACCGGCTCCAGGCTAGCCGCGCTGGAGAAGGAGAACTCGGCGCTCAGGGCGCAGCTGCTCGCCAAGACGGAGGAGCTGGAGCTCAGGACGATCGAGAAGGAGCTCAACCGACGGGCGGCGGAGACTGCGAGCAAGCAGCAGCTGGAGGGCATCAAGAAGGTGGCCAAGCTCCAAGCTGAGTGCAGGAGGCTGCAGGCCGCGGCACAACGGAGGCCCTCCGTGAACGTGGAGCTCAGGCGTTCTCCGAGCTCGGCCTGCGCCGAGTCGGTGACGGATTGCCAGTCGGACTGCTCCGACTCATGGGCCTCGGTCCTCGTCGCCGAGCTCGACCAGTTCAGGATCGACAGGAGCGGCGCGAGCAGCAGGGCAGCCAGCCTCGCGACCGCGGACATCGGCGTGATGGACGACTTCCTCGAGATGGAGAAGCTCGCCTCTGCGTCGAAAGGCGACGCCGTCGAGGACGCGAGCGGGCAGGTGCTCAGGCTCGAGGAGAAGGTCAAGAAGCTGGCAGCCGAGAAGGCCGAGCGGGAGAAGGCGCTGCACGAGGCTCAGCGCGAGCTGAGGACTTCCCGCCAGCGGGTAATGGTGGCAGAGGAGAGATCAGCTGAGCTACAGGGGCAGCTGAACCTTGCCAATGGCGAGAAACATGCCATGGGGGCCGAGGTGAAAGCTGCTGAGGCGAAGAGAGGAGAGCTGGAGGGCCAGCTCGAGCTCGCCCGCGCCGAGATCGCGGGGTTGCTGGACAAGGGGCGCATCCTGGAGGAACGGCTCGAGTCTGAGAAGGCGCTGACACTTGAGCTCGCAGCCAAGTACCAGGACATGGAGGCGCTGAGGGCAGAGAAGAGGGAGCTGAGCGCTCAGCTGGAAACGTCACGGTCCGAAGCCAAGAAGCTCGGTGACAAGATCGCCCTGATGGAGAGGAAGCTGGAGGTGGAGAAGGCCTTGTCGATCCGACTGGCGACGAAATGCCATGGCATTGATGCTCTGGAAGCAAAGAAGAAGGGCGTCGAGCTCGAGCTGGAGACGGCGCGCGAGGAAATCGCTTCACTGCAAAACAAGGCTAGCAGCTTGGAACTGCGACGACTCGAGGAAGAGAAAGCGTCGTCTGCTGCACTCGCACTGCGGTGCCAAGAACTGGATGAGCTTAGATCCCAGCTGGAGTCTTCGAATTCACGGATCGTTGAGCTGAATGAGAAGGTTAAAACGCTCGAGGATGTAGTCGAGGAACAGAGGCCAGTGACGGTGGAATTGGAGTCTCAGCTCCGGTCGAGGCGCGCTGAAATCAGTAGCCTGAAGGAGGATATAAGCATGTTGCAGAAGAAGCTGGAGAGCCAGAAGAACCTGTCATCAGCTTACATATCTGCACTTGGTGCTTCTGAAACCGAGAAGAAGGAGCTGGCTAGTCGGTTTGAGCTCGGAGAGAAAGAAGCCGAGGAATTACGTGGGAAGATGAGCTTGCTTGAGGAACAGATCCGTAAAGAGAGGGCACGGTCATCCGAGTTTGCGGTAAAATGTCAGAAGATGAAGGAACAAATCTCCTGCAGATCTCTTCTTGGCCACCAACCAGTGAAATCATCTGCGGCGATCAAAGATCTTCAGCTCAGAAAGGTAGCCTCCATTAATTCCATAGAACAAAATTGGCACTTCAATGCCATTCATATTGTCTTATTATTTGCGATCGATCCTGGTGGTGATTGGTTGGTACTAGTCGCGGTGGTGTTGCTCATGAAATCCTACACTTTTTCTTTACAGGAGACAGAGCTGGCCAAGGCTGCAGAGAAACTGGCCGACTGCCAGAAGACGATAGCTTCACTGAGCAGCCAGCTGAAATCGTTGGCTGATTTCGACGAATTCCCCCCTGAAACTGAGACCAGTGGCGCTGACTCAGACGACGCCTGGGACAGCGATCTGAAGCTTCTCCAACCCGCAAGCTATCCCACGCAGATTGGCTGTTTGGCAGTCACATGATTCACGATCCTCGTTGGCAAGTGGATAGCGAAACTGTTTTTGCTTGGCTTCCGCCGCATGATTGCTGTGATGAGATTGCCATGATGTTCCACCACATGTCATATAGAGTTAAGTTAATAGGTGAGCAAATGTTCATATGGAAGCTGTTTATAGAGTTGTTTGGTGAAGCCTCAAAGGGACTCATATTGAATATTTATCTTTGATCTTCCAATCTCCCTGTCCCTTGGAAACATCCTCACTGTCAGAAGACTGCAAATAGTGAAATACACATGGCATGTCAATCAAAGAATGTAAGAATAAAAACCAGGGGCAGGTTCATATGACGGCACGTTCCCACCCGACATGCTACCACATGTTCATAAGGATCTTGGATTTGCAAATTCCAATTGAAAGTTTGTACATAATTCAGTTCTAGCATCTTGTATCCGTCAAGAGAAAATCCGGGTCTTAGTAAGCTAACTTCTCGACTCTGACAGGACGCCTAGTAGCTGGATGTATACACTTCGTGGTCGAATCTGAATGTTCGCATGATTGGTGTTCAAATGTTTTTATTTGAGTTAATGCATGTTCGACATTATATATCAGAAAAAGTGTGGTCATGTTATTTAAAAAAAATGTGATCAGGATGAGCCCTTCACAACTCAGATCGTTACCAGCTACGACCATAAAATTGTCATTCAAACCAAAAATGAGAGAAGCAGGTATTTTTTGTACGTGAGAAAACAGATAAGGTAATAATTAACCGGATTAGAGTTAAATATGATCAGAATTTGACCTGCACATGTGGTCGTGAGGGGAAAATGATCGTGGAGTATAACATAAAAAACTTTCTACTTTTATAGTAGAAACTCCTACGCGTATATCTCGAAATTTAGTCCCACATGTCTATCTCAAAAATTAGTTTCAAGTTTTGGCTGTAACTACTCCAGCGTGTATGTCTCAAAATTTAGCTACACCAGAGTAGAAAAATGCGCACACGAAAATGATGCACTTCCCTTGCAGGGTTTCAAAATGGGTACAATTCCGAACAAACTACCACACAAAATTGTGTAATTCTGCAAAATCAAGAAGGCGGGTAATGAGAAATGATACTTGTACTAGGCAACCAGCTGTTTCTTGCTCCTCTTCTTCAGGCATTTGCTTCTTTCTCCAGATTTTCTTCTCTTCGGACTGCAAATTTCCCCGTCGCTGTCTCGCTCCTTGCCCCCTTCAATACCTCTACTCTTCTTTTTCTTCTTTTCTTTTCTGGCATATACTTCATCATTAATATGGCTATGGTCGACCAATCCAGCTTGTTCTTCCTCTTCAATTGTTCTACTCTTCTTTTCTTTTCGGATTTGTGCCTCAGTCTCATCCTCTGTAATTGCCTTACTCTTTTTCTTCTTTTCTTTTCGGACTTCAGCCTCAGTCTCCACTGAAGACTCCAGTTGCTTGGATTTCATCTCTCCAGGCTCTAGAGCAATAATTGTGTTAGCATAGGACCACGCAAACGCCCTTGGAGGAAATAGGATTTATGTGAAATGCCATTTCAGGTATATAGACTAAAAAGGTTCTAGTGACAAAAAGGGCTGCCGTCTCAATTCTCAAACCAAGTTATTAAGGGTAGGTGATTGTTAGCGTTGCCTATTGTTAAACTTCTTCTAAACTAAGAAGTTGCATTTGAAACTACAAACAAAAAACAATTGGTGAGCAGTAACAACTGTTGTGGATAGATAAAAACCTTCAACAGAAAAATGTGAATCAAGGACCACAGTTGTAAGATGTTGCTTCAGAAAGACCTGCACGAGAACAAAACAAGACAACTAGTTAATCATGGAAAGAGCTCATAATATATTCATTTGCATTGAAGTAAAAATTTGAAACACTGAGACTATCAATTGTCAGTGACCACCAAGCTACTTCATTTTGTTTGTCAAATTGGAGCCTTGGAGGCCTAAAATTAGTCGCAATGCAGTAAAAAAATTTTGAATGTCATGTCAGCACTCAGTAGTTCGTGAACTTACAGCAGATAGCAACTGTCTTGTGTTTGTGTCCCAAATACGCAAATAGCTATCCAGTCCTACAATGACAAACATTTCCTGAGTTTCTGAAACTTGATGTTTTAATTTGTAACAAAAACTATCTAGAATGCCAAGTGCAACAGGCATCCCAACAGAAAGAATCTAAAGCCTTTCTGGAGGTAGCCTCACCGCAAGATGCTATCAAAGGTAGATCTGGATGCCTAACAATGGATCTAATACTTCCACTGCATTTGCCAAAATAGCATCCAAGCAATTTCCCTGAAAAAAGGGGGAAATATTGGTTTTGCAATTTTAGTAACAGAGAAAAATCATAATAATAATACTGATAATAATTAATAAAGCTGTCAAATGGTAGCTCATCGCTGCTTGCACATGTGATTCTTGCAACCATTCTCTTCCTGCTGCAGCGTTTCTGATAATGATTTTTTTTTCTCCTTAACAATCATCTAAACAACAGTTTTACACAAGTGTTACTGGTAGCCTATTTTCTGTCCTTAACTACCATCTAAATAACAGTTTTACACGAATTATAGCCTATATTCATCCTGCCCCCAATGAGTATTCATATCAGTAGTTCAGTACACATGTAGGTCAGCATTGTTTTAGTTGTAATACTGCCTTAGTTGCAGATTACTGGCTAGCAGGAAAAAACCTAAGTAGCAACAGTGGAACAGAAGGTGCAATGCCAGTTGAAACCATCCAACATTACAACAAATAGAAACTGAACTAACCTAACATTCTAAAGAATATCATATGATCAGGTTCTCAATTATGTGTTTAAGAGAACATATAGCAGGATGCAAGCATATTACCAGTTCTCATGTCAAAGGAAGCAAGGTCCCCTGTCCCTGTGCCAATACAGACATCATGCCCATTCGGATCAGCAGCAACTGCCTTGATTGGTGACTCCTTAAACTCAACAGAGATGACAGGCCTTCTTTGCAATGCAGTATCATATAAGCGGACCTGAAAAAGATAAACACCATTTGTATAAAAATGTTCAGTGCCATCATCATTGCATTAGCAAAATATGGAGAGATACAGGTGTCTTTACATGAACATGTGTTGCTAATCTACTGCCTACAAGACTAATGACATAAGTGCAATAAATTGCCTTTTAGTCTATATAACAACAACAAAGTCTTTTAATTCCAAGCAAGCTGGGGTAGGCTACAGTTTGAAATCTAACAGAATTCACAAGTCAAAGTTCAAGCACATGGATAGTTGTTTTCCATGCACTCATATTCAAAGCTATATCTTTGAGTATATTCCACCTTTCAAGTCTCCTTTTATTGTCTCTTCCCATGTCAACTTTGGGCTTCCCCTATCAATCTTCCCATTGGTATCATGCCTTAGGATCCTACAGCCTGTTCGCTTGGCTTTAATCCGTACCGGCTTCTATTGTTTCTACAGTGTTTTGTCTCTATGGATTGCAGGTGCAGCAGTTCGAACAACTAGCTTTAATCTGAAGCGAATAGTCCGCTAATATACACTAGTGTCTCTAGGGGTCTCCATTGAATATGTACAAACCATATCAACCGGTGTTGGACAAGCTTTTCTTCCATTGGTGCTATCCCTAACCTATCGTGTACATCATCATTTCAGACTCGATCCCTTCTTGTATGGCTACAAATCAATGCAACATATGCATTTCCGCAACACTTATCTGTTACGCATGTCAACATGTCGAGCTTTTGTAAGCCAATGTTTTTCACCATACTATTAGTAGCAACGTTTTCAAGTCGAACGACATTCTGGCTGACCAACTTGGGCGATTAATCGCGATTGGTCCAAACAGACTTGGACGATTAATCGTGACTAATCGCGATTAATCGGATGACTTGAAAACATTGATTAGTAGGTCTAATCACCATCCTATAAAACTTATCTTTTAGCTTTTGTGGTACCCTCTTGTCACAGAACGCCAGATGCTTTGACACCACTTCATCCACCTTGTTTTGATTTTATGGCTAACATCTTCTATCAATAACCCCGTCTCTCCGTAGCATTCATCCTAAATACCGGTAAGTGTCCTTCCTGGGCATTCATCCTAACATCTTGTCAAAATACTATCATTATCTATGTATGATCACATCCTGGTTCACCAAGAGGTGCTCCGTTCATCCTTAATACACTTAACTTGGTTTAAGTCCCTTGGCTTCCTCTCATGGACCCTAGCCATCCTATAAATGTCATTCTCTCTTTCCTTTGTACTCAAATGTTGGTATAGGTCTTCGTATTCCTACTCTTTGCTACACTTACAACTCGCTTTGCAACCTTCATTGCTACCTTGTACTTCTCAATGTTGTCTACACTCTTGTCATGGTACAAACGTCTATAGCATTATTTCTTCTCCTTAATAGCCATTTGGACTTCCTCGTTCCACCACCAAGTATCTTTAGCTTCACCTCCACTTCCTTTTGTTGCTCCATACACCTCCGAGACCACCTTCCGAATGCAGGTTGCCATCTTCTCCCACATGTTTTATGTAATTTTCTTCCAAGTGCCATCTTTGACGGCCCATTCCTTGTAGACTTCTAATGTCTCCCCTTTCAGTTTCCACCACTTTGCTCTTGCAATTGTGGCTTGTTTATGAGTTATCCCTATGGGCACACCTAAAAACAAAAGACTGCCACCACAAATTTATGTTAAGAGACAACACGCTCCCCAAGTATCACCTTAAAATCCAAGCATGCTCGTTTATCCTCTCTTCCTGTGAGGGACAAAGTCAATCTGACTAGAGTGTTGGCGACTACTATAGGTTACTAAATGGAATTCTCTTCCTAAAGGAAGTGTTGGCTATCAACAAGTCAAAAGCTGCCACAAAGTCCAAGGCTTCTCTCTCATGATTCCCACTACCATATCAAAACCTTCATGAACCGCCTCGAAACCTACACTTGTTGTAGCTACATGCCCATTAAGACCTCCTCCTATGAAAAGCTTCTCAGAAATAGGTATAGTTCTAACCATGGCATCTAAGTCTTCCCAAAAAAGTCTCTTAGCAAGCATTGTGGCCAGTTTTAAGGGGCATACACACTAATTACATTCAAGACCAAATCATCCATGACAAGCTTGACTAAGATAATACTATCTCTTGCCTTCTCACATCCACTACACTATTCTTGAGGCTCTTTCAATCAAAACTCCTTCATTTCTATTTGTAGTTGTCATGTGTACCACAGGTCCACAGCTTGAAGCGATCTTTGTCCACCTTCGCATTTGGACCCTTCTATTCTCTTTGACGCATAAGATATTTACACGCCTTCTAGTCGTTGTGTCAACTAATCCCTTAGTTTACATGTAAGCTACTCTACATTCCAATTATATAAATGGATCGCAGTTGGATCGACTAGCTTCCTTATCCTTTGCACCGGTCGATGATGTGAAGACCCTTGCACAATTTTCGCTACATGTGGGTGCCGATGTAGCGTGGCATTAAGGAAGCAGAAGCCCAATACTTCATTTGACATCATGCCCAGATCATGACACGGCACGCCAACAATGGGGTAACGATCTGGCCCTTCCCATTTAACACCATACCCTGGTTACGATATGGCACGCTGCTAGGAGGGTTATGCTCCAACGGATTTTGTTTTGCCTCCATTAAGACGGCTAGGTTTAATGTTGGCTTGCCAAGGCTATCACAACCCTCCTTTATCGGGGCTTGTGGCCTGCTATGTTGAGCTACAACGAAATATAGTATAACCCCACAGTCAATTAACAGATGCCTGAGTCACCAAGTGGGTAGTGGATTGTGAAGGTTGATGTGAGGACCTGGTTAACCATTTTATGCAAAGCAAGGTAAAAGTGTAAGAAGGATGTTATCTATATGTAAGCTTGTCCCATTTGGATTACGACTTTGGATAAGTTCTTAGCTTGGCATATTAATTTGAAACATGCATTTAAACCAACATACATGAACTTAGAGAAGAAATTGGCATCCTTGCAGTTCATATACATGGTAATTTATTTGATCATAATATGTTCAATCTGTTGAGAGTTTTTTCTTGCCATAGCAAGAGATACATGCATCAGTTCACATTACCTGATGGCTATTTGTGCAGGCTACAATTTTACGATGATCATCCTTGCACAAGAAGGTCCCAGCAGTGAACCAAGGCCGAGTGAATAAACCAAGACTATTTGTTCGGGGCTTCGGATGAAATAAAAAAAAAAGAAAACCATTTAATAAATGATGAAAATCTTCTATATAAGTATCAGAGAGAAAGTAACAAAGTCAATGAGTGCTTACAGATTTAGCAGACCATGTCTTACTACAAGATGTAATATCCCACAAACTCACTTCTATACCTTTCCTACAACAAAAGGAACAATTATTTCTGATTTTTTTTAAAAAAAAATTGTTTACAGATTTTCATCTCGAATAGAAAAAATGCTCAACAAAGGCAATAATGTAATAATGTTTCAAATGCAAATTTTGAACCAAAGCAGATAAACCCCGTTTCAGGATCTTTAAACTCACCCTCCAAACATCACATAGTTTTCACCATGATCAACTGAGCAAAATTGCACATTGGCCCCACCGCACACATCCCATGTAGCAGATGGCTCAATATGTGAGCCCGAAGCTGCATTTTCTTTCGTGATGGGCCTTATAGAAGCTTTCCCGTGCTCCGTGCAAGCAAGAAACGTTCCTAAGCTGCAATGCACAATTGGGGTCAATATATCGTGGCCACCAGCTAATAGCATGAACTAAAAACCTAGAATGGCAACAGGTGGACCAACTGCAGAATGAAAATTTACATCGAGTCTGAAGCCTGTCTTGTGAAAAGGTGCAATGCAGTGAGGGGATCACCTTCAGCGCCACCATCATTTGGTGCTGGCCCCACTGTATTGACAGCAGCCAAAGTATCTCCGTTCAGGGGATTCAGCAACTCAACCTACACCAAATCACACGATAATTGGCAAATTGCAAGAGGTGAGCGCCTCAATTCCAAAGAGCAGCAGCTATTCACCACGCCGTTCTTCCTCGCCACAGCCAAAACCTGCAGAAGAGCAGCAATTAGAGTCACGCCTTTGATTATCAGCAAATCTGGTAAAGCCTCAGTCGGCAAGGAGGCACGGAAAGGGATGCTCACGGGGTCGGTGGCACGATCGGCGAGGGAGGCAGCGACGATGGCGCAGGAGGCGTCGGGTGCGCCCCACGTCTCCACGACCTTGGCGGCACCCGCCGGCCTCGCGTGGGCCTCGACGACTGCAACCAGCGGGGAAACGGGTGGAGTCAGTGGTATGTATCAGCGAAAAGAGAGGGCGAGGGGGTAGGCGGCAGAGGGGATGGAGGGAAGGGGCGCTGGCTACCTTTGACAAGGCCGAGGATGTCGGTGGTGAGGGCGCGGAGCGGCGGGCAGCCGGGGCTCTCCACCACGGTGGTCCGCGGCATCCTTAGCTCCGCGTCTCCACGGCTCGCCGGCGCGGTGGGGAGGAGGGGGCGCAAGAGCTAGGGTTTTACGGCGTGCCGTGCCCGAGCGCCGCCGAACGGTGGAGCCGCGCGGCGCGGTGGCGGGTGCACGTGGTCCTCGCCGACTAGTACAGTGCCTTCATTTTGACGGGCCGGGCCGTGTTAAAAGCCGGTCGCGCTAGATTTTCAGACTGGTCAGGTGGTGCTTAGCCTCTCTCTGTAACTAAGTGTGTGTACAGTACTACAAACACTGTAATAAACTATATATTATTTATATAGTGAAATTTAAAATAAGAGATAAGATACAGAATCTGGTGAAGATGCTCTCGTACATCACACAATGAGGTCCATATACAGCTACAACATTACACCATACATTTTGTGCATGCACTTTGAACACTAAACTTGAGTAAGCATTTTTCACACAAAAAAAAAACTAAGGCCCATTCGTTTAGCAGGAATTAAGGGTGTTTGGTTTGAAGAATTACTCCATCCAAGATAGGTGGTTTGTTTAGCAGGAATTAAGGGTGTTTGGTTTGAAGAATTACTCCATCCAAAATAGGTAGTGCATCATGAATTTATTTCTCAAATTTGATAGGATAACCGCATTCCTCATGTTATTAATAACTATGAGGAATGAGATGATGATAGATCAACTCATTCTATTTCATAAATCAAACAAAAAAGTGAGAAGTGAAAAGATGATGGACTAACTTATTTCTCAAACCAAAAACCTCATTAGTGTCCGAATCTATTCCAACTAATCAATGCTAATATAAATAAATTTATCAATCCAGCTAGAATCGTTTCAATAAACTGTTCCGGCCTAAACGAACACACCATAAGATCTTGTTCAGTTATTTTGATTCCATATGGATTGGAAAGGATTGGCATTGATTGAGAGAGATTTTGACTTATTATGGATTTAAAACCAATCAATTCCCTTTAATCTATATGAATTGGAATTCAAACGAACATGTCCTATCCTCTCCCCTTCTAAACTCTGATACATTATCATGGTTGAATTGTCGTTAGCTTCAGGTTTGAGATCTAGGATCAAGGATACCCTGGCTTTTTTAGAAAATAAAGTAAGTTTCTTCTTATTTATAACTAATTCTGTTAAAAAAAGCAGCTTTGTGCTGATATTTTAAAAACTCTCAATAAGCAAAACTAAACAAAGAAGACATTGACTAAACGCTAAGAGCCGGTTTGGTGGACAGGGATCACGAGGTGATCCATGGGAAGGAATCCCCTTGCGATTCTCTAAGGTTCTGTGAACGGACGACAAAAATTAGCTATGTTTTGTTGGCTAGATAGGTAATTTTTGTGAGCATGACATAATTGATCGAAGACTACTCATGAAAAATAGTCCACCTATTTTTTAACGGCTACAATCAACCCAAAAATATAGTATTACTATCACAAAAAAAATGCTACAGGTTAGCCATTTATATCCATCCATATTATATGCACACACTCACAATCATATGCATCTATTCACAACACATGTATATTCATCTACATTGTATACATTCACGAACACATGTTCATCCATATCACATATTGTCATGGTTTCGAAAATCGGGGGACAATAAGATTTGTTTTTAGTGAGGGGATGCTAGCGTGGACTCACTCTGAATGGTGAATCGCTGTGCTTGAACGTAGGGTTTGAGATAAAGAGTTTTATACTAGTTCAGGTTTGTGTCCTAGTTCAGTGTAGTGTTGATCGTAGTATTGCTTCAGAACGTGTTACAACGGTGCGTGTGTGGGAAGAAAAAGGAGGGTCTGTCCTTTTATAGCTCAAGGGTAAGGCCTCACAGAGGAAGACTTGTTCTCTACCGTTAAGAGGGTGATTTGTTGCCCTAGGTTGACATAGCGCTCCCAACGTGATCCGTAGAGTCGTGCGTAGTTGTACTCCCAATATGGCGTACCGTCCTGCTTGTTTGTCATACGGGTCCTGTAGCGAGCCCGTTGTTGATGTCTTCATAGTGGTGCGAGGTTGGTTAGGACCAACCTCACGGAGTGGTCGTGCGAAGCGTGGCTTCATGTCGTCATGAGCCCTACGCCATCTTTCGTCGTGCGTAGGCATACTCCTGGTATGGTTATCGTCACCTTTTCGGTATGCGGGTCACTATTGAGACTCTGGTGCTGAGGTCCCCCATGATCGGGGTTGTCTGGCCCCACAAGATGGGGGATACGTACATTTGAGACCGTACACGGGGTTGTACAGTCGTGTTGTCAATGACCTCCTAGCGTGTCTTCGGTGTGATGCATGTATGTCCTGTCATGGCCTAGGGATGACGTGTCTTGTCGTAGCTAACGTAGGTCAGTAGTATTGGATTGGGACCTCCGCTTTGCCAAGTCGCTCGGTCTGGAGTTGGTCGGGTACTCCGCCTAGCTGGGTTGCTCAGCAAAGGCCGAATCGGGCGCTCTGCCTCGTTGGGTTGCTCGACGGAGGATTGGTCGTGCGCTCCGCCTCGCTGAGTTGCTCGGCGGAGGCTTGGTCGTGCGCTGGGTTGCTCGGCGGAGACTTGGTCGGTGAGTGTGTCGTTAAGAGACCATGGGTCTACTTTGGGTACCTGGTTCCCGGATACCCACCACGTACATTCACACAAATCGATCCACAACATATGAATCATCCATATTATAGTTATGAATTATTAACAAAACTTGAAGGAGCATACGTTGTTCATAAGACTATCTCCAGCATTCTCCATTTCACATCTCTTGTCTTTTTTCTCGAACACGTAGAAGAACTGTTCATCATTATATTAAGAAGAGAAAAAAGGTCCAATGAGGACCTACACAAAAACCGCCAAAAAAGCAGTTAGAAAGAAACTTAGGATATTACATGAATAAAATAAATTAATGACATGACCTGCCCTCCCCCTTAAGCCAGCACTAGTAGGGCCATATTTTTCTCATACACATAGCCCTTGCTAGTCCCTAGAGCCTAGTATCATCCTTGATGTCCTAGATAAATTTGTTAATGTTTGGAGTAGTCCCATCAAATACACACCAATTTATGTGTTTCCAAAGCCACCAAGTAGGATTATTGCAAAATTTAAACCTTTTACTAGAAGCTTGGGGACTGTCATCTCTGCACTGAACCACCAATCTTAAAATTTTGTCTATACATGTCCATTTCCTGGAGTGAGGTGCTGCAGCCCAAAAAGAGAGGATTCGAAACCTGACATCTCTAGTAAAGACACATTGTATCGGGATGTGTTGTATAGTTTCCTCCTCTTGATCATAAAGAGGACATTTTGCAAGATGCTCCAGCCCCCGACGAGCCAAACAATCTGTTGTCCAATATCGGTTTAGAGAGGCTAGCCAGACAAAGAATTTACATCTTTGAGGTGTCCAACTCTTCCAAATCCTTTCCGCTTGCTCAAAATGGACAGTCCCCTCAAAAAAGACGACCATATGTCGATTTGAAGAAGTACTCCCCCAAGACAGAAGGAGTCCATCTATGTTGATCCGGGACTCGGGGGTGAAGCTGATAACCTTGCAAAAGATTTCAAACCATGTGGTACTTAGGGAGGGCCTCCGTAGAAGTCATGCACTATCTATTATGAGATAAGGCATCTTTGACTGTTCGGGTTTTGAGGATTTTTTTTAGCATCCGAGAACTAAGAGTTGGTGCGACACCAGCCATGGTCTATCCATGAAGCCAGTGATCAGTCAAAACAAGGTATGCCAACCATTACCCACTAAAGATATTACAGGACATGAAAACATAGCTGCAACTGTTTGGTGTATTTTGGTCTCTATTTTAGCCTACATCTGATTGGGTTGTGTTTTATTCAGCCATAACCACCTCATCTTCAGAGCCCAGCCAAGAATCTCTAAATTATGGATTCACAAGCCTTCCAGATTAAGTGATCTACACCTATCTCACTTTCTATTTTAAACTTTTATCTGTATAGTCTACGGTATGAAATGATGTTTTGCGCGCTCATATCCATGCCGTGCTAGAGATAGCCTAAGTTATATGTGTAGAATTTATTAAAAAGATACTTACAAAATTATATAGTAGGTTGAAGGACTTGAATATAATTTAGAAGAAATTAGGGGGCCAAATATATCCATGAAAAGACGGTGTGAAGTCCCATGCAACAAGTATTTTTACTTACATCGTAAAATGTATGAACTCATCTGCACCGGAATGTAAAAACGCGAACTGAAATTACTATGGTGGTACCATGCTTTATTTGGAGCCTTAAAGAAACAACAATATGTTACAAGCCTTGACCCTCTTTGTGGGGTCCCAAAACCAAAGAAGGTAAACAAAATGTCCGACACCGGCGAGCACAAGACTTAAAAGATAATTTAACACGGTATACAATCGGGAGACCATTTAACCTGACGATGTGCTAGCACATGAACTTGACTACGATAACTGAAATGTCGTCTTTGCTCTTCCGGTTCACGGCCTGCTCCGTCAGGTGCTTGGCAGCTGCCTGCGCGTCCTTGCAATCCTTGATCTCGTCGACAGCCTCCTGGTTGGACATCACCTGCACATGCGCCATTCTCACATTATAATCATCATTGAAAATGGTAAACACAAACTTCATGGCTAGATCTATTTAGAGTCTACTGTTGATAACAAAAGACCCAGTTAAATTGCATGCAACTTGCAAAGCCATGTGCATACATGCATACAACATCGTTTGAAGAGTTAAGCTAAGCTTAGTAGGTATAGACTAGACCATGCTGTGAATTGGGTTACACCGGTAAATCCTTCAGACATGGTCTGTAAGAGTTTCATATGTATTACCTTCCATAAGCCATCACTTGCTAGAATTAAAAACTCAGTATTTTCATCGATAGTTTGCTCGACCACATATGGATCAGAGCTGAGGTGCTTCTTCAAGCTCCGGTCTCCAAATGCCCTTGCAACTGCCAGCTGCCCATCAACACGTGGCACATCACCTGCAAGTGAAATAAGTTTCAGATTAGATTTCAGTATATCAAAATCATATGCATGTGACTGTAATACGAAACAAGCTTTTTATTAGTGGGTTGGCACAAGTGACACCGACAAGCAGGTAAGGAACATCTTTTGAGACAATAAAGAAACATCTGATTTGGAACCTCAAGTCATGGCGAAATTTGTTCCAAACATACAGTTCATTGGTATTTAGTAGACAATGGCGAGAGATGAACATTTACCCGGTAGGTTTGATACAAAGCCACCCTTCTGCTCGATCGTTTGTCGCTCCATGTTTGGTTCATGATCAACTGAAAGCTGCTCCGCTACACCGTTCTTGCTAATAACTGCCCGTGAATCCCCAACATTTGCAACAACTAGTTTCACGAACTTGTCACTTCCTATTAAGATGGCAGTAACAGCTGTGGAGCCACCTCTTCCCAACTCTGCTGCGTTTTCCAATATCTTCTGATCTGTAAGTTGGTATGCATTTCGGATAGCAGTTTCTGGATCACTCAAGAATTCTGGCTGAGGAGGCAGGAGTCAATAAAATAATTAGCACAGTTGTCTTAAACTACATGTGCCACCTTAGACAAGATTTATAGATCAAGTCATTTTGATGCTCTTAATGTGGCTGTTGCATAAAAGTGCAGGTTGCAGATCTGCCATTACTTAAAAGTATATCACAGTTTAACTAAATGAAAATCTCCTTTCAGCTTTTATAGCAAAAAATCAGTATTTCCACATTGCTTAGAGAATATTATGGTAAATCAAGTCATTATTGCCATTCCCTTCCCATAGGTCATAAGTATGAAGTTATCATACACACTCTTACATCATTGAGTCAAAAGCCAAAAAGCGAATGCGGGTTGCCACTGATATTATTAAGTTTCATGCACCAACCAATTCAACCTAAAAGCTTAAACTGATAAGGAGTGGCGGACAATCCACTTATATTATATTCCAACAGATATTAGTCTGTAAACAACTAAAGATTAGAAAAGGTAACTAAAGTGGAACATTACCTCACTCAAGATGTTATTGAAAAGATGGGAGCGCAAAAAGTCTGGAACAGTGTGGCCCAGGTGACCATCGAATATAGCAAACAATCCCAAATCATGTTCACCAACTTGCCGGTACTCTGCCACTAGATAATCCTCCATTGGATGATTAGATTTGCCCTTCACCAGATGGTAACCATGCTTGACACGCTTGCCTGATAACTTTGTCTTGCCTTTCCCTGTTTCTGGTCCTGATGAACTAAATGCATCTTTAACCTACCGGAAAAACAAATACTTCCATATCAAACATATTCTCTTAACACAGCGAAGCAGTAGCACATAAACAAGCATGCACAAAACACACAAGTACACAACACAGCTAACCAAGAAAAAACATCTGGTTGTGCATCAAAATGATCAACAATATTATCTACCAAAACTGGACTTCTATTGAATATGCATTTCTTCATGCTGACTACATATGACTGATTACATTTCATGAAACTTCAAAGATGAACCATAGATCACACATTGTAAAGCTCCTATCATGAATGAGCACCTCTCATGAAATGTTTGTTCCAGAATCCCAAATCTAGTGGCACATGCCTTAAATAGTATGAGTGTGCCGCTACAAAACCAATACACATGTCCTCCGGATTAAAATAGTGGATAAAAACACAGCACACAAAGACATCCATACAATGATACAAACTAGTTCGATAAAAAAAGAAATCCATAAAAACAAGCAAATATACATATATTTAATTTATTCCAGCAAGTAAAAAATAAACCTAAGGCAGCTATTGACTAATTTTCATTAGTTTGAGCTCTCCTATCAGGTTCTTGTGGCAACAGATTGAAAAGCTCTGTCTCCTACAAAGAAGTTAGTTTCTTTTCTGCTTTCATTCCTCTGTTGCATAAGCAGGACAAGGAAAATTCCCATACCCAGGTGAGGATCCTTTTGCCCAGTGACCCTCGCCAGTGAAAACCAAAGGAAATTTTCTTTGTCATGGGGGTGGGGCATTTAAGCTTTCCAATATTTTGTGTAATGAGAATCGCCCGGGCTCCTAAAATTTTCTGTATCCACCACTGTCCTTGCACACTAACAAAAAAGATAAAGCATACGCTAGAACTCCAATATTGAGAAAGTTCATGGCGTTCTAACTTTACCACAAGAAAATTATTACTTCCACTTGTATTGCATTTTTATTTCAGATAAACTTCTTTAAGATGGGGTTGCTAGAACACCATAAACTTCTTTTGACTGAGCACCAGTTCTAACATCACACCCATTAAAATAAACTTCCTTTTGACAGAGAAAATAAGGGCAAAAAAGGGGTTGCTGAACCCACTAAAATCACATCCATAAACGTCATGCAGATTGCAAATTTTCTCTCATTTAGATGGTGTTGCTGAACCCACAAAAAAGGGGCTCCTTCTACGTCAAAATATTACCAAGAAATGGTTTTTATCATCAATCCAACCATCCAGGCAGTGGAAGTGTGAAACCGATGTAAGGTATGTGTACAGCCCTCGATTCCTAAACACGCGCCAAAAGATTGTCCCATCAAGGGTCGCCCAGTTAGCAAGATTTTCAAGTGTCCGAATCCAGCGAGTCCCCAACTGGAACATCACGTCTCCAGAGTTTATCTATTTATCAGAACAATCCAAATAACCCGTCCTCTCAGCCCCGCAAATCTCTGCAAACCAAAGGAAACCTATGGAACAATGATGATAACCCTAACTGGCTGTATACATACAGCTATAAAACGAGAGAGAATCAGATATACTAGTAGCAAGGAAAAGGAAAACCATAGGGCAAAACAAGCAACAGTCTCCATCCTCTTCCATTTCAGGTTACCTTGTCCTTCACCTTGTGGAGGATTTCCTTGCCAGCCATTGATGTGCCCGCCCCTGAGCCCGCCTGGCTGAAAGCTTTCTGCCTCTGAAATCCAACCTCCTGCTAGCAGAACCAGCAATGAACTGGTTCCTTGGAAGTTAAGCCCCTCCCCCCCTCCTTGATCTGCCCCACCAAAAATCAATACCCACTAGTCGCCTCAGCTTGGGTCAATGACGATATTTTATAGGTTTATAATTGGAGGGAGGTGGGTTGGTGATGGCGGGCCCCTGCCGCTGCCGCCCTGGTGTGTATGAAGCGAGAGGAGAGGGAGAACGGAGACTGGATCTTGGGTAGCGGCGGTTGACCTGAGGTTGGGGGAGATTGGGACATGGATGTGTCAAGTGGGGACAGGAGAGAGTAAAGGCACACCAAACCATGGAGAAAAAGCCTGCGACAAGCTAGATCGGGATGGGCTGAGGAGGCACGTCTCAGCGGCTCATTTACGTTTGCAGTGCTCGATTTGGAGTCTGAAATCGGGAGTTCCGTATCCTCAACGAGTGATGAGTTGCGTTTGTCGCCGCGGTGACGATTGAGAGCGTGTTTGGTTTCTATGAACTAATTTTTAGTCTCTCTATTTTATTTTATGTTAGTTTTTAAATTGTAAAATATGGATTTTAGTTTCCGTATATAGCAATTTAGGAATTAGAATATTATAAAATAAAGAGACTAAAAATTAGTTCTTAGAAACCAAACACCCATTTAGTATGACTGGACTTCTTTTTGTTTCTCACGAGTCCTACAAGAGTCTTACGGGAAGCAAAATACTCTATAAATGATTGCTTAAGAGCTTTGTGCTTTTTGCGCAATTCCATATTTTCCTATCACCTTTTGTTCGTGAAAGAATGATTGCTTAGGAGTTATAGTCTTAGAATCCAACTCTCACAATAATTATTACCGATGTATGTAATCTTGGTGGGAGGCATCTTAAGATGTGTCGAGAGAAGTCCTTATCATTTACTTTATCGCCCAAGTTTCTAAGCGTATTTAATGACATCGAGCCTATGAAACATTTTACGAATGCTTTCATTCTCTTTCATTTTGAATCTTGTCAATTTGTTCTTGAAGATATATAATTTTGCTTATTTTATGCTCGTTGTTCCCTTACAAGGTTCTTCTAAGCTTTTCCATACTTCATATTAAAATTCAAAACCTTTCACTTGCCCAATCATCTTAAGAGCAATATTATTATATAAAACATTAAGAGGAATATAATTGTATCGTGAGTTTCCTTCCTCTCTAGGTGTTGGACTATTTATGTCGACAACTTTGAATTCCTTCTCTACAATATCCCAATCTCTTTTATTCATTGATCTTAAGTATGTGTATATTTTGTTTTTCCAAAAGCCATAGTTAGTTTCATTAAATTATGGAGGTTTCTATTAATATGAGTCATCTTTATACTTAAGATTGTTATACTTTAAACTAAAGACGACCAAGGCTTTAATACCACATGATAGGACTGAGATGACTAGAGGAGGATGGTGAATAGCCCATAAAATTATTTAACAAATACTCAACTAAAGACAAGATAAAACTTTATATGTAGAAGCATCGGATGCTCCTGTTCTCAGTCTCAGTCTCATATGTTGCCTGATATGGGACCTCATGGTGAACAGTGCAACCGTTCGGTCTGATACCTCCTTTTTATTCTTAATCATCAGACCAAAGCACTTGGGTCTTACGCTCTCCAGAAACCGACCAAAGAGATCTCATGAGCGTCAAAGTGCTCCAACGACCTCCGTCAGACCATAGCTCAAGGTTCGATGATAGGGGCGGGCCTAGGATTTGAAGGATGGATATTTAAAATTTTAGTGGAGCATAATTTTTTACAGTCTAAATCCTAGTCTAGTCATCACACGTATATAACTGATTATAGTATTACATAGAAGTAGTTTCATAGTATATAATATATAGCACATAAACTAGATCATAACTCACGTAACAAAGAATGAATACTAAGATGATATTGTTCCGCACTCAACATATCAAAGGATTAATTGTTTTACATAACAAATTTTGGGTCTAATAGCTGTAAAACAATGTTATTCTATGTTTTGACAATGTTATAGTGTATATACAAAGCATGTATTGCATTAAAAAATTGCCAAAAATAATGGGTATTTAATTGAATACCCTTGCTACAATACGTACTTACCACTGTTCGATAATCACTTTAGTCACGTACTAGGGTTAGTCGTTGAACTGATAGTATTCTAGATCAACACTTTTGTTAGTTAGGATCTGATGCCTACTCTAGACATTCCTTAGTCCCATTTCTTCCAACCATGAATTAGCTTTTGTCAATAATGTCTAAGATGAAACTTTACTAGGTCTAATACAAATGTATGGGTTTATCTTGCTTTGACATCATATACATCATACCAAAATAGGCATGCATGTGTTCTTTTATCTTTACATGATCAATTATCGTGGCATAAAAGTAATCGTTTTGAATCTTCACTTGCCCTCTTTATATAGTATGATTATTTATCCTCAATTCGATTACACATTCCATTACATCTTGGTCGGTAAAAACAAAATGTCTTAGCTTATACCTCTGTTTTGAGCCTTTGCATTTTGTGTTTTATTCTCCATGTTAAGCATTTGTTCATCATATGGCCATCATCGTCATTTTCATGGTAGACCACCTTGCTTAAACGTTGGATATAGACTTGACTATCTTATTTACTTCACATCACTTAGAATGAAATATTAAATATTAGTATACTATTTATCTCAACTACCAAAACTATGAAATTTTTTACGAGCCCATGATCAAAAACAAAAAAAAACTCTTGAATTGTAAATATTAATAGTTTTTTAAACAGCTAAAATAAAAATAGTCACATTCATTCATTATGGATCGGGCACATCATTATATTATATAAGTAAGTACTGTATAATTTTCTAGGATGTGTTCTGTTGGGCACCAAAATGAGAAGACCGGACGGTTCGGTCCTGGAGCCGGACGGTCCGCGGTCCGGATAGTCCGCGCCTGTGGGCCGGACGGTCCCGCAGGCGCAGAACAGATTAGGGTTCTGAGTTTCTTGCTATGTTTGTTGGCGAGAATCTCGGGATAAACTCAGAAATTTGTTTGTAACGGGTCCAGCCCCCTCCTCTATAAATAAAGAGGTATATGACCGATTTGAGACAACGAATCGAACCTTCAATCAATACAATTTACATTTTATCCTACGAGTAGTTCTAGTCTAGTTTAGGTTTAGTCTTCCAATTCCCAAATCCTCCGCTTCTCTTCGACTCCACGTCGATTAGAGGAGTCTAGGTCGATTTACCTGAGCCTAGACATCACCTAGGATCTCTCCTCCCTGACGGGGTCCCTCCCGGGAGCGAGATCCAGGCGCCGCCGGCGATCCTCCGCCGCCCCTGCGCACGCGCGGACCGTCCAGCCCTAGGGCGCGGACCGTCCAGCCGTCAGGCAGGGAACCCTAGCCTCGCGCCAGGTCACGGACCGTCCGGCCCTATGCTGTGGACCGTCCACGCCTGACCAGAGAGCACCGCCGCTGGTTCTTGTTGAGTGATTGGCGCCCCGAAAAAGGTGCCAACACACTTTTTGGCGACTCCGCTGGGGAGGACAAATATAGACTCATCAAATCGGCCCTCAATGGCCGGTTCAAGGGATAGCTCTGATATTTCCCCAAGCAACATTATAGAGCCGACTTAGGAGACCTTGCCGGCTGACGAACAGCTCCAGTTTGAGGAGCACAAGGAGTAGATGATCCAAGAGGCGAAAGCAAAGTTCTTGACCAACTTCAAAGTGGACAGGAACAACAAGGTCGTCCGACATCGGGCGACGGATCCGGCTTCGCTCCGACCCACACCAGATATCCCCAATGTAAGTAATACAAACGAGTTGCAATCTCTTAAGAATTATGTAGATGAACAGCGAGAACAAATGCAAAATATCATAGGGGGTATGCAAAATGATTATAGGAGACTAGTACGTGCGTTTGATAAATCTAGTATTGCAAATTTTCCTTCGCACGAGGTTGAATTAGGAGGTAACACGCGTAATACATCGGCTACAGGTTGTCACGACTAGTCACAACCCCTTTATGGGATGCTGATGGACACATACCCTGAGCAACCGCAAATCGGCAGTAAATCAGCCGATCTGCATATGCCCGGGACCGTCCGCACGTGAGCGCGGACCGTCCGGGCCAGCCACGGTCAGGCCCATTTTTAATGAGTTACCCAGAAATGCATCCGAGCCACAACATATGGCACAGAATCTAAACTACCCAGTCGGATGGTCCGCATACAACGACGGACGGTCCGCATATAATCACGGACGGTCCGGGCCAATGTTCGGACGGTCCGTGCATGACTTTTTTGAGGAGGATTGTTACCCAAATCCTCACCCGTCCTAGTAACACTTCCCATCACACTATGCGTTGCATCAACCCAATAATACAAAATTTGGAGCTCAAGAGAGCTTTCCGACCCCGCCTAGAAGGCCGAAAAGGAACAATCAATCCTATGAGCCATATAGGGCAAATGGCAATGCACCACATAGCTCAAACCAATGGGGGAAAGACAACATGCCAATATCCAACGAACCCCACCTATGTTCGGCCAGAGAGACGGTGGTCTTGCACCGGCTACCATTGATATAGTGAGGGAAGAAATAGCTGGGGCGTTCCGAGATAAGCTCGGAGTAAGCATGGTCCCTAGGGGCAATCATATCGGAAACCTTATGATAGCTGATTTGATCACCACCCATACCCACAGGGAACCAGAATACCTGAATTTTCAAAATTTTCGGGTGACCAGAGAAAGAGCACGCACGAACACATAGGCCAGTTCCTAGCACAATTAGGAGAATTGGCTGACACAGAAGCATTCCGCGTGCGTTTATTTTCATTATCTTTAACAGGAACCGCGTTCGCATGGTACGCCACTTTACCTTCTAATTCTATTTTGTCATGGGGGATTTAGAACAAAAATTCCATGATCACTTTTTCTCCGGTGACTATGAGTTAGATTTAGTAGACCTAGTGGCCTTGCAACAAGCGAAAGATGAATCAGTTAATGATTACATCCGGAGATTCCGGGATACAAGAAATCGATGCTTCCAGATTCATTTAGCAGAAAAACAACTAGCAGGATTAGCCTTTAATGGTCTGCGATATTATTTAAAAGAAAGATTAGAAGGAATCCAATTTTTTACACTAGCACAATTACACCAAAGAGTTTTGGCCTGTGAAAGCCAAAGCAAAGAAACTGCTAAAACAATTCGTCACAACATGCATATAGTGGAGTGCGACCAAAGTAGCTTGGATGACGAATCAACGGAAGTGTACACTGCTAAAATGGTTTGGCCAAAACAAGCCAAATCTTCGGCTTGTTCCTCCTTACAGCCGGTTCAAAAGAAACGGCAAGAGGAGGTTAAATTTACATTTAATGTTGGTAAATGCGATAAAATATTTGATAAATTACTCAAAAATGGCAACATTAAAATAAATCACACTGTTCCATCCGCCGACGAGCTAAAACGTTGGGCATACTGTAAGTGGCATAAATCATTTTCTCATGCCACTAATGATTGTAATGTATTCTGTCGGTAGATTCAATCGGCTATTAACGAAGGACGATTGAAATTTCAGGAAATGCAGGTGGACACGGAGCCCTTTCCGATGAACATGATCGACTTTGAGGGCAAGAAAGTCCTGGTTCGGCCAAACACAGCCGATAAAGGCAAAGGCAAAGAGACAATCATTGGCAACGTTAGAGAGGCCGATGGAAATCATAAAGTTGCTTGCAGGAAAGTGGTGGCCGAGAAGACTCTCGATGGAGGGGAGACCCTGAAGGTGACCATCACAGCCTCTAGCACTGGGGGGCAAGCACAGACAGGGAGACAGGTGCGGGAACCCGTGCTGCGCATCATGGACAGACCGTCGTCCAGACGCGGACGGTCCGAAGCTTCTCCGGACGGTCCGGCTACACTCAAGATCCGCAACGACCACATACATTCAAACCACGATGACCGGAGATAGGCACGTGGAAAACAAATACATTTAAAGCAGCTGGTTGGCTGGTCAAATCCGGCCCGACTTTCGATCAATTGTTGTCCAAATATGTGAAAAAGAAGGCCAGCCCTAGTGACCAGCCAGCAAAGCGACCCCGCTCACCCATTCATGATCAACGTCAGGTCAGACCGATTGGACCACCCCACCAATCGGAAGAAATGAAAGGTCATATTGTACAATTGAGACCTAACATACCTACATGGACACCTCCACCCCCTTATCCGCCTATGCCATATCCATACACATATTTACTTCCACCATATGTCCCAAATCAAATGTGGGACATGCCACCATATCCATTTGGGATGCCATAGTACCCCGCTTGGGGGGCACCCCAAACATCTGTATTCGACAGGTGGCACCTCCAATACAAGACCGATTGAGCGCCACTCAATCCGGTCACCAGGCACAGGCCCAACAAGAATGCCAGAGTACTCGGCCTCAAAGGCCGACCAATCCGGCAGGGGGGCATATACCTGTAGCGACCGAAAGAACAACAAAAAAGGACATCATCAAAATAGGTACTGCAGATGTTGTCATACAGAAAGATAATAAAGGGCCAACGATTTTTGGTGAATCGGCCAACACAACCAAAAAAGAAGATACGACTACCATCAAAATAGCCGATCCAAAATACTCCATGCCTCGATGGTGCCCAGCGGGATTGACACGGTCTCAAAAGCGAAAATTACAACACCTAAGAGCAAACCAGGAAAAGGAGGCAGAAAAGATATTCAATGATACACATCCACAATACACGCCACCGCAAAAGAAATGGAGACCAAAGGCCGTTGAGGAAAAACAAACAACTACAGAAATAGAAAATAAAACAACACTTGTGCAGCACCCTGCAGGTATGGAAGACAGCCTGGCTAACAAGGCTAGACAATCTGGACCAGGCGGAGACCGTCTGACCCCTGAGTCCGGACCGTTTGCACCACACCAGTACGCCTCCAACGACGTACCAACATCAATGGAGGAGGACGACCTACTAGGAGAAGACCTGGTCGACTACGAAGCCTCTCCAGAGCACCCAGGTATGGATGTAAATGTTATTATATTTTCCGCCGATTGTACTATTGTCGGCGACGATGAACCTATTGTTGCCCAGTTTGATTTTGGTCCTAAAGAAGCTGTCTTTACTAAACCAAAGAAATCGGTAAACCATTTAAAGCCGCTCTTCGTGCGCGGTCACATTGATGGGATACCGATTGCTAAAATGTTAGTAGATGGAGGGGCAACGGTAAATCTAATGCCTTATTCATTATACAAAAAATTAGATAAACAAGATGACGAACTTGTCAAGACCAACATGACCCTCAGCGGTGTTGGAAATGATAGTTCGATTAAAGCCAGGGGAGTCACGTCCGTTGAATTAACCATCGGGACTAAGACCCTTGCTGCTGCATTCTTCGTCGCTGATGTATAAGGAAATTACAGTCTAATCCTAGGTAGAGATTGGATTCATGCCAACCAATGTATACCTTCTACATTACATCAAATGTTAATACAATGGGTAGGCGATGATGTAGAACAGGTACATGCTGATGTATCGGCCTGTATCGCTGTGGCCGATGCCCCTGTACTCTGGACTTGAGACTGCTACATGTCTCACAGGGGTAGATTTTTCTGATTACCAGTTCATAAGTATAGATAAGAATGGTTTCATTCCTGTAATGCTAGAGCCGATGGAGAATCGGCTAAATCCTAAGTAAAGTTTAAATGATGAGTACACACAAAATTTATGATTCCTTGGTCACGGACAGTTCGGTTTCTAAAGCCGGATCGTCTGGTCTTTTACCAAACATTTCGGACTTTAAGACCGAACATCTACCACAGCGTAAAGACGGTATTACAGATGATCCGACCCTCGATATTGGAGAGTTCGCCATCACACAAAGAACATCTAATTCCTCTGTGGGGGACATGATAGAGGAATTCAGAGATCTCGATAAACTAGGACAGGGGTTTACATCGGCCGATCCTTTGGAGGAGATTGACATAGGAGATGGTAAAACTCCAAGGCCGACTTTTATAAACAAGACCCTGGAGACCAATTCTAGAAGTGAAATAATCGGTCTATTGAAGGAATATTCGGATTGCTTTGCTTGGAATTACACTGAGATGCCGGGACTAAGCCAAGAAATCGTAGAGCATCGGCTGCCCATTAAGTCCAGTTTCAGACCTTTCAAGCAGACAACTAGAACATTTCGTCCAGATCTTCTCCCACGAATCAAGGACGAAATCCACCGGCTGCTAGAAGCTAATTTTATTAGACCTTGCATATACACCAATATTGTGCCGGTGGAGAAGAAAGAGTTAGGTAAGCTTAGAGTATGCATTGATTTTCGCAATTTAAATAGAGCAACTCCTAAAGATGAATATCCTATGCCCATAGCCGATACATTAATCAATAATGCGTCAGGAAATAGAATTATTAGCTTTCTTGATGGTAATGCCGGATATAATCAGATTTTTATGGCCGAAGAAGATGCGTCTAAAACGGCCTTTATATGTCTAGGCTTCATCGATTTATTTGAGTGGGTTGTCATGACATTTGGTTTGAAAAATGCTGGTGCTACTTATCAGAGGGCTATGAATTTGATCTTTCACGAGCTGTTAGGAAACACTGTGGAAGTCTACATTGATGATATTGTAGTAAAATCGGCTGAGTTTAGTTCTCATATAGCTGATTTGCGTAAATCCTTTGATAAAATGCGTCGGTATGGTTTGAAAATGAACCCGCGTAAATGTGCTTTCGGAGTATCGGGTGGTAAGTTTTTAGGATTTATCATCCATGAATATGGTATAGAGATAGACCCTGACCGAATCAAGTCTATTCGGAATGTGGGACCTCCGACCTGTAAGGTTGAAGTGCAAAAGTTTCTTAGCAAGGTAAATTATTTACGAAGGTTTATTTCTAACCTAGCCGGCAAGATTGATGCCTTCACCCCTATCCTTCGGCTTAAAAATGATGCCGAATTCGCTTGGGGGGCAGAGCAGCAGGGAGCATTTAATCTCATTAAAAAATACTTGTCTTCGGCTCCCGTGTTAAAAGCACCACAAGTAGGAGTACCATTCAGATTATACATTGCAGCTGAAGATAAGGTCATTGGGGCTGTTCTGACACAAGAAACTGAAGGAAAGGAGCAAGTGGTGACATATCTAAGTCGGAGGTTGGTGGATGCTGATACAAGGTACACTTTTATTGAGAAGTTATGCTTATGCTTATTTTATGCATGCACCAAGTGTAGATGTTATTTACTGTCTAGTCATTGCACTATTTCTGGTCAAGCCGATGTGATCAAATACATGTTGCATAACCCAATTATGAGTGGTAGAATTGGTAAGTGGGCTTATGCACTCATAGAGTATGACTTGGCCTATGAACCATTGAAATCTGTGAAAGGCCAAGTCGTAGAGGATTTTATTGTAGAGCATCGGATTAATGATATTCATAAACTAGACATGTCATACCTCACTATTACTCCTTGGACTTTATATTTTGATGGACCGGTTTGCAATGAAGGGCAAGGAATTGGCATCGTACTTGTTTCACCAAGTGATGTCTCCTTCGACTTCTCTAGCCGATTAAAAACTTATTGCACTAACAATCAAGCCGAATATGAGAGCCTTTTATTTGGCTTGGAGCTTTTAAATTGTATGGGAGTAAAACATGTGAAGGCATTTGGTGATTCTCAGCTGGTCGTCCAACAGGTGTTAGAAGAATATCAATGTTTTGATGGTACTCTAAATAGTTACCTTGAAAAATGTTGGAGCATAATTCATTCTTTTGACGAATTCAACATTTAGCATATCTCTAGAGTTGAGAATCATAGAGCTAACAATTTGGCATAAGATGCATCAGGTTATCTGATAAAGCAAGGGAGATTTCACAACACTGAAAATCTAATAACCGGTGCAGAGCCAATTCCCTAGGTCGCAGACCGTCCGCGTGAAGACGCCGGACCGTCCGGGGTTACCAGGAAAGTTTTCCTAATCAATTCGGCTGATAATGAAGCCGATGCAAGTGATTGGAGGACACCCATAACTAATTATTTACAAAATCCCAATGTCAGGACAGATAAGAACATTCGGCGTACAACTTTCAAGTATGTTTTGATGAGTGATGTACTTTACCGCTAAACAGTCAACGACGTCCTGCTTAAGTGCTTGGGCCCAGATGATGCTATATTAGCCATGGCCGAAGTACATGAAGGAATTTGTGGTACCCATCAATCGGCTCCAAAGATGAAGTGGCTATTGCGAAGGTCTGGTTTTTATTGGCCGAACATGATAGCTGATTGCTTCAAGTACTACAAGGGTTGCCAAGTGTGTCAAAAATTCGACGACCTACAGTTGGTCCCTGCAGCCGAATTACATCCTATCATCAAGCCTTGGCCTTTCAGAGGATGAGGATTAGACTTTATCGGAGAAATTCATCCTTCATCATCAAAGGGGCATTGGTTCGTGTTAGTTACCATTGACTACTTTACCAAATGGACTGAAGCCGTTGCTCTGAAGAATATGACACACAAGGAGGTAATTGAGTTCATAACTGAGCATATTATTCATAGATTCAGCATTCCCCAGACCTTGACTACAGATCAAGGGACTTCTTTTATGTCAAAGGAGGTACGTGAATTTGCTGAATTATATAGAATTAAGTTGCTTAATTCATCTCCATATTATGCTCAGGCCAATGGATAGGCCGAGTCTAGTAATAGGACATTGATTAACTTGATAAAAAGAAGATATCTGATAATCCTAAGCATTGGCATAAGATTTTGTCCGAAACCTTATGGGCTCACAGAATATCTAAACATAGTGCTACTAAAGTATCTCCTTTTGAGCTTGTCTATGGGCAGGAAGCAGTGTTGCCTGTGGAAATAAGTTTGAATGCTGTCAGGTTCGCCAGACAAAATGATCTAACCATCACTAATTATTATAATTCAATGATGGATAATATTGATGAGGTGACCGACAAGAGGGTGATAGCTTTGGGAGCAATAGAAAAGGACAAGATCATGGTAGCCAGGGCCTACAACAAGAAGGTCAAAGCAAAGTCATTTCAAGTAGGGAATCTGGTGTGGAAGACCATCCTGCCTCTAAGGAATAAAAACCGAAAGTTTGGAAAATGGTCGCCAAGCTGGGAGGGTTCTTATAAAGTAAAACATGTGATGTCTGGTAACGCCTATTTACTACAAACATTACAAGGCAAGGATTTATCTAAGGCTTTGAATGAGCGTTTCCTCAAGCAGTACCATCCTAGTATGTGGCAAGATGCTTAAGAAAACCGATGTAATCACATCGAGTTAAATGATTTTGGTTTGCTCAGCTCCACCAAAAGGTAGGGGGCATATGTTGGGCACCAAAATGAGAAGACCGGATGGTCCGGCCCTGGGGCCGGACGGTCCGCAGTCCGGACAGTCCGCACCTGTGGACCAGACGATTCGCGCAGGCGCAGAACAGATTAGGGTTTCGAGTTTCTTGCTATGTTTGTTGGCGAGAATCTCGGGATAAACTCGGAAATTTGTTTGTAACGGGTCCAGGCCCCCTCCTCTATAAATAGAGAGGTATACGACCGATTTGAGACAATGAATCGAACCTTCAATCAATACAATTTACATTTTATCCTAGGAGTAGTTCTAGTCTAGTTTAGGTTTAGTCTTCCAATCCCTAAATCCTCCACTTCTCTTCGACTCCACGTCGATTAGAGGAGTCTAGGTCGGTCTACCCGAGCCTAGACATCACCTAGGATCTCTCCTCCCTGACGGGGTCCCTCCCGGGAGCGAGATCCAGGCGCCGCCGGCGATCCTCCACCGCCCCTGCGCTCGCGCGGACCGTCCGACCCTAGGGCACGGACCGTCCGGCCGTCAGGCAGGGAACCCTAGCCTCGCGCCAAGTCGCGGACCGTCCGGCCCTGTGCCGCGGACCGTCCGCGCCTGACCAGAGAGCACCACCGCTGGTTCTTGTTGAGTGATTGGCGCCCCGAAAAAAGTGCCAACAGGTTCCAAGAAAACTATATTTTGTTTTAACCGGTATGACCAATTCAAAAGTTTCGAAAATAGTTTGTCGCATCTTGGCGATTTGTCGGTTCAATTGAAATTATATTTTGAAACTTTGATGGTTTACATAAAATTTTCATAAAAGGCAAGTGGAGTTAGTGTTAGGGCATATACAATCCTATTTATTATGGGATCTTTAAGAGGTCTATAGGAGGGCTAATTGAAAAAAGTACAAGAGACGAACTCTTCGCGAAGAGTCTGTCTCTACACGAGCATACACATATATTGATTGCCTCTTAATTTATAATCCAAAAGCTTAAGTTTGTATCATATAATCTTACTTAAAAAACTAAACTAAGAGTTTCTAGATTGTACAAACCGAAATAGAGTCTCTAGGTTGTACATGCCGACACTTGAATCATCAAATTGAGATAACTCAGTTGTTTATGTTACCTACGATATATCTTTTCTTTACTATATTAAAGCACACGGTCGTCCCGCGTCATCTTTCTACAAATAACCCCTCACATCTATTTCAATCCAATTCGCTGCATGTCTGACTCATCCACGCAACCAACCTCCACGTTCCAAACCACACCTCCGCATATAAATGGCCAAACGGGCGGCTCAGCACGGGCCCGCTAGGCCTGACGCCCATGGGCTACAGCTCCGGTCCAAGCACAGCACGCCGACCTGCTGATCGTGCGGGGCCGACCTGTTAGTCCATCGGGCCATTTGGTTAAATTAGCCTAAAATATTAAAAAGCGGTGTAGGAGGTGTGGTTTGAACCCACGCCTTGATGGAAGAAGGGCGGGAGACACTATGTGAAGCCATCTTAACCAGTAGAATATCATGCTCAGGTGTTTTTAATATTGAATATAAATTGTACATATGTATATACAATTTTTTTGTAAAATAAAAATATATAATTGTGTCGGGCCAGCACTACGGCCCGAGGCTACGACCCAAACATATCACACCGCTCGTGTCGGGCTGGTCCAGACACTATTAAATGGGTCGTGCCCCATGCTGGCCCGCCAGACATGGCCAATTTGGCCATCTATACCTCCACACGATAATGATGGTCCTCGTCTCAGTTGCCGCCACATCGTTCACCATCCTGCTTCTTTTCTCTCTCCTCTAATACCTCCGCCTCCGCGCCACCCCATTTTCGGTAGAGGGCGTGGGAGCAGGCGCCTCCTCTCCATATTTGTTTGACACCAGCCCTAACACCGACCCGCGCAGTGGCTATTGCCCGTCCACGAGGACGTTTCACAGCATGCGCGCACTATCGTTTTCGCCATCGTCAGACATCTCATTCGTCTTACCGACCTTCGCCTCGTTCTTCCTCCCCAACCTACTACCCCCGCCCACGGTTGCAGCCGCGAGCCGATCGATGCTCGTCGACGCGGGTATGAGCGAGTCAGTCTTGCTCCTGGCCTTTTCCCGTGCGTGCCGCGCGAGGAGGACACGATGGCGCCTTCCACGCTTAGGTTATCTTAGCGATGAGGAGTTCATGTCTGAGATATTTGACAACCAAGGCCCATAGCGCGGTAGCAGTCGGCATATGCTATGGAGTTGGTGGTGGTGTTGTGTCGCCTCGGCAGCTCCAGGGCTATGAAGGTACTCACATGCTCTCGCCCTTCTCGGACTGACGCATGATGCGAATGCCTCTCGGTTTGGAGCTGCTCTGGCTAGACTTCTTTCTCCGCTTGCGTGCTCTCTCCCTATATGTATCTAGAGGTATGCTACCTATGTTGCCTCCAGATGCCCAGGTCTTCGTTGTGTCCTTCTCTGGCAACGAACAAGTATGCCCGCCTCTTCCCTTCCCTTCCTCCTCTACGAAACCTTGGAAGTGGGGGAGACGAGAGATGGGGGTCTCTGATTTGCTGCCTATGGTACCTGTTCGATGGCTCGACATCGCCTCTCTACATGACCTTTCCCTTACCATGATGTTGACTCGGTATGCTTCTATCGCTTCTATGTATCTGTCACCCATCCTTCTGTCGTTGCAAAAAATATTGTATTGTTCCTCTATTGTTCTGGGTGTTAGTTTTTTGTTATGCTAAGGACTAAACATAATTTGGTTGTGTTAATACTTTATTTATTGTCTATACGTGATTTGTGTTTTTCTGATGATAGCTCATGGATCCTGCAAAATATGTGTTAGAATTTGGAGATCCATGCAGGCACTACCACATGGTGCTCGTCCCTTGTGTTCTTGGCTCTTGCATGCATTAGGTCGTTTCTGAGACCATATTGGCGTAATGGACTCCATAGTGTTTGAGGTTGCTGAATTGGATAGAGTAGCAATAATTTGTCATGCTAACAGTAAAAGAAATGTTATTTGTTGGTGTTAAACGTTAGTAATTGCTACGAAATACCATAATTTGTATGGAACACACTTAGTTTTTATTGATGCCTGACTTTAGCAGCCACTCTATATTTTGATCTATCTTTTTTATAAGTTTGAGTTCATGTGACTTATTTTAGAAACTTGAGCTCACAAACTTCCTCTGATTTGGTCTCTGTATAGTGGAATTATGTCATTTTATAATCTCTGTCCGTTTAGTCAGTCATTGTGAACTCTCTTCCAATCACGCCCCTCATTGGCCGTGTTGTACCAAGACATATTGAATAGAGTAAACAACAACATCAGTTAGTCAAATAAAAAAAATATTATACGGAGAGCGGAGACAATCAATAAAAATTCTTGAGATGTTTTTGGTGGATAGTTTACGTGGGTATTATTGTGAGCCGTCGTAACGCATGATCAACCGACTAGTTTTAATTTATGGTTGGCTTGCACGCAGTGTTGACACTTGGTAGATGACGCGATCCTCAATATTAAAAATCTATTGGCATTCATATTTGCGTGTGATCCCAATATCTATGCAAGCAGGTGGAGACCTAGATCTGTAGGATATTTTGAGAAATAGTTCGTTACTAGTTGGCATATTTAAAGAAAACATTTTGCTTTGCCAACCTAATATATTGTCGTGGTTATCTTTCCAACTCAGGATGTGGCGTGGGGAAAAGGTTGATGGTTCGATCAAAACATATATACTACATGTGCCTTTTTGAGGGAAAGACAGCTTTGGGGATAGCAAGTCACATGTCAACACGTGGTTCGATCAAACAAAGTTACGGATGAATCATGAAACATTTAAGAAACCAATTGGCGACGAAAAGAGAAGATGGACGATCCATCTTAAGGTCCATCTTAAGGAACTGGTGATAAATAGTAGTACCAGTGGTCGGCTTTGCGATCAAGAATGATCTGTTCAGACTCGACTCGTGATCATCAGTGGGAAAGCCTAAGAGCATGTACAACTTATAAACTAAGTTTTGGTTCTCTAAATACTATATACATCTTAAAAACTCTTTCATATAACTTAATATATCTAAGTCTTGTATCTTAGGATATGTACAACCTATATACTACGTTTCGGTTTCAAATCATTAGATACACCTAAGAAACATCTTCATACAATCCAATATATCTAAATTTTGTATCTTATTCACTAGAACATCTCAAGATACAACTCATTGATGTGGATTGTATGATAAAACCGTATCTAGACTTAGAGAACCGTACTAAAAATGTTCTTTCACCAAGATATTGCCTCTTATATTTTATGCACTTACCCTCTCCTTAAAATACGAGACAATCTGTGTGGGTTATACATGCCCTTATTCACTAGAATCTCAAGATACAACTCATAACTCATTTATGTGGGTTGTATAGGTAAAATTGTATCTAGATTTAGACAATCATGATATAGACGTTTTTTTATCAACATACTGTATCTTGTGTTTTTTCACTTCCTGTTGATACCCTAGGATACGGTGCATTTATGTGGTTGTAACCGTAGTACTAATTTTAAACTATTCGTCATCCACCGTTGCGTAAAGAAATGATCTGTTTCGAAGCTCTGAACTCGAAAGATAGGAAGTGAGATAAGACTTTAAACATTCCTGGACCACTCGACCTGGTCAAGTCCTTTGAATGCAAGAAAGAAAAAACGCGTGCGCTGCGGACAATTGGACGAGCTAATGGGATTTCTGAATATGCAAAATCCACATTGGCGACGAGGTGTGCGGGGAAACATGCGAGTGTGGAGCGCTAGTTCCATACGTGTCCGAGAATACACAAGGTGTCATCATTGAGATAATCACAAAACATCACCAACCTACACACACAGCAGCGGCGATCACCGATCCTATCAGGTATCAGCTGTGTTGGCCTGACATAGGTTGCTGGCCTGCTCTACAAATTGGTCAGCGAAAAAAGAATCTTAGTAGCCCGACGAACAGATACATAAACAACGTCGCAGAAATCTTTAGGCGAGTGGTCATCTGATTAAAGCATGCCTCCTCGCCCCTCGCTCATCCACCTGAAGCTGTGGCGACTTCGGTCTTGTCACCTGCTTCGTCGATCTGTGAGAACAGCAATCACCGGTCTGTGAGATCTAGTTCAAGGACACTGGGGAAGAGAAAGTTTGGCTGTGTTTTTTTGCTGTACTCACTTCTGTGGTCGGAATGGTTTGTCAAACTTGGGGACCTGCCGGGCATGTGGCACCATGGTTCTCCTCAGCTGCTTCAGCGCCTTCTCCTCCTCAATCTACAAAGTCGGTCGATCAGCAGCAGAAGGTAAATAGAATGCGTGCAAGGGAATGCATCTGTACCTTTTGCGCGAATTCGTTCTCCTCTCTCAACCTTTTGTAAGTCTTTTCTTTCTCTTTTATCTGCATCGCACACAAAATAGGTTTCAACCAAACATACAACATCATGCTCCAGATGGCAGGGGAAGTTTACTGACCATGGTATCAAATTCTGATCTATGCACAGCCCTCTCATCAACATGCAACACAAATTGTTGAACTTCAGTGAGAGGTTTCCGCTCTTTCTCCGGAAGTGGGATAGGGTCCCTGTGACAAGATTACAAGAGACTGTTTACATATCTCGCTCACAAAAAAGGACGAATTCTTAAGAGAAATGGCTGCATGTGTTACTCACTCTTTGAGTACAGGTTGAGCTTTGACGATTCTCCTCTGAGCTTCTTCTCTCTCCATTCTCTGCCTTTCTTCCATCAGCCTTTGCTGCTCTAATTCGTGTCTCACCAAACTCTCTAGTTGAAAGCCTTCTGGTCTCGTACAGGGCTTAGGTTCAGGCTTCGGCGGCACCTGAACAAGGATTATGTTTAGACAGGATGAATCAAAGATTGTGGTGCCAACTGAAAACGTCCAGAGTAAAATTTTCACATACCATCGGATAGTCTGTGGTGTATGGGTAAGGGTTAGCTTTGTGAACCCTGGCCTTTTCCTCCTCCACCTTCTTTTGTAAGAGTTGTGCTTCTAGCTGCCTCTCTTTTAATTGACCTCTTTCCTGCAAAAAGGGATGCATAATTATTCTGTTGCACACACATTATGAGAAATGCTGTGACTCAAAAAAGAATCACATCCCACGAACCTCTGTTTGTAGACTGAAAGGGTTTGGTATGGTGCATCTAGGCACACCTTGCCTGTTACTGTTTAAAGAACATTCAGAGTGAAGAGAGAGCTGCAAAATAGGACAAGAGCTTAATAAGATCTTGACAAAAAAAAAACAGTATAGTGACTATACCACCGTATGGCTGTCGATAAATAAATACCTTGTCAAATAAGTCAGCAACTGATGGAGGACCCAAGCGAACATCAGTACAAAAACGGAATTCTTTGGGAGCTGTGACCTGAGACTTAGCATGGACAAACACTCCAATGTCTCCCTTACTCTCAAGAATCTGCATGACATGAGGCCACAAACTGAAGCTCCAACTCATAATCTAATCAAATTTATGTTCATCTATGACATGTGTTAGTACCTTTTTGTTTAGTGGCTTGGCCCTGAACTTGGGGGCCTTCTCCAGCTCCTCCAGTTCAAGTTCCTGAGAGCTTTTCACACTGTTGAAAGATGATGTTAGAATCTACCTTTTTTTTTTAAAAAAGACGTCTGCTAAAATGACTTTGGTTCATCAATTTTGTGTGGCAAAAGCAAACCTTGTTGGCCTAGCTCTATTTGCTGTATGAAGTTGCGGTGGCTTTCGTTGTGTCGATTTCAGTGGCTTATTTCGACTCTGCAAGATTGAAACATTGAACTCTGTAGGGTAAAAAAAAAAAACCACTAGCATCCTAAGATGCAGGATGCAGCAGCTAGGCAACTAGGACCTACCCGGATAGTATCTGCACAAGATACTTCCGAACAGGTGTCCGCATATCGACTTGCTCTCTCCATTGTTTTAAGATGGAATTCCTGTAGTTGATGCAAAGCAACAAATGAATTTATCAGTGATGAAAAAGTTTATTCATGAATTTTCCACTGTGATAGAATACGTACACTGAATTCAGAAATCTGTGGGGGTTTCCTTGGAAGTGGAGGGAACGAAGGGGCTTCAGCAATCTTTAGGCAAAAAGCAACAGCTAGTGTCAGCATGCAGTTAACGCAAGACGATCTTTCATGTAAGCAAAATAGCTTCTTACTTTTTTGTTGAATGGCCGTGCCCTGAACTTGGGTATCTTTGCCAACATTTCCTCCTCCATCTCTGCAGAGCTCTTTACTTTTACTGCTCGGATTCTTTGGGAAGTCTGGAACTCAGGTTCCTTAGGTCTAGTTAACACAAGCTTAGGCCTTCCCTGTAATGCAGCATCGTCCTGCATAACGCATAAGCAATTTGAATGTAATTATTTATCAAGACTGTATTCCAGTTGTAATAAATATATGCATGCTGTTAATCCTCATAGGCACGTGAGTGGTGAAATGGAATTGCAAATAATGTAATAATGACAAGCTAATGTACAACAGAGGTATGTGAAATGAGGTATGTGAAATGAATACTTACACGAGAACGAGATCTGCTGTGAGTGATGCTCAGCTTTCTGGTCCCTGATTCAAACTTCTTAACCAATTCTGCAGTTGATACATATGTTGTTGCTTCCTAAAAACGCCACAGGATTCATATCAGTAACACTTCATCTTCAGTTTTATCTGTTACAATCCCCAGTTACCCACTAAGGCCTTGTTCGTTTACGTCGGATTGCACCCGGAATCGTTCCAGCTAATCAAAGTTTATATAAATTAAAGAAGCAATTCGGCTAGAAATCGTTCCGACCCACCAATCCAAAACAAACGAACAAGACCTAAGGCTGGTTCGGTTAGAAGTGGATTGAAAAGAATTAAATCCATAGCTAGTTAAAATTGAATAGAAAGATACTCAATCCTTCCTGATCCCCATGCAACTGAACAAGGCTTAAACTGGAATACTTCCTTAGTAGCAGGAGAGGATTTTTTTTACCTTCAGAGAACACATATCCTCACGGGACCTCCTCACTTCATTGCTTACAGCTAAATCAGTTCTCCGTTTATGAGGCAGGACCTTAGTCTTAACATTGAGTATCTAGGCACAAGAACAAAAAAAAAAAAGAGAGAAAAATTAGAACACAACAGTAACATGAATCTTACAAGTTCGTCTCCATTGCAATTCCCTTACCTGTCTGGCTCTTCCATCATCAAGCTTCTGCCTCTTCACCGCTTGGTTCGCTTGTGCAATTTCAGCGCCAGCAGTGGCTGCCTTTCCAGTCCCAACCAAATCACAACCACCCCTGAGAAGCCAACAACTCAGACAAGGAAAACAATCTCAAGATTTTTTTAGTATGCACATATGACCTTGAATCTTACTTGATCACGCTCCCCTTGGCATTCGTCGAAGCAGCCATAGTACCTGCTCTGCACATGTTCGCCTGCGTCTTTGGCGTGCGCGCACCAGTATTCACTGAAGAGCTGTCACATGTCGAAATTGGAGGGGCAATTTTGGTAGAAGGAGAAGGAGGACGCGTCTGCATCTTAGGCGTGCTGGCAGCACCACCATCTGCTGTAAGGTCATGGCAGTGTCGAAGTCAGAACTTAACTAAGAATACCACAATTTTCCACCCAAGTAATCAAAGAACACAGAGGCTAGCAAATAGCAACTCACATTTTACGGATAGGTCTGTCGCCGAGAGGAACTCGAACGATTGGGGCGATTTATCCTTCTCTTCTTGAACCGGATGTGAAGCCGGCGGCGATTCCGATATTGCCTCAGGACATGGAGCACTGACCAAAACATATGGCACACAAACTTGCCTGAACTTTCCAACATGATGAACCCAAAATGAATTTTAGTAATGGGATGCGTCCGATGCTTACCCATCAATAGCATCTGCTCCGTGCACCGAGACACTTCCTGCTGCCACCTCCACTGGCACCGCCTGCACAATTTACATTTACAAATGTATAAATCGCCAGACGAGACGAACGAGGCGGAATAGACAAAATCACGGAGGAACTAGGAGCGAGAGCAATCCCCTTCCGTTTATTTACCTCTGGAGCCGGCTCCTCGGCTTCCGCGAAATCGCAGAGGACAGCGACCTTGGCTTCCGCCCTCGATTCCTTTATCCTGGGGTTGAACGCTGGAATCCGGAATAGGGCAAAATCAGGGAAAATTCGGCGAGGGAAATCAGGGCCGTAGCGGAGGCGGAACTGGGAGGGAAGGAGGGCGATCGGCGAGGAAGCCAGGAGGGGCTCAGCAGCGCGCGGGGGTTACGTACGCGACGGGGCGTGGCTGCGGGCGGCCTCGAACCAGCTCTCGGCGGCGCGTACGGCCTCCTCCGTTTCCTCGGTGATGAAATCGAAGAACCTGGGCGCAGAGAACTCGTACGCCTCGTCGATCGCCCCCGCCGCCACCGTTCCTGTGTCCAGCGCCATCCGCTCTCTCGTTCGCTAGCTCAATCAAATTATGCGTCTGCCCCCTGAGCGGCGAGGAACTGGAAGACGAGTGAATGAAGCAGGAGGAGGAAACGTCGGCGAGGGAATGAGGAATGGATGAGGTGGAGCCGATCGGGAGAAGAACGTGGGGGTGGGCAATGGGCATACCCGCATAGGGGCAGGGGTCTCCAACGGTCGGGAGGTTTGAACCCTGTGCCAGGCTTCGTAGAGGAGTTGGCGAGTTGCCCTGGTGGACCGTTGGGCGCACGACGCACGCTCCCTGCGCGCAACGGCTATTTCCCGGGCGAGTCTGTGGGTGGGCCCCGCAGATTAACGGTAGTGGGACAGAGATTTGCCGGCGCCCGGCTGGTCACGGAGAGGCCAGGTCGCCAGCCCGCCGCCAGCAATTGGGGGCGTTTCCCCAACGCAACACGCTGGCGTGCTGCTCCGGCGTTAGGGATGGCAATTCTGTCCGTGTGCACGGATATCCGCGGGTTTCGTATCCGATGGTTATGGATACGAGTAAAAAAAAACTCGTCTATGGGTAAGGATACTGTCGGGGACCATAATTAGAGGTACTCCCAAGACTCCTAATTTTAGCTGGGAACCCTATCAGCACAAAATTGCAAAGGCTTGATGGGCGCAATTCCGGTCAAAGCTCCGTCCACTCAAGAGACACGATCTCGCCTCGCCCGAGCCCAGCCACGGAAAGGAACAGTAGACCAAGGCAGATTCACGCCTCGCCCGAGGGTCTCCTCAAGTAACGGGCGCACCTTCGACTCGCCCGAGGCCCAGCCCGGGCAGGCTTCGCGGAGAAGCAACCTTGGCCAAATCGCCACGCCAACCGACCGGAACGCAGGAGCATTCAATGCAAGGATCGCCTGACACCTTATCCTGACGCACGCTCTCCAGTCGACAAGGCCGAAGTGACCGCAGTCACTTCGCCCCTCCACTGACTGACCTGACAGGAAAACAGCGCCGCCTGCGCTGCTCCGACTGCTGTGCCACTTGCCAGGGTGAGGCTGACAGCAGCCAAGTCCAGCCTCGGGCGCCATAGGAATCTCCGCCTCGCCCGACCCCAGGGATCGAACTCGACCTCGACTCCGAAAGACAGTCTCCGCCTCGCCCGAATCCAGGGCTCGGACTCAACCCCGACCTCGGACAACGGTCTCAGCCTCGCCCGACCCCCGGGCTCGGACTCAGCCTCGACCTCGGAGGAGCCACCGCCTCGCCCGACCTCGGGCTCGGACCGACCACGTCACAGGGGGGGTACATCATTACCCTACCTCTAGCTAGCTCAGGCTACGGGGAACAAGACCGGCGTTCCATCTGGCTCGCCCCGGTAAAACAAGTAATGATGGCACCCCGCGTGCTCCATGACAACGGCGGTTCTCAGCCCCCTACGGAAGCAAGGAGACGTCAGCAAGGATCCGACAGCCCCGACAGCTGTACTTCATGACCGCATGCGACTGCTGCCTCTCTGATTGTTCTGATGATAGCCACAGCCTCGGCGACGAGGACTGTGGCCCAAGTCGCGAATGTTTCCACGTCGATCTAGGGGGTCTCGACGAAGGCAACCACCTTGGTATGCCGGAGGACGGCGATCCCCCTAGGCCTACGCCTCGCGTTGACATCCTTCGGGAGCTAGCTGTGGTCCCAGTCCCTGCGGGGGGTCAGGACACACAGCTCGAGCAAATCCGCGAGATGCAGGCCAGGCTCGACGAGGAAGCAGGACAACTTGTGCAGCTCCGGCAGAATATCGGGCAGGAGCGTGCAGGCCGAGCACCGGCCGGAGAAGCGCGTCATTTGGCCCAGGACGTCCAGCACCGCATCACCGACGATGCCAGGGCAAGGCTGCCCCCGGCTTCTAGTGGGGTCGGCCAGAACCTGGCTGCAGCAGCAATACTACTCCGAGCGATGCCGGAACCATCCACCACCGAGGGGCGGCGTATCCAGGGAGAGCTCAAGAATCTCCTAGAGGACGCCGCGGTCCGACGGGCCGAAAGCTCTGCCTCCCGAAGGCAGGGATACCCCCCGGAGCATCACGCCGCGACTTCCTGATTCATGCGGGAAGCCTCGGTCCACACCGGGCGCACGCGGGACACAGCGCCTGCGGCCCCGGGCCGCCTCGGCAATGAGCACCATCGCCGTGACCGTCGAGCCCACCTCGACGAAAAGGTGCGCCGAGGCTACCACCCCAGGCGTGGGGGACGCTACGACAGCGGGGAGGATCGGAGCCCCTCGTCCGAACCACCCGGTTCGCAAGCTTTCAGCCGGGCCATACGACGGGCGCCGTTCCCAACCCGGTTCCGGGCCCCGACTACCATCACCAAGTACTCGGGGGAGACGAGGCCGAAACTGTGGCTCACGGACTACCGGTTGGCCTGCCAACTGGGTGGGATGGACGATGACAACCTCATCATCCACAACCTCCCCCTGTTCCTCTCCAACGTCGCCCGAGCCTGGCTGGAGCATCTGCCTCCTGCGCAGATCCCCAACTGGGACGACCTGGTCAAAGCCTTCGCCGACAACTTCTAGGGCACATACGTACGCCCTGGGAACTCCTGGGATCTCCGAAGCTGCCGCCAGCAGCCGGGAGAATCCCTGCGGGATTACATCCGGCGATTCTCGAAGCAGCGCACCGAGCTGCCCAACATCACCGACTCAGATGTCATCGGCGCGTTCCTCGCTGGCACCACTTGCCGCGACCTGGTGAGCAAGCTGGGTCGCAAGACTCCCACCAGGGCGAGCGAGCTGATGGACATCGCCACCAAGTTCGCCTCTGGTCAGGAGGCGGTCGAAGCCATCTTCCGGAAGGACAAGCAGCCTCAGGGGCGTCAGCCGGAAGACGTCCCCGAGGCGTCCGCTCAGTGCAGCACGAAGAAGAAGGGCAAGAAGAAGTTGCAAGCGAAACGCGACGCCACCGACGCAGACCTTGTCGCCGCCGCCGAGCACAAGAACCCTCGGAAGCCTCCCGGAGGCGCCAACCTGTTCGACAAGATGCTCAAGGAGTCGTGCCCCTATCATTAGGGTCCCGTCAAGCACACCTTTGAGGAGTGCGTCATGCTTCGGCGCTACTTCCACAAGATCGGCCTCCCGGCGGAAGGTGGCAGAGCCCCCGACAACGATAAGAAGGAGGGTCACAAGGCAGAGGAGTTCCCCGAGGTCCATGACTGCTTCATGATCTACGGTGGGCAAGTGGCGAACGCCTCGGCTCGGCACCGCAAGCAAGAGCGCCGGGAGGTCTGCTCGGTGAAGGTGGCGGCGCCAGTCTACCTAGACTGGTCCGACAAGCTCATCACCTTCAACCAAGACGACCACCCCGACTGCGTGCCGAGCCCGGGGAAGTACCCGCTCATTGTTGATCCTGTCATCGGCAACGTCAGGCTTACCAAGGTCCTCATGGACGGAGGCAGCAGCCTCAACATCATCTACGCCGACACCCTCGGGCTCCTGCAGATCGATTTGTCCTCGATCCGGGCTGGTGCGGCGCCCTTTCATGGGATCATTCCTGAGAAGCGCGTCCAGCCCCTTGGACAACTCGATCTGCCCGTCTGCTTCGGGACTCCCTCCAACTTCCGAAAGGAAACCCTCACGTTCGAGGTGGTCAGGTTCCGAGGGACCTACCACGCAGTGCTGGGGAGACCATGCTATGCCAAGTTCATGGCCGTCCCCAACTACACCTACCTCAAGCTCAAGATGTCGGGCCCCAACGGGGTCATCACCATCGGCCCCACGTACTGACATGCGTACGAATGCGACGTGGAGTGCGTGGAGTATGCCGAGGCCCTCGCCGAGTCTGAGGCCCTCATCGCCGACCTGGAGAGCCTCCCCAAGGAGGTGCCAGATGCGAAGCGCCACGCCGGCAACTTTGAACCAGCAGAGGCGGTTAAGTTCGTCCCTCTCGACCCTAGCAACGACGCCTCCAAACAAGTACGGATCGGCTCCGAGCTCGACCCCAAATAGGAAGCAGTGCTCGTCGACTTTCTCCGTGCAAACGCTGAGGTTTTTTGCGTGGAGTCCCTCGGACATGCCTGACATACTGAGGGATGTCACCGAGCACTCACTGGATATCCGAGCTGGAGCCCGACCCGTGAAGTAGCCTCTGCGCCTATTCGACGAAGAAAAGTGCAGAGCCATAGCCGAGGAGATCCACAAGCTGATGGCTGCAGGGTTCATCAAAGAGGTATTCCATCCCGAATGGCTAGCCAACCCTGTGCTTGTGAAAAAGAAAGGTGGGAAATGGCGGATGTGTGCAGACTATACTGGTCTAAACAAAGCATGTCCGAAGGTTCCCTACCCTCTGCCTCGCATCGATCAAATCGTGGATTCCACTGCTGGGTGCGAAACCCTATCATTCCTCGATGCCTACTCAGGGTATCACCAAATCAGGATGAAAGAGTCCGACCAGCTCGCGACTTCTTTCATCACACCTTTTGGCATGTACTGCTACGTTACTATGCCATTTGGTTTGAGGAATGCGGGTGCGACATACCAAAGGTGCATGAACCACGTGTTCGGGGAGCACATTGGTCGAACGGTCGAGGCTTACGTCGATGACATCGTAGTCAAGACGAGGAAAGCCTCCGACCTCCTCTCCGACCTTGAAATGACATTCAAGTGTCTCAATGCGAAAGGCGTAAAACTCAATCCCGAGAAGTGTGTCTTCGGAGTCCCCCGAGGCATGCTCCTGGGGTTCATCGTCTCCGAGCGGGGCATCGAGGCCAACCCGGAGAAAATCGCGGCCATCACCAACATGGGGCCCATCAAGGACTTGAAAGGAGTACAGAGGGTCATGGGATGCCTTGCGGCTCTGAGCCGCTTCATCTCGCGCCTCGGCGAAAGAGGCCTGCCCCTGTACCGCCTCTTGCGGAAGACCGAGCGCTTCACTTGGACCCCCGAGGCCGAGGAAGCCCTCGGGAACTTGAAGGCGCTCCTTACAAGCGCGCCCATCTTGGTGCCCCCCGCTGCCGGAGAAGCCCTCTTGATCTACGTCGCCGCTACCACTCAAGTGGTCAGCGCCGCGATCGTGGTCGAGAGACGAGAAGAAGGGCACGCATTGCCCGTCCAGAGGCCGGTCTACTTCATCAGTGAGGTACTGTCCGAGACCAAAATCCGCTACCCGCAAATTCAGAAGCTGCTATACGCGGTAATTCTGACGCGGCGAAAGTTGCGGCACTACTTCGAGTCTCATCCGGTGACTGTGGTGTCATCCTTCCCCCTGGGGGAGATCATCCAGTGCCGAGAGGCCTCGGGTAGGATTGCAAAGTGGGCAGTGGAGATCATGGGCGAGACAATCTCGTTCGCCCCTCGGAAAGCCATCAAGTTCCAAGTCTTGGCGGACTTTGTGGCTGAATGGGTCGACACCCAGCTTCCAACAGCTCCGATCCAACCGGAACTCTAGACCATGTTTTTCGACGGGTCGCTGATGAAAATAGGAGCGGGCGTGGGCCTGCTCTTCATCTCACCCCTCGGGAAGCACCTCCGCTACGTGCTGCGCCTCCATTTCCCAGCGTCCAACAACGTGGCCGAGTATGAGGCTCTGGTTAACGGGTTGCACATCGCCATCGAGCTAGGGGTCCGGCGCCTCGACGCTCGAGGCAACTTGCAGCTTGTCATCGACCAAGTCATGAAGAACTCCCACTGCCGCGACCCGAGGATGGAAGCCTACTGCGACGAGGTTCGACGCCTAGAGGACAAGTTCTATGGGCTCGAGCTCAACCACGTCGCTCGACGATACAACGAGACTACAGACGAGCTGGCTAAGATAGCCTCGGGGCGGACAACGGTTCCTCCGGACGTCTTCTCCCGAGACCTACATCAACCCTCCATCAAGACCGACGACACGCCCGAGCCCGAGAAGGCCTCGGCTCTACCCGAGGCGCCCTCGGCCCAGCCCGAGGCGCCCTCAGCTCAGCCCGAGGTAGCCTCGGCCCCCGAGGGTGAAGCACTACGCATCGAGGAAGAGCGGAATGGGGTCACGCCTAATCAAAACTGGCAGACCCCATACCTGCAATATCTCCACCGAGGAGAGCTACCCCTCGACAGAGCCGAAGCTCGGTGACTGGCGCGGCGCGCCAAGTCGTTCGCTTTGCTGGGTGACGGAAAGGAGCTCTACCACCACAGCCCCTCAGGCATCCTCCAACAATGCATATCCATCGCCGAAGGTCAGGAGTTATTGCAAGCAATACACTCGGGGGCTTGCGGTCACCACGCAGTACCTCGAGCCCTCATGGGAAACGCCTTCCGACAGGGTTTCTACTGGCCAACCGCGGTGCCCGACGCCACTAGGATTGTACGCACCTGCCAAAGGTGTCAATTCTATGCAAGGCAGACGCACCTGCCCGCTCAGGCTCTGCAAACAATACCCATCACCTGGCCGTTTGCTGTGTGGGGTCTGGACCTCGTCGGTCCCTTACAGAAGGCACCCGGGGGCTTCACGCACCTGCTGGTCGCCATCGACAAATTCTCCAAGTGGATCGAGGTCCGACCCCTAAACAACATCAGGTCCGAACAGGCGGTGGCGTTCTTCACCAACATCATCCATCGCTTCGGGGTCCCGAACTCCATCATCACCAACAACGGCACCCAGTTCACCGGCAGAAAGTTCCTGGACTTCTGCGAGGACCACCACATCTAGGTGGACTGGGCCACCGTAGCTCACCCCATGACGAATGGGCAGGTAGAGCGTGCCAACAGCATGATTCTACAGGGACTCAAGCCGAGGATCTACAACGACCTCAACAAGTTCGGCAGGCGGTGGATGAAGGAACTCCCCTCACTGGTTTGGAGTCTGAGGACGACGCCAAGCCGAGCCACGGGCTTCACGCTGTTTTTTCTAGTCTATGGGGTCGAGGCTATCTTGCCCACAGACTTATAATACGGCTCCCCAAGGACGGGGGCATACGACGCCCGAAGCAACTAGACAAACCGAGAAGACTCACTGGACCAGCTGGAAGAGGCTCGGGACATGGCCTTACTACACTCGGCGCGGTATCAGCAGTCCCTGCGACGCTACCACGCCCGAGGGGTTCGGTCCCGAGACCTCCAGGTGGGCAACTTGGTGCTTCGGCTACGACAAGACGCCCGAGGGCGCCACAAGCTCACGCTTCCCTGGGAAGGGCCGTTCATCATCACCAAGATTGTGAAGCCCGGAACATACAAGCTGGCCAACATTCAAGGCGAGGTCTACAGCAACGCTTGGAACATCCGACAGCTACGTCGCTTCTACCCTTAAGATGTTTTCAAGTCGTTCATGTACCTCGTTTACATACCCAAGCAAAGTCTAACCATCAAGGAAGGGTCAGCCTTGCCTCGGCAAAGCCCTCCCCTCCATCGGGGGCTAGAAGGGGGGAACCCCCTCTGCGTCAAAATTTTCCTCGGAAAAAGTCTTTCTGCCAGAACATCTTTTGTGCTTTTCAACTACTTCGATAGTGGAATCCTGAAAACGACGGAGTACACGTAAGCAGGCAAGGCCGACCGAGCCGAGGGACTCCTACGCCTCCGGGATACGGATACCTCACTCATCACCTTCTGCGATAAGTAACTCACGCTCGGATAAGGGATTCCGCTGACCGAACAAGTCTTAACGCTCGAAAACTTTTTCTATCGAAACGATTTTTCGTGCCTTCTCGACTATATCGATAACAGAATCCTACGGACGAGTAAGAGTACACGTAAGCGGCAAGGCCGACCGAGCCGAGGGACTCCTACGCCTCTGGGATACGGATACCTCACTCATCACCTTCTGCGATAAGTAACTCTTGCTCAGATAAACGATTCTGTTAGCGACGAACAAGTCCTGATACTCGAAACAAGGGGAAAAGAAATGCAGCTTTACAACACGACGACGGTATGTTTTGGCCTTGGTGGCCGCAAAAAAACATACGCACACTACAGACAAACTGTTCCTGCAGGTTCAGACGTCAGTAGGGGGAGCAGCAACACCCTCGGCATCGACTCTACCTTCGGCGGAATCCGACCCGGCCTCAGACAGTAACATGGTCGGAGGATCTCCACCTCGAAGGAAGATGTCAGCACTGCGCCTGGGCCATCATCGCCAGGGTCTCCTCCAGGAACCCGGCCCAAGCAGACGGCCGGACCGGCCGCTCCGTAGCCTCAGCCAGCTGTCCCCTAAGGACACCAGCCCGGCTCATGGCTTCAGCAGCCCGACTCCAGGGTTGGTCCCGCTAGTGGACGACCTGGCCAGGTCCCAGCCACCACTGCAACGCCTCCTCGGCCTGGGAAGTCCCCTACTCCTGGGCCGACGAAGTTTCTTCTCCAGCCAACTCCGCCTCTGTCCATGCTGACACCACTGCCTCTGGCTTCGGCTCATCGTAGAGCAGCCGAGGGTTCCTTCACTGAGCAAGAGAAGCCTTGAGCGGCAAGGCCGACCGAGCCGAGGGACTCCTACGCCTCCGGGATACGGATACCTCACTCGTCACCTTCCGCACAGGGCAACTCACACTTGGTTAAGCGGTCCAGCTAGCCGACAGGCGAGTCCTGGTGCACGAAATGGGGAAGAAACACGGCTTTACGCTCAAATACACAAATGTTCAGGCCCCGACAGCCGCAATGAACATACGCCAGCACTCAAGGTGCCATTACAAATGGGACTCCGGTTCCGTTCCCGCGGGTACGAACAACCTCCATACCAGGAGGCCCGCGGGACAATGAACTCCAAGCGGCTCACCGCCGCTCGCTCCGACAGCAGCGACAACGACCTCCGTCCCGGGCGGCAAGACAGCTGCAGCAATGGCTTCCGGGCAAACGCTGCGGCGGAAAAGCTCTCGCCCACAAAGGACGAGAACTAGCCATTCAAGCCAGGGAGACGGAGGTCCTGGGGTGCAGGCGGAGTTGGCGATCTTGTCGGCAGAGAAACCTTCTCTGGCTGCTGCCACCACAGCACCGACGGCGGCGTCCACCTGTCCGCCAACACCGCACCAGCGGGCGCCGGCCGCCCCAAAGCGCACCGGCAGGTCCTCACTCCCGTCCTCGCCGAGGCCGCCCCAGAACATGAGCACCACCCTTGCGGCGTACGACGTGCTGGGCGACCCTCTAGCACGGCTATCGGCGTGAGGAAGACCTGGACGTGGTCGGCTCGTACGCGGCGCGGCCACCACCCGGACGAAGGACGGAACGTTGCACCCTGTCCAGGAAGCAGCGGTTCGCCTTCCCCCGCATGGCTGAAGGAAGCCTCCGCAGGGCTGGAGGATGCCTTTCTCCCCCAAACGTCGGGGGAAGAAAAGGGTTACCGGCCCACGCGGAGGCAACCCCCACTCGGTGCGCTCCTCCGCCTCAGCCTGGATGACGAAAATCCTTGAAGCTGAGGGCGGGGCAGAGGCCGCAGCTCGGCTCGCTTCTCTCCACCAAACTGCCCATTGGTGGGGGAACGTGACCGGGCTGCACGACGAAAATCCTTGAAGCCGAGCGATGGCTGAAAGGTGCCGATCTCCATAAGGCCGCGCTCCTTCCACAACGAGACGAAGGCAACGCGGGCGCTCCCCATCCGGGGGCTCGGAAGGCGGAAGGACGTGACGCATGAGGAAAGAGCGAAGGCATGGCTACCACCCAGGAGGTCGATCCCTTTTAAAGGCGACTCTCCCCACTTGCGTCCTCAGCCGTCGCGGACTGAGTCTTCACCAACACGCTCCAAGGTCCTCCCCCTACGACATGGGGGCTGGGTCCCACACGACATGCAAGCTGGCCCAGGACAGAAGAAGCCAAACCGCCATGCGCGGAGCGTGTAACCGCCCAGCGGTTATAAGCATTCCTCCACTTTCGCCCAGACCAGCGGGTGAAAGGGCGGACCGCCATGCAGGCGGCATGCAACTACACCAAGGGGGCGCACCCTTTCGACTTTGACGCGTCCAGCATGGGGGCCTAGGCCCACACATCATAGTAACCGGCGTGCAAAAAACTGCAGCGCCACTCGCGCCAGCGCCGCGCCTTCTTGACTGCGGAACCAGTGCCGCTACTCGAGGCAACCCTGCGCACGGCCCAGCTGTGCCAACCAGGCACGCCGGTCACGGGTCAATCAGCCGTGGGAGAAGGCGTGACGGTCGATATGGCCAGAAGTGGGCCGGCAGTAATGGCGGCGGCAGGCAGGCGGAAGCAGCAGTCGAATCGTCTGCAGGCTCACGTCCCCTCCTGGAGCAGCAGGAGAGCCCTCTCCCACGACGTGAAGACGATGCGCCCGTGTTCCGTTCCTCGAACGGCTCACGCACCCACAATGGCTGCCCCGCGAACCACTCGTCCCGTCGCATTAACTCCGCGGCAGGGCAGGCGACACCTTTGGCAGGCGAAGCGGGCGACGCTACGCCTCCGCCATAATGACCGCGTCAAAAAAGGTGCGCCACGTCGTTCAATTTCGTATCCTTTTCTTCTTCCCCTTTCTCTCTCTTGCTACAGGGACCGGGAAAGGGGATACTCCGAAAGGGATCCTTCTCCGCGAAGGAAGCGGGCCCCGAGCCCCCCTACTGATCAGAGGTTCGAAGGCTGGCCCCTCGGAAGGGTTCGACAGCCACCTCAGAGCATTCGGGCTCCGCGCACACTACTGGTCAGAGGTTCGAAGGCTGGCCCCTCGGAAGAGTTCGACAGCTGCCTCAGGCCACTCGGGCTCCGCGCCCACTACTGATCAAAGGTTCGTAGGCTGCCCCCCCGAAGGGTTCGACAGCCGCCTCAGAGCACGCAGAGCGAGGGATGACTCTGGGTACGTTCGATACATAACCAAGGCTCAGGCTACGCTCCCGAGGTACCCTAGGACATTTCCGAGACCAGCAGGAGCGATTCTGTAACGGAATCCCATCAGAGGGAGGCATCGAGCCCTCGAACCCTATCGAACGGGACCGGGTCCGGCAAATCACCTACAGGTACTCTTGGAGCATGCCTCTGGGCCACTAGCTGACCCTTATCGAATGGGGCACGGGCGTCCACTCGGATCACCTGTTAGCAACTCACTGGAGACACCATGTTCGGCGCCCCCCGAGGGCAACATGGCGCTTTCCCCCCTCCTCCTTGCGAAAAAGCGACGAAGGGGCGTAAGAAAAAAGCCGAGTCAGTCCTTGACCGTCCTCTCACCCTGTGCAGAGGCTCGGGGGCTGCTCTCGCAAAACCCGGCTCCGGCCAAACCGTTGACAGTGTCAACATACCAGCCTGAGAACTCGGAACCTGACTATGCACCCGGGCAACGACCAGTTCGCATGAGGGAACAACCAGGCCGGCCGAGGCATCACGAAAGGCACTAAGACCTCGAAGGAGTCAAACCACTCCTCCGAGGCCTCGGGGGCTACACCCAGCGGGTGCGCTCGCGTGCACCCACCGGAACAAAATGCAACCGAGAAAGGCCGGTCCCCTTGCAAAAAAGTGCGACAAAGCCTCCAAGCGAGTACCCACACTCCCTTTGAGGCTCGAGGGCTACTGTCGGGGACCATAATTAGGGATACTCCCAAGACTCCTAATCTTAGCTGGTAACCCCCATCAGCACAAAGCTGCAAAGGCCTGATGGGCGCAATTCCGGTCAAAGCTCCGTCCACTCAAGGGACACGATCTCGCCTCGCCCGAGCCCAGCCTCAGAAAGGAACAGTAGACCAAGGCAGATTCACGCCTCGCCCGAGGGTCTCCTCAAGCAATGGGCGCACCTTCGACTCGCCCGAGGCCCAGCCCGGGCAGGCTTCGCGGAGAAGCAACCTTGGCCAAATCGCCACGCCAACCGACTGGAACGCAGGAGCATTCAATGCAAGGATCGCCTGACACCTTATCCTGACGCACGCTCTCCAGTCGACAAGGCCGAAGTGACCGCAGTCACTTCGCCCCTCCACTGACTGACCTGACAGGAAAACAGCGCCGCCTGCGCTGCTCCGACTGCTGTGCCACCTGCCAGGGTGAGGCTGACAGCAGCCAAGTCCAGCCTCGGGCGCCATAGGAATCTCTGCCTCGCTCGACCCCAGGGATCGGACTCGACCTCGACTCCGAAAGACAGTCTCCGCCTCGCCCGACCCCAGGGTTCGGACTTGACCTCGCCTCGGACGACGATCTCCGCCTCGCCCGACCCCAGGGCTTGGACTCAACCCCGACCTCGGACAACGGTCTCCGCCTCGCCCGACCCCCGGGCTTGGACTCAGCCTCGACCTCGGAGGAGCCACCGCCTCGCCTGACCTCGGGCTCGGACCGACCACGTCACAGGGGGTACATCATTACCCTACCCCTAGCTAGCTCAGGCTACGGGGAACAAAACCGGCGTTCCATCTGGCTCGCCCCGGTAAAACAAGTAATGATGGCACCCCGCGTGCTCCATGACAACGGCGGTTCTCAGCCCCCTACGGAAGCAAGGAGACGTCAACAAGGATCCGATAGCCCCGACAGCTGTACTTCTACAGGGCTCAAGCGCTCCTCCGACGGCCACGACACCACATGAACAGGGCTCCAATGCCTCTCTGACAGCCACATCAGCATGTACATAGGGCTCTAGCTCCTCTCTGCTAGACACGTTAGCACACTGCTACACCCCCCGTTGTACACCTGAACCCTCTCCTTACGTCTATAAAAGGAAGGTCCAGGGCCCTCGTACAAAAAAGTTGGCCGCGCGGGAGAACGGGCAGTCTCATGCCCCCTGTCTCTCTCTCTCTCCCACGTGAACGCTTGTAACCCCCTACTGCAAGCGCATCAGCCCTGGGCGCAGGACAACACGAGGCCGCGAGTTCCCCTTACTGTTTCCCCCCCTGTGTTCCGTCTCGCGCCGACCCATCTGGGCTGGGACACGCAGCGACAATTTACTCGTCGGTCCAGGGACCCCCCGGGGTTGAAACGCCAACAGATACGGGCAACACTTCTCACCCACGGGTAATTGGCGGATATAAAATTTCGCCCGCGGGTATTACCCGTTACCCGCTTAATTTACTAGCCCATGAAAACATCCCCTGGTCCGGCCCAATTTTCAGTCGGCCCATCATATATCCCCAAAGCTAAAACCCTAAATCCCTAATCCTCACTCTCCTCTCACGCGGTCACGTTGGCGGTTGGCCAGTGGCCACTCCCTGTGACCCTGTCTCGGGCTCACGGCGGGCGGCAGTCGGCAGACCGCCAGACCGGCAGTGCAGGCCGTCACGGGCTCATGGCCGACGGCAGACCGCTAGAGGCCAGACCGGTAGTGCAGCCGTGCAGGCAGCCGAGTAGCCGACCCTCTCCCTCAGGCCCTCACTCCCTTGGCGGCGGCGGCAAGCTGGCAGCCTGGCAATCTCTTGGCCGTCGGAGACAGTGGCAGTGGTTTGCATCACCCTTACTCCCTTGTTTGCTTGTTGCTTTGCTTGATCTACTAGTTGCCGTCGGAGACACTGAGGGCTTTTCTGGCGGGTAACGGGTTGCCCGATATCCGCGGATATCCTGCGGGTACGGACACAGGTCGAAAATTTTACCCGCAAGCTCTCGCGGGCACGGGTAAACAACAGAGACGCGGATATGCTGGCGGGCGGGTAAATGGCTTACCCGCACTTTACCCGACCCGCTGCCATCCCTATCCGAGGTCAAACTAAAAACATTTATTTTATTTACAGTTATTTTATTTACGGAGTTGGTAACAAAATATCTATCTCCAAACTGGATTTACGAAGATACTTAAAAGTAGCGCATGTCCCAAAATCTATTAAAGTGGTCCAACTATTCAAACTAAAATCTATTTTCTAATTGGTTCACACATATTGTTATATGAGATCGATAAAGTCATCTATACTACTTATCAAGAGTGTAAGAGTAGTCTGCCTCTTGTGGTTCAGCCGTTCTGTCATTCTGCAACCTCAACTGTCCATTCCGTTATTCTACAATTTCAAATGTGCGATCTCGCCACCAGCCGCCCGATCCCACCCTTGATCCTACCGCCCGATCCCACCCCCGATCCTGCCGCTCGGACCCCGAATTCATCACAACCCTACCTTTCTTCCTTCCCCGATTTCACTGCCGCCAGCCGTCTAATCCCGCCGCCCAGCCCCCGCCCCTAGAGGTTGGAGGTGCGAGCGATGGCCCCGACGCCCCCACTGCCGTTACCCCTGCCACGATGCTCGCGTTCGTGAGGCATCACGCGCACATCGCGCAGCCCAACCCCCTTCCTCCACCGCGGCAGAACGACATCCTCCAACTCCGGCGGCCTCCATTTCCCCATCCTCTTCAACGCGTGGCACAACGGCCTCCTCCTCCCCCATCGGTGGCCTCCACCAGACCACCACCCCACCACCGGTCGTCGACCTCAACCGTCCCCACCCACCTCGCGCAGGACGCAGATCCATAGCAGCTCCATGACATATTCTGAGGACCACATCTTCATCTTCAACGATGACTACATCGATTGTGGTGCCTAGGGCCTCAAGGCCTTCCTCCTGCTCCTTGACTGGAAGGTGAATTCTGTCGCAGATTTTCCAACTCGCTGTTAAGCCTCATGTGTGTTTTGGTTTCATTTTGTTTTGCTAGATCTGTGAGATTCATGGGTACAGATTGATACTAACTGGCTGAGTTGTTTTGATGGCAGCTCAGACTCTGACGAACAATGCCTTCTCCCCTTTGTTTGGACAGGACTTAATAACAACTATAGGTTTGCTAATTTTGCACAATAAACAATTAAACGGAATCAACATAGAATTATGAGTCATGACCCACACAATTTATCTTGGAGTACTTGTTCTCGTTCCCTCAAATTCCAATGGTTGGCATATTGATGATGTGATATCGATGTACTAAATATCGTATAGTGGGTTGTTGTTAGAGGTAGCAGATCATTAAATCTAAATTTAGGTATATATATCTTGAATAATGGGTATAAATAGACATTTAACTATACTAAAATTATAATGTCATACATACTAATTTGTGAAAAAATTATGGTGCCATTTAAACCATACATATGTTAAGTAAATTATAATTATTCATTTGTTTCATACTGTATTCATACGTCGTAGCTGTAGCTATTGGAGGCCGCTACGATCGGTATTTAGTTCCATGTGTGATATATATTTAGACATTTGATTGTTAACTCGCACAAGATGTGAATCCTCCTTTGACATTCTAAAAATTTTATAGAAATTTTAATTCAACCATCAAACAGTGTCAAGCATAAATGGTTGCTAATTAATGGTGTTCTTGCTTTCTTTCAGGTGCTACTCCCAAATTGTGTGTTCCGTCTCCGGGGAAACCACGAATCCTTTAATATGGTTTTGAGAAGGAGGTAATGACTAAATACAAAGATAAGGGCCCTCAACTTTATCGAAAGTTTTAAAGATGTTTTGAGGATCTTGCTCTAGCGGCAATAATAGTAGGATGTGTGTACACTGCACGTGGAGGTGTCTTCCTTAGTTCCGTGGAACAATTGTAGTGCCATCAAATAATTCAAAAGGGGGGAAATACAAGGCGAATTTTACTATTGATCTGACTTCCATGAAACTTGGATCATTGGATGAGTTATTGAAAGCAAGGAGAACTGTTGTTGCCCCTCCTTTGGGAAGGCTCAAATTTGATCCCTAGGGATGTGTTGTGGTCTGACCCTTCCCTGCAGATGGGTCTTCCTCCGAATAAAGAACAAGGCATTGGTTTGCTTTGGGGTCCTGATATCACTCAACAATTTCTGAGAACAAATCATTTGAAGGTTCATTTTATTTCATTTATTACTCTTCCTGTTATATTTCAAATTGTTTGATCAGTAGAAATATTTTTTACTGGCACCAGCGCCGGTGGGTACGCCTCCTTCGCCTCTTCCTTGTTTCTTCTTTTTAGTACCAAATTTTGAGGCCTATGTAGATATGTCAATGAGTATTGCCATAGGGATTCTGAAGGAATAAGTGCTATTATAGTCTTCCAAATGATGCTACTTAGCTGTAAAAATCAACTGATGAGCAAAAGTTTCTACGTATCCTTATTGAGTGTTGACACTGTTTCCATTAGACACATGCTGTCTAGGCCCTGTCTAGGAATGTATTATTCTTTACAGTCCCTTTTTGGAGGTTTTCCTCGGGTTTTTATGCTCCCTTTTGGTCGTGTAGTTAGATTTGCAACAGGTCTTTTTTCTTTAGAGTTTTGTTGCGGATGTCAATTCAACATGCATTGTATTTATCAATTAAATATGGTGAATTTGAGTATGTCTTGGCGTCATTGATTCTTTCAGAAATGGATTCCTAACACAAATTTCGTGTCCATTGATCAGCAATGCACAGGCGAACTGATCATGTGGAAGTCTGGAAGTGTAATGGTGGTTTACCGAGGGAGCAATTACAAAAGGCCTCTAAAATCTCAAGCTCTAAATGGTGCCTCATCATCAGTTAAAGGAGACGACGGTGCATTGTTCTTCCCAAATGCCTCAAATGATGTTGAGAATGATATTCGGGGGATGTATTTGGCTGCACAACATGCAATTGTGTCCCTATTGAATGTGCAGAATACTGAGAACATGACTGAGGTAGGGCTAGAGTTCAATTAGATACTTGATGAGTTGGGTTCTCATTATGTTGATTGGTGGGGAACATGTATTTTACCAGTGGATGTTGACTTGCTGCCTCAAACAATCCCTGGTTATAAAACACCATACAGAGTTCTTTCGACTGGAATGCATTCGACCTTACCAACACAGAGCCGACTAGCAAAACTTAGCGAGGAACCTTCTCTAGGTATTGCTTTTGACAGTGTCAATATTACTTTTGACTATAATAGCTTTTACCAATTAATAGTACATGCCTTCTTATAGCTTGCTAAACTTCATTGAAGGGAGAAACCGGAACCATCAAGTTTAGCAGTAATAATATAATAAGGAGCATGCGACAACTGCCCCAGCGTGGCAACGACATGAATATGGACATCGAGCATGTGCTCAAGGAGAAGTTCGGTGACGTTTTCAAGGAAATCCATTAGGTGTTCGACGGGGACCAGCCGGTAGCAGAGACAATGTCCGAGGTCAGTGAACGAACTCACCACCGTAGACAGCACTATCGTAGTACTACAATCAATATCACTCATTGGCATGCAGATCCTTTGGTGGTGATGTGCTGCTGTTGTAGGCGGTGAACTAGCACCTGGACATTCTGCGGCCACCGATTGGGAACTACAGCTGGAGCGTGGATGTGTTGGCCGTCGATGGCGAGGATTGCCTGGTGAGGTATGATAGACTAGAATCCATTGGCAGCGGTATCAAGGCGGCCATCATGGAGAAATTCCCTACTAGATTCAGTAAACAGTAGTAATGTATCTCTACTTTAGTATTAGTATAACAGGTACAATTTATGAAAGAATTATGCATAGTTGACATGGCTAGATCAAAGCAATAATTCCCATACAAAGCATTCCCTAAAGAATGTAATCATTTGAGAGCATAAAGTTCGTTTATATCACTAATGAAGATTGAATGCCATCGTTTGCAAATAATTTTATTCCAATTTTTCATCACATCACCAAGAGGCCCAGACACAACTTTGCCTTTTCTATTTCCTCTTATTATTATTACGAGGATAGCAATATCAATATATAAATATAACCTCGGCAAAACACATTTGATTATTGTCTCATGCCTGAAAAATCACACTATAAAGTGTAACATTTTTTTACCTCACCAATAATGAATCTCTACTACTTATTAAGGCAGTAAGAGTAGTCTGCCACCACGGTTCTGCCACCATGGTTCTACCATTCTGCCCACATCCGACCGCACGATCTCTCTCCTTCGGCGTGCGTCGTCCGATCGACGGATTCGTCTGCCCCGCTCGCATCCCCCGCGCCCCTATCTGACCTAACCGCCCTCTCGCCATAGGATGGCGCCTCTGCGTCCCACACACCGTCGGCTCCGCTCCACTCTGTTCTGCTCCGCTCCGTTCTCACTCTGTGACGCCCCGAGGGCTTCCATCGCGTCACCTCGCTGCCGCGACGAGACGACCCACCCCTACAAATACAGGAGATGCTCCACCAATGGGGGATCGGGAGGACGATCGCTCCCCACCGGCGCAGCCCAAGCACTGGAGATTCATCCACTCCTCTCCTGGCTGCGGAAGCGGAAGCGACGACGATGGTGGCTGTGTCATCCTCTTCCTCATCCATCAATGAGTCGGTGGTGGAGGAGCAGACTAAGCAGACCTAGGTGCTCTCCCTCGCCGTGGCAATGGACGACTCCACATGCAAAGTGTGTCGGTGCCTTCCTGGCTAGGTTTCGCTTCCATATGATGTGTTGTTGGTTTCAGGATCAATTTGTTTTTTTTCTTACGATGGTGCACTGTGGTCTGCAGAGAAGAAGTGCCACAACTCGGAGCTATGACACGCGTGCGCCGACCCGCTTGTCTCTTGTCTGCCTTCCCACCGTCGGCACATGCGTCATGTACTTCCCGTAGGGCTACAGCGAGCAGGTGAGTCAAACTCCACGTGTCGTCTCCCTTAGCCTCGCTGCTACTACTAGGCACATTCAATCCTAAAAACATCTAAGCAGTTCGAATTGATGCGCTGCTGTCGGGGACCATAATTAGGGGTACCCTCAAGACGCCTAATTCTCAGCTGGTAACCCCCATCAGCATAAAGCTGCAGAGGCCTGATGGGTGCGATTAAGTCAGGGATCAGTCCATACGAGCGACTCGATCACGCCTCGCCCGAGCCTAGCCTCGGGCAAGGGCAGCCGACCCTGAGGTGTTTCCGTCTCGCCCGAGGCCCCCTTTTTACGGCAGACGCATCTCCGGCTCGCCCGAGGCCTTGCCTTCGTTAAGAAGCAACCCTGACTAAATCGCCGCGCCGACCGACCAAGTCACAGGGGCATTTAACGCAAAGGTAGCCTGGCACCTTTATCCTGACGCGCGCCCCCTGGTAGAGCCGAAGTGACCGCCGTCACTTCGCCGCTCCACTGACCGGTCTGATAAAAGGACAGCGCCGCCTGCGCCGTCCCGACTGTGGTGCCACTTGACAGAGTGAGACTGACAGGCAGCCAGGCCTTGCCAAAGGCGCCATAGGAAGCTCCGCCCGACCCAGGGCTCGGACTCGGGCTAAGGCCCCGGAAGACGGCGAACTCCGCTCCACCCGACCCAGGGCTCGGACTCGGGCTAAGGCCCCGGAAGACGGCGAACTCCGCTCCGCCCGACCCAGGGCTCGGACTCGGGCTAAGGCCCCGGAAGACGGCGAACTCCGCTCCGCCCGACCCAGGGCTCGGACTCGGGCTAAGGCCCCGGAAGACGGTGAACTCCGCTTCGCCCGACCCAGGACTCGGACTCGGGCTAAGGCCCCGGAAGACGGCGAACTCCGCTCCGCCCGACCCAGGGCTCGGACTCGGGCTAAGGCCCCGGAAGACGGCGAACTCCGCTTCGCCCGACCCCTGGGGTCAGACTCCGCCCTGGCCTCTGCCGAATGACCTCCGCCTCGCCCGACCCAGGAGCTCGGGCTCGGCCTCGGCCATGGAAGACAGACTCGACCTCGGCCTCGGAGGAGCCTCCACGTCGCCCGACCTAGGGCACAAGTCCGCCACGTCAACAGGAAGCGCCATCATCACCCTACCCCGAGCCGACTTGGGCCGCAGAGAACAAGACCGACGTCCCATCTAGCTAGCTCCGCCAGATAGGCAATGATGGCGCCCCGCTAGACCCATGACGACGGCGGCTCTCAGCTCCCTTACGGAAGCAGGGGGACGTCAGCAAGAGCCCAACTGTTCCGACAGCTGTCCCTCCACCAGGCTCCGTTACTCCTCCGATAGCCACGACACCACACCAGCTGGGTGCCAAGTTCTCTCCGGCTGCCACATTGGCATGTACCTAGGGCGCTAGCTCTCCCCCGCTAGACACGTAGCACTCTGCTGCACCCCCATTGTACACCTGGATCCTCTCCTTACGCCTATAAAAGGAAGGACCAGGGCCTTCTTAGAGAAGGTTGGCCCCGCGGGAACGAGGGCAGGGGCAGGCGCTCTCTTGGGGCCGCTCGCTTCCCTCACCCGCATGGACGCTTGTAACCCCCTACTGCAAGCGCACCCGACCTGGGCGCGGGACGAACACGAAGGCCGCGGGATCTCCACCTCCCTCACGACTCGGCTCCGGCCACCTCGCTTTCCCCCCTTCGAGCTCGCCCACGCGCTCGACCCATCTGGGCTGGGGCACGCGGCACACTCACTCGTCGGCTTAGGGACCCCCCGGTCTCGAAACGCCGACAGTTGGCGCGCCAGGTAGGGGCCTGCTGCGTGTTGACGAGCAGTTTCCCGTCAGGCTCCAGATGGGCAGTCTCCAACGACCTCTCCAACCCGGGACGGTGCTCCGTTTCGGGAGCCTCGAGTTCATGTCTTTCGACGGCAGCTACGACATGATACTCCTTCCACCGCCGCGCGACGGCGACAATGGTGGCCGACAGCCCGCCCGCCGGCGGCAGAATCAACGACGTCTTCCCCGCGTGGGGGAAGAACAATATTCGAGCTCGCCCCATCCTCTCCCTCGCCATCGGAGGAGGAGGCGGGGCAACCAGGGCCGAGCGGGAGGCTGCGCTCCGTCGGCTGTCGAGCGAATCGACATCCCCAGCGCCCCAACGGAGGACGCGTCGGGCGTCACCCTCGCGTTTGAGGCGAAGGCGAGCGCCGTCCCCCCGCAACACGCCAACCCCGAGCAAGTGGACGACGCCAGCACGCTCACGGAGGGCCTGCAGGACGTCGCCCTCGTACCCAAGACGACGGCACGATCAGTCCCCGATGTGACTTCGTCGCTCCTCGTCGACCAAAAGGTACCGACTGATTCCCATCCTTCGTCATTTCGACTCGACCTCAACCCGCCTAGCGACCTCGCTCTGGCGGGCGCTCACGTTGAGGCGAGTGCAACCTCTCTTGGGTTTCGTGTGCGGTCGCCTTGGGACCGATTGACGGGCGTCTCGACCTACGGGCCCTCTGGGTCCGAGGAAGATGACGACCCCAGCATCTGCTGGGATTTCTCTGGATCTGGCAACCCCAGTGCCATGCGGGACTTCATGACCGCATGCAACTACTGCCTCTCCGACTGTTCCGACGGCAGCCTTGACGACAAGGACTACGGCCCGAGCCGCGAATGTTTCCACGTCGAGCTAGGGGATCCCTCCGGAGGCAACCGTCTCGGCATGCTGGAGGATGGTGATCTCCCTAGACCAGTGCCTCGCGCCGACATCCCGTGGGAGCTAGCTGTGGTCCCCGTTCCGGCGGGGGGTCACGACCCACAGCTCGAGCAAGTCCGCGGGGCGCAGGCCAGGCTCGACGAGGGGGCAGGAGCGCTCGAGTCGATCCGCCGGGACGTCGGGCAGGTATGGGCGGGCCAGCCCCCGGCCGGAGAAATACGTCACCTGCCCCAGGGTCTCCAGCACCGCATCGCCAACGATGCCAGGGACAGACCGCCACCCGCATCCAGCGGGACCGGTCAGGACCTGGCAGCCGCAGCGATGCTCCTCCGCGCGATGCCGGAGTCATCAACCACCGAGGGTCGGCGAATCCAGGGAGAGCTCAAGCATCTCCTAGAAGGCGCTGCGGCCCGGTGGGCCGAGAGCTCTGCCTCCCGAAGGCAGGGGTACCCCTCGGAACCTCGTGCCGCGACTTCCCGACTCATGCGGGAAGCCTCGGTCTACACCGGGCGCACGCGCAACACCGCGCCTGTGGCCCCGGGCCACCTCGGCGACGAGCACCCTCATCGCGACCGTCGGGCCCGCCTCGACGAAAGGGTGCGCCGAGGCTATCACCCCAGGCGTGGGGGACGCTACGACAGCGGGGAGGATCGGAGTCCCTCGCCCGAACCACCCGGTTCGCAGGTCTTCAGCCGGGCCATTCGGCGGGCGCCGTTTCCGGCCCGATTCCGACCCCCGACTACTATCACAAAGTACTCGGGGGAAACAAGACCGGAATTGTGGCTCGCGGACTACCGCCTGGCCTGTCAACTGGGTGGAACGGACGACGACAACCTCATCATCCGCAACCTCCCCCTGTTCCTCTCCGACACTGCTCACGCTTGGTTGGAGCACCTGCCTCCGGGGCAGATTTCCAACTGGGAGGATTTGGTCCAAGCTTTCGCCGGCAACTTCCAGGGCACGTACGTTCGCCCCGGGAATTCCTGGGACCTCCGAAGCTGCCGGCAACAGCCGGGAGAGTCTCTTCGGGACTACATCCGGCGGTTCTCGAAGCAGCGCACCGAGCTGCCCAACATCACCGACTCAGATGTCATCGGCGCGTTCCTTGCCGGCACCACTTGCCGTGACCTGGTGAGCAAGTTGGGTCGCAAGACCCCCACCAGGGCGAGCGAGCTGATGGACATCGCCACCAAGTTCGCCTCTGGCCAGGAGGCGGTCGAGGCCATCTTCCGAAAGGACAAGCAGCCCCAGGGCCGCCCGTCGGAGGATGCTCCCGAGGCGTCTACTCCGCTCGGCGCCAAGAAGAAAGGCAGGAGGAAGTCGCAAGCGAAACGCGACGCCGCCAACATGGACCTTGTCGCCGCCACCGAGTACAAGAACCCTCGGAAGCCCCCCGGAGGGGCTAACCTCTTCGACAAGATGCTCAAGGAGACGTGCCCTTACCATCAGGGGCCCGTCAAGCACACCCTCGAGGAGTGCGTCATGCTTCGGCGCCACTTCCACAAGGCCGGGCCACCCGCAGAGGGTGGCACGGCCCGCGACGACGACAAAAAGGAAGATCACCAAGCAGGAGAGTTCCCCGAGGTCCGCGACTGCTTCATGATCTGCGAAGGGCATGCGGCGAATGCCTCGGCTCGGTATCGTAAGCGAGAGCGTCGGGAGGTCTGCTCGGTGAAGGTGGCGGCGCCAGTCTACCTAGACTGGTCCGACAAGCCCATCACCTTCGACCAAGATGACCACCCCGACCACGTGCCGAGCACGGGGAAGTACCCACTCATCGTCGACCCCATCATCGGCGACGTTAGGCTCAACAAGGTCCTGATGGATGGGGGCAGCTGCCTCAATATCATCTACGCCGAGACCCTCAGGCTCCTGCGCGTCGATCTGTCCTCCGTCCGAGCGGGCGCTGCGCCCTTCCACGGGATCATTCCTGGGAAGCGCGTCCAGCCCCTCGGACGGCTCGACCTTCCTGTCTGCTTCGGAACACCCTTCAACTTCCGAAGGGAGACTTTGACGTTCGAGGTGGTCGGGTTTCGAGGAACCTACCACGCAGTATTGGGGAGGCCATGCTACGCGAAGTTCATGGCCATCCCCAACTGCACCAACCCTCCGTCAAGATCAGCGACACGCCCGAGCCCGAGGAGCCCTCGGCCCCGTCCGAGGTAACCTCGGCCCAGCCCGAGCCGTCCTCGGTTCAGCCCGAGGAACCCTCGGCTCCCGAGGGCGAGGCGCTGCGCATCGAGGAGGAGCGGGGCGGGGTCACGCCTGATCAAGATTGGCAGGCCCCGTACCTGCAATATCTCCGCCAAGGAGAGCTACCCCTCGACCAGGCTGAGGCACGGCGGGTAGCGCGACGCGCCAAGTCGTTCGTCTTGCTGGGCGATGAGAAGGAGCTCTACCACCACAGCCCCTCGGGCATCCTCCAGCGGTGCATCTCCATCGCCGAAGGTCAGGAACTCCTGCAAGAGATACACTTGGGGGCTTGCGGCCATCACGCAGCGCCTCGAGCCCTTGTCGGGAACGCTTTCCGGCAAGGCTTCTACTGGCCAACGGCGGTGGCTGACGCCACTAGAATCGTCCGCACCTGCAGAGGGTGTCAATTCTATGCAAAGCAGACCAACCTGCCCGCTCAGGATCTGCAGATGATACCCATCACCTGGACCTTCGCTGTGTGGGGGCTGGACCTCGTCGGCCCTCTGCAGAAGGCGCCTGGGGGCTACACGCACCTGCTGGTCACCGTCGACAAATTCTCCAAGTGGATCGAGGTCCGACCCCTGAACAGCATCAGGTCCGAGCAGGCGGTGGCGTTCTTCACCAACATCATCCATCGCTTCGGGGTCCCAAACTCCATCATCACCGACAACGGCACCCAGTTCACCGGCAGAAAATTCTTGGATTTTTGCGAGGATCACCACATCCGGGTGGACTGGGCTGCCGTAGCTCATCCCATGTCGAATGGGCAAGTAGAGCGTGCCAACAGCATGATTCTACAAGGGCTCAAGCCTCGGATTTACAATGACCTCAACAAGTTCGGCAAGCGATGGATGAAGGAACTCCCCTCGGTGGTTTGGAGCCTGAGGACGACGCCGAGCCGAGCCACGGGTTTCACGCCGTTCTTCCTGGTCTACGGGGCCGAGGCCGTCTTGCCCACTGACCTGGAATACGGCTCCCCAAGGACGAGGGCCTACGACGATCAAAGCAACCAAGCTAGCCGAGAAGACTCGCTGGACCAGCTGGAAGAGGCTCGGGACAGGGCCTTACTACACTCGGCGCGGTATCAGCAGTCCCTGCGACGCTACCACGCCCGAGGGGTCTGACCCCGAGACCTCCAGGTGGGCGACCTGGTGTTTCGGCTGCGGCGAGACGCCCGAGGGAGGCACAAGCTCACGCCCCCCTGGGAGGGGCCATTCGTCATCGCCAAAGTTCTGAAGCCCGGAACGTACAAGCTGGCCAACAGTCAAAGCGAGGTCTACGGCAACGCTTGGAACATCCAACAGCTACGTCGCTTCTACCCTTAAGATGTTTCCAAGTTGTTCATATACCTCGCACCCACGCAAAGTTTAGTCAACAAGGAAGGGTCGGCCTCGCCTCGGCAAAGCCCGACCCTCCCTCGGGGGCTAAAAGGGGGGAAAACCCTCTGCGTCAAAATTTTCCTCGAAAAAAAATCTCTTTTACCAGAATATCTTTCGTGCTTTTTGACTACTTCGAAAAGTGGGTCCTGGAAACGACGGAGTACACGTAAGCGGTCAAGGCTGACCGAGCCGAGGGACTCCTACGCCTCCGGGATACGGATACCTCACTCATCACCTTCTGCGATAAGTAACTCGCGTTCGGATAAAGTGGCTCCACGGATCGAACAAGTCTTTACGTTCGGAAGCCCTTCTGCCGAAGCGATCCTTCAAGCCTTCTCGACCGAGTCGGCGACAGGGCCTCACGGACGGGTGAAAGTACGCGTAAGCGGCAAGGCTGACCGAGCCGAGGGACTCCCACGCCTCCGGGATACGGATACCTCACTCATCACCTTCCGCGAGAAGCAACTCTCGCTCGCACTAACATCCCCGTTACCGACAAAAAGTCCAGATACTCGAAACAAGAGGAAAAGAGACGCAGCTTTAAAACGCAGCGAGGGTGTGTGTTCTGGCCTCGACGGCCGCACAAGGCACACGCTACAAGACAATCTGATCCTGCAGGCTCGGGTCTTGACGCTGGAAGGGGGCAGCAACACCCTCGGCATCGACGGCACCTTCGGCGAGGCCCGACCTAGCCTCGGACGGCGACGCGGTCCGAGGCTCTCCGCTTCGAAGGACGACGTCATCACCACGCCCGGGCTATCGCTGCCGGGGACTTCTCCGGGAATCCGGCCCGAGCAGGCGGCTCGGCCGGCCACCTCCGGGGCCTCGGCCAACCACCTTCCAAGGGCGCCGGCCCGGTCCGAAGCCTCGGCTGATCAACTCCGACGTCGATCCGGCCAACGGACAACCCGGCTAGGCTCCGGCCAACCAGACGAACGACAGCCCCCCGCTCCGGATGGGCGAACTGCAGCAGCGCAGGCCTCAGGGTAGGCGCCGCTGCAATCTCGCCCTCGCCCACGCCGACGCTCGAGGGGCGAGGACAAGTACAAAGGGCCGGAGGCCCGAAGCGTGGATGGTGGCGGTAATCCCGTCGGCAACGGGGACTTCTCGAGCTGCCTCCGCCTCGGCACCGACAGCAGGAGCCATCAGCCTACCGGCAGATCCCCACTCAAGTCCTCCCAGATGAGTGGGGCACCGGCCTCCGCGTAAAGGCGCCGCCCCGGTGCAAAGGCAGGACCACCCCAGAACACGAACGCCGCCCTAGCAGCGCGCGGCGTCTAGGGTGGTCCTCCCGTGTACACGGCGCGGCAGCCGCCCCCAACAGAAGGGGCCGCCGGGAGCCAAGCCAGCGGACCCGACACGCTGGAGGTGACGACGCCCGCCGTCGATCCACCCCGCGTTGTCGAAGTCCGGGCCGCCCGCAGGGCCAGTGAGCGCCCTCTCCCTCGAATGTTGCGGGAGAGGATGACCCACGAACCCGTGCGGGAGGTAGAGCGCCGGCTCAGCCCGGCACCCACCCCAGCGAGGATGATGAACATCCTTGAAGCTGAGGGTGGGACCAAGATTGCAGCCTGGTTTGCTCCTCCCCACCCAGGAGCTGGTGGTCACCGTCTCGGGTGACCCCCAGCGGAGGGGAGCAACCGGGCTGCCTGATGAAAATCCTTGAAGCCGAACGATGGCTGAAAGGTACCAACTCCCACGGAGTTGCGTTCCTCCAACGATGAGGCGAAAAGACGGCAGTTTCCCCCATCCGGGGGCTCGGAAGGTGGAGAGACACGGTGCATAAGGGAGAAAGAAGACGTGGTCGCCTTACGGAAGGGGTCGCCCTCCTTTTAAAGGCGACTCTCCCTACTTGCACCCCCAACCGTCATGGGCTGAGTCTTCTCCAACACGCCTCCAAAGCCCTCCCCTACGGCGCGGGGGCTGGGTCCCGCATGTCATGCAGACCGGCTCCGAGCAGAAGAAGCCAAACCGCCGCGCACGGCGCACGCAACCACCCAGCGGTTACAAGTGACCCTCCACTTTTGCCCAGGCCAACGGGCGAAAGGGGCAGGCAGCCATGCAGGCGGCATGCAACCGCGCCAAGTGGACGCGCCTCTCCGACTCCTGACATGCCAGCACGGAGGCCCAAGCCCACGCGTCGCGCGACTGGCGCGCCGGATGCTGCATGCAAGCAACTGTACCACTTGCGCCACCACCGCACCTCCTCGATTGCGGAACCGATACTGCGACCCGAGGCGACCCAGCGCGCGACCCAGCAGCGCCAGCCTGACGCAGCGGTCAAACACGGTCAAAAGTGGGCCGGCAGTAATGACGGTGGCAGGCACGCGGGAGCAGCGGTCACGCCGTCAGTCAAGTTCACGTCCCATCCGGAGGCAGCGAGAGAACCCCCTCTCACGGCGTGAAGACGACGCGCCCGTGACCCGTTCCTCGAACGGCTCGCGCACGCGCAACGGCAACCTCGCCAACTACTCGCCCCGTCGCATTAACTCCGTGGCTGGACAGGCGGCGCTTCTGGCAGGAGCAGCTGGCGACGCTTCGCCTTCGCCAAAACAACCGCGCCAAAAAAGGTACGCCGCGTCGTTCAATTTCGTATCCTTTTTCCTTTTTCCTCTTTCTCTATCTCTTACAACAGGGACCGGGAAAGGGGATACCCCTAAAGGGATCCTTCCCCGTGAAGGAACTAGGCTCCGAGCCTCCTTACTGATCAGGGGTTCGAAGGCTGGCCCCCCGAAGGGTTCAACAGCCGCCTCAGATCGCGTGGGCCCGACACCCACTACTGGTCAGAGGTTCGAAGGCCGGCCCCCCAAAAGGTTCCACGGCCGCCTCAGGCTATTCGGGCTCCGCGCCCATTACTGATCAGGGGTTCGAAGGCTGGCCCCCCGAAGGGTTCACAGTCGCCTCAGACACCGAGCGAGGGATGACCAGGGGTACGTTCGATACATAACCGAGGCTCGGGCTGCGCTCCCGAGGTACCCTAGGACATTTCCGAGACCAGCGGGAACGATCCTGTAACGCAATCCCATCGGAGGGAGGCATCGAGCCCTCGGACCCCGTCGCCAGGGGACCGGGTCCGGCAGATCACCCGCAGGTACTTTTGGGCGTGCCTCCGGGCCCCTAGCCGACCCCCAACGAACGGGGCACGGACGTCCACTCGGATTACCCGCTTGCAGCTCACCGGAGACACCATGTTCGGTGCCCATCGAGGGTAACATGGCGCTCTCCCCCCTCCTCCTTGCGGAAAGGCGACGTAGGGGCGTATGTAAAAAAGCCGAGTCTATCCCTGATCGCCCTCTCGCCCTGTGCGGAGGCTCGGGGGCTGCTCTCGCAAACCCGGCTCCGGCCAAACCGTTGACAGCGTCAACATACCAGCCCGAGAACTTGGGCCCCGACAGTGCACCCGGGCTACGGCCAGTTCGCATGAGGGAACCACCAGACCAGCCGAAGCATTACGCAAGGCATTAAGACCTCGAAGGAGTGAAACCACTCCTCCGAGGCCTCGGGGGCTACACCCGGCGGGTGCGCTCGCGCGCACCCACCGGAACAAAATGCAACCGAGAAAGGCTGGTCCCCTTGCAAAAAAGTGCAACGAAAGCCTCCAAGCGAGTGCTAACACTCCCTTCGAGGTTCGGGGGCTACTGTCGGGGACCATAATTAGGGGTACCCTCAAGACGCCTAATTCTCAGCTGGTAACCCCCATCAGCATAAAGCTGCAGAGGCCTGATGGGTGCGATTAAGTCAGGGATCAGTCCATACGAGCGACTCGATCACGCCTCGCCCGAGCCTAGCCTCGGGCAAGGGCAGCCGACCCTGAGGTGTTTCCGTCTCGCCCGAGGCCCCCTTTTTACGGCAGACGCATCTCCGGCTCGCCCGAGGCCTTGCCTTCGTTAAGAAGCAACCCTGACTAAATCGCCGCGCCGACCGACCAAGTCACAGGGGCATTTAACGCAAAGGTAGCCTGGCACCTTTATCCTGACGCGCGCCCCCTGGCAGAGCCGAAGTGACCGCCGTCACTTCGCCGCTCCACTGACCGGTCTGATAAAAGGACAGCGCCGCCTGCGCCGTCCCGACTGCGGTGCCACTTGACAGAGTGAGACTGACAGGCAGCCAGGCCTTGCCAAAGGCGCCATAGGAAGCTCCGCCCGACCCAGGGCTCGGACTCGGGCTAAGGCCCCGGAAGAAGGCGAACTCCGCTCCACCCGACCCAGGGCTCGGACTCGGGCTAAGGCCCCGGAAGACGGCGAACTCCGCTCCGCCCGACCCAGGGCTCGGACTCAGGCTAAGGCCCCGGAAGACGGCGAACTCCGCTCCGCCCGACCTAGGGCTCAGACTCGGGCTAAGGCCCCGGAAGACGGTGAACTCCGCTCCGCCCGACCCAGGACTCGGACTCGGGCTAAGGCCCCGGAAGACGGCGAACTCCGCTCCGCCCGACCCAGGGCTCGGACTCGGGCTAAGGCCCCGGAAGACGGTGAACTCCGCTTCGCCCGACCCCTGGGGTCGGACTCCGCCCTGGCCTCTGCCGAACGACCTCCGCCTCGCCCGACCCAGGAGCTCGGGCTCGGCCTCGGCCATGGAAGACAGACTCGACCTCGGCCTCGGAGGAGCCTCCACGTCGCCCGACCTAGGGCACAAGTCCGCCACGTCAACAGGAAGCGCCATCATCACCCTACCCCGAGCCGACTTGGGCCGCAGAGAACAAGACCGACGTCCCATCTGGCTAGCTCCGCCAGATAGGCAATGATGGCGCCCCGCTAGACCCATGACGACGGCGGCTCTCAGCTCCCTTACGGAAGCAGGGGGACGTCAGCAAGAGCCCAACTGTTCCGACAGCTGTCCCTCCACCAGGCTCCGTTACTCCTCCGACAGCCATGACACCACACCAGCTGGGTGCCAAGTTCTCTCCGGCTGCCACATTGGCATGTACCTAGGGCGCTAGCTCTCCCCCGCTAGACACGTAGCACTCTGCTGCACCCCCATTGTACACCTGGATCCTCTCCTTACGCCTATAAAAGGAAGGACCAGGGCCTTCTTAGAGAAGGTTGGCCCCGCGGGAACGAGGGCAGGGGCAGGCGCTCTCTTGGGGCCGCTCGCTTCCCTCACCCGCGTGGACGCTTGTAACCCCCTACTGCAAGCGCACCCGACCTGGGCGCGGGACGAACACGAAGGCCGCGGGATCTCCACCTCCCTCACGACTCGGCTCCGGCCACCTCGCTTTCCCCCCTTCGCGCTCGTCCACGCGCTCGACCCATCTGGGCTGGGGCACGCGGCACACTCACTCGTCGGCTTAGGGACCCCCCGGTCTCAAAACGCCGACAACTGCATTTCAACTCTCCTATTTGGATGTCTAGAGTTATTTAATATTTCTAGGTGGTTGTACACATCAACACATGAGCATTATGTGACAGGTCGCATACATAGATGAGGCAAGAAAAGGAATCCACGTCGATCAGTTCTCAAGAGAGAAAAAATCAGCTCAGTAATCTTGTTCTGGAGATGTCCGTTAATTTCTTCAATGGATCTACTCCCTCGTCCATACATAGGTGATTTTACGAAACATACCTATCTTGACTAATGAAATTAGATAATTTATTTTTCCTTACATTATGTTGTTTCATAGTTTTTTTATTTATGTACAAAAATGCATTTAAATTATCTAATGACACATGTGTGTGTGGAGGGGCATAAATAAGTTCGACCTTTGAGAGATTGTTTCTATTTAACTCAATCAGTATGCAGATACAACACAAATTTCTCACCATGTTTTTCCTTGAGAATTCATGCTATAGATTTTGTAAATAATATGCTTGCATATTTATGCTATTTATTTTCTTCTTTAGACCTTGTGTTGTGTTTTTCATGTTTATCTGACACCTGTTTCTACTAAACCGTGACGTCAGTTATGCTACTACTATTGATATGATAAGCAAGGGAAAATCGATGCCAAGATGATGGATATCAGGTTGCTGAATTGATAACGGATTTCTTGGTAATATTTGCCAATTGTTTTTTATTCAACCTCTTCCAAAGGTTTGCAAAAAGTTTGACTCCACTGATGCACAAAACTCTTTGCACTAACCAGATCCAAATACGCACAATTAAATTATCAGGACTTCTACACCATGATCTTGGAGAAAGGTAAACATATCTTATGTGCAACATCTATCAAGTAATCTTTTGATCATTTTCTTTCTCTTATGGACAGAATCACAGCTCTTTTACCATTTTCTAAAGATTGGCATAAAACCATCCATCCCCAAAATTTATTTGCATGTTCAAACTTTACATTTGATTATAACTTTCCATGATTTTTCATTGACTAAATGATAAATAACAGGTTTACAAATTAAATAGGTGTATCATGCTGGTTAAATATTAAACGGGATGAAGATTTACAGTTATAACATGCCTATGTTCTTAGATTAGCTAACTGCTATCAATGCAAATGCAAAGCTAATTATTTTTTGAGATTGCTTGTCAACTACATATAGTTAAGATCCTTAGTGGCCACAAAGTGGTGTCGTTATGTGATCCCTTGCCAAAGGAACATTCTCTCATATTGGTTAGAGTGTGCGCGCTTTTCCCTCACAGGCCTACCAATTTTTCTCAGCTTTTGTATTAAGGTCACCCATAGATTTGATGTCTACTCTGGCTTCCTATTGATGAGATAAATCAACAATATATATTTTGTTTTTGCTTATAACAGATCGATGGTTGCAGCTACTTACACTGACTTATATATGTCCAATTGTTACAGATAAAGTAGTTATCTTGCCTACTTCATTTATTGTTAGGTGTGTTTAGATAGGGGAAACACAATAAAGTGGACATAAAATAATTGCATTGGATTTGCTGATGTACCTCTATTTGATTGGACTTTATGATGGCTATTCACTCATATTTGGGATCAGAGTGTACCAATTAGACTTAATTCACGATGATCTGTTTGCATGTGCTATACACAACAGACCTATAGTGCGCAATGAACAATCATCAATTTCAATGACCCTCGGCCTCGCTGCTGCTACTGCTTAGATGTTTTCAGAACTGAATATTAAACAGCTATATTCCATACATAAAGGTCTGCGATTATGGTATTTAATTATGTGGGTTAGTGCTTAATGTCTTAGATTTTTTCTGACTTCTTCACTCTTCATATTGTGCTGTTAAACTGATACATGTGGATTCAAACTGATCATTGTACCAGATTCCTAATTGAAAAGTTTAATTGTGTTTTCTTGACAGATAATTTGGTGGAGGACCTATCACGCGATTTTGAATACCAAACTCAGCCACCATATTTGTTGTACCGAAATGCTGCCCAAGAAGTAAATGGTATTTGGTTTGATAACCAACATTACTATGAAGCTGTCACAAGCCTTTTTGGAAGGTAAAGCTTGTCTCTTGCTTGTTCTACTTCCACATATGCTGGTGGGTATGGAGTTGTTATGTGTAATTCCACTACAATGTATATATACAGGTTGTAGGATGTAACTTGGTATGTGGGTATTTTGTAACTTCATAACTGAAAATTGATGACTATCGATTTTATAGTTTCATTTACTATACACTCTTGTTACTAAAAAGCACAATTGAGAATCCATCCAGTTTGAGATTAAGTCGCTTAGTAATATGTTATAATCAGTGTGCAGTGTTCTTTATAGATTGAATTTTCAATTGTTGATAGGAATAGAAATATTATGTTATATTTAGTGTGCAGTGTTCTTTCTAGATTGAATTTTGAATTGTTGACATAGAAATAAAACACCAAAATATAAGCTTTATTCAGTTTTAGTTACAAGAGACTCTGAAAGGCTTCTTAGTATTTTTGGTTACAATGGAAAGATTTATTACTGTAGTCTAGCATAAGAGCGGTGCAATTTCATGTGTTTATTTACCTTTTAATGTTTTGGTGAATGTTCTTCTATTAGAAAGTTGTAGCAACCTCTGGTGACATGAGAAAAACTCTAGGCGATTGCAGGTACGACACTCTTGTTTTTGGTGAAATAATCATTTTCTCTGTTCTTAGCCTCCACTATTAGAGCTGATAGGTGTATCAAACAACTAGAACTGAAGGAACTATGAACCATTTTGATATGCATGCAAACCAAGGTTATTAAAATGATAAAATTTTGAAATGCCCATGGTTAGGTTCTTGAGCAGGCTTCAGGCTTATATCTCTTAGCAAGAAGTAGTTTAGCTCAGTCATCCAACCTTAAAAATTTAATGTATATTATAGGACGTTGCTCCAACATTTTCTGTTTAAGCAAAGACTGTTTTCTTTTTGTATTTGGAACTAGCTTACCTTGTTTATCTAATCTGCCTCAATACTACTTTGCATTGTTCTTTCGTTGTCTTACACATATTTTTATTATTTTTAAAGTTGAGTGTAGATGTTGTGCAAGTGTGCACATTATCTACTTAAAGGCTTTTCTGGTTGAGTTAACTTGAATGTGCTCATTCAGCGAGGAAAGAATGTTCAAATATTTGGTTTGTTTAAAGCATATGTGCTGTAAATCAAAATAATATAGTAGCAACCTCAACATTTCTAGTTGTTGTGACCACATTAAAAAACCTATGACGATGACCTTGCAAGCTTGTTAATTTATTCTTGCTGGTTTTATTATCCATGAGACTTTTGGGTCATACTCTCAATCTGACAAGTATTTTATTTGTCATGAGCTAATGAAAACAGTAGATTCTTTAGAAGTAGGTGTCATCATTTCTTATCATAGTGTTTCTGTATCTCAATGTATCTCATCATTATATGTTGATTCCGTAGCAACGCACGGGCATACGCCTAGTATACTTATATCGCTATTGTCATGTTCTATGGTTTATATGTTTATCGTTTTAAAATAATCGTTTTGGTAATTATCGATCGTTATCGATGCACTTTCGATCGTATACTTTCGGTATCGACATTATCGAAATATCGATGCTGTTTTTGTTTCCGACAATATTGTATCGTTTTCGTTTCTCTCAAAATAATTTGAAAGTGGAAGTGGTGCAGCTTTTTTCCGATCGTTTTTAGCCCTACTCTGCTCTATAGTGACATGCAGAGGTATACTAGTATCCCGACGTGCTGTTTTGTTTGGCTGCAACAGCGTTGTCGCTGTTCATCTTGTGATGGGTAGTTAAGGCTGGGTTACCGACTACCAACGATCATATCAGTCCTAACATCCATCGATCGGTCAGTAGGTCTGCTTACCATTCGATTCAATCGATGTCAACATCATTGGAGCCTGCGTCGGTTGTTACCAATAGTTGATATCGATCTATACAATGGCAGATCGAGAAACTGATTAAAGAAGGGGCTACTCAGACATGGCTATTTTTTAGTTTGAACAAAATGATATAATCGATACTTAATATGATACTTAATATGACAAAGTGACAAGATATATTTTAGATTTTGAAGAAACATATAAACTAATTAGTATGCCTCGGACTCCTCAGGTTATAGTTGTGGGTGGAGAACTGGAGATGGGTCGCACCCTAGGCGCATGTGGGTGATGGGAGGCCGTGATCTCCTCACGGCAAGGAGGAAGACAGGCGAGAGTTAGGGTGCGACGGCGGCTGATTGTCACACCCGTTTCTAGGGGCAGAGCCGGGTGCATAGCATATGTGTGCTAGGATCTATTTCCACACATATGTTGACGTCACAAGTGTAATATATCAAAAGAACAATGCATAAAAGCGTAAATTATAATTATATTAACATATTACACTTTGAACAGACATAATGTCTTAACCTTTATTCATCAAAGTACAGCGAAACAAGGACATCCATCCACAGGAAGATGACCGGAGGTATCACTAGACTAGCATCCATGGAGTTCAGCATCATATCTTCATCTGCAACTTCTGATCAAAATTAAGCAAGAGTGAGCTCACTTATGGTCGGGGCTCAGCAAGTGGGGGAAAAACTAATGCAAGTCTAACAAGGTGAGGCTGAGATTGAGCAGTAAGCATTTTAGTTGGTCAATATTTTATTAACAACACCTGTCTTACTAATAAATGTGAATCCCAAGTATTCCCATTAAGCAAAGGTACAAGAGTATTTCAAAAACATTTAAGTGAAACCACTTAAGCAAACCATTGGTAGATCATCGGATCTCGATTTATTTCCATCTTCAAGTTCAATTATCATGTGAGGAGTCGAGGCTGCTCATAACCGTGAGCACGGCTGATATATCAGTTTTACACTCTACAGAGGTGGCGCATCTTTACCCATGAGTCGTGATTTCCTTCTAGCCCGGGTTAGCTAGACCCGTATTCACTTCCGAGGTGAATGGCCAGGGTCTCACTACGAGGCTTCTCCCTAGAGTCCTCATTACGCAAATGCTGGAAATGGTCAAACTGCATAAAGCACACCTAACGTAACCGACTTATAGACCAATCTGCAGGGTAAAGCTTTGGGAACTATGCCCGTATCCAATCTGCTTGAGCTGGAATATAAGCGCTTGCCAGATGCCCCCGTTTCGGTCGACCACGACCAGCATCCAACATAAGACTTCCCTAGTTATTTAGCCAAGACCAGAGCCATGATAGTTCTCATGGTAGCACTGTTTTCCCGGGTGGTCACTCCATGTTCCAATTAATATGCAATAATCTTGTTTAACCATCGGGTTAACAACAATAAAGTAAACTTACCATTTGGAACATTAGTATCATAAATAGGAGTGACTGCATAAATTTAAAGTTGTAGCAATAGCATAGCTACTAAGGTAAAGTATAATTCTCAGGTTTGATCAAGGAATAAGGTTGGAAAGGTTATCTAAATAGGTAACCCGTCAAATTATGCATATTGTTGAGGACTTGTTCTCAAATGCTATGAATTAAGAACAAGGCAACATAAAATGTTAAATATTAATGCTCTTCGTCCGCCGGAGCATTATTTCCATAAGGATTTAATGAACTTCGGACGAAGGTCACGAACACAATATTATGAAGCTTTCACCTTCGTAATTAAACTTGTAAAGATGATAGGCAGTAAAGTAAAACATTAAAGATAAATACATTAAAAAAATGACATCATTCACATATCTTATTATATGAATTTAAGATATTTGAATACAATGTTTTTTAGGTACATTTATACCTTTGCCTTGACAAGTAATGATTCCCGAATGATGCGTTAGCAATTACAGGAATGCGTGAACAGTAAAGGAATACTGTTCACTATTTATAGGCACAGACACAGCCTGTGAGGAATTACAATCATGCCCCTCATAAAAGTTTACAACAATGACTCAGACCCCTATGGGCTAAAAGGTCATTCTATCTTTAAGTCGGTTCAACCCTTCATCTTCGGATATCTTACAATACCGAAGCTTCATGAACGATGCCTTCGGCGTCACGTACGAGCAGCTTCAGACGAAGCTGTTTCTTTCTGCAGGACCTTCGGCGACGAAGCATGGTCCCAACAGTAGCCCCTTCGCGGTGCTAGATCGTTTTTCGTAACGAGCTTGATCCGTGAAAAAAGTCTCTTAGGCTTCAGGAAGCCGAAGGTCCGAAAAACACCTTCCCTGAGCTCGTTGTCGAAAAACGATACAGTTTTCGAGCGCGTAGCGGTTCCACCATGCAGGTTCACTATTCTAGTTTTTGCGGCCCACCGTTTAGCGGGTGCGAGCAACTGTTTACTTGGTGTAAAAATCCTGACGATTCACCTTCTTTCCTGCAGCACTATATAAACAGACGGGTAGGTGTGAAGTTACCACAGCATTCATTGCTATTGCACTGTTTTGCTGCCAAAATTTTTAACCATAGCCAAAGCTTGACTTTCGCATTCAAACGAAGCTCCAGTTTAGCGTCTGCTTCGACAGAAGAAGGGCTTCAGGAGAAAGGTTATTAATTTCCGAGCAATTTTCAAGATATTCAAAATCAAATGGCCAAAGTGCGCTCTACTGCTAGAGCTGAGCGCGAAGGAGACGAAGCCGAAGCTGCGGAGACCGTCCCTATCTCGGAAGCAATGAGGCGATCTGGGTTGGTGACATCAGAGAACACCCTGCTACCGAAGCAGAACAAGCAGATATTGAAGAGACTGATTCTGAAGATGATCACAATATCGCAATACCAAGCAAGCCTAGCCACCTGGATTTCGGAAAGTCAACCATCTCCAAGGCTGATTTCCCGAAGATGGTAAAGTCGGGCTACTTTAGCGAAGATGAGAAAAAGGTGATTCGCTTCGGTGGAGAAGAAACTACCCCGAAGCCACAGAAAGATGAAATAGTGATTTTCAAGAGTTTCCTCAAAGCTGGTTTGAGATTTCCTTTGAATAGGATGATTGCCGATGTGCTAAAGAAGTTTGGTATCTATTTTCATCAACTAACTCCTAATGCTATTGTTAGGCTTAGTGTTTATATTTGGGCTCTCCGAAGCCAGGGGGTGGAGCCATTTGCCGAAGGTTTCTGCCGGGTACATGAGTTACATTATCAAACTAAGGCCAGAAAGGATGGGTTACATGAAAATTTTGGTTGTTATAATTTTGCCTATCGAAAGACTACAAAATTTCCTGTGATCAGCTATCGAAGCAAGTGGCCGGCAGGCTGGAAATCGGAATGGTTCTACGTCAAAGTTGACGATGACAAGGAGAAGCTAGTACAGAGTCCGCTTGAATTGATCTTCGGAGAGACCAGACCCCATTGCAATATGACACCAGAGGGTCCAACTCAAATCGCGTTGACTGAATTCAGGATTATTTATGAGCACATTGGCACTAGAGATCTTGTGCAGGAATTTCTGTCGTTCAAAATATTTCCAACTATGAAGGAATGGGCTATGCCGAAGCTCGAAAGAGAGAAGAAAGAGGGGGAACTTGTCCGCCTACCCTACCACTATAAGTTCAAGAAGTATTTCAAAGCACCCTGCCAAGAATGGCTCGAAACAATCGAAGTAATGAGTACTAAAATTCTTGGGAATTATTCTAAAAAAGAAGATCAATTGATGACAGCAGCCTTCGGCACCCGACCGAAACGAAGGCTAAACAGAGTGCTTGATGCTATAGGCTTTGAATACCCTGACTACGAGCGGCTAGACAAGGGTGCCGAAGGGCAGAAAAGAAAACGAGTGGCTAGCACTTTAATTAAAGACGACGAAGATCAACCAAAAAAGAAGAAAGAAAAGCTTGAATCGAAAGTAGTTGCTCCAAGAAAGAGAAAAGCTGCATCTCCAAAGCCTGCATCTCCAGAACCAGAGAGATTAGTCCGAGATGAGGAAGTGTCTGTGACACCTTCTGCTGCCGAAGTAGAAGAAATTTTGAAGGTAATGACTGAATCTTTGCCTGTCAAGCTAAGTCCGCTGGCACCGGAACTGACAAAGTTTTTTCAGAAGGACAAAAAAACTTCGGCAGCAGAAAGTCCTGCGAAGCCGAAAAAACGGAGAATTATTCATGTGACAGATGTGATCCATCAGACGCCGCCACCGGCGACGGTGTCAAAAATTGTCTTTGCCGAGACTGCCGAAGCCGAAGGCGCCGCAGCCGAAGCTACCAGAGTGGAAACCACTGAAGCTGAAACCGGCGAAGCCGAAGCTGTCAGGGCGGAAGCCGAAGCTCCCGGGGCCGAAGTCAGGGCCACCGAAGAGTCGAACTTGGAAACCACACTTGAGGTTATTGACAATATACTCCTGAAAATGGCTGAAGAAGAAGCTGTTATGGCTGCGGTGAACACGGCAACTGAAAAGGGGAAAGGGCAGATTGATGAAATTTCGGAGGAAGGAGATTTTAACTTTCAAGATTTGCTTGGACAAGAGTTAACAGACGCAAAAAAAGAAGAGTTGAAAAAATATGCCATATCTTGCGAATATAAATCAGGGGCTATGCTATTTGGTGGGGTCAACGAAGGGAAGCTAAGATGCCTTCGGAACCGCACCGAGGCCAAAATTGTTAGGACCCTCTCCAAAAGCGTTGGTTTGCCGAAGATAGAAGCAGACCTCTGCAGGTACCAGCGACATCATGTCGCTGGCAGCTTGCTATATGCGAATTTTAAGGTAAAAATATTATTATTATTTTATTATTATTATTTTTTATGTCTTTCTCTGATGAAGGTTGTTTTGGCAGAGTATATTATTAAGTAAAGTGCTGAAAATGCAACAAGATTTTGAAGAGGAGAAGAACAAAGCCATCATCAAAGATTTAGAAGAAAAAGTTGAAAACTACGAAGCTGTTCTTGAAAGTCGCCTAGAGGGGGGGGGTGAATAGGGCGAAACTGAAATTCTCAAAAATAATCACAACTACAAGCCGGGTTAGCGTTAGAAATATAATAGAGTCCGCGAGAGAGGGTGCAAAACAAATCGCAAGCAAATAATGAAGTGAGACACGCGGATTTGTTTTACCGAGGTTCGGTTCTCTCAAACCTACTCCCCGTTGAGGAGGCCACAAAGGCCGGGTCTCTTTCAACCCTTACCCTCTCTCAAACGGTCCCTCGGACCGAGTGAGCTTTCTCTTCTCAATCACTTGGAACACAAAGTTCCCGCAAGGACCACCACACGATTGGTGTCTCTTGCCTCAATTACAAGTGAGTGTTTGATCACAAGAAAGAATCAAGAAAGAAGAAAGCAATCCAAGCGCAAGAGCTCGAAAGAACACAAGCAAATCACTCTCTCTAATCACTAGGGCGTTGTGTGGAATTTGGAGAGGATTTGATCTCTTGGGTGTGTCTAGAATTGAATGCTAGAGCTCTTGTAAGTAGTTGAGAAGTGGAAAACTTGGATGCAATGAATGAGGGGTGGTTGGGGGTATTTATAGCCCCAACCACCAAACTAGCCGTTTGGTGGAGCTGTCGGTTCGATGGCGCACCGGACAGTCCGGTGCACACCGGACAGTCCGGTGCACACCGGACAGTCCGGTGCACACCGGACATGTTCGGTGCGACAGCCACGTCACCAAAGCCGTTGCAATTTGACCGTTGGAGTTCTGACTTCTGGGCCCGCCTGGATGTCCAGTGCACACCGGACAAGAACTGTAGATTGTCCGGTGCGCCTGCTCCCGCGTGCCTGACGACTGCGCGCTTCTGGCGCGCATTAAATGCGTCGCAGGTAGCCGTTGGCACCGAAATAGCCGTTGCCCCGCTGTTACACCGGACAGTCCGGTGTACATCGGACAGTCCGGTGATTTTTAGCGGAGCAGCCGAAGTGAAAACCCGAGGCTGGCGAGTTCCTGAGGCCGCTCTTCCTTGGAGCACCGGACATGTCCGGTGTACACCGGACAGTCCGGTGAATTATAGCGGAGTGGCCTTTGGAAATTCCCGAGAGTGAAGAGTTTGAAGTCGGAGTCCACTGGTGCACCGGACATGTCCGGTGGCACACCGGACAGTCCGGTGCGCCAGACCAGAGGTGCCTTCGGTTGACCCTTGCTCCTTTATTTGAACCCAATACTTGGTCTTTTTATTGGCTATGTGTGAACCTTTTGCACCTGTATAACTTACACACTAGAGCAAACTAGTTAGTCCAATATTTGTGTTGGGCAATTCAACCACCAAAATTATTTAGGAACTAGGTGTAAGCCTAATTCCCTTTCAATCTCCCCCTTTTTGGTGATTGATGCCAACACAACCAAAGCAAATGTAAAAGTGCATAATTTGAACTAGTTTGCATAATGTAAGTGCAAAGGTTGCTTGGAATTGAGCCAATATAAATACTTACATGATGTGCATGGATTGTTTCTTTATTTTTAACATATTGGACCACATTTGCACCACATGTTTTGTTTTTGCAAATCCTTTTATAAATTCTTTTCAAAGTCCTTTTGCAAGATAGTTAAAGGTAAATGAAAAAGAATTTTGAGAAGCATTTTCAAGATTTGAAATTTTCTCCTTTTGTTTGAAATGCTTTTCCTTTGACTAAACAAAACTCCCCCTAAATGAGATCCTCCTCTTAGTGTTCAAGAGGGTTTGGATATATCATTTTTGAAATACTACTTCCTCCCCCTTTAGAACATAGTAAGATATTAATTTTCAATTGACCAATTGAAAATCTCCAAATTTTTAAAATTAGGTGGTGGTGCGGTCCTTTTGCTTTGGGCTCATATTTTCTCCCCCTTTGGCATGAATCGCCAAAAACGGAATTATTAGAGCCCAACGTAGTACTTTCTCCTCCTTTGGTCATAAAATAAACGAGTGAAGATTATACCAAAGTTGGAGAGATGCTCGGAGTGACGGCGAAGGATGAGTAGTAGAGTGGAGTGGAAGCCTTTGTCTTCGCCGAAGACTCCAATTTCCTTTCAATATACCTATGACTTGGTTTGAAATACACTTGAAAACAAATTAGTCATAGCATATATAAAAGAGATATGATCAAAGGTATACTTGTGAGCTATGTGTGCAAATTAGCAAAAGAAATTCCTAGAATCAAGAATATTTAGCTCATGCCTAAGTCTGGTAAAAGATTGTTCATCAAGTGGCTTGGTAAAGATATCGGCTAATTGATCTTTAGTGTTAATGTAAGAAATCTCGATATCCCCCTTTTGTTGGTGATCCCGAAGAAAATGATACCGAATGGCTATGTGTTTAGTGCGGCTATGTTCAACGGGATTATCCGCCATGCGGATTGCACTCTCATTATCACATAGAAGAGGAACTTTGGTTAGTTTGTAACCGTAGTCCCGCAGGGTTTGCCTCATCCAAAGCAATTCGCGCAACAATGGCCTGCGGCAATGTACTCGGCTTCGGCGGTAGAAAGAGCGACCGAATTTTGCTTCTTTGAAGCCCAAGATACCAAGGATCTTCCCAAGAACTGGCAAGTCCCCGATGTGCTCTTCCTATTAATCTTACACCCTGCCCAATCGGCATCCGAATAACCAATCAAATCAAATGTGGATCCCCGAGGGTACCAAAGTCCAAACTTAGGAGTGTAAGCCAAATATCTCAAGATTCGTTTTACGGCCGTAAGGTGTGATTCCTTAGGGTCGGCTTGGAATCTTGCACACATGCAAACGGAAAGCATAATGTCCGGTCGAGATGCACATAAATAGAGCAATGAACCAATCATCGACCGGTATACCTTTTGATCCACGGACTTACCTCCCGTGTCGAGGTCGAGATGCCCATTTGTTCCCATGGGAGTCTTGATGGGCTTGGCATCCTTTATTCCAAACTTGCTTAGAATGTCTTGAGTATACTTTGTTTGGCTAATGAAAGTGCCCTCTTGGAGTTGCTTGACTTGAAATCCTAAGAAATATTTCAACTCCCCCATCATAGACATCTCGAATTTCTGTGTCATGATCCTACTAAATTCTTCACATGTAGATTCGTTAGTAGACCCGAATATAATATGATCAACATAAATTTGGCATACAAACAAATCATTGTCAAGAGTTTTAGTGAATAAAGTAGGATCGGCTTTGCCGACTTTGAAGCCATTAGCAATAAGGAAATCTCTAAGGCATTCATACCATGCTCTTGGGGCTTGCTTGAGCCCATAAAGCGCCTTAGAGAGCCTATAAACATGGTTAGGGTACTCACTGTCTTCAAAGTCGGGAGGTTGCTCAACATAGACATCCTCCTTGATCGGTCCATTGAGGAAGACACTCTTCACGTCCATTTGATAAAGCTTGAAGCCATGGTAAGTAGCATAGGCTAATAATATGCGAATTGACTCAAGCCTAGCTACGGGTGCATAGGTTTCACCAAAATCCAAACCTTCGACTTGTGAATACCCCTTGGCCACGAGTCGAGCTTTGTTCCTAGTAACCACACCATGCTCATCTTGTTTGTTGCGGAAGACCCACTTGGTTCCTACAACATTTTGGTTAGGACGTGGAACTAAGTGCCATACCTCGTTCCTTGTGAAATTGTTGAGCTCCTCTTGCATCGCCATCACCCAATCCGAATCTTGTAGTGCTTCCTCTACCCTGTGTGGCTCAATAGAGGAAACAAAAGAGTAATGCTCACAAAAATGTGCAACACGAGATTGAGTGGTTACCCCCTTATGAATGTCGCCGAGGATGGTGTCGACGGGGTGATCTCGTTGTATTGCTTGGTGGACTCTTGGGTGTGGCGGCCTTGGTTGTTCATCCTCCTTGTCTTCATCATTTGCATCTCCCCCTTGATCATTGCCGTCGTCTTGAGGTGGCTCATCAATGTCTTCTTCATCTTTATCAACTTGAGCTTCGTCCTCATTTTGGGTTGGTGGAGATGCTTGCGTGGAGGAGGATGGTTGATCTTGTGCATGTGGAGGCTCTTTGGATTCCTTAGGACACACATCCCCAATGGACATGTTCCTTAGCGCTATGCATGGAGCCTGTTCTTCACCTATCTCATCAAGATCAACTTGCTCTACTTGAGAGCCGTTAGTCTCATCAAACACAACGTCACAAGAAACTTCAACAAGTCCTGAGGACTTGTTAAAGACTCTATATGCCCTTGTGTTTGAGTCATATCCTAGTAAAAAGCCTTCTACAGTTTTAGGAGCAAATTTAGATTTTCTACCTCTTTTGACAAGAATAAAACATTTGCTACCAAAAACTCTAAAATATGAAATATTTGGCTTTTTACCGGTTAGGAGTTCATAGGATGTCTTCTTGAGGATTCGGTGTAGATATAACCGGTTGATGGCGTAGCAGGCGGTGTTGACCGCCTCAGCCCAAAACCGATCCGGTGTCTTGTACTCATCAAGCATGGTTCTTGCCATGTCCAATAGAGTTCGATTCTTCCTCTCCACTACACCATTTTGTTGTGAAGTGTAGGGAGAAGAGAACTCATGCTTGATGCCCTCCTCCTCAAGGAAGCCTTCAATTTGAGAGTTCTTGAACTCCGTCCCGTTGTCGCTTCTAATTTTCTTGATCCTTAAGCCGAACTCATTTTGAGCTCGTCTCAAGAATCCCTTTAAGGTCTCTTGGGTATGAGATTTTTCCTGCAAAAAGAACACCCAAGTGAAGCGAGAATAATCATCCACAATAACTAGACAGTACTTACTCCCGCCGATGCTTATGTAAGCAATCGGGCCGAATAAATCCATGTGTCGGAGCTCCAGTGGCCTGTCACTAGTCATGATGTTCTTGTGTGGATGATGAGAGCCAACTTGCTTCCCGGCTTGGCATGCGCTACAAATCCTGTCTTTCTCAAAATGAACATTGGTTAGTCCTAAAATGTGTTCCCCCTTTAGAAGCTTATGAAGATTCTTCATTCCAACATGGGCTAGTCGGCGGTGCCAAAGCCAACCCAAGTTAGTCTTAGCAACCAAGCAAGTGTCGAGTTCAGCTCTATCAAAATCTACCAAGTATAGCTGACCCTCTAACACTCCCTTAAATGCTATTGAATCATCACTTCTTCTAAAGACAGTAACACCTACATCAGTAAATAGACAGTTGTAGCCCATTTGACATAATTGGGATACGGAAAGCAAATTGTAATCTAAAGAATCTACAAGAAAAACATTGGAAATAGTATGGTCAGGTGATATAGCAATTTTACCCAATCCTTTGACCAAACCTTGATTTCCATCCCCGAATGTGATAGCTCGTTGGGGATCTTGGTTTTTCTCATATGAGGAGAACATTTTCTTCTCCCCTGTCATGTGGTTTGTGCACCCGCTGTCGAGTATCCAACTTGAGCCCCCGGATGCATAAACCTACAAAACAATTTTAGTTCTTGACTTTAGGTACCCAAACGGTTTTGGGTCCTTTGGCATTAGAAACAAGAACTTTGGGTACCCAAACACAAGTCTTGGAGCCCTTGTGTTTGCCCCCAACAAACTTGGCAACTACCTTGCCAGATTTGTTAGTCAAAACATAAGATGCATCAAAAGTTTTAAATGAAATGCTATGATCATTTGATGCATTAGGAGTTTTCTTTCTAGGCAACTTGGCACAGGTTGGTTGCCTAGAGCTAGATGTCTCACCCTTATACATAAAAGCATGGTTAGGGCCAGAGTGAGACTTCCTAGAGTGAATTCTCCTAATTTTGCTCTCGGGATAACCGACAGGGTACAAAATGTAACCCTCGTTATCCTGAGGCATGGGAGCCTTACCCTTAACAAAGTTAGACAAATTTTTAGGAGGGGCATTAAGTTTGACATTGTCTCCCCTTTGGAAGCCAATGCCATCCTTGATGCCCGGGCGTCTCCCATTATAGAGCATACTTCTAGCAAATTTAAACTTTTCATTTTCCAAGTTATGCTCGGCAATTTTAGCATCTAGTTTTGCTATATGATCATTTTGTTGTTTAATTAAAGACATGTGATCATGAATAGCATTAACATCAATATCTCTACATCTAGTGCAAATAGAAGTGTGCTCAATAATAGATGTAGAGGGTTTGCAAGATTTCAATTCTACAACCTTAGCATGTAACAAATCATTTTTAGTTCTAAGGTCGGAAACAGTAGCTTTGCAAACATCAAAATCCTTAGCCTTAGCAAGCAATTTTTCATTCTCAATCTTAAGGCTAGCAACAGAAATGTTTAATTCTTCAATCCTAGCAAGCAAATTGATAGTCGCCTAGAGGGGGGGTGAATAGGGCGAAACTGAAATTTACAAAAATAATCACAACTACAAGTCGGGTTAGCGTTAGTAATAAAGAAACGAGTCCGCGAGAGAGGGCACAAAACAAATCGCAAGCAAATAAGAGTGTGACACAAGGATTTGTTTTACCGAGGTTCGGTTCTCGCAAACCTACTCCCCATTGAGGAGGCCACAAAGGCCGGGTCTCTTTCAACCCTTCCCTCTCTCAAACGATCCCACGGATCGAGTGAGCTTTCTCTTCTTCTCAATCAACCGGGAACAAAACTTCCCCGCAAGGGCCACCACACAATTGGTGCCTCTTGCCTTGGTTACAATTGAGTGATGATCTCAAGAACAAGTGAGAAAGAAAGAAAGCGATCCAAGCGCAAGAGCTCAAAAGAACACGGCAAATCTCTCTCGCTAGTCACTAAGGGCTTGAGTGGAATTGGAGAGGATTTGATCTCTTTGTATGTGTCTAGAATTGAATGCCTAGCTCTTGTAAGTGGTTGAGAGTTGGAAAACTTGGATGGCAATGAATGTGGGGTGGTTGGGGTATTTATAGCCCCAACCACCAAAAGTGACCGTTGGCTGGAGGCCTCTGTTCGATGGCACACCGGACAGTCCGGTGCACACCGGACAGTCCGGTGCCCCTGCCACGTCACCATTGCCGTTGGATTCTGACCGTTGGAGCTTCTGACTTCTGGGCCCTCCTGGGTGTCCGGTGCACACCGGACATGTACTGTTTGATGTCCGGTGCACCGGTATGGGCGAGCCTGACGTCTGCGCGCGCTGCGCGCGCATTTAATGCACCGCAGGGAGCCGTTGCTCCGCTGGCACACCGGACAGTCCGGTGCACACCGGACAGTCCGGTGAATTTTAGCGGAGCGGCTGCCGAGCGAACCCGAGGCTGGCGAGTTCCGGAGGCCACGTTTCCTTGGAGCACCGGACATGTCCGGTGCACACCGGACAGTCCGGTGAATTATTGCGCGCCCGCTTCCGAGAATTCCCGAGGGCGAAGAGTTTGAGTCGAAGTCCTCTGGCCGCACCGGACATGTCCGGTGCACACCGGACAGTCCGGTGCCTCCAGCCAGAGGTGCCCTCGGTTGCCTTGCTGCTCCTTTGTTGAATCCAACACTTGGTCTTTTTATTGGCTAAATGTGAACCTTTTGCACCTGTATAACTTATGCACTAGAGCAAACTAGTTAGTCCAATATTTGTGTTGGGCAATTCAACCACCAAAATTATTTAGGAACTAGGTGTAAGCCTAATTCCCTTTCAATCTCCCCCTTTTTGGTGATTGATGCCAACACAAACCAAAGCAAATATAGAAGTGCATAATTGAACTAGTTTACATAATGTAGGTGCAAAGATTGCTTGGAATTGAGCCAATATACACTTATATGATGCGCATGGATTGTTTTCTTTATTTTTCACATATTGGACCACATTTGCACCAAGAGTTTTGTTTTTGCAAATTCTTTTGTAAATACTTTTCAAAGTTTTTTTGCAAGATAGTCAAAGGTAAATGAATAAGATTTGCAAAGCATTTTCAAGATTTGAAATTTTCTCCCCCTGTTTCAAATGCTTTTCCTTTGACTAAACAAAACTCCCCCTCAAATAAGGTCTCCTCTTAGTGTTCAAGAGGGTTTTCCATCAATTTCGAAAATACTACTTGCTCCCCCTTTAGAACACAAAGAGATACCAATTTTGAAATTTACCATTGAAAATCATCAAATTTAAAATTGGTGGTGGTGCGGTCCTTTTGCTTTGGGCTCATATTTTCTCCCCCTTTGGCATGAATCGCCAAAAACGAAATCATTAGAGCCCAATTAAGTCCTTTTCTCCCCCTTTGGTCATGAAATGAATGAGTGAAGAGTATACCAAAGTTGGAGAGATGATGCGGAGCGACGGCGAAGGATGAGTAGTGGAGCGGAGTGGAAGCCTTTGTCTTCGCCGAAGACTCCAATTCCCTTTCAATATACCTATGACTTGTTTGAAATACACTTGGAAACATATTAGTCATAGCATATATAAAAGAGACATGATCAAAGGTATATTCATGTGCTATGCGTGCAAGACTAGCAAAAGAAATTCCTAGAATCAAGAATATTAAGCTCATGCCTAAGTCGGGTAAAAGATTGTTCATCAAGTGGTTTGGTAAAGATATCGGCTAATTGATCTTTAGTATTAATATAAGAAATCTCGATATCCCCCTTTTGTTGGTGATCCCGAAGAAAATGATACCGAATGGCTATGTGCTTAGTGCGGCTGTGCTCGACGGGATTGTCGGCCATTTTGATTGCACTCTCATTGTCACATAGCAAAGGGACTTTGGTTAATTTGTAACCGTAGTCCCGCAGGGTTTGCCTCATCCAAAGCAATTGCGCGCAACAATGACCGGCGGCAATGTACTCGGCTTCGGCGGTAGAAAGAGCGACCGAATTTTGCTTCTTTGAAGCCCATGACACCAAGGATCTTCCCAAGAACTGGCAAGTCCCCGATGTGCTTTTCCTATTAATCCTACACCCCGCCCAATCGGCATCCGAATAACCAATCAAATCAAAAGTGGATCCCCGAGGGTACCAAAGCCCAAACTTAGGAGTAAAAGCCAAATATCTCAAGATTCGTTTTACGGCCGTAAGGTGTGATTCCTTAGGGTCGGCTTGGAATCTTGCACACATGCAAACGGAAAGCATAATGTCCGGTCGAGATGCACATAAATAAAGCAATGATCCAATCATCGACCGGTATACCTTTTGATCCACGGACTTACCTCCCGTGTCGAGGTCGAGATGCCCATTTGTTCCCATGGGTGTCTTGATGGGCTTGGCATCCTTCATTCCAAACTTGCTTAGAATGTCTTGAGTATACTTGGTTTGGCTGATGAAGGTGCCCTCTTGGAGTTGCTTGACTTGGAATCCTAGAAAATACTTCAATTCCCCCATCATTGACATCTCGAATTTTTGTGTCATGATCCTACTAAATTCTTCACATGTAGATTTGTTAGTAGACCCAAAAATGATATCATCAACATAAATTTGGCATACAAACAAATCATTATCAAGAATCTTAGTGAATAAAGTAGGATCGGCTTTGCCGACTTTGAAGCCATTTGCAATAAGGAAATCTCTAAGGCATTCATACCATGCTCTTGGGGCTTGCTTAAGCCCATAAAGCGCCTTAGAGAGCCTATAAACATGGTTAGGGTACTCACTGTCTTCAAAGCCGGGAGGTTGCTCAACATAGACCTCCTCCTTGATTGGTCCATTGAGGAAGGCACTCTTTACGTCCATTTGATAGAGCTTGAAGCCATGGTAAGTAGCATAGGCTAATAATATGCGAATTGACTCAAGCCTAGCTACGGGTGCATAGGTTTCACCAAAATCCAAACCTTCGACTTGTGAATACCCCTTGGCCACGAGTCGAGCTTTGTTCCTAGTCACCACACCATGCTCGTCTTGCTTGTTGCGGAAGACCCACTTGGTTCCTACAACATTTTGATTAGGACGTGGAACTAAGTGCCATACCTCATTCCTTGTGAAATTGTTGAGCTCCTCTTGCATCGCCATCACCCAATCCGAATCTTGAAGAGCTTCCTCTACCCTATGTGGCTCAATAGAGGAAACAAACGAGTAATGCTCACAAAAATGTGCAACACGAGATCGAGTAGTTACCCCCTTATGAATGTCGCCGAGGATGGTGTCAACGGGGTGATCTCGTTGTATCGCTTGGTGGATTCTTGGGTGTGGCGACCTTGGTTGTTCATCCTCCTTGTCTTCATCATTTGAATCTCCCCCTTGATCGTTGCCGTCATTTTGAGGTGGCTCATCTTCTTGATTTTCTTGTTCAACATCTTGAGCCTCATCCTCAACTTGAGTTGGTGGAGATGCTTGCATGGAGGAGGATGGTTGATCTTGTGCATTTGGAGGCTCTTCGGATTCCTTAGGACACACATCCCCGATGGACATGTTCCTTAGCGCTATGCATGGAGCCTGTTCTTCACCTACATCATCAAGATCAACTTGCTCTACTTGAGAGCCGTTAGTCTCATCAAACACAACGTCACAAGAAACTTCAACAAGTCCTGAGGACTTGTTAAAGACTCTATATGCCCTTGTGTTTGAGTCATATCCTAGTAAAAAGCCTTCTACAGTTTTAGGAGCAAATTTAGATTTTCTACCTCTTTTAACAAGTATAAAACATTTGCTACCAAAAACTCTAAAATATGAAATATTGGGCTTTTTACCGGTTAGGAGTTCATAGGATGTCTTCTTGAGGATTCGATGAAGATATAATCGGTTGATGGCGTAGCAGGCGGTGTTGACCGCCTCGGCCCAAAACCGATCCGGTGTCTTGTACTCATCAAGCATGGTTCTTGCCATGTCCAATAGAGTTCGATTCTTCCTCTCCACTACACCATTTTGTTGTGGAGTGTAGGGAGAAGAGAACTCATGCTTGATGCCCTCCTCCTCAAGAAAGCCTTCTATTTGAGAGTTCTTGAACTCCGTCCCATTGTCGCTTCTAATTTTCTTGATCCTTAAGCCGAACTCATTTTGAGCCCGTCTCAAGAATCCCTTTAAGGTCTCTTGGGTTTGTGATTTTTCCTGCAAAAAGAATACCCAAGTGAAGCGAGAATAATCATCCACAATTACAAGACAATACTTACTACCGCCGATGCTTATGTAAGCGATCGGGCCGAATAGATCCATATGTAGGAGCTCCAGTGGCCTGTCGGTAGTCATGATATTTTTGTGTGGATGATGTATCCCAACTTGCTTCCCAGCTTGGCATGCGCTACAAATCCTGTCTTTCTCAAAATGAACATCGGTTAGTCCCAAAATGTGTTCTCCCTTTAGAAGCTTGTGAAGATTCTTCATTCCAACATGGGCTAGTCGGCGGTGCCAGAGCCAACCCAAGTTAGTCTTAGCAATCAGGCAAGTGTCGAGTTCAGCTCTATTAAAATCTACTAAGTATAGCTGACCCTCTAACACTCCCTTAAAAGCTATTGAATCATCACTTCTTCTAAAGACAGTAACACCTATATCAGTAAAAAGACAGTTGTAGCCCATTTGACATAATTGGGATACGGAAAGCAAATTGTAATCTAATGAATCTACAAGAAAAACATTGGAAATAGAATGGTCAGGAGATATAGCAATTTTACCCAAACCTTTGACCAAACCTTGATTTCCATCCCCGAATGTGATAGCTCGTTGGGGATCTTGGTTTTTCTCATATGAGGAGAACATCCTTTTCTCCCCGGTCATGTGGTTTGTGCACCCGCTGTCGAGTATCCAACTTGTGCCCCCGGATGCATAAACCTACAAAACAAGTTTAGTTCTTTGTTTTAGGTACCCAAACGGTTTTTGGGTCCTTTGGCATTAGATACAAGAACTTTGGGTACCCAAACACAAGTCTTGGAGCCCTTGTGTTTGCCCCCAACAATTTTGGCAACTACCTTGCCGGACTTGCTAGTCAAAACATAAGATGCATCAAAAGTTTTAAATGAAATGGCATGATCATTTGATGCATTAATAGTTTTCTTTCTAGGCAACTTGGCATGGGTTGGTTGCCTAGATCTAGATGTCTCACCCTTATACATAAAAGCATAATTAGGGCCAGAGTGAGACTTCCTAGAATGAATTTTCTTAATTTTACTCTCAGGATACCCGGCAGGGTACAAAATGTAACCCTCGTTATCCTGAGGCATGGGAGCCTTGCCCTTAACAAAGTTAGACAAGTTCTTAGGAGGGGCATTAATTTTGACATTGTCTCCCCTTTGGAAGCCAATGCCGTCCTTAATGCCCGGGCGTCTCCCATTATAGAGCATGCTTCTAGCCAATTTAAATTTTTCATTTTCTAAGTCATGCTCTCTAATTTTAGCATTAAGTTGTGCTATGTGATCATTTTGTTTTTTAATTAAGGCAAGGTGATCATGGATAGCATCAACATTAATATCTCTACATCTAGTGCAAATGGACACATGCTCAATAGTAGATGTAGAGGGTTTGCAAGACTTTAATTCAATAACCTTAGCATGCAACAAATCATTCTTAGTTCTAAGGTCAGAAATAGTAGTATTGCAAACATCAAAATCCTTAGCCTTAGCAATTAATTTCTCATTCTCATTTCTAAGGCTAGCAAGAGAAATGTTCAATTTTTCAATCCTAGCAAGCAAATCATTATTATCATTTCTAGGAATTGAAATATTGCAAATAGGAGAATCAACCTTAGCTAACAAATTGGCATTTTCATTTCTAAGGTTGTCTAAAGTCTCATGGCAAATACTTAGCTCACTAGACAATTTTTCACATTTTTCTCTTTCTAGAGCATAAGCATTTTTAACCTTAACATGCTTTTTATTTTCTTTAATAAGGAAGTCCTCTTGAGAATCCAAGAGATCATCCTTCTCATGTATAGCACTAATCAATTCATTTAATTTTTCTTTTTGTTCCATGTTAAGGTTGGCAAAAAGAATACGCAAATTATCCTCTTCATTTTTATCATCATCCTCATCACTAGATGTTTCATATTTAGTGGAGGACTTTGATTTTACCTTCTTTTTGCCGTCCTTGGCCATGAGGCACTTGTGGCTGACGTTTGGGAAGAGGAGGCCCTTGGTGACGGCGATGTTGGCGGCGTCCTCGTCGTCGGAGGAGTCGCTTGAGCTTTCGTCGGAGTCCCACTCCCGACAAACATGGGCATCGCCGCCCTTCTTCTTGTAGTACTTCTTCTTTTCCTTCCTCTTGCCCTTCTTGTCGTCACCCCTGTCACTATCACTTGATAATGGACATTTAGCAATAAAGTGACCGGGCTTACCACACTTGTAGCAAACCTTCTTGGAACGGGATTTGTAGTCCTTCCCCTTCCGTTGCTTGAGGATTTGCCGGAAGCTTTTGATGATTAGGGCCATCTCCTCGTTGTCGAGCTTGGAGGCGTCAATTGGTTGTCTACTTGGTGTAGACTCCTCCTTCTTCTCCTCCGTTGCCTTGAAGGCCACGGGTTGCGCCTCGGATGTGGAAGGCTCATCAAGCTCGTTGATCTTCTTGGAGCCCTTAATCATGCATTCAAAACTAACAAAATTCCCGATGACTTCCTCGGGGGTCATTTGTGTATATCTAGGATTGCCACGAATTAATTGTACTTGAGTAGGGTTAAGGAAAATAAGGGCTCTTAGAATAACCTTAACCACTTCGTGGTCATCCCATTTTGCGCTCCCGAGGTTGCGCACTTGGTTCACCAAGGTCTTGAGCCGGTTGTACATGTCTTGTGGCTCCTCCCCTTGGCGAAGACGGAAGCGACCGAGCTCCCCCTCGATCGTTTCCCGCTTGGTGATCTTGGTGAGTTCATCACCCTCGTGCGCCGTCTTGAGTAGGTCCCAAATCTCCTTGGCGTTCTTCAACCCTTGTACTTTGTTGTATTCCTCCTTGCTTAGAGAGGCAAGAAGGATGGTTGCGGCTTGGGAGTTGAAGTGCTCGATTTGGGCCACTTCGTCCGTGTCGTAGTCTTCATCCCCTACGGATGGTACCTGTACACCATACTCAACAACATCCCATAATCTTTTGTGGAGAGAGGTTAGATGAAATCGCATCAAATTACTCCACATAGCATAATCTTCACCATTAAAAGTTGGTGGTTTGCCTAATGGACGGAAAGTAAAGGTGTATGTTTAGGAATGCGAGGGTAGCGTAGGGGGATCTTACTATACTTCTTACGCTCTTGGCGTTTAGAAGTGACGGACGCCGCGTCGGAGCCGGAGGTAGATGTCGATGAAGTGTCGGTCTCGTAGTAGACCACCTTCCTCATCCTTTTGTGCTTGTCCCCACTCCGATGCGGCTTGTGAGAAGAAGATTTTTCCTTCTTCTCTTTGTGGTGAGAAGAGGAAGATCTTTTCTCCTTCCGCTTGGAGGATTTCTTCTTCTTCTCTCTTCTCTTGGTGCGGGACTCTTCCGATGAAGATGAAGTGCTCCCTTGACTTGTAGTGGGCTTGTCATCGCCGGTCTCCATCTCCCTCTTGGTGTGATCTCCCGACATCACTTCGAGCGGTTAGGCTCTAATGAAGTACCGGGCTCTGATACCAATTGATAGTCGCCTAGAGGGGGGGGGGTGAATAGGGCGAAACTGAAATTTACAAAAATAATCACAACTACAAGTCGGGTTAGCGTTAGTAATAAAGAAACGAGTCCGCGAGAGAGGGCACAAAACAAATCGCAAGCAAATAAGAGTGTGACACAAGGATTTGTTTTACCGAGGTTCGGTTCTCGCAAACCTACTCCCCGTTGAGGAGGCCACAAAGGCCGGGTCTCTTTCAACCCTTCCCTCTCTCAAACGATCCCACGGATCGAGTGAGCTTTCTCTTCTTCTCAATCAACCGGGAACAAAACTTCCCCGCAAGGGCCACCACACAATTGGTGCCTCTTGCCTTGGTTACAATTGAGTGATGATCTCAAGAACAAGTGAGAAAGAAAGAAAGCGATCCAAGCGCAAGAGCTCAAAAGAACACGGCAAATCTCTCTCGCTAGTCACTAAGGGCTTGAGTGGAATTGGAGAGGATTTGATCTCTTTGTATGTGTCTAGAATTGAATGCCTAGCTCTTGTAAGTGGTTGAGAGTTGGAAAACTTGGATGGCAATGAATGTGGGGTGGTTGGGGTATTTATAGCCCCAACCACCAAAAGTGACCGTTGGCTGGAGGCCTCTGTTCGATGGCACACCGGACAGTCCGGTGCACACCGGACAGTCCGGTGCCCCTGCCACGTCACCATTGCCGTTGGATTCTGACCGTTGGAGCTTCTGACTTCTGGGCCCTCCTGGGTGTCCGGTGCACACCGGACATGTACTGTTTGATGTCCGGTGCACCGGTATGGGCGAGCCTGACGTCTGCGCGCGCTGCGCGCGCATTTAATGCACCGCAGGGAGCCGTTGGCGCCGCAGAGAGCCGTTGCTCCGCTGGCACACCGGACAGTCCGGTGCACACCGGACAGTCCGGTGAATTTTAGCGGAGCGGCTGCCGAGCGAACCCGAGGCTGGCGAGTTCCGGAGGCCGCGTTTCCTTGGAGCACCGGACATGTCCGGTGCACACCGGACAGTCCGGTGAATTATTGCGCGCCCGCTTCCGAGAATTCCCGAGGGCGAAGAGTTTGAGTCGAAGTCCTCTGGCCGCACCGGACATGTCCGGTGCACACCGGACAGTCCGGTGCCTCCAGCCAGAGGTGCCCTCGGTTGCCTTGCTGCTCCTTTGTTGAATCCAACACTTGGTCTTTTTATTGGCTAAATGTGAACCTTTTGCACCTGTATAACTTATGCACTAGAGCAAACTAGTTAGTCCAATATTTGTGTTGGGCAATTCAACCACCAAAATTATTTAGGAACTAGGTGTAAGCCTAATTCCCTTTCACAAATCATCATCATTATTTCTAGGATTGGGAATTGAAACATCACAAACATGAGAATCAACCTTAGCAATTAAATTAGCATTTTCATTTCTAAGGTTGGCAATAGTGTCATGGCAAGTGCTTAGCTCACTAGATAGTTTTTGACATTTTTCTACTTCTAGAGCATAAGCATTTTTAACCTTAACATGTTTCTTGTTTTCTTTAATTAGAAAATCCTCTTGGGAATCCAAAAGGTCATCCTTTTCATAAATAGCACTAATCAATTCATTTAATTTTTCCTTTTGTTCCATGTTAAGATTGGCAAAAAGGGTAAGCAAGTTATCCTCCTCATCACTAGCATTATCATCACTAGAGGATTCATATTTTGTGGAGGATTTAGATTTAACCTTCTTCCTTTTGCCGTCTTTTGCCATGAGGCACTTGTGGCCGACGTTGGGGAAGAAAAGCCCCTTGGTGACGGCGATGTTGGCGGCGTCCTCGTCGGAGGAGGACTCGGTGGAGCTCTCGTCGGAGTCCCACTCGCGGCACACGTGGGCATCGCCGCCCCTCTTCTTATGGTACCTCTTCTTTTCTCTTCTCTTGCCCTTCTTGTCGTTGTCCCTGTCACTGTCACTTGATAATGGACATTTAGCGATAAAGTGACCGGGCTTACCACACTTGTAGCAAACCTTCTTGGAACGGGATTTGTAATCTTTCCCCTTCCGTTGCTTGAGGATTTGGCGAAAGCTTTTGATGATTAAAGCCATCTCCTCATTGTCGAGCTTGGAGGCGTCAATTGGTTGTCTACTTGGTGTAGACTCCTCCTTCTTCTCCTCCGTCGCCTTAAATGCCACCGGTTGCGCCTCAGACGTGGAGGGTTCGTCAAGCTCGTTGATCTTCTTTGATCCTTTAATCATACATTCAAAGCTCACAAAATTCCTGATAACTTCCTCGGGGGTCATTAGTGGGTATCTAGGATTACCACGAATTAATTGAACTTGAGTGGGGTTAAGGAAAATGAGAGCTCTTAGAATAACCTTAACCACCTCGTGGTCGTCCCACTTTTTGCTCCCGAGGTTGCGCACTTGGTTCACCAAGGTTTTGAGCCGGTTGTACATATCTTGTGGCTCCTCCCCTTGGCGAAGACGGAAGCGGCCGAGCTCCCCCTCGATCGTTTCCCGCTTGGTGATCTTGGTGAGTTCATCACCCTCGTGCGCGGCCTTGACAAGGTCCCAAATCTCCTTTGCATTCTTCAACCCTTGCACCTTGTTGTATTCCTCCTTGCTTAGAGAGGCGAGGAGTATGGTTGTAGCTTGGGAGTTGAAGTGCTCGATTTGGGCCACTTCGTCCGTATCATAGTCCTCATCCCCTATGGATGGTACCTGTGCTCCAAACTCAACAACATTCCATATACTTTTGTGGAGTGAGGTTAGATGAAATTTCATTAAATCACTCCACCTAGCATAATCTTCGCCATCAAAAGTTGGCGGTTTGCCTAATGGAACGGAAAGTAATGGAGTATGTCTAGGTGTACGAGGATAGTGTAAGGGGATCTTACTAAACTTCTTGCGCTCTTGGCGCTTAGAAGTTACGGACGGCGCATCGGAGTTGGAGGTTGATGTTGATGAAGTGTCGGTCTCGTAGTAGACCACCTTCCTCATCCTTTTCTTCTTGTCCCCACTTCGATGCGGCTTGTGGGAAGAGGATTTTTCCTTCTTCTCTTTGTGATGTGAAGAAGACGTTTTCTCCTTCCCTTTGGAGGAGTCCTTCTTCTTCTCTTCGTGGTGTGAAGAAGATCTTTTCTCCTTCCGTTTGGAGGAGTCCTTCTTCTTTTCCTTCCTCTTGGTGCGGGACTCTTCCGATGAAGTGCTCCCTTGGCTCGTAGTGGGCTTGTCGCCGGTCTCCATCTCCCTCTTGGTGTGATCTCCCGACATCACTTCGAGCGGTTAGGCTCTAATGAAGCACCGGGCTCTGATACCAATTGAAAGTCGCCTAGAGGGGGGGTGAATAGGGCGAAACTGAAATTCTCAAAAATAATCACAACTACAAGCCGGGTTAGCGTTAGAAATATAATAGAGTCCGCGAGAGAGGGTGCAAAACAAATCGCAAGCAAATAATGAAGTGAGACACGCGGATTTGTTTTACCGAGGTTCGGTTCTCTCAAACCTACTCCCCGTTGAGGAGGCCACAAAGGTCGGGTCTCTTTCAACCCTTACCCTCTCTCAAACGGTCCCTCGGACCGAGTGAGCTTTCTCTTCTCAATCACTTGGAACACAAAGTTCCTGCAAGGACCACCACACGATTGGTGTCTCTTGCCTCAATTACAAGTGAGTGTTTGATCACAAGAAAGAATCAAGAAAGAAGAAAGCAATCCAAGCGCAAGAGCTCGAAAGAACACAAGCAAATCACTCTCTCTAATCACTAGGGCGTTGTGTGGAATTTGGAGAGGATTTGATCTCTTGGGTGTGTCTAGAATTGAATGCTAGAGCTTTTGTAAGTAGTTGAGAAGTGGAAAACTTGGATGCAATGAATGGGGGGGTGGTTGGGGGTATTTATAGCCCCAACCACCAAACTAGCCATTTGGTGGAGCTGTCGGTTCGATGGCGCACCGGACATGTCCGGTGCGACAGCCACGTCACCAAAGCCGTTGCAATTTGACCGTTGGAGTTCTGACTTCTGGGCCCGCCTGGATGTCCGGTGCACACCGGACATGAACTGTAGATTGTCCGGTGCGCCTGCTCCCGCGTGCCTGATGACTGCGCGCTTCTGGCGCGCATTAAATGCGTCGCAGGTAGCCGTTGGCGCCGAAATAGCCGTTGCCCCGCTGTTACACCGGACAGTCCGGTGTACACCGGACAGTCCGGTGATTTTTAGCGGAGCAGCTGAAGTGAAAACCTGAGGCTGGCGAGTTCCTGAGGCCGCTCTTCCTTGGAGCACCGGACATGTCCGGTGTACACCGGACAGTCCGGTGAATTATAGCGGAGTGGCCTTTGGAAATTCCCGAGAGTGAAGAGTTTGAAGTCGGAGGCCACTGGTGCACCGGACATGTCCGGTGGCACACCAGACAGTCCGGTGCGCCAGACCAGAGGTGCCTTCGGTTGATCCTTGCTCCTTTATTTGAATCCAATACTTGGTCTTTTTATTGGCTATGTGTGAACCTTTTGCACCTGTATAACTTACACACTAGAGCAAACTAGTTAGTCCAATATTTGTGTTGGGCAATTCAACCACCAAAATTATTTAGGAACTAGGTGTAAGCCTAATTCCCTTTCAGTTCTGAAGAAGAAGGACTTCGCCATTCAAGATCTTGAAATTATGGCTAAAGAACATGAAGGTGCTTTAGAAAAGAAAGACTTTATTATTCAGTCTATGGAAGGCTTCTTGGCTGAGGTCCAAGCCGAAAATAACAGTTTAAAGAATGAATTACTCAAAAAGTCGGAAAAATATGAGCAAGAAAAGGAGGAGCTTGAAGCGAGTCTCAAGACTGAGGTCGAGAAAAATTCAAATTTGCAAAAATCATTGAAGGATCTCCAAGAGAAATGTGTAAGTTTCGGCAGTCGATGCGTGCAGCGGCTGAAGGACGTATTTCACTCTATCGGAGCCAGTTCTGAAAAATTTTCACCTTCAGCCGAAAATCTGCCCAGCACCTTGGAACATATTGAAGGCGAGGTTGATGCTCTTGACGAAGTTATTGGTGGGCATGCCGATTTCTGCGCCCTGGTAGCTTCTTGAGGCACAGCTGCCGCTTTTCTGAAGGCCGGCTGTACTCATGGGAAAATTGTGAATAGGCCAAACTTTAGCTTGTCAGCAGTAGACTTGATTGATATCCCGAGCCTAGCCCAAAGCATCGGAAATAGATTTATGACCCAGATTTGGGTAAATGGCGAGCGAAGGATGGCTGGTGACGAAGCTCGAAGTCACCTTAAGCCGGTAAGAAACTTATATTTGTTACTTTTACCTTCTCCTTGAAATTTGCACCTTTCTTATTCTGCTCCTTAATATGTGCAGGATGACAAAGCTGAAGTATGACGAAGCTGAAGCTTGATAGTTGCTATAATAGACTTTCCTACAAAAAATTCTGTAGGGATCTTTGTAATATCATTATGGAAAAAACTTATGTATATTTGTACGTACCTTGTAATATAATCTGTCTCCTTTATCCGTGTACAATCTGCTTTGCTGTGGACGAAACTTCTCTTTTTGAGCCGAAGGCGAAAAACACCTTCCCTTCTTTTCGTACACAACGAAGCACGAAAAATTTTCTCTTTCTTCGAGATTTTTGCTTATTGCCGAAGCATCTATCTTTTTTGTGTGGTATGATGATGATTCTATATATGTCTAAATGAATGTTTATGAATGCAAATGACATGATGTAATGTATCGTGCAAATGAATATCAAAACACATATTCAAAAACCATAATCATAGCCCTTCATCCCCTTGGGAATGATTCAAATCTTTTGGTCGTTGACTTTTCGGCTTCACCGTTTACTTTTCGGTGTATCAGCGTTGACTTTTCGCTGTAAGCCTCCCTTAGGAGCTTCTTCGCCTTTTACTTTCAGTGGAATCAGCGTTTATTTTTCGCTGTAAGCCTCCCTTAGGAGCTTCTTCGCCTTTTATTTTCAGTGGAATCAGCGTTTATTTTTCGCTGTAAGCTCTGCATTCCCTTAGGAACGACTTTTGAGCTTCTCCCTGTTTTCTTTTCTTTTTCCTTTGCATTTACATTTACATTTCTGGGGGATATCACTCTTATAGAATTGAAATAAGGAAAATTACATGTTGTGGCCCCATTAAAAACCTTTCTCCCCCTTTGGAAAGGAAAAGGGTGCCTCAAAAAAAGAATAGAAAAAGGAAATTACATCAAACTAAACACAATATCGCCGAAGCTCATCCGCATTCCATGATCTAGGAATGTCGTTGCTGTCCATATCCTTCAATCTGTAGGAACCGGGTCTTGACGAAGATGCTACCAAAAAAGGTCCTTCCCACTTCAGCTGTAATTTGCCTATTGTCTCAGGGTTGGCTATTCTTCGAAGCACCAAGTGTCCTGGCTCAATGTTCTTCAGCCTAACTTTTCTGTCACGCCATTTTATTGTTTCAGCTTGATATTTGTTGATGTTTTCTACAGCTTGAAGCATGATCCCTTCTATAGCATATTTTTCCACAGAGTGATCAACTGCATCTTCGCCTTCTGCCGAAGCTACTGTTCTTATTGATCCTGCTTTGGCTTCTTCCGGGGTTATTGCTTCGTCACCAAACAATAGTTTGAATGGCGTAAAACCTGTTGATCTTGACACTGTTGTGTTATGGCTCCACACCACTTTGATTAATTCTTCTGGCCACTTTCCCCTGGGCTGATTGAAGATTAGCTTCATTATCCCTGTCATTATGATCCCATTAGCTCTTTCAACAAGTCCGTTTGACTCCGGATGACGAATTGATGCAAAATGGATCTTCGTGCCAATTTGATCACAAAATTCTCTGAAAGCTTCAGAATCAAACTGTGTCCCATTATCCACAGTAATGGCCTTCGGCACTCCAAAGCGACAAACAATATTTTGCCAGAAAAATTTTTGAATGGTAACCGAAGTGATTGTGGCTAAAGGCTTTGCCTCAATCCACTTAGAAAAATATTCCACTGCCACTACAACATATCTTAAGTTCCCCTGTGCTGGTGGTAATGGACCTAGCAAATCAAGGCCCCACCTTTGCAACGGCCAAGTGGGTTGTATTAATTGAGTTAAAGACGAAGGTTGTTTTTGATCTCTTGCACATTTCTGACAACCTTCGCATTTTTGAACTAAATCCGCTGCATCCAAAGCTGCTTTTGGCCAATAAAATCCTTGATGAAAGACTTTTCCGAGCAGAGGCTTAGATCCAATGTGAGATCCACACAGGCCTGCGTGTATTTCCTTCATTAATTCTATGCCTTCGGTTCTGGATAAACACTTGAGTAACGGGGAACATACCCCCCGCTTGTATAATTCCCCTTCTATTATGACATATGGTCGAGCTCTTGCTTCTATCCTCCTGTTATAAGCTTCATCATCTGAAAGAAAATTGCCCTGAAGAAAAGAGATGATCTCAGTTCTCCAATCTTCACTATAAACAGGGGATATGTTGAGGACTGCTCTTTCAAGAAGCTCAACCGAAGGTGCTTTTATTGTTTCGAAAAATACTTCCGAAGGTAAGGGCAGCCCCTGTGCTGCTGACTTGGCTAGTAGATCAGCATATTCATTTTCTCCACGAGGAATATTTTTAACAGAAAATCCTTCGAAGGAAGCCTCAATCCTTCGGACTGTATCTAAATATTTTTCAAGCTTCGGATCTCTTGCTTTATAGCTTTTGTCAATATGACCAGAAATAACTTGGGAATCAGTTTTAAGGATGGCCCTTCTGATTCCCATTGCCTTTAACTTCCAAAGACCCAAAAGCAAAGCTTCATACTCAGCAATATTATTTGTGCAACTGAAGTCAAGTCTTGTCGCATAACAAGTTTTAACTTTGGAAGGTAAAACCAACACAACAGCTGCTCCTGCTCCGAAGGTTCCCCAAGACCCATCGCAAAACACTGTCCATACTTCGGCATCTTTATTCGTTTCTTCCTCTTGAGCCCCTGGCGTCCAGTCAGCAATGAAGTCTGCCAACGCTTGGGATTGAATCGAAGACCTATGCACATAATCAATGCAAAATTCATTGAGCTCTGCAGCCCATTTTCCAATCCTTCCAGTAGCTTCTCGATTTCTCATGATGTCCTTCAATGGTTGTGAAGAAGGAACAATTATATTGTAAGCTTGAAAATAATGCCGAAGCTTCCTGGAGGCCATCAAAACAGCATACAGTACTTTCTCCAATTCCGTATAATTTTTCTTTGATAGACTCAGAACTTCTGATACGAAGTATATTGGGGCTTGCTTTTTGACTTGGCCTTCAGGCTTCTCCTGGACGAGTGCTGCACTTACCGCTGAGTGTGAAGCTGCCACATATAATAACAGAGGAGCCCCTGGCGTTGGTGGAGTTAGTTTTGTTAGGTCTATTAAATATTGCTTAAGCTCTTCGAAGGCTTTCTGCTGAACTGGTCCCCATTGAAAAACTTCAGCTGATTTCAGTACTTCGAAAAATGGTAAGTTTCTCTCTGCTGATCTAGATATAAATCTGTTGAGAGATGCCAGTCTTCCTGTCAATCTTTGAGCCCCCTTCTTTGTACTTGGTGGCTCCATTCGAAGGATAGCTTCGATTTTGTTTGGATTAGCTTCAATCCCTTTAGTTGAGACTAGACAGCCAAGAAATTTTCCTTTCTTTACTCCGAAGACACATTTTTCTGGGTTCAACTTTAAACCAGCCTGTCTAAAATTAGCGAAGGTCTCCTGCAGATCAGCAATGTGATTATCTTGCTTCGTGCTTTTCACAATGATATCATCAACATAAGTTAGCACATTTCTGCCTATCTGGGAATGAAGAACCTTCGCTGTCATTCTGCTGAAGCTTCCTCCAGCATTCTTAAGCCCCTCAGGCATCCAAAGATAACAATACGTTCCACTAGGGGTTATGAAGCTGGTTTTCGGTTCATCCTCCTTCTTCATCCAAATTTGGTGATAGCCTGAATAGCAATCCAGCAGACTCATAAGCTCTGATGAAGCTGCTGCATCGACTAGGGAATCTATCCTTGGCAATGGAAACTCGTCCTTCAGACAGGCCTTATTGAGATCAGTAAAATCGATACACATTCTCCATTTACCATTGGCCTTCTTCACCATAACAGTGTTAGCCAACCATTCTGGGTATTTTACCTCTCTGATAACTCCGGCACTGAGGAGTCTTTTCACTTAATTCCGAGCACCTTCGGCTTTGTCATCAGACATCTTCCGAAGCCTCTGCTTTCTGGGTCTGAAGGATGGATCAACATTGAGCGAGTGCTCAATAACATCCCTGTTAACTCCGCAGAGATCATTAGCTGACCAAGCAAAAACATCTTTATTGTTGAACAAAAACCTTATCAAGGTTTTTTCCTGTTCCTCAGACAGTTGAGATCCCAATAGCACCTTCTGCTCTGCTATATCCTCACATAAGAGCATGGGCTTTGGCTGATCAGCCGAAGCAGCTTTTTCTCTTTTGAACTTGTATTGCTCACAAGCTTCAACTCCATCTATATTATGGATTGATTTTGAGTCTGTCCAATTTCCTTCGGCCCTTCTGGAAGCTTCCTGACTTCCATGAATAGCAATGGGCCCTTGGTCCGAAGGTATCTTTGAAAGGGAAATGTGCCCTTGGGCCATTTCTAAGTATTTTGGTGATTGAGTGCCAACACAAGTGCTTAAATGTGAATTTATGTCCATGGTTGAACAAAGTGGAAATCATGAAGTAAAGGTATGTTTCTAAGCCTTAGTACATTGGTTTTGTGTACTAATATACTTGTCTAAGTGTTAGAAACAGAAAGAAGAAGAAAAGAAGAAAGGTGCAAAAGACTTGGCTGTGTACAGCCAAGACTCAGCTCGGTCTGGCACACCGGACTGTCCGGTGTGCACCGGATAGTGTCCGATGCGCCAGGCTGACTCGGCGTGAAGTAGCCGCTCTCGGGAATTCACCGGCGACGTACGGCTAAAATTCACCGGACTGTCCGGTGTGCACCGGACTGTCCGGTGAGCCAACGGTCGGCCGGGCCAACGGTCGGCCGCGCAATCTGCGCGGGACACGTGGCCGAGCCAACGGCTAGAAGACGGCACCGGACTGTCCGGTGTGCACCGGACATGTCCGGTGCGCCAACGGCTCCCAGATCTGCAACGATCTGCAACGGTCGGCAGCGCCATTTTAGGAAGGAAATCGGGCACCGGACAGTGTTCGGTGTGCACCGGACTGTCCGGTGCACCCGACGACAGAAGGCAAGATTGGCCTTCCAGATTTGCTCTCAACGGCTCCTAGTTGCCTTGGGGCTATAAAAGGGACCCCTAGGCGCATGGAGGAGCAAACCAAGCAACCTTAGAGCATTCTTGATCATCCACACTCATTCTTTGCGCATTCGTTTGTGATTCTAAGTGATTCGAGCTCCGTTCTAGTGAGAACTTTGAGATAGTCATTCGAGCTCGATTCTTGGCCGTGTGTGTGCACATTTTGCTGTGGATTTGTGTGTGTTGCTTCCCTCCCTTACTCTGTGCTTCTTTGTGATCATATACTTGTAAGGGCAAGAGACTCCAATTTGTGGAGATTCCTTGCAAACAGGATAAAGAAAAGAAAGCAAAACACTGTGGTATTCAAGTGAGTCTTTGGACCGCTTGAGAGGGGTTGATTGCAACCCTCGTCCGTTGGGACGCCACAACGTGGAGTAGGCAAGCGTTGGTCTTGGCCGAACCACGGGATAAACCACCGTGTCATCTCTGTGTTTGATCTCTTGTGGTATTGTGTTTTGTTGAGACTCCTCTCTAGCCACTTGGCAATTATTGTGCTAACACTTAACAAGTTTTTGTGGCTATAAGTTTAAGTTTTCACAGGATCACCTATTCACCCCCCCTCTAGGTGCTCTCAATTGGTATCGGAGCCGTTCTCTTCACAAAGGGACTAACCGCCCGAAGAGATGGATCCTAAGGAGAAGGGTATCGTGATCAACGACAAAGAGAAGGAATCCTTCGTCAACGAGCCGAAGGACGATAAGCCTACCGACTCCGGCTCGGGCCACAGACGGAAGGAAGGGAAGAAGAAGAAGACAAGGCGCATCAAGGAGATCGTCTACTACGACAGCGATGAGTCTACTTCTTCCCAAAAGGACGACGACCACAACGACTACGAGAGAAGGAAACCGGTTAATTCGAACTTTTCCTTTGACTACTCTCGTATTCCGCAAAGTTCAAATTCACATTTGCTCTCCATTCCACTCGGCAAGCCCCCACACTTTGATGGGGAGGACTACGGATTTTGGAGCCACAAAATGCGTAGTCACCTATTTTCTCTCCATCCTAGTATATGGGAGATTGTAGAGAGTGGAATGCACTTTGATAGTTCGGATAGTCCCATGTTCATTAATGAACAAATTCATAAGAATGCACAAGCTACTACTGTTCTTCTAGCTTCTTTGTGCAGGGATGAATACCATAAAGTGAGCGGCTTGGATAACGCCAAGCAGATCTGGGACACCCTCAAGATTTCTCATGAGGGGAACGACGTCACCTTGCTCACCAAGATGGAGTTGGTGGAGGGTGAGCTTGGACGGTTCGCGATGATAAGGGGCGAGGAGCCGACGCAAACATACAACCGGCTCAAGACCCTTATCAACAAGATAAGGAGCTACGGAAGCACGCGATGGACGGACCACGACGTCGTCCGACTGATGCTAAGGTCCTTTACCGTTCTTGATCCTCATTTGGTAAATAATATTCGTGAAAATCCCAGGTACACCAAAATGTCGCCCGAGGAAGTTCTAGGAAAATTCGTCTGCGGGCGAATGATGATCAAGGAGGCGAGGTATGTGGACGACGCCTTGAATGGACCGATCAACGAGCCGCAACCTCTTGCTCTCAAGGCAACGAGGAGCAAGGAGGCACTACCGAGCAAGGTGGCGCAAGTTGAGGCGGCCGGGCTAAATAATGAGGAGATGGCCCTCATCATTAAGCGCTTTAAGACGGCGCTTAAGGGTCGCAAGGGACAGCCAAGCAAGACCAAGACAAAGGAGAAGCGCTCGTGCTTCAAATGTGGTAAGATTGGTCATTTCATTGCTAACTGTCCCGATAATGAAAGTGACCAGGAAAAGGGGAACAAGAGGGAGAAGAAGAAGGCATACAAGAAGGCAAAGGGCGAGGCACATCTAGGAAAGGAGTGGGATTCGGATTGCTCCTCCTCCGACTCCGACAATGAAGGACTCGCTGCCACCGCCTTCAACAAGTCATCCCTCTTCCCCAACGAGCGTCTCACATGCCTTATGGCAAGGGAGAAGAAGGTATGTACTCGAGACTCTACGTATACTTCTTCAAGTGAGGATGATTCTAGCGATGAGGAAATAGATTACTCTAGCTTGTTCAAGGGATTGGATAGAAATAAAATTGATAAAATCAATGAATTGATTGATGCCTTGAATGAAAAGGATAGGCTTTTAGAAAAGCAAGAGGATTTGTTGTATGATGAACATGATAAATTTGTAGAGGCACAAAAATCATATGCTTTAGAAGTTAAAAGAAATGAAATGCATTCTTATGAACTATCTACTTGTCATGAAACCATTTCTACTTTACAAGGTGTTAACAATGATTTAAATGCTAAATTAGAAGTAGCAAATGAATCTAATTCTTGTGTTGAACATGTTGAAATTTGCACTAGGTGTAAGGATGTTGATATTAATGCTTGTTGTGAACACTTAGTTTCAATTTCCAAACTAAATGATGAATTGGCTAGTCTTAATGCCCAACTTAAGACTAGCAAAAGTGAATTTGATAAGTTAAAATTTGCAAGGGATGCCTACACAATTGGAAGACATCCCTCAATTAAGGATGGGCTTGGCTTCAAGAGGGAAGCCAAGAACTTAACAAGCCATAAGGCTCCCATCTTCGTCAAGGAGAAAGGGAAGGCTCCTATGGCTAGTAGTACTAAAAGGAACCATGCTTTTATGTATCATGATAGGAGACAAACTAGAAATGCTTATAGGAGTTATAAGGCTTATGATGATTTTGACTCTCATGCCATGTTTGCTTCTAGTTCTTCCTATATGCATGGTAGAAATGTGTCTAGGAGAAATGCTATTCATCATATGCCTAGAAAGAATATTATTCAAGCTCCTAGGAAAGTAGTGAATGAACCTTCTACAATTTATTGTGCTTTAAATGCTTCCTTTGCTATTTGTAGAAAGGATAGGAAAATAGTTGCTAGAAAGTTAGGGGCAAAATGCAAGGGAGACAAAACTTGCATTTGGGTCCCTAAGGATATTTGCACTAACCTTGTAGGACCCAACATGAGTTGGGTACCTAAGACCCAAGCCTAAATTTGCCTTGCAGGTTTATGCATCCGGGGGTTCAAGCTGGATTATCGACAGCGGATGCACAAACCATATGACGGGGGAGAAGAAGATGTTCACCTCCTACGTCAAAAATAAGGATTCCCAAGATTCAATTATATTCGGTGATGGGAATCAAGGCAAGGTAAAAGGGTTAGGTAAAATTGCAATCTCAAATGAGCACTCTATATCTAATGTGTTTTTAGTAGAGTCTCTTGGTTACAATTTGCTATCTGTTAGTCAACTATGCAATATGGGATATAATTGTCTTTTTACAAATGTAGATGTGTCTGTCATTAGAAGAAGTGATGGTTCACTAGCCTTTAAGGGTGTACTAGACGGCAAGCTTTACTTAGTTGATTTTGCAAAAGAAGAGGCCGGTCTAGATGCATGCTTAATGGCTAAGACTTGCATGGGCTGGCTGTGGCATCGCCGCTTAGCACATGTGGGGATGAAGAACCTCCAAAAGCTTCTAAAGGGAGAACACGTGATAGGTCTAACCAATGTTCATTTCGAAAAAGATAGACCTTGTGCAGCTTGTCAAGCAGGGAAACAGGTGGGAGGCTCTCATCACACCAAAAATGTGATGACAACATCAAGACCCCTGGAGCTGCTACATATGGACCTCTTCGGACCCGTCGCCTATCTAAGCATAGGAGGAAGTAAGTATGGTTTAGTTATTGTTGATGACTTTTCCCGCTTCACTTGGGTGTTCTTTTTGCAGGATAAGTCTGAAACCCAAGGGACCCTCAAGCGCTTCCTCAGGAGAGCTCAAAATGAGTTTGAGCTCAAGGTGAAGAAGATAAGGAGCGACAACGGGTCCGAATTCAAGAACCTTCAAGTGGAGGAGTTTCTTGAGGAGGAAGGGATCAAGCACGAGTTCTCCGCTCCCTACACACCTCAGCAAAATGGTGTGGTAGAGAGGAAGAACAGGACGCTCATAGATATGGCGAGGACTATGCTTGGAGAATTCAAGACCCCTGAGTGCTTTTGGTCGGAAGCCGTAAACACGGCTTGCCACGCCATCAACAGGGTCTACCTTCACCGCCTCCTCAAGAAGACGTCGTATGAGCTACTAACCGGTAACAAACCCAATGTATCTTACTTTCGTGTATTTGGGAGCAGGTGCTACATTCTAGTGAAGAAGGGTAGAAATTCTAAATTTGCTCCCAAAGCTGTAGAAGGGTTTTTATTAGGTTATGATTCAAATACAAAGGCGTATAGGGTCTTCAACAAATCATCGGGTTTGGTTGAAGTCTCTAGCGACGTTGTATTTGATGAGACTAATGGCTCTCCAAGAGAGCAAGTTGTTGATTGTGATGATGTAGATGAAGAAGATGTTCCGACGGCCGCTATACGAACCATGGCGATTGGAGAAGTGCGGCCACAGGAACAAGATGAACGAGATCAACCTTCTTCCTCAACAACGGTGCATCCCCCAACTCAAGACGATGAACAGGTTCATCAAAAGGAGGCGTGTGATCAAGGGGGAGAACAAGATGATCACGTGATGGAGGAAGAAGCGCAACCGGCACCTCCAACCCAAGTTCGAGCGGTGATTCAAAGGGATCATCCCGTCGACCAAATTTTGGGTGATATTAGCAAGGGAGTAACTACTCGCTCAAGATTAGTTAATTTTTGTGAGCATTACTCCTTTGTCTCTTCTATTGAGCCTTTCAGGGTAGAGGAAGCCTTGCTAGATCCGGACTGGGTGTTGGCCATGCAGGAGGAACTCAACAACTTCAAGCGCAATGAAGTTTGGACACTGGTGCCTCGTCCCAAGCAAAATGTTGTGGGAACCAAGTGGGTGTTCCGCAACAAACAGGACGAACACGGGGTGGTGACAAGGAACAAGGCTCGACTTGTGGCAAAAGGTTATGCCCAAGTCGCAGGTTTGGACTTTGAGGAGACTTTTGCTCCTGTGGCTAGGCTAGAATCAATTCGTATCTTGCTAGCATATGCCGCTCACCATTCTTTCAGGTTGTACCAAATGGATGTGAAGAGCGCTTTCCTCAATGGGCCAATCAAGGAGGAGGTGTACGTGGAGCAACCCCCTGGCTTCGAGGATGAACGGTACCCCGACCATGTGTGTAAGCTCTCTAAGGCGCTCTATGGACTTAAGCAAGCCCCAAGAGCATGGTATGAATGCCTTAGAGACTTTTTAATTGCTAATGCTTTCAAGGTTGGGAAAGCCGATCCAACTCTTTTTACTAAGACTTGCGATGGTGATCTTTTTGTGTGCCAAATTTATGTCGACGACATAATATTTGGTTCTACTAACCAAAAGTCTTGTGAAGAGTTTAGCAGGGTGATGACGCAGAAATTCGAGATGTCGATGATGGGCGAGTTGACCTACTTCCTTGGGTTTCAAGTGAAGCAACTCAAGGACGGCACCTTCATCTCCCAAACGAAGTACACGCAAGATTTGCTAAAGAGGTTTGGGATGAAGGACGCAAAGCCCGCAAAGACGCCGATGGGAACCGACGGACACACCGACCTCAACAAAGGAGGTAAGTCCGTTGATCAAAAAGCATACCGGTCCATGATAGGTTCTTTGCTTTATTTGTGTGCTAGTAGACCGGATATTATGCTTAGCGTATGCATGTGTGCTAGATTTCAATCCGATCCAAAGGAGTGTCACTTAGTGGCTGTGAAGCGAATTCTTCGATATTTAGTCGCTACGCCTTGCTTCGGGATCTGGTATCCAAAGGGGTCTAACTTTGACTTGATTGGGTACTCAGATTCCGACTATGCTAGATGTAAGGTCGATAGGAAGAGTACATCGGGGACGTGCCAATTCTTAGGAAGGTCCCTGGTGTCATGGAACTCTAAGAAACAAACCTCCGTTGCCCTATCCACCGCTGAGGCCGAGTATGTTGCCGCAGGACAGTGTTGCGCGCAACTACTTTGGATGAGGCAAACCCTCAGGGACTTTGGCTACAATCTGAGCAAAGTCCCACTCCTATGTGACAATGAGAGTGCTATCCGAATAGCGGAAAATCCTGTTGAGCACAGCCGCACAAAGCACATTGACATCCGGCATCACTTTTTGAGAGACCACCAGCAAAAGGGAGATATCGAAGTGTTTCATGTTAGCACCGAGAACCAGCTAGCCGATATCTTTACCAAGCCTCTAGATGAGAAGACCTTTTGCAGGCTGCGTAGTGAGCTCAATATCTTAGATTCGCGGAACCTGGATTGAAATGTAGCATACATGTGTTTATGCCTTTGATCATGTTCATTCTGCATTTTGTTGTTTATTGTGGTGCTCGAGTTGTACAAACACTCCCTGGACCTCACAAGTCCGTTGCAAAGTGATGCACTGTTTTAAGGGGAGATGTGTTACAACTTGACCCTTTGAGACTAACCATATGCTTGAGTTTGCTTGTTTTAGTCTCAAAGGAGAATTGAAAGGGAGAAGGTGGACTTGGACCATGAAAGACTTCCACTGCACTCCGATGAAAGGGTAACCTATTCCAAGTTCATCTAATGAACTCTTATTGCCATTTGCTCTTAATTGAAGATTTTGGTGAGGCAATGGGGTTAAAGGGCCAAAATTGATCCCGTTTTGGTGCTTGATGCCAAAGGGGGAGAAAATAAAGGCCAAAGCAATAATGGATCAGCTACCACTTGAGAGATTTTGAAAATAGTAGAATAGAGCTTTTGGTTTGTCAAAACTCTTTTGTTGTCTCTTGTCTCTCTTATCAAAAGTTGGCTTCTTGCGGGGAGAAGTAGTGTTTATGGGAAAAAGGGGGAGTTTTTGAAATCTTTGATCAATCTCTTTTGGAATGACTCTCTTTATGCTTCAACATGTGTGTTTGACTTAGAAATAGAGATTTGAGTTTGATTTGCAAAAACAAACCAAGTGGTGGCAAAGGATGATCCATATATGCCAAAATTGAATCAAAATAAATTTGAGTTTTATTTGAAGTAAGTTTGCACTTGTTCTAGTTGCTTTATGTTGTGTTGGCATAAATCACCAAAAAGGGGGAGATTGAAAGGGAAATGTGCCCTTGGGCCATTTCTAAGTATTTTGGTGATTGAGTGCCAACACAAGTGCTTAAATGTGAATTTATGTCCATGGTTGAACAAAGTGCAAATCATGAAGTAAAGGTATGTTTCTAAGCCTTAGTACATTGGTTTTGTGTACTAATATACTTGTCTAAGTGTTAGAAACAGAAAGAAGAAGAAAAGAAGAAAGGTGCAAAAGACTTGGCTGTGTACAGCCAAGACTCAGCTCGGTCTGGCACACCGGACTGTCCGGTGTGCACCGGACAGTGTCCGGTGCGCTAGGCTGACTCGGCGTGAAGTAGCCGCTCTCGGGAATTCACCGGCGACGTACGGCTAAAATTCACCGGACTGTCCGGTGTGCACCGGACTGTCCGGTGAGCCAACGGTCGGCCGCGCAATCTGCGCGGGACACGTGGCCGAGCCAATGGCTGGAAGACGGCACCGGACTGTCCGGTGTGCACCGGACATGTCCGGTGCGCCAATGGCTCCCAGATCTGCAACGATCTGCAACGGTCGGCAGCGCCATTTTAGGAAGGAAATCGGGCACCGGACAGTGTCCGGTGTGCACCGGACTGTCCGGTGTGCACCGGACTGTCCGGTGCACCCGACAACAGAAGGCAAGATTGGCCTTCCAGATTTGCTCTCAACGGCTCCTAGCTGCCTTGGGGCTATAAAAGGGACCCCTAGGCGCATGGAGGAGCAAACCAAGCAACCTTAGAGCATTCTTGATCATCCACACTCATTCTTTGCGCATTCGTTTGTGATTCTAAGTGATTCGAGCTCCGTTCTAGTGAGAACTTTGAGATAGTCATTCGAGCTCGATTCTTGGCCGTGTGTGTGCGCATTTTGCTGTGGATTTGTGTGTGTTGCTTCCCTCCCTTACTCTGTGCTTCTTTGTGATCATATACTTGTAAGGGCAAGAGACTCCAATTTGTGGAGATTCCTTGCAAACGGGATAAAGAAAAGAAAGCAAAACACTGTGGTATTCAAGTGAGTCTTTGGACCGCTTGAGAGGGGTTGATTGCAACCCTCGTCCGTTGGGACGCTACAACGTGGAGTAGGCAAGCGTTGGTCTTGGCCGAACCACGGGATAAACCACCGTGTCATCTCTGTGTTTGATCTCTTGTGGTATTGTGTTTTGTTGAGACTCCTCTCTAGCCACTTGGCGATTATTGTGCTAACACTTAACAAGTTTTTGTGGCTATAAGTTTAAGTTTTCACAGGATCACCTATTCACCCCCCTCTAGGTGCTCTCAATCTTCATGCAAAGATAAGCTGGATGAAGAATTGCTTCGCAGGCATTGAGAGTACCACGACCAATGATTGCATTGTAAGGGTATTCCATGTCAACAATATCAAACACAACTTGTTCAGTCCTTGTGTTGTTGATAAATCCGAAGGTCACTGGCATTGTGATTTTGCCGAGTGCCACAATCTGCCTTCCTCCGAAGCCGCAAAGGGGATGTGTGGCATCATAAATTTTGTCTTCGGGCTCTTGCATCTGTCTGAAGGCCTTAGCAAATATGATATCAGTTGTGCTGCCTGTATCAACCAAAACATTATGGACCAGAAATCCTTTGATCACACAAGAGATAACCATAGCATCGTTGTGTGGGTAATCCTTGAGTTGAAGATCCTCTTGGGAGAAGGTAATTGGAATGTGAGACCATCTTGACTTGATGAAGGGTCCTTGCACCCCGACATGCTGTACCCTTCTCTGTGCCTCCTTCTTCTTCTTCTTGTTGGCTGGCCCTGAGCATGAACCGCCTGTTATCGGGAGCACCAGCTTTAGAGCCGAAGCAGCTCCAGCTTGATTGTTGAACGAAGCCATCAGCTCAAAAAAGTGGAGGTGAGTTCACCGGAGGTGGGCGCCAATGTTGAGGACTTGTTCTCAAATGCTATGAATTAAGAACAAGGCAACATAAAATGTTAAATATTAATGCTCTTCGTCCGCCGGAGCATTATTTCCATAAGGATTTAATGAACTTTGGACGAAGGTCACGAACACAATATTACAAAGATTTCACCTTCGTAATTAAACTTGTAAAGATGATAGGCAGTAAAGTAAAACATTAAAGATAAATACATTAAAAATAAATGACATCATTCACATATCTTATTATATGAATTTAAGATATTTGAATACAACGTTTTTTTAGGTACATTTATACCTTTGCCTTGACAAGTAATGATTCCCGAATGATGCGTTAGCAATTACAGGAATGCGTGAACAGTAAAGGAATACTGTTCACTATTTATAGGCACAGGACACAACCTGTGAGGAATTACAATCATGCCCCTCATAAAAGTTTACAACAATGACTCAGACCCCTATGGGCTAAAAGGTCATTCTATCTTTAAGTCGGTTCGACCCTTCATCTTCGGATATGTTACAATACCGAAGCTTCATGAACGATGCCTTCGGCGTCACGTACGAGCAGCTTCAGCCGAAGCTGTTTCTTTCTATAGGACCTTCGGCGATGAAGCATGGTCCCAACACATATATTCATCAAAGAATAAACTTTATTAAATGTATTGTTTGGGATCAAACAGAGTATGCAGAGGGAGAAGTCCACTTGCCTTGCTTATTGAAAACTTGATATTCTTCCACGAAATATCACTTGATTCTCAACTATTAGATCAATCACTGAATATCACACAAACAAACAAGAAGAAACAAATACCACTCAATAACATATGACATTCACCATACGCAAAGCTAAAAGAAAACCTAACGAGAAGAGCGTTCGCTTTTCAAAAACGTCGCAAGGGTTATAATAAAAAGGTATTCTTTTCAAACATGTGATCTATACTTTATAAAATAAGACATGAGCTTAAAATATCTTAATTAAAATATACAAATATTAGGTTCATCAAATTAATCTTTTATAAAACGTCATATGTGATATGTCTCAATTAAGGGTTTATAAGATGATAAAACACATTATAACAATATTAAACCTTTTTAACCTTTTAAAAAGATATATGTTATATCTAATGTTAATGGGCTATGAAACGCGTTATTAATTATGGAGCATATTATAAATATTATTAACCAATCACTTATGACAAATTATGATATAAGTCTAAATAGGTTTTATGTGAAAAGATCATTATTATTAAACACCTATTTATGAAAAGTTATGATATATGCTTTAATGAACTTTTATGTAAAAGACAATGAACAATAATTATATTTTATTTTTATTAGAAAGTACATGTCCTATATTTTATTAAGAAAGCTATATACAAAACAATATATAAACTAAAATTATTATTAAAGAACATGAACACTAATTTCCTTAGTTTATTCTTTAGGAAAAACTAAGTGACACATATATAAATAATATGAACTAATTTTGATTAAATGATTAATTAAGCCTATATAACTAGTTGGAAACAAATATAAATCTAATTAACTAGGTTATGAGAGGACATAATTACTCTATTATTTATCTTTACATTTAGTTTAGAAACATATTACCTAGATATTTAAAATGAATATTATATTCCTTGTACGTTATTAACTATTGTTTTAGTTATGACGATGTGAGCACTTAATTAAGCCATTATATAATTATTAGAAAAGTTATAGGACATATTACTTTTAAGTTTCTATTTAATACGACTATACTTAAACATCTATAATAAATCTTGTTAAATATGATAATTATTAAAAAGATTATTTTAAAGTTAGAAACAAATTATCTAATTCTTTAGTAAGAAACCTATCAACATACTATCAATTTCTTTATTAGAAAAATATGAGCGTCTAATTAAATTATTATAAATTCTACTCTTTCTGTTTTCTCCTTTCTTTTCTAAATAGAATTTATACGTATAACTATAAATTGTTTATTTACTTCTTCTAACATTAATATTCCAAGAAGTAATTGAAAATTACTAAATGAGACTTTTAATAACATATTCATGGTTATTATGGCATAGATAAATTATCTTACTAATTCTAAGTAATTAAGTGACATACTCATGAATACATTTATTATGAATAGTAACATTTTCATTGGACCGGGAATACGTGGCTTAGATTCCTATTTCAATTTCTTATATCCCTTATATCAATACTAACCGATTATCATTCCATGAGCTAGAGTGAAATAAAACATTTCTAGTATGAAAATTACTGAAGTAGTGAATAGTGACCGTGTTCATTTTTAGAATTATATGCATATTCAAAGTAGTGTCACAGGGTCGATTTTGGCTACACGTATACATCGAAATATAAAACCATACACGTGAATCACCAAATCGCATCAACAATAAATCGCAAGATTCAAAACATGATTTAGAAAATAAATTAGTAGGTGGTCTTCAACCTTGGGTGAACGGACGACGGCAAACGGGCTCGAGCGCGTGTCTAGGCGAAGGGTTGGACGAGGTTCGGGCACGTCTCCGGCGAGGCTCCACGGACAGCGGGGCAGACAGCGACAGCGTAGATGAACTCCGGCGAGGCACGACGGCGACGACAGTGAGCTTCGGCGGCGAGGAAGAGAACGAGGAAGGAGTGAGAGAAGGGCGAGCTCGGCTGTGGGAGGAAGAAGAGAGGAGCTCGGCATCGGATTTTATAAAGGATGGGAGGGAGAGAGAGGGGCGCCGAGGGGAGGGAGCGGCGCGACGGTGTCTTCAATCGGCCATTTATGGCGTTTATCAACGGAGGGAGGTAATGGCGGCAATAAACTCCATTAGCGAAGGAGAAACAGACGGTCGAGCGTCGGTCTGGGTCCTGGTCGGGCGGTGCCACGGCTGGGCGGCTTGTCAGTCGGGTCAGGCGCGCATGGCGCGGTCCTGCGCGAGGCCGGGGCGGCTGCAGGGCGCGGCTGCCGGGTCGCTGGGCGCACGAGGTTGCTCGGTTGGCGTGCAGGTGGCGCGTCGGGGATGGGCAGAGCGCGCTCGGCTGCACGGGTGGCCAGCGGCTCTGTCGCGGTTCCTCCTTCGGTCGGTCCTAGGCGTAGGACCGGGGCGCGGGCGGCGTTCCTGGCGCCGGTCGGGTGAAGCAGGGGCAGGCGCGCAGGCTGGGCAGCAAGGTCACGCGGCGCGCTCGGCTGGGAAAAAAGAGAGGAGAGAGAAACGGAAGGGGAGAGAGGGAGAGAAAGGCGGCTAGACAAAGGGACAGGTGGGAGCGGCGGCTAGGGCAGCCAGGGAGAGGGAGGCGTGGCTAATGGGCCTAATGAGCCATATGGCCGGCTAGGGTTAGATTAGGTTTTGTTTTTTTTTTCTTTTTCTTTTTTTTTTCTATTTCCTTTTCAAATTTTGAAATACATATTTAAATAATCATAAAATTCATATTAATCAAATCAAAATTATTTATAAATAAAATATTAATTCTTGGACTAATATGTATTATATTATTTATGTGAATTTTCATTTAAGAGGAAATGCTATTTAATATCTAAAATCAATTATGAGAAATCAAAAATCATTTCAAATGCACATAAATAACAAACACTTAAAAGAAAATTTTTATTTCATTAATAACCAAATGTATTATTTTTATTTAATGATTTTTGTAGTGTCACACTGATCAACTCTATGTTGATCTCTGCCCTCCTCCTTTTATCGATTACTAGGTAGGTATAAATACTCTCCTATTACAGACTAATCTAATAAGGTCTTAGTCCTTATCCAAGGCTAGAACGGGCCAAGCTACCAGCCCATCTAGCATACATATCCCCAATTAGGATCAGTTAAGCCGGGTTAGCCCCTTGATTAGTACTCCCAGACTTGGCTCTACGCCTGTACTTAATACCGACCATAACATCTCTCGACTCCTCGAGAAATAGCTCATCCTCAAGCTGGAAGTTTAGGGTTTAGGGTTTAGGGGTTCCTAGGTTACTTCTGCCACTGAAGTCCCGAGCCATTGCACCAGCACATGCCATTCTTGGTGACATATACGTTCACGCAGAATGCGCTCTGGTGTGGGCAGCAGTCGCCCTTTGTCCATATCTGGCAGTGATGGAGTAGCTGTTGATGTATCGCCTTTGAAGGGCTTGAGTAGCCCTACATGGAAGACATCATGGATGCGAGCATCTGCTGGAAGTTGCAGGCGATAAGCCACATTGCCCACACGTTCCAGGACCTAGAATGGACCTGCATATCGTGGTCCCAGTTTGCTTTTCTTGTTGCCTACCAGTGTGTGTGCCTGACTATGAAGCAGTCGTAGCCATACCCAGTCGCCCACTTGGAATTCTAGCTCGCGATGGTGCTCATCATAGTGCCTTTTTGCATAAGCTTGTGCCTGCAGTAGTCTTTCACACACATTGAAGAGAAAAATATCCATGTCTCGTAAGAGTTCATCCACAACATCTGTGGATGCAATCCCATGTGTGTACGGTAGTAAGGCTGGGAGTGATCTTCCATACACTACTCGGAATGGTGTGGTGCGAAGAACTGAGTGAAAGGCCATGTTGTAGCAATATTCTGCCCTATGGTAACCAATCTACCCATGCTCTTGGCCTATCTCCTATCAAGCACCGAAGGTACATGGCTATAGTTTTATTGACGGCCTCAGACTGTCCATCTGTCTGGGATGGAAAGCAGTGCTCATGCAGAGTTTGACCCTAGCCATTTTGAAGAGAACTCGCCAGAAGCTGCCTGTGAAGATTGGGTCACGGTCACTGACAATGGATAGTGGAAATCCATGAAGGCAGACTATGTTGTCAAAGAAGGCTCGTGCTACTGAGGCTGCTGTGTAAGGATGTCCTAGGGCAATGAAGTGAGCATATCTGGAGAATCGATCCACCACAGTGAGTATGACTAATTTGCCATGCACCTTTGGAATTGAGAGCACCTAGATGGGGGGGGTGAATAGGTGATCCTGCAAAATTCAATACTAATAGCCACAAAACTTAGTTATTAATTTAGAACGGCTAAGTAGCTTGAAACAAGCTCTTGTGAACATAGACAATCAAAGAGAAAGCACACAAGAGACACGTGATTTTTATCCCATGGTTTGGCCAAGTAACACTTGCCTACTTCCACGTTGTGGCGTCCCAATGGACGAGGGTTGCACTCAACCCCTTTCAAGTGATCCGATGATCAACTTGAATACCACGGTTTTTCCTTTCTTAGACTTTTCCCGTTTGCGAGGAATTTCCACAACTTGGAGCCTCTCGCCCTTACAATGATGATCACAAAGAAGCACAAAAGTAAGGGAGGGGAGAGTAACACACACAAGACTCAAATCACAGCACAATCACGCACACAAGTCACAACTCGAGCTTAAAACACAACGCACGGAGTTCTCAACTCAAATGGAGCTCAAGTCACTATCTCAAAGAATCAAATGCACGAAGTTGGAGTCTTGGAGTCTTAGAATGTTTCTTGTAAGCTTGGTTAACTCATTCATGCGCCTAGGGGTCCCTTTATAGCCCCAAGGCAGCTAGGAGCCGTTAGAGACCAACAAGGAAGGCCAAAGTTGCCTTCTGTCGGGTGGCGCACCGGACAGTCCAGTGCGCCACCGGACAGTCACTGTAGACGGTTCGGTGCCGATCTCTTTCCTATTCTGGCGTAGACGACCATTGCGGATTTGTGGCAGCTGGCGCACCGGACACTGTCTGGTGCACACCGGACAGTCCAGTGCCCCCTGCCGACCGTTGGCGTGGGCCACGCGTCACCCGCGGATTACGTGGTCGACCATTGCGCTGGCGGCCGTTGGCTCACCGGACAGTCCGGTGAATTATAGCCGTACGCCGCCGATTTTTCCCGAGAGTGGTTTGTTCACCGGAGGCTGGCCTGCACCACCGGACAGTCCGGTGTGCCAAGCTGAGCTGGACTTTGGCTGTACCAAGCCAAGTCTTTTGCATTTCTTTTCTTCTCTTCTTTTCTCTGTTTCTAGCACTTAGACAATATATTTTAGTACTCAAAACAATGTACTAAGTCTAGAAACATACCTTGTTATATGATTTGCACTTCTTGCTTGTTTGGCACATAATCAACTCACTTAATATGTGTTGGACACTTAATCAACAAAACATTATAGAAATGGCCCAAAGGCACATTTCCCTTTCAATCTCCCCCTTTTTGGTGATTTATGCCAACACATCAAAAAGCAACACAAATAAGTGCAACATCGATGCAAATAAGGACTGTTGGGGGCCTTCGGCTTCCGAAGGTCCTCAAAAACATGATTTAACAATGTTTCTGGAGTATAATACATGAGCAGGTACCTTCGGGCTCGGATCAAAACCACAGTGTGAAGAAGCACAAAGAATACGAAGGTTGGCGCAGAGCCGAAGCTATGTGCAGGGGAGCTTCGGCATGATAGCAGAAAAGGAAACCGACTTAAAAAGGAAAAGGCTATTCAGACCTCGATGGGTTACTATAGAGCCATTAGCATATGTAAAGGGCATGGGTGTAATTTTACATGGGCTGCGTCCCGTGCCTATAAATAGATGAACAGTGCTCCCGTACTGTTCACGCTGACTTGGCATTTGCTTTTGCGTCACGCTTGTACTTTCACCTTCTTCCAAGCCGAAGGTACATCTGTAATTTGATATCATTTCTATTTTTCCATAATAATAAAATAGAAATGAGTTAATTATAATATATAATTGTTTATGTTATCTCTTATACTTCATATGATTCCTTCTTCATCATTACATATTGTGCTGATGAAGGTATGTCCTTCATAACCTTCGTCCGAAAATCATTATATCCCAAGGGAAATAATGCTTCGAAGGACGAAGGACTCTAACGTTTAACATCTTTTGTGTTGCCTTGTTCTTAGCTCATAGCATTTGAGAACAAGTCCCCAACATTGGCGCCCACCTCCGGTGAACTCTTTTGGACCACCTTCGGCAAGCATTGACCTTCGTCATGCCACCGAAGAAAGCTTCAGCGACAGGGGCTGCCGCTCTGCAGCCGCTTGACCCAAACCAGGAGACCTTTTCTCTTCAAGAGGCCCGAAGCCAGAAGAGGAAGGCCACTAGTCCAACACCCCAGGAGGACAAGTTGGACCAAGAAATCAGGAATATGGAGATGCTTCATCAACAAGTACAAAGGAAGAAGGAGAAGATGGCTCGACTAGCCGACCTTCAGAGGCAGATTGACGAAGCTACTGAAGAAGTACGCCATCTTGCTCAAGATGAGCAAGAGCGAAGGCCTCAACATAGGGAGCTTCATCAAGAAGGCTTCTTCAACGAGGATGAATGGTACGAGGATTTCCATCATGGAAATTTTGCTTTTGATGATGCTTCTCCTCTATCAGCAGAACTGCAGGCTACACCTTGGCCCCCATCTTACAAGCCACCCCAGCTCCCCATGTATGACGGGCACTCAGATTCGTAGCAGTTTCTGATGAGCTACGAAGCAACTATATCTTCATATGGAGGCAATACCACAGTCATGGCGAAATCTTTCGTCATGGCAGTCAAGAATGTTGCGCAAACCTGGTACTCCTCTCTTCGGCCAGGAACAATCACATCATGGCAGAAGCTAAAGGACATGTTGATCACTAGTTTCCAAGGGTTTCAGACGAAGCCAGTCACAGCTCAGGCTCGGTTTCAATGCACACAAGATCACGAGGAGTATCTCCAGGCATACGTCCGAAGGTTCTTGCGTTTGAGAGCACAAGCGCCTATAGTGCCCAATGAAATTGTCATTGAGGCCATGATCAAGGGGCTTCGTCCAGGACCTACTGCCCAGTATTTTGCTAGAAAGCCTCCATAGACTTTGGAGAAGCTGCTTCAAAAGATGGATGAATACATCCGCACTGATAATGACTTTCGTCAAAGAAGGGAGGAGGCCTACAGGTTCTCTGAGATGACTAGGGGCTTCGAAGGGAGAATCCACCCAAGGCATGTCAGATCAATCCACTCTACCCAGAATGACGACAGAGGAAGTCAGCAACAGAGGCCACAATATTCCTCGCAAGCTTCGGGGCACCAACAAAGCCATCTTCGTCCGCCAGCTCCAAGGGGTAGAGGCGCTAGGGGCTTCGGAGGAAGATTTGGGGATCAGCCCAGAAAAATTTATTGCTTATTCTGTGGTGAGGACAAGGGCCATACTACAAGGATGTGCCATGTCACTATTCAGAAACAGAAGGAAATAGCAGAAGCTGCAGCTCAGTAGAATCAGCCGAAGCAGGTCTTGCATACTGCTTCATATCACTCACCCTACATACCAGAGTATGTGGGTAACCATCCTGTAGCGTCTGTTGCTTCGGCTAGTCAGCCATAGGCATCCTGGCCACAGCCTCCACCTCCGCCACCACTACAACCTGCATATTCACGCGACCAACAGCCAGAAGGGAGTCAGCAGACCCATCAGCAGAGAGACTTCAGGGAGGAGTCTGAAGCTCGCACAGTCAACAGTACTGTGCCAGAGTCGAAGCATATCTACTAAGAGATATCCTACCCCTGAATCAGTTTTTACATTCATTGTCATCCTCTTTCTTACTAAGGAACAGTTGTTGAAAACTTAGTTTTCTTGTCGTTTTCAATTCCTTGTAATAGCTTCGTTTTTGCCATAGTGAAAATATATCTTCTCCATAGACTTACGGAGTCCAAAAAGTCACCGAGGCACAAAAAGCCGTTCCTAAGTCACAAGTATCTTCGAAGCTACAAAAAGTCGTTCTACTAAACGCAGCGTAAGTTTGCCGAAGCTACAAAAAGTTGTTCCTAAGGGAGCGCAGTGTAAGTTTTCTGCTCAAAAGTCATTCCAAAGGGAATGCAGAGCCAAATACCGCCGAAATATAAGGCGAAGCGCGAAAAGTCAATGCGAATACCGCCTATCGGCGTTTCGACCCGGGGGGGGGGGGGGGTCCCTGGACCGACGAGTAAATTGTCGCTGCGTGTCCCTGCCCAGATGGGTTGGCGCGGGATGGAACACAAGATGTGGGACAAGCCTTGTATTATCCTGCACCAGGGGTGTCGCTCGTAGTAGGGGTTACAAGCGCGTCGCGTGAGGGAGAGACAGAGGGGGACACAGAGCTCGTCCGCCGCTTCCCTCGCGCGAACCCGAACCTCCCTTCAGGGTGGCCCTGGACTCCCCTTTTATAGAGGCAAGGAGAGAGTCCAGGTGTACAATGGGGGGCGTAGCTATGCGCTAACGTGTCCGACAGTGGAGTGCCTAAGCCTTGTGTACATGCCAACGTGGCCGTCGGGGGAGAGCTTGGGCGCTGTACATGTGATGGCGTGGTCGCCGGAGGAGCGTCTGAGTCCTGTAGGAGCACAGCTGGCAGCGCGACGAGGACCCTACTAACGTCTCCTTGCTGTCGTAAGGGGCTGAGAGCCACCGGCGTCATGGCACACGCGGGGCACCATCATTACCCGTCGCCGGGGTAAGCCAGATGGGACGCCGGTCTTGTTCCTTGTAGCCTGAGTAGGCTAGGAGTAGGGGAATGATGCATCCTCTATCAGCACGGTCAGTCTGAGCCCAGGGTCGGTTGAGGCGGAGACTTCTCTTGTGGCTGAGGCTGGGGTCGGGCGAGGACGCGATTCCTCCCGAGACCGGGGTCGAGGCCGAGTCTAGGGGTCAGGCGAGGCAGAGACCTCGCGGAGCTTCCTGTTGCGCCCGAGGCTTGAGCTTGGTGGTTGATCGTGACCTGTTGTCAGTCGTTGCCGGGGTGGCCGACACGGCAGTCGGAGCGGAGCGAGCGGTGCTGTTTTCCTGTCATATCGGACAGTAAAGAGGAGGGGCGAAGTGACTGCGGTCACTTCGGCCTGGCCGACTGAGGCGCGTGTGTCAGGATATGTCATCAGGCATCCCCCGCATTTAATGCGCCTGCGAAGCGATCGGTTGGTGAGGCGGTATGGCCAAGGTTGCTTTACAACGAAGCCTGCCCGAGCCGGGCCTCGGGAGAGCCGAGGGGGCGCCTACCGTCTGAGGAGGCCCTCAGGCGAGGTGTGAATTCGTCTGGGACCACTGTTCCAACCCGAGGCTGGGCTCGGGTAAGATCGCGTCCTTCGGGTAGACGAAGTCTTGGCTTGAACCGCACCCGTCAGTTGGTCTGAGGGTGTTAACCAGCCGTGATTAGGAGCGTTGGGGGTACCCCTAATTATGGTACCCGACAGTAGCCCCCGAGCCTCGAAGGGAGTGATGGTTCTCGCTTGGAGGCTTTTGCCATGTTTTCGGTGAGGGGACCGGCCTTTCTCGGTTTTTTGTCTTGTTCAGGTGGGTGCGCGCGAGCACACCCGTCGGGTGTAGCCCCCGAGGCCTCGGAGGAGTGGTTTGACTCCTCTGAGGTCTGAATGCTTTTCGTGGTGCTTCGGCCGGTCTGGTCGTTCCCTCTTGCGGCCTGGCAGTAGCCCGGGTGCGTGGTCGGGTTCCAAGTTATCAGGCTGGTTCGTTGACGCTGTCAACAGTTTTGGCCGTAGCCGGGTGCGAGAGCAGCCCCCGAGCCTCTGCACGGAGCGAGAGGACGATCAAGGACTTTCCCGACTTTTATTATACGCCCCTGCGTCGTCTTTCCGCAAGGAGGAGGGGGGGGGGGAAGCGCCATGTTGCCCTCGGAGGGCGCCGAACATGGTGTTTCCAGTGAGCTGCTAATGGGTGATCCGAGTGGACCCCGTGCCCCGTTCGTTAGGGGTCGGCTGTGGCCCGGAGGCGCGCTCCAAAAGTACCTGCGGGTGATTCGCCGGACCCAGACCCCTTCGACAGGGTCCGAGGGCTCGATGCCTCCCTCCGGTGGGATTCCGTTACAAATCGTTCCCGTCGGTCTCGGAAATGTCCTAGGGTACCTCAGGAGCGTAGCCCAAGCCTTGGTTATGTATCGAACGTACCCAGAGTCATCCCTCACTCTGCATGCTCTGGGGCGACTGTCGAACCCTTCCGAGGGGCCAGCCTACGAACCCCTGATCAGTAGTGGGCACGGAGCCTGGGCGCTCTAGGGCGGCTGTCGAACCCTTCCGAGGGGCCAGCCTTTGAACCCCTGATCAGTAGGAGGGCTCGGGGCCCGCTTCCTTCGCCGGGAAGGATCCTTTCCACAACGTCCCCTTTCCCGGTCCCTATGGCAAGAGAGAGAGAGAGAGAGGAGGAGGGGAAGGATATGAATTTTAAATAAAGTGGCGCACCTTTTTTGACGCGGTCATTATGGCGAAGACGAAGCGACGCCTGCCTCGCCTGTCAGAGGTGTTGCCTGCTCTGTTGGGGAGTTGATGCGACGGGACGAGTGATTCGCGTGGCGCCCGTTGCGCGTGCGAGCCGTTCGAGGAACGGGGCACGGGCGCGTCGTCTTCACGCCATGAGGGAGGGCTCTCCCGTTGCTTCAGGAGGGGACGCGAGCCTGCAGGCGGCTTGACTGCTGCCTCCGTTCGTCTGCCGTTGCAGTTACTGCCAGCCCACTTTTGACCATGCCAACCGTCTTGCCTACCCTGCGGATGATCGACCCGTGGCCATCGCCTTTAATTGGCACTGTTGGGTCATGCGCAGGGGTACCTTGAGTCGCGGTACTGGTCCCGCAGTCGAGGAGGCACAGCATTGGCGTGAGTGGCGGTGGAGCTTCTTGCACGTCGTAACCGGCGCACCGGTTACATGACATGCGGGCCCGCTTCCTTTGCGCTGGTCCACCGGATGTAGACGGAGCCGAAGGGGCGCACAGTTGTGGTGCAGTTGGACGCTTGTCGTGTGGCAGTCCACCCTTTCGACCACCGGTTTCTGCGAAGATGGGAGAGTGCTTGTAACCGCGGGACGGTTACATGCCTTGCGTGCGGCGGTTCGCCTTCTTCGTGCTTCGGTTCAGCTCGTATGACGTGTGGGTCCCAGCCCCCGTGTCATGGGGGGAGAACCCTGGAGGTTGTTAGTGGGGACTTCGCCCGTGACACTAAGGGGTGCAAGCGAGGAGGTCTGCCTATAAAAGGGGGAAATGATCCCCTGGGCAGTGGCCATGCCTTCGTCCTCCCCTCATGCCTTACGCCCTTCCGCCTTTTGAGCCCCCGGATGGGGTGCCCCAGCGTCGCCTTGCTCTTGCTATCGTTGGAGGAGCGCGACCTCATGGAGATCGCTACCTTTTAGCCATCTTTCGGCTTCAAGGATTTTCGTCGTGCAACCCGGCTGCATTCCCTCACCAATGGGTAGTTTGGTGGGGAGAAGCAAGCCGGGCTGCGGCCTCTGCCCCGCCCTCAGCTTCAAGGATCTTCGTCATCCTTGCTGAGGCGGAGGGAGCGCTGAGTGGGGGGTTGCCTCTGCGTGGGCCGGTAACCCTTTTCTTCCCCCAGTGTTTGGGGGAGAAAGGCATCCTCCAGCCCTGTGGAGGCTTCCTCCAGCCATGCGGGGGAAGGCGAACTGCTGCTTCCTAGATAGGGTGCAGCTTTCCATCCTTCATCTGGGCGGCGGTTGTGCCGTGCACGGGCCGGCCGCGTCCAGGTCTTCCTCGCGCCGTTAGCCGCGCCAGAGGGTTGCCCAGCACGTCGCGCGCCGCGAGGGCGATGCTCGTGTTCTGGGGCGGCCTCGGCGGGGGCAGGAGTGAGGACCTGCCGGTGCACTTTGGGGCGGCCGGCGCTCGCTGGTGCGGTGTTGGTGGACAGGTGGACGCCGCCGTCGGTGTTGTGGTGGCAGCAGTCGGAGAAGGTTTCTCCGCTGACGAGATCGTCGGTGCCAGCTGCGCACCGGGCCTCCGGCTCTTTGGCTTTAATGGCTGGTTCTCATCCTCCCGTGAGGGGATACAAACGAGAGCCTTCCATCAGTGGCGTTCGCCCTGGGGCCATCGCCGCTGTCGTAGAGGTCGCCGGCGAGCCACCCAGAGCTCGTCATCCCGCAGGCCCTACGATGTGGGGGGTTGTTCGTACCCACGGGAACGGAACCGGAGTCCCGTTTGTAATGGCACCTTGAGCGCCAGTGTATGTTCATTGTGGCTGTCGAGGCCTGAACATTTGGGTATTCGAGAATGAAGCTATGTGTCTTCCTCATTCTGAGTGCTGGGACTTGTCTGTTGGTTGGCCGAACCGCTTAACCGAGCGTCGGTCGCCTTTCACGGAAGGTGACGAGTGAGGTGTCCGTATCCCGGAGGCGTAGGAGTCCCTCGGCTCTGTCGGCCTTGCCGCTCTAGGCTTCCCTTGCTCAGTTTTTGGAACCCTCGGCTGCTCTGCGATGAGCCAGAGCCAGAGGCAGCGGTGTTAGCGCGGACAGACGCGGAGTCAGCTCGGAAAGAGACTTCATCGGCTCGAAAGACGGCGGCTTCCCGGGTCGAAGAAGGTGTGGCAGCAGCTAGTGGAGCTTGGCCAAAATATCTGCTGGCTCGGTGCTGGCGCCCTCCCTTAGGTGGAGGTCCTTTTGCCCGGGTCGCCGTCCGAGGCCGGGCCTGGTTCCGCCGAGGGTGGAATCAACGCCGAGGGTGTTGCTGCTCCCCCTGCCGATGCCAGAACCTACAGGAACAGTTTGTCTGTAGCATGCGCATGCTTTTTTGCGGCCGCCGAGGCCTAAACACTTTATCGTCGTGTTTAAGAAGCTGCGTCTTCTCTCCTCTTGTTTCGAGCATCACGACTTGTCTGTCAATGGCAGAATCGTTTATCCGAACGAGAGTTACTTTTCTCGGAAGGTGATGAGTGAGGTAGCCGTATCCTGGAGGCGTAGGAGTCCCTCGGCTCGGTCGACCTTGCCACTTACATGCGCTCTCATTCAGTCGAAGGATTCCATTATTGGGACAGTCGAGAAGGCGTGAAAGTCGTTTTCTACCCGAGAGTTAGGACTTGTTCGGTAGCAGATCGCTTATCCGAGCGTGAGTTACTTCTCGCGGAAGGTGATGAGTGAGGTATCCGTATCCCAGAGGCGTAGGAGTTCCTCGGCTCGGTCGGCCTTGCCGCTTACGTGCACTCTCGTCGTTCTCAGGATCCCGCTATCAATACGGAAGTCGAAAGCACAAAGGTTGTTTTGGTAGAAAATTTTTCCGAGGAAAATTTTGACGCAGAGGGGGTTCCCTCTTCTAGCCCCCAAGGGAGGGTCAGGCTTTGCTGAGGCAAGGCCGACCCTTCCTTGATGGTTAGACTTTGTGTACGTAAATGAGGTACATGAACGATTTAAAACATCTTAAGGGTAGAAGCGACGTAGCTGTTGGATGTTCCAAGCGTTGCTGTAGACCTTGCCTTGGTCGTTGGCCCGCTTGTATGTTCCGGGCTTCAAGATCTTGGCGATGATGAAGGGCCCTTCCCAGGGAGGAGTGAGCTTGTGGCGCCCTCGGGCATCCTGTCGCAGGCGGAGCACCAAGTCTCCCACTTGGAAGCCTCGAGCCCGAACGCTTCGGGCATGGTAGCGCCGCAGCGACTGCTGGTACCATGCCGAATGTAGTAAGGCGACGTCCCGAGCCTCCTCGAGTTGGTCCAGCGCGTCTTCTCGACTGGTCTGGTTGCTTCGGTCGTCGTACGCCTTGGTCCTCGGGGAGCCATATTCTAAGTCCATGGGGAGGACGGCCTCGGCCCCATAGACTAGAAAGAACAGCGTAAAACTCGTGGCGCGGCTCGGCGTCGTCCTCAGACTCCAGACTACCGAGGGTAGCTCTTTCATCCACCGCTTGCCGAACTTGTTGAGGTCGTTGTAGATCCTTGGTTTGAGCCCCTGCAGAATCATACTGTTGGCACGCTCCACCTGCCCATTCGTCATGGGATGAGCTACGACGGCCTAGTCCACACGGATGTGGTGGTCGTCGCAGAAGTCCAGGAACTTTTTTCTGGTGAACTGCGTGTCATTGTCGGTGATGATTGAGTTTGGGACCCCAAGCCGATGAATAATGTTGGTGAAGAATGCCACTGCCTGCTCGGACCTGATGCTGTCTGGGGGTCGGACCTTGATCCACTTGGAGAATTTGTCGATAGCGACCAGCAGGTGCGTGAAGCCCCCGGGTGCCTTCTGCAAGGGTCCGACGAGGTCCAGACCCCACACCGCAAATGGCCAGGTGATGGGTATCGTCTGCAAGGCCTGAGCGGGCAGATGCATCTGCTTTGCGTAGAATTGACACCCCCGGCAGGAGCGCACAATCCTAGCGGCATCGGCCAGTAGAAACCTTGTCGAAAGGCATTCCCCACGAGGGCTCAAGGCGTTGCATGGCGGCCGCAAGCCCCCGAGTGTATTTCTTGCAACAGCTCTTGTCCTTGGGCGATGGATATGCATCGTTGAAGGATGCCCAAGGGGCTGCGGTCGTAGAGCTCTTTTTCATCACCCAGTAGGACAAATGACTTGGCGCGCCGAGCCAGCCGCCGAGCTTTGGTCTTGTCGATGGGAAGCTCTCCTCGAAGGAGATATTCCTGGTACGGGGCCTGCCAGTTCGGATCTGGCGTGACCCCATTCTGTTCCTCTTCGACAGGCAAGGCCTCTTCCTCGATGACCGAGGGTGCCTCAGGTGCCGCCGAGGGTACCTCGGGCTCGGCCGAGGGTGCCTCGGGATGGGCCGAGGCTTCCTTAGGTTGGGCCGAGGCTTCCTCAGGCTCGGGCGCGTCGTCGATCTTGACGGATGGTTGATGCAGGTCTCTAGGAAAGACGTCGGGGGGAACTGTCGTTCGCCCCGAGGCTATTTTCGCCAGCTCGTCCGCAGTCTCGTTGTACCGTCGAGCGATGTGGTTGAGCTCTAGCCCGTAGAACTTGTTCTCTAGGCGCCGGACTTCGTCGCAGTAGGCTTCCATCCTCCGGTCACGGCAGTGAGAGTTCTTCATGACTTGGTCAATGACAAGCTGCGAGTCGCCTCGAGCGTCAAGGCGTCGGACCCCTAGCTCGATGGCGATGCGTATCCCGTTAACCAGTGCTTCGTACTCGGCCACATTGTTTGACGCCAGAAAATGGAGGCGAATGACGTAGCGGAGATGCTTTCCGAGGGGTGAAACGAAGAGCAGGCCAGCGCCCGCTCCTGTTTTCATGAGTGACCCATCAAAGTACATGGTCCAGAGCTCGGGCTGGATTGGAGTTGTAGATAACTGGGTGTCAGTCCACTCAACCAGGAAGTCTGCCAAGACCTGGGATTTTATGGCCTTCCGAGGAGCGAATGATAGCATTTCGCCCATAAGCTCCACCGCCCACTTTGCTATCCTACCCAAGGCCTCGCGGCACTAGATGATCTCCCCCAGGGGGAAGGATGACACCACAGTTACCGGATGAGACTCGAAGTAGTGTCGCAACTTTCGTCGTGTCAGGATCACTGCGTAGAGCAGCTTCTGGATCTGTGGGTAGCGAGCTTTGGTCTCGGAAAGTACTTCACTGATGAAGTAGACTGGCCTTTGGACGGGCAGTGCATGCCCTTCTTCTCGTCTCTCGACTACGATCGCGGCGCTGACCACCTGAGTAGTCGCGGCTACGTAGATCAAGAGGGCTTCTCCTGCGGCAGGGGGCACCAGGATGGGTGTTTTCGTAAGGAGCGCCTTAAGGTTTTCGAGAGCTTCCTCGGCCTCGGGGGTCCAAGTGAAGCACTCGGCCTTCCTTAAGAGGCGGTACAGAGGCAAGCCTTTCTTGCCAAGGCGTGAGATGAAGCAGCTTAGAGCCGCAAGGCATCCCATGACCCTCTGTACTCCTTTCAAATCTTTGATCGGTCCCATGCTGGTGATGGCCGCGATTTTCTTCGGGTTGGCCTCGATGCCTCGCTCGGAGACGATGAACCCAAGGAGCATGCCTCGGGGGACTCCAAAGACACACTTCTCGGGATTGAGTTTCACGCCTTTCGCTCTCAAACACTTGAATGTCGTTTCAAGGTCAGAGAGGAGGTCGGAGGCTCTCTTCGTCTTGACAACGATGTCGTCGACGTAAGCCTCGACCGTTCTGCCGATGTGTTCTCCGAACACGTGGTTCATGCACCTCTGGTAAGTGGCGCCTGCATTCCTCAACCCAAATGGCATTGTGGTGTAACAGTACATGCCAAAAGGTGTGATGAAAGAAGTCGCGAGCTGATCGGACTCTTTCATCTTGATTTGGTGATAGCCTGAGTAGGCATTAAGGAACGACAGGGTTTCGCACCCAGCTGTGGAGTCCATGATTTGATCGATGCGAGGTAGAGGGTAGGGAACTTTTGGACATGCTTTGTTTAGACCAGTATAGTCTACACACATCCTCCACTTCCCATCCTTCTTCCTTACGAGAACAGGGTTAGCTAACCATTCGGGATGGAATACCTCTTTGATGAACCCTGCCGCGAGTAGCTTGTGGATCTCCTCGCCTATGGCCCTGCGCTTTTCTTTGTCGAAATGGCACAGGGCTTGCTTCACGGGTCGGGCTCCAGCTCTGACATCCAGTGAGTGCTCGGCGACATCCCTCCGTATGCCGGGCATGTCCGAGGGACTCCACGCAAAGACTTCAGCGTTTGCGCGGAGAAAGTCGACAAGCACTGCTTCCTATTTGGGGTCGAGCTCGGAGCCGATCCGAACTTGCTTGCTGGCATCGTTGCTGGGGTCGAGAGAGACGGACTTGACTGCCTCAACTGGTTCGAAGTTGCCGGCGTGCCGCTTCGTGTCGGGCGCCTCCTTGGAGAGGCGTTCAAGGTCGGCGATGAGGGCCTCAGATTCGGTGAGTGCCTCGGCGTACTCCACGCATTCCACGTCGCATTCGTACACGTGGCGGTACGTGGATCCGACAGTGATGACCCCATTCGGGCCCGACATCTTGAGCTTGAGGTAGGTGTAGTTGGGGACGGCCATGAACTTGGCGTAGCATGGTCTTACCAACACCGCATGGTAGGTTCCTCGGAACCCGACGACCTCAAAGGTGAGAGCTTCCCTTCGGAAGTTTAGGGGAGTTCCGAAGCAGACAGGTAAGTCGATCCGTCCGAGGGGTTGGATTCGCTTCCCGGGCGCGATCCCGTGGAAGGGTGCCGCACCGGCCCGGACTTCGGATCGATCAACCCCTAAGAGTTCCAGGGTCTCGGCGTAGATGATGTTAAGGCTGCTGCCTCCATCCATGAGGACCTTGGAGAGCCTAACGTTACCGATGATCGGATCGACGACGAGCGGGTACCTTCCCGGGCTCGACACGAAGTCGGGGTGGTTGCCTTGGTCGAAGGTGATAGGCTTGTCGGACCAGTCTAGGTAGACTGGCGCTGCCACTTCACCAAGCAGACTTCCCGGCACTCCTGCTTGCGGTGCCGAGCCAAGGCGTTCGCCGCCTGCCCGCTGTAGATCATGAAGCAGTTATGTACTTCCGGGAATCCCTCTTCCTTGTCGCCCTCCTTCTTGTCGTTGTCATGGCCCTTGCCATCCTCCACCGGGGCCCGGTCTTATGGAAGTGGCGTCGAAGCATGATACATTCCTCGAGGGTGTGCATGACGGGCCCCTGGTGATAGGGGCACGGCTCTTTGAGCAACTTGTCGAACGCACCGGCCCCTCCAGGTGGTTTCCGAGGGTTCCTGTGCTCGGTCGCTGTGACGAGATTCGCGTCTGCGGCGTCGCGCTTCGCTCGCGACTTGTTTTTGGTCTTCTTCTTCGCACCCCGCTAGGCGGACGTCTCAGGGGCGTCTGTCTTCGGCTCGACCTGAGGCTGCTTGTCCTTCCGGAAGATGGCTTCGACCGCCTCTTGACCCGAGGCGAACTTGGTGGCGACGTCCATCAGTTCGCTCGCGCGGGTGGGAGTCTTGCGCCCCAGTTTGCTCACCAGGTCCCGGCAAGTGGTGCCGGCAAGGAAAGCCCCGATGACATCCGAGTCGGTAACGTTGGGCAGCTCGGTGCGCTGCTTCGAAAACCGTCGGATGTACTCTCGGAGAGACTCCCCTGGCTGCTGGCGGCAGCTTCGGAGGTCCCACGAGTTCCCAGGGCGCACATATGTGCCTTGGAAGTTCCCCGCGAAAGCTTTGACCAGATCGTCCCAGTCGGAGATCTGCGCAGGAGGCAGATGCTCCAGCAAGGCTCGGGCGGCGTCGGAGAGGAAAAGGGGTAGATTACGGATGATGAGGTTGTCATCATCCGCCCCTCCCAACTGGCAGGCCAGTCAGTAGTCCGTGAGCCACAGCTCCGGCCTCGTCTCCCCCGAGTACTTGGTGATAGTAGTCGGGGCTCGGAAACGGGCAAGGAACAGTGCTCATCGTATGGCCCGGCTGAAGACTCGCGGGCTGGGTGGTTCGGGTGAAGGACTGCGGTCCTCCTCGAATTGCAACGTTCCCGGCGCCTAGGATGGTAGCCTTGAAAGTCACCTAGAGGGGGGTGAATAGGGCGAAACTGAAATTTACAAAATTAATCACAACTACAAGCCGGGTTAGCGTTAGAAATAATAATGAGACCGAGAGAGAGGGCGCAAAACAAATCACAAGCGAATGAAGAGTGTGACACGCGGATTTGTTTTACCGAGGTTCGGTTCTCGCAAACCTACTCCCCGTTGAGGAGGTCACAAAGGCCGGGTCTTTTTCAACCCTTTCCCTCTCTCAAACGGTCCCTCGGACCGAGTGAGCTTCTCTTCTCAAATCAAACCGGGAACAAAACTTCCCCGCAAGGACCACCACACAATTGGTGTCTCTTGCCTCGGTTACAATGGAGTTTTGATCACAAGAACAAGTGAGAAAGAAAGAAGCAATCCAAGTGCAAGAGCTCAAAAGAACACGACAAATCTCTCTCGCTAATCGCTAAAGCCTTGTGTGGAATTGGAGAGGATTTGATTACTTGAGTGTGTCTAGAATTGAAAGCCTAGCTCTTTTAAGTGGTTGGAAGGTTTAAAACTTGGATATCTTGAATGTGGGGTGGTTGGGGGTATTTATAGCCCCAACCACCAAACTAGCCGTTTGGGTGGAGGCTGTCTGTCGCATGGTGCACCGGACAGTCCGGTGCACACCGGACATGTCCGGTGCGCCAGCCACGTCATCCGAACGTTAGGGTTCCGACCGTTGGAGCTCTGACGCTGGGCCTGCCTGGATGACCGGTGGCGCACCGGACATGTACTGTAGAGTGTTCGGTGCGCCAGCATGGCGTGCCTGACTTCTGCGTGCGCTGGCGCGCATTCAATGCGCCTGCAGGTAGCCGTTGGCGCCGAAGTAGCAGTTGCTTCGTTGTCACACCGGACAGTCCGGTGTACACCGGACATGTCCGGTGAATTATAGCGTACTAGCCGTTGCGATTTCCCGAAGCTGGCGAGTTCAGAGACGCTTCATTCTTGGAGCACCGGACACTATCCGGTGTACACCGGACAGTCCGGTGAATTATAGCGCGGCGCCTCTGAAAATTCCCGAAGGTGAGGAGTTCAGCGTCGACTCCCCTGGTGCACCGAACACTGTCCGGTGGTGCACCGGACAGTCCGGTGCGCCCGACTAGGGTTCCTTAGGTTGTCCCTTTACTCCTTTGTTTGAACCCTTTCTCTTGATCTTTTTATTGGCTTATGGTGAACCTTTGGTACCTGTAGAACTTATAAACTTGGGCAAACTAGTTAGTCCAATTATTTGTGTTGGGCAATTCAACCACCAAAATCAATTAGGAATATAGGTGTAAGCCTAATTCCCTTTCAATCTCCCCCTTTTTGGTGATTGATGCCAACACAAACCAAAGCAAATATAGAAGTGCGGAATTTGAACTAGTTTGCATATGCAAGTGCAAAGGTTACTTAGAATTGAGCTAATAAATATTACTTACTAGATATGCATGGATTGTTTCTTTATTTTTAACATTTTGGACCACGCTTGCACCACAAGTTTTGTTTTTGCAAATTCTTTTTGTAAATCCTTTTCAAAGTCTTTTTGCAAATAGTCAAAGGTAAATGAATAAGATTTTGAGAAGCATTTTCAAGATTTGAAATTTTCTCCCTTTGTCTTAAAATGCTTTTCCTTTGACTAAAACAAAACTCCCCCTCAAATAAATTCTCCTCTTAGTGTTCAAGAGGGTTTTAAGATATTAATTTTGAAAATATTACTTTCTCCCCCTTTTGAACACAATAAGATACCAATTTGAAAATCACCAATTGAAAATCATTAGTTTTAAAATTAGGGTGGTGGTGCGGTCCTTTTGCTTTGGGCTCATACTTTCTCCCCCTTTGGCATGAATCGCCAAAAACGGATATTTAGAATGAGATATAAGCCCTTTGCTAACTATTTTCTCCCCTTTGGCAAATAAAACATATGAGTGAAGATTATACCAAAAACGAAGAATTGCTTGGAGCGACGGCGAAGGATGAGTGATAGAGTGGAGTGGAAGCCTTTGTCTTCGCCGAAGACTCCAATTCCCTTTCAATATATACCTATGACTTGGTTTGAAATACACTTGAAAACACATTAGTCATAGCATATATAAAAGAGACATGATCAAAGGTATACTTAAGAGCTATGTGTGCAAATTAGCAAAAGAAATTCCGAGAATCAAGAATATTGAGCTCATGCCTAAGTTTGGTAAAAGTTTGTTCATCTAGTGGCTTGGTAAAGATATCGGCTAATTGATCTTTAGTATTAATGTATGCAATCTCGATATCCCCCTTTTGTTGGTGATCCCTAAGAAAATGATACCGAATGGCTATGTGTTTTGTAACACCCCTGGTGTTACTATAACTAAAACTTGAGCATGGCATCATAAGCATTGGCATTGCATATGTTTGACACACCTAGAGTGCATTCACTAGGCAAAAATTTCAAACAAGTTGTATTGTTTTAATGTTTTACAAATAGGACCCTGGTTAAAGGATTTAACCCTAAATAGTGGTTAAAGGGGTAAAACTTAACCCAAGTTAAGAAAACCTAAAGACTTTAGGATAAAAGTCATAAAATGACTCCAAGAACAAACTTGAATTCCTTTTATACCCCTGGGATACCAGAAACCCTAATTGGAACCCTGGGAAACCCTAAAACCAAACCCTAGGGACTTAAGTGCAAAATTAGTCCACTTTTGGGCTAAAGTGCAAAAACCAAGTCAAATAAGTGTTTCAAGTCAATTGGATCACAAATATGTGGACTTGAAGGCCAAACCCTAAGTTTTGGACTTAAATGCAAAATGGACCTCATTTGAGTTTTGTTCTAAGTCTGAAAAACAGTGAATGGGCTCAACTTTGGGGCTTTGTAATTTACAAAGTATAGGGTTTTTGCCCTAGGTCACCACATCAAAGTTGAAGCCTAATCATAGGGGAACAACTTTGCTAAAGAGTGTGAGATTAGTTGTTATGAGAAATTTAGAGAAAAACCCCATCAAAGTTCGACTGTCAGGTTGTTTTGAACTGAAATTCTGTTTAGCAGTGAACTGACATCAACTTCTAGCTCAGATTCAAGCATGATCCAGTGCTCAAATATGTTCAAGTCCTATAGTCGAATTGTAGATGGTATATTGCTCTACAATTTTGTTTAAGAAAGGCAATCGAGTTGCTGCACAAAATTGGAAGTTATGGGCTCTGGAAACTGGACTGTCAGTCGCTCTGAACCGGTATTCCCATGGTACAGTGACCGCTTAACTGAAGAAGATCGGGTTCGTCCTCACCGCCGGTAGCCGCCGCCGTTGATCGCGACTCGTCACGATTCGTGCTCGGTGGTCTTTGGATAAGCACTGCCGATACGTGTCCTCAACGCCGGTGAGCTGGAAGTCACCCCGCTCGGCCACGGCACATTTCCCCCCCCCCTGGCTCACCGCCCGCGGTAAGTACTCGCCGTCGACCGCCGCCTCTCGGCCGGGTGCCGCGTGGCTCTACACTTTCACCGTGTCGCCATGACCTTCTCTGAACCCTCCGTAGCTCACCGGAGTTACTGCCACGCTATGGGACACGTACTCCGTGCGCCGAGCTTCTTCCTCCCATCCGGCCGCCAGCGCAATTGCTCAAATTGATCGCCGCCGCCCATGAACTCTATAAATTGAAGCCACCACCCGCTCCGTATGGTAGTCAAGTACTTCGACGTCCAGTATTGCTCCCAGTGGTTCACCGACGAGCCTCAATTTCACGTTTCCCCCAAATCCACCCAAAACACCGCAAGAACTTAGCTCACCGTAGCCAGCTCGTTCTGGTACGTCGCTATTCAATTCATGTATTGTTTTCGTGTCCCTCCATGCTTGTGAAGCTCTCGGTGGCGTCCAGTTGCTCAGTCCGGCCATGGTTGTATGGGAACGTGAGCTCGACGCCCCGGTTTCCGCCCTGAGCGTGGGCAGAACATTTTCTTGGAGCGCCACTTGAAATTGTAGATCGTTCTTAGGTCACCTTAGATCCGTAAAGCCTCTCCGACCGTTAGCTTGAACAATCGTCGCCGGTCATGGCCGGTACGGACCTTGTCCGTGACGAACGGGAGCGTGGCGTGTTCAGGGGCAATCGCGGGGAAGAAATAGAACCTTGAGGGCATTTGTGCAAACCGTCAGTGACTCAACACAATAGTAAAAGGACCTAGTTCTGTTTAGCCAGAAGCGCGAGGCCCTTTCTGCAAAATTGCCTGGGCGCGGACGCGCGCGCGCGGGCGCGAGCGCGCTGTTCTCCCTGGACCTGGGCTTGTTGGGCCAGAATCAGCCCAGTACTGTTCCTAGTTTTTCTTTTTTCTTTTTCAGCAGGACTTTGAAAAACTGTAGAAAATGGTAGGAAAATCCTAAAAATATGAGACCAATTTTCCTAGGCTTGTTATTTTCCATAGTATTTAATAAAAATAGTTTTATGATTTTTAGTTTGAATAGGGAATTTTAGGATATTTAAAACAGCCTAAACCAATGGTTCTGGATTTTTAGAAAATAAATAATAAGTCCAAAATTCCCCAAACTTTTTATGTGAGCTTTTCACATTATTTAGAAGCCATGGGTAGAGTTTGGTTTGATTTGAACCTTGTTTGATCACTAAACCCAAAACCACCCCCCTGCTCCATGAACTCCTTTACTGACTCCGGAAACCCTAGGTTCTCGGAGTACCGTGAAGGAAAGTTGTACTCAAGACATAAATAATAAGTTTATGTTATCTTTGCATCCTCATGAGCATTCCATGACATCCATTCTTATGCATGTATATGGTTATATTAGAGCATGAAGAAGAAGAAGAGGTTTCTGAAGAAGGGATACCACCCACCTCTGATCCCCAGGCAGACAACTGCTTTTATTTTGATATATGTGGATCCGAGCAAGACACACCTGATAACAAAGGCAAGCCCCGGTGCATGCAACCCCTTTCCTTGTGTTTTTAAATACTTTTCGCACACTTAAGTCTAGTGAAATGTGCATTAGGTTCATAGGAGTTACTTGAAACCCTTTGATGCATTGCTTTCCTTAATATCCATACCTGTTTAGATACTTCTGTGAAGTATCAAAATTATGATTTACAAAAATGCTTAGCCTTGCTTAGATCTTGTGGATAGAGGTTGTCCTCAATTTAACCATGGAGAGGATGGCTTCTACCTGCAAGAATATTTTCATTTGGAGCAATAGTGGGATCTTACTGCAAAGTTCCCTGAGATGCTCTTTCCTCCTAAGGAACAGACACAATCCTAAGGATGGAAATATGTAAATTGAGACTTGGGGGTAGGAACAGGTGATGTTCTACCCAGGTTGGTCAAGGATTAACGCGTATGTAGGCGTGCTGACCGAGGACCCTTTAACTGGTCACATGCCTCGTCATGGGTAAGCCTTGCCTCGGGCAGACTAAGGCCGGAATAAGATAACACGAAATGGGAGTGGAGCGGTGGCGAGAGTAGCGTGTACCCTCCGTGGCAAGAGGCTGGACGGTGGTGTATCTGTGCTCTCGGTTTGCGTGAACCTGATCCGGTCTTAAGAACCCCGGTGGCGGGTTGACATATGCAAGGGTTAAGTGCTACATATGTCGTGTGATTGGAGATCCTCAGCTGAGTATAATCGATTCGGATCGCCGTACCTTCGCGGTTATGAAGACTTGGTCACTTCCCTGCAACCTAGAGTCAGGATGTGAAAACGATGAATAAAAATGATGTTGTCTTGATGTGATGTGAAATTAGACTAGATGCAAAAGGAGTCTATTAATACTTAATATGGCGTTAAAAGATTGAAAGTAAGGACTCACCTTAGTAAGCAACTTCTGCAAAAATTTCAGTTGATTTTTGCTAAAGCCTCCCCTTGACTCCTATTTACCCAGCATACCCTTGAGAGTCTTTTCCTTAGTCGGGTAAGACTTGCTGAGTAATTCCATACTCAGGGTTTATCCCTTTGTTGTTTTTAGGTGGGGAAGTAGCAGACTTTTGCTGCTTCTGTGCTAAGGTGGTTCCCAACGAAGAAAAACAGGACTGAAGTGCGGGAGGACTCGGTCCTCCACTTAAGATCTTTTGTTTATAGTCTTTCGGGAGAAGTTTGTGTCTCCCCGGTTTGTATAATTATTACTTTTATGCACTCACTTTAGCCTGGTCTGTAAATAAATACCTTAAGCTTGCTTTTTGAAATAAATGTAAGTTTATGTAAATCGCTTCCGCATATCTTCATCTCTGATGGTCTGTAATGTCTGCAAGACGGGTGAAACGTTCCTGGTGAGGTAAGGAAAGATACCGAGCTTGTCAAGTAACTTAGGAACATCTACAGGGTGTCTGATGTCTATTAGACAAGGACAACTGTAGGTGGGCCTGATTACTTGGGAGGTTCCGTCACAGCTGGTATCGGAGCGTAGCCCTTCTTTGCAGATATTAAGGCATCTTCAAAAAGATTTTCAAAAGTCTTACCTAAGGATTCTTTTCTCTTCTTACCTAAGTATTCTGAAAAGTTTATCTTAAAGACCAGATAGGAAGAGTGCAACGTATAGAAGGTTGAATCGACCAAGGTTGATTCTGTACTTACTCATGCATCATGCTAAGAATTATGCTAATAAGATTTCCCCCTTAGAAAGATGCCGCCACGCACGAGGCTCACAGCACGTAAGTCAACGGGACCGATTGGAGTACCCCGACATCAACTGGCTCCTCGACATGAAAGTAGTAGCAGCGGGAGTAATGATCCCATAGGAGACTTGGAAGCCGAAGTGAGTCAACTTCAAGCAACGCTACGACACAGGACCAATGCTTGGATTGCAGATGGAGATAGAATAAATGACTTAAGAAGGGACATCCGTCACTTGCAGGATCAGCTGGCTGATCGGGACTTGGCACTTGACTGGGCAGTACAGTCACATATGTTGGTATGTGCTAAGGAAGCAAGGGCTCAGGCCCGAATTAAAGAACTCAGCTCAGCTGTCGACAACCTGCAGGTTTACTGCAATACATTGCATGAGGAAGTCCATGTGCTCTACTCGCAACTACACCCTAGTGAGCCTGCACCCTCTGCTGAGGCGGAAGCCGGACCCTCTCACGTTGCGGGACGCGCGTTGGGTGGGGAGTTAGACCTGTATGAACCCCCTCCTTCTTTGAGGTTGGTGGATGTCTGGACTCCCACACCTGACAATGAAGCCGCCAAAAGCAACGGAAAGCAGGACTAATGGTGTAATAAAAGTAGAGTAGTGTATTGTAGGGTGTACTGTTGTACAATAGGTTAAACTTTTGTAAAATGGGTAATGTATCCAGTTGTGTAATATTGAGTCTGTACCATTACTCTTTATAGTAATGTAAAACGGAAGGTTTTCTTTGGCACATTATGTTTATTCAAATGTTTTTGCCTCAGATGCCGACCCGGACTCGCGGACAGGACGCAGCCGGAACATCCGGGGGTCGGGATGCTACCCCGAATCCACCTCCCGTTCCACCCACACTTGCCGAGGCAATTGCTGCCTTGGTGAATGCTACCGCCGACAACACCCGCTTCCTGAGGGAGATGGCGGGTCAGCAGCAGCTTCAGCAACAAGCAGGAAGAGGTTTTCCACAAGGTCCCCGTGAGACCACTTATCTGGATTTCTCCGAGACTCGTCCGCCTCTCTTCATCAAAGCAGAAGACCCGCTCGAAGCTGACGAGTGGATACGAGTCATTGAACAGAAATTTGGCCTTCTTCGTTGTTCGGAAACCCAGAAGCCATTGTTTGCGGCACAGCAACTCCGAGGCCCTGCCAGCACTTGGTGGGGGAACTTTGTGGCCATCCAACCGGACAACCATCAAATTACATGGAACGAGTTTAAAGCAGCATTCCGCGAGCACTATATTCCTGAGGGAGTGTTGCACATGAAACAAGAAGAGTTTATGAAATTGAAACAAGGGGGAGATACTGTTAACCAGTATCTCAACAAATTCAATCACCTGTCACAATACGCAATTGATCAGGTGAACACAGATTTGAAGAAAAGGAATTGTTTTATGAGAGGTCTGAATGACCGAATGCAGCGAAAAATGGCTGCCTGTATTGATCTCACCTACGGGAAGGCTGTCAGCACAGCCCTATCTGTGGAGGCCAAATATGCAAATACTGGGAAAAGTAAGGGATTCAGTGGTGATAGGCCTAGTCAGGGCCCGGTAAAGAGGCAACGGTTCATTCTCCGACCCTCTAACCAGAACCGTTCAAGTGCACCATCTTTCCCTTTCAAGCAGCCCATAATTATTCGTCCCAACAAAGCCCCTACTGTCCAAAGTCAGCCGGGTGCCCCAGGCACTCGATTCCCTGCTCTGCCAAGTTCTTCAACTGGATGTTTTAACTGTGGCAAATCTGGGCATTTTATTAAAGATTGCCCCTATCCTCGGCAAAATCAGGCTAATAATCAGCAAGGATCAGGAAATTCAGCTCCAGGCAAGGGAAGTACTTCGGGCAAGAATACCAAGAAAACGGGGCGAGTATATTATACGCAAGTGGCTACCACACCGGAGGGAGAGCCGGTGATGATGGGTACGTTCCCTGTGGCCAGTCACCCTGCAATTATTCTTTTTGATTCTGGTGCTTCGCATACCTTCATTAGCAAGACATTTGTGGAGCAACATCACATTGCATGTCATGAATCAAAAGAGGGATTTAAAATTCATTCACCTGGGGGACACATTTTTACTAGAGAAGTGGCCTATGAAGTGCCAGTAACTATGGCCGGACGGAACTTTCCTGCTAACATGATTGTTCTAAGAGGCCAGGATATAGATGTAATTTTGGGTATGAATTGGTTAACTCAACACAAGGCAATTCTCAACACTGAACTCAGGACCGTCAGGTTGAGTTATAATCAAGAAGAAATTCTCTTGTCTCTCCCCAAAACCAATCCAGCCAAAGCTTCTGGTAGAATATTTGAAGCCATTGTACCGGAGATCAAAAACATTCCGGTAGTATGTGAGTTTCTAGATGTATTTCCGGAAGATTTGCCTGGACTACCCCCTGAAAGAGATGTAGAATTCGTAATTGAGCTAAAGCCCGGTACGGCTCCCATCTCCCGAAGATCGTACCGAATGCCCCCTAATGAATTGGCGGAATTGAAGGTCCAATTACAAGATCTGCTGAATAAGGGATTTATCCGGCCAAGCTCGTCCCCGTGGGGTTGTCCCGCCATCTTTGTGAAGAAGAAGGATCAAACCTTGCGCATGTGCGTGGACTATCGGCCCCTAAATGAGGTCACTATCAAGAATAAGTACCCTCTTCCAAGGATCGACATCTTATTTGATCAACTGACTGGGGCGAGGGTATTTTCCAAAATTGATCTCAAGTCGGGCTATCATCAAATCCGTATTCGGCCCGAGGATATACCGAAGACCGCATTTACTACGCGGTATGGATTGTTCGAATACCTAGTAATGTCTTTCGGGCTCACCAATGCTCCTGCCCACTTCACCTATTTGATGAACTCGGTGTTCATGCCCGAGTTGGACAAGTTCGTGGTGGTCTTCATCGATGATATTTTGATATACTCTAAAAATGAAGAGGAGCATGCTCAGCACCTACGGATTGTATTGACGCGCCTGAGGGAACATCAGCTGTATGCTAAGTTCAGCAAGTGCGCGTTCTGGCTAGAGGAAATTCAATTTCTGGGGCACGTGTTATCAGCTAAAGGAATTGCGGTAGATCCTAGCAAGGTCAAGGATATTCTGGAATGGAAACCTCCAACAACTGTTCACCAAGTCCGGAGTTTTCTTGGACTAGCGGGATATTATCGCAGATTCATACCTGATTTTTCTAAGCTTGTGAAGCCAATCACAAGTTTATTGAAAAATGATACTAAGTTTAATTGGTCTTCTAAGTGTAACGAAGCCTTTGAGCAACTGAAGACACTATTGACCACTGCTCCGGTATTGGCTCAACCGGACATCACTAAACCTTTTGATGTATATTGTGATGCGTCAAGCAGTGGACTCGGCTGTGTGCTGATGCAAGAGGGTCGAGTAATTGCGTATACTTCAAGGCAGTTACGCCGACATGAAGAGCACTACCCAACACATGATCTAGAGCTAGCTGCTGTGGTTCATGCCCTGAAAATATGGCGTCACTATCTGCTGGGAAATATCTGCCACATATATATAGATCATAAGAGTTTGAAGTATATATTTACCCAGTCAGAGTTAAATATGAGGCAAAGACGATGGCTTGAGCTCATTAAAGACTATGAACTGGAGATCCATTATCACCCAGGCAAAGCCAATGTGGTGGCAGATGCATTGAGTCGTAAGACTTCCTGCCACTGTCTTATGGTAAAGACCTCCGAAAACACTTTATGCCAGGAAATGGAGAAGTTAAACCTGGGGATAATCCAGCAAGGGACTCTGAATCAACTAAAGCTTGAGTCAACCATTTTGCAAAGGATAATTGATGCTCAAAGGGATAATCTGGGCATGAAGCACATACGAGAGAAGATAAGGGCTGGAGTAGCCAAGTGTTTCAAGGAAGACGATCAAGGTGTGTTATGGTTTAACAACCGCATAGTAGTGCCAAGGGATGAAGAACTCCGCCAGCAAATTTTAGATGAAGCGCATCTTAGTCGCTACTCTATTCATCCGGGAAGCACTAAGATGTATCATGATCTGAAACAACACTACTGGTGGACGAAGATGAAGATTGAAATTGCACGCTATGTGGCCAAGTGTGACACTTGCAGACGTGTCAAAGCCATACACATGAAAACTGCTGGTCCATTGCAATCTTTGCCAACCCCAACGTGGAAATGGGAAGATATAAGCATGGATTTTATTGTGGGATTGCCCAGGACGGCCAAAGGGTATGATTCTATTTGGGTTATCGTTGATCGACTCACAAAAATTGCCCACTTCTTACCCGTCAGGGCCAAATATACTGTAGCCACTTATGCAGCATTATACATCAGCCGTATTGTCAGTTTGCATGGTATTCCAAAAACCATAGTGTCGGATCGTGGACCTCAATTCGTATCCAAGTTTTGGGAAGAACTTCATAAATCCTTGGGTACCAAATTGCTCCACAGTTCGGCCTATCATCCTCAAACCAGTGGACAAACTGAGAGAGTGAACCAAATACTTGAAGATATGCTGCGGGCATGTGTCCTGGATTTCTCACCAAAATGGGATGAATGTTTACCTTTGGCGGAGTTTTCATATAATAACAGTTATCAAGAAAGTATCAAGATGGCACCTTTTGAAGCTTTATATGGGCGACGGTGTCGAACTCCGCTAAATTGGTCTGAACCTGGAGAAAGATACTTCTTTAGGCCTGATATGGTGAAAGAGGTCGAAGAGAAGGTTCAGAAAATTATTCATAATATGAAGAGAGCTCAGACTCGACAAAAGAGTTATGCAGACCGACGACGACAACCCTTATGTTTTCTGGTAGACGATTATGTCTACTTGAAAGTTTCACCGATGAAGGGTGTATCGCGTTTCGGGGTTAAAGGAAAACTTGCACCCAGATACATTGGTCCATTCCTGGTGCTTGAACAATGTGGACCAGTGGCGTACCGACTCCAACTACCCGAAACATTGTCTGCGGTGCATAATGTGTTCCATGTATCGCAATTGAAGAAATGTCTACGGGTTCCCGATCGAACCGTTGAAGTGACTGATGTTGTCCTGGAACCAGATTTAACGTACTCGGAACATCCCATTCGAGTTCTGGATCAAAAGGACAGGGTTACCCGGAGAAAGACTCTTAAGTTTTATAAGATACAGTGGAACCAGCATTCGGAAGATGAGGCTACATGGGAAACCCAAGATTTCTTAGATAAGAATTTCCCAGGCTTTCTAGCCTCTTGTAAGTTGTAAAGTTTGTATAGCTGTGTAATAAAGGAATGAACCCCCACACCACCCCTGCCTTGTACCAGAAATAAGGAAATAAAAATGTGACACATTTCCTTTTCCATTACTCACCCTAGGACTTTAAATCTCGGGACGAGATTCTTTTATGGGGGGAAGGATGTAACACCCCTGGTGTTACTATAACTAAAACTTGAGCATGGCATCATAAGCATTGGCATTGCATATGTTTGACACACCTAGAGTGCATTCACTAGGCAAAAATTTCAAACAAGTTGTATTGTTTTAATGTTTTACAAATAGGACCCTGGTTAAAGGATTTAACACTAAATAGTGGTTAAAGGGGTAAAGCTTAACCCAAGTTAAGAAAACCTAAAGACTTTAGGATAAAAGTCATAAAATGACTCCAAGAACAAACTTGAATTCCTTTTATACCCCTGGGATACCAGAAACCCTAATTGGAACCCTGGGAAACCCTAAAACCAAACCCTAGGGACTTAAGTGCAAAATTAGTCCACTTTTGGGCTAAAGTGCAAAAACCAAGTCAAATAAGTGTTTCAAGTCAATTGGATCACAAATATGTGGACTTGAAGGCCAAACCCTAAGTTTTGGACTTAAATGCAAAATGGACCTCATTTGAGTTTTGTTCTAAGTCTGAAAAACAGTGAATGGGCTCAACTTTGGGGCTTTGTAATTTACAAAGTATAGGGTTTTTGCCCTAGGTCACCACATCAAAGTTGAAGCCTAATCATAGGGGAACAACTTTGCTAAAGAGTGTGAGATTAGTTGTTATGAGAAATTTAGAGAAAAACCCCATCAAAGTTCGACTGTCAGGTTGTTTTGAACTGAAATTCTGTTTAGCAGTGAACTGACATCAACTTCTAGCTCAGATTCAAGCATGATCCAGTGCTCAAATATGTTCAAGTCCTATAGTCGAATTGTAGATGGTATATTGCTCTACAATTTTGTTTAAGAAAGGCAATCGAGTTGCTGCACAAAATTGGAAGTTATGGGCTCTGGAAACTGGACTGTCAGTCGCTCTGAACCGGTATTCCCATGGTACAGTGACCGCTTAACTGAAGAAGATCGGGTTCGTCCTCACCGCCGGTAGCCGCCGCCGTTGATCGCGACTCGTCACGATTCGTGCTCGGTGGTCTTTGGATAAGCACTGCCGATACGTGTCCTCAACGCCGGTGAGCTGGAAGTCACCCCGCTCGGCCACGACACATTTCCCCCCCTGGCTCACCGCCCGCGGTAAGTACTCGCCGTCGACCGCCGCCTCTCGGCCGGGTGCCGCGTGGCTCTACACTTTCACCGTGTCGCCATGACCTTCTCTGAACCCTCCGTAGCTCACCGGAGTTACTGCCACGCTATGGGACACGTACTCCGTGCGCCGAGCTTCTTCCTCCCATCCGGCCGCCAGCGCAATTGCTCAAATTGATCGCCGCCGCCCATGAACTCTATAAATTGAAGCCACCACCCGCTCCGTATGGTAGTCAAGTACTTCGACGTCCAGTATTGCTCCCAGTGGTTCACCGACGAGCCTCAATTTCACGTTTCCCCCAAATCCACCCAAAACACCGCAAGAACTTAGCTCACCGTAGCCAGCTCGTTCTGGTACGTCGCTATTCAATTCATGTATTGTTTTCGTGTCCCTCCATGCTTGTGAAGCTCTCGGTGGCGTCCAGTTGCTCAGTCCGGCCATGGTTGTATGGGAACGTGAGCTCGACGCCCCGGTTTCCGCCCTGAGCGTGGGCAGAACATTTTCTTGGAGCGCCACTTGAAATTGTAGATCGTTCTTAGGTCACCTTAGATCCGTAAAGCCTCTCCGACCGTTAGCTTGAACAATCGTCGCCGGTCATGGCCGGTACGGACCTTGTCCGTGACGAACGGGAGCGTGGCGTGTTCAGGGGCAATCGCGGGGAAGAAATAGAACCTTAAGGGCATTTGTGCAAACCGTCAGTGACTCAACACAATAGTAAAAGGACCTAGTTCTGTTTAGCCAGAAGCGCGAGGCCCTTTCTGCAAAATTGCCTGGGCGCGGACGCGCGCGCGCGGGCGCGAGCGCGCTGTTCTCCCTGGACCTGGGCTTGTTGGGCCAGAATCAGCCCAGTACTGTTCCTAGTTTTTCTTTTTTCTTTTTCAGCAGGACTTTGAAAAACTGTAGAAAATGGTAGGAAAATCCTAAAAATATGAGACCAATTTTCCTAGGCTTGTTATTTTCCATAGTATTTAATAAAAATAGTTTTATGATTTTTAGTTTGAATAGGGAATTTTAGGATATTTAAAACAACCTAAACCAATGGTTCTGGATTTTTAGAAAATAAATAATAAGTCCAAAATTCCCCAAACTTTTTATGTGAGCTTTTCACATTATTTAGAAGCCATGGGTAGAGTTTGGTTTGATTTGAACCTTGTTTGATCACTAAACCCAAAACCACCCCCCTGCTCCATGAACTCCTTTACTGACTCCGGAAACCCTAGGTTCTCGGAGTACCGTGAAGGAAAGTTGTACTCAAGACATAAATAATAAGTTTATGTTATCTTTGCATCCTCATGAGCATTCCATGACATCCATTCTTATGCATGTATATGGTTATATTAGAGCACGAAGAAGAAGAAGAGGTTTCTGAAGAAGGGATACCACCCACCTCTGATCCCCAGGCAGACAACTGCTTTTATTTTGATATATGTGGATCCGAGCAAGACACACCTGATAACAAAGGCAAGCCCCGGTGCATGCAACCCCTTTCCTTGTGTTTTTAAATACTTTTCGCACACTTAAGTCTAGTGAAATGTGCATTAGGTTCATAGGAGTTACTTGAAACCCTTTGATGCATTGCTTTCCTTAATATCCATACCTGTTTAGATACTTCTGTGAAGTATCAAAATTATGATTTACAAAAATGCTTAGCCTTGCTTAGATCTTGTGGATAGAGGTTGTCCTCAATTTAACCATGGAGAGGATGGCTTCTACCTGCAAGAATATTTTCATTTGGAGCAATAGTGGGATCTTACTGCAAAGTTCCCTGAGATGCTCTTTCCTCCTAAGGAACAGACACAATCCTAAGGATGGAAATATGTAAATTGAGACTTGGGGGTAGGAACAGGTGATGTTCTACCCAGGTTGGTCAAGGATTAACGCGTATGTAGGCGTGCTGACCGAGGACCCTTTAACTGGTCACATGCCTCGTCATGGGTAAGCCTTGCCTCGGGCAGACTAAGGCCGGAATAAGATAACACGAAATGGGAGTGGAGCGGTGGCGAGAGTAGCGTGTACCCTCCGTGGCAAGAGGCTGGACGGTGGTGTATCTGTGCTCTCGGTTTGCGTGAACCTGATCCGGTCTTAAGAACCCCGGTGGCGGGTTGACATATGCAAGGGTTAAGTGCTACATATGTCGTGTGATTGGAGATCCTCAGCTGAGTATAATCGATTCGGATCGCCGTACCTTCGCGGTTATGAAGACTTGGTCACTTCCCTGCAACCTAGAGTCAGGATGTGAAAACGATGAATAAAAATGATGTTGTCTTGATGTGATGTGAAATTAGACTAGATGCAAAAGGAGTCTATTAATACTTAATATGGCGTTAAAAGATTGAAAGTAAGGACTCACCTTAGTAAGCAACTTCTGCAAAAATTTCAGTTGATTTTTGCTAAAGCCTCCCCTTGACTCCTATTTACCCAGCATACCCTTGAGAGTCTTTTCCTTAGTCGGGTAAGACTTGCTGAGTAATTCCATACTCAGGGTTTATCCCTTTGTTGTTTTTAGGTGGGGAAGTAGCAGACTTTTGCTGCTTCTGTGCTAAGGTGGTTCCCAACGAAGAAAAACAGGACTGAAGTGCGGGAGGACTCGGTCCTCCACTTAAGATCTTTTGTTTATAGTCTTTCGGGAGAAGTTTGTGTCTCCCCGGTTTGTATAATTATTACTTTTATGCACTCACTTTAGCCTGGTCTGTAAATAAATACCTTAAGCTTGCTTTTTGAAATAAATGTAAGTTTATGTAAATCGCTTCCGCATATCTTCATCTCCGATGGTCTGTAATGTCTGCAAGACGGGTGAAACGTTCCTGGTGAGGTAAGGAAAGATACCGAGCTTGTCAAGTAACTTAGGAACATCTACAGGGTGTCTGATGTCTATTAGACAAGGACAACTGTAGGTGGGCCTGATTACTTGGGAGGTTCCGTCACATGTTTAGTGCGGCTATGCTCAACGGGATTATCCGCCATGCGGATTGCACTCTCATTATCACATAGAAGAGGAACTTTGGTTAATTTGTAACCATAGTCCCGCAGGGTTTGCCTCATCCAAAGCAATTGCGCGCAACAATGACCTGCGACAATATACTCGGCTTCGGCGGTAGAAAGAGCGACCGAATTTTGCTTCTTTGAAGCCCAAGACACCAAGGATCTTCCCAAGAACTGGCAAGTCCCTGATGTGCTCTTCCTATTAATCTTACACCTCACCCAATCGGCATCCGAATAACCAATCAAATCAAATGTGGATCGCCGAGGGTACCAAAGCCCAAACTTAGGAGTATAAGCCAAATATCTCAAGATTCGTTTTACGGCCATAAGGTGTGATTCCTTAGGGTCAGCTTGGAATCTTGCACACATGCATACGGAAAGCATAATGTCCGGTCGAGATGCACATAAATAGAGTAATGAACCTATCATCGACCGGTATACGTTTTGATCCACGGACTTACCTCCCGTGTCGAGGTCGAGATGCCCATTGGTTCCCATGGGAGTCTTGATGGGCTTGGCATCCTTCATTCCAAACTTGTTTAGAATGTCTTGAGTATACTTCGTTTGGCAAATGAAGGTGCCCTCTTGGAGTTGCTTTACTTGAAATCCCAAGAAATACTTCAACTCCCCCATCATAGACATCTCGAATTTCTGTGTCATGATCCTACTAAATTCCTCACATGTAGATTCGTTAGTAGACCCAAATATAATGTCATCAACATAAATTTGGCATACAAACAAATCATTGTCAAGAGTTTTAGTGAATAGAGTAGGATCGGCCTTGCCGACTTTGAAGCCATTAGCAATAAGGAAATCTCTAAGGCATTCATACCAAGCTCTTGGGGCTTGCTTGAGCCCATAAAGCGCCTTAGAGAGCCTTTAGACATGGTTAGGATACTCACTGTCTTCAAAGCCGGGAGGTTGCTCAACGTAGACCTCTTCCTTGATTGGTCCATTGAGGAAGGCACTCTTTACGTCCATTTGGTAAAGCTTGAAGCCATGGTAAGTAGCATAGGCTAATAATATATGAATTGACTCAAGCCTAGCTACGGGTGCATAGGTTTCACCGAAATCCAAACCTTCGACTTGTGAATACCCTTGGCCACAAGTCGAGCTTTGTTCCTTATCACCACACCATGCTCGTCTTGCTTGTTGCGGAAGACCCACTTGGTTCCTACAACATTTTGATTAGGACGTGGAACCAAATGCCATACCTCGTTCCTAGTGAAGTTGTTGAGCTCCTCTTGCATCGCCATCACCCAATCTGAATCTTGGAGTGCTTCCTCTACCCTGTGTGGCTCAATAGAGGAAACAAAAGAGTAATGCTCACAAAAATGTGCAACACGAGATCGAGAAGTTACCCCCTTATGAATATCGCCGAGGATGGTGTCGACGGGGTGATCTCGTTGAATTGCTTGGTGGACTCTTGGGTGTGGCGGCCTTGGTTCTTCATCCTCCTTGTCTTGATCATTTGCATCTCCCCCTTGATCATTGCCATCATCTTGAGGTGGCTCATCTCTTTGATCTTCCCTTTTATCAACTTGAGCCTTGTCCTCATTTTGAGTAGGTGGAGATGCTTGCGTGGAGGAGGATGGTTGGTCTTGTGCATGTGGAGGCTCTTCAGATTCCTTAGGACACACATCCCCAATGGACATGTTCCTTAGTGCGATGCAAGGAGCCTCTTCTTCACCTATCTCATCAAGATCAACTTGCTCTACTTGAGAGCCGTTAGTTTCATCAAACACAACGTCACAAGAAACTTCAACAAGTCCCGAAGACTTGTTAAAGACTCTATATGCCCTTGTGTTTGAGTCATATCCTAGTAAAAAGCCTTCTACAGTTTTAGGAGCAAATTTAGATTTTCTACCTCTTTTAATAAGAATAAAGCATTTGCTACCAAAAACTCTAAAATATGAAATGTTGGGCTTTTTACCGATTAGGAGTTCATATGATGTCTTCTTGAGGATTCGGTGTAGATATAACCGGTTGATGGCGTAGCAGGCGGTGTTGACCGCCTCGGCCCAAAACCGATCCGGTGTCTTGTACTCATCAAGCATGGTTCTTGCCATGTCCAGTAGAGTTCGATTCTTCCTCTCCACTACACCATTTTGTTGTGGGGTGTAGGGAGAAGAGAACTCATGCTTGATGCCCTCCTCCTCAAGGAAACCTTCAATTTGTGAGTTCTTGAACTCCGTCCCGTTATCGCTTCTAATTTTCTTGATTCTTAAGCCGAACTCATTTTGAGCCCGTCTCAAGAATCCCTTTAAGGTCTCTTGGGTATGAGATTTTTCCTGTAAAAAGAACACCCAAGTGAAGCGAGAATAATCATCCACAATAACTAGACAGTACTTACTCCCGCCGATTGTTATGTAAGCAATCGGGCCGAATAAATCCATGTGTAGGAGCTCCAGTGGCCTGTCACTTGTCATGATGTTCTTGTGTGGATGATGAGTGCCAACTTGCTTTCCAGCTTGGCATGCGCTACAAATTTTGTCTTTCTCAAAATGAACATTTGTTAGTCCTAAAATGTGCTCTCCCTTTAGAAGCTTATAAAGATTCTTCATTCCAACATGAGCTAGTCGGTGGTGCCAGAGCCAACCCATGTTAGTCTTAGCAATTAAGCAAGTGTCGAGTTCAGCTCTATCAGAATCTACCAAGTATAGCTGACCCTCTAACACTCCCTTAAATGCTATTGAATCATCACTTCTTCTAAAGACAGTGACACCTACATCAGTGAATAGACAGTTGTAGCCCATTTGACATAATTGCGAAACGGAAAGCAAATTGTAATCTAAAGAATCTACAAGAAAAACATTGGAAATGGAATGGTCAGGAGATATAGCTATTTTACCCAAACCTTTGACCAAACCTTGGTTTCCATCCCCGAATGTGATAGCTCGTTGGGGATCTTGGTTTTTCTCATAGGAGGAGAACATCTTCTTCTCCCCTGTCATGTGGTTTGTGCACCCGCTGTCGATGATCCAACTTGAGCCCCCGGATGCATAAACCTACAAAACAAGTTTAGTTCTTGACTTTAGGTACCCAAACGGTTTTGGGTCCTTTGGCATTAGAAACAAGAACTTTGGGTACCCAAACACAAGTCTTTGACCCCTTGTGTTTGCCCCCAACAAACTTGGCAACTACCTTGCCGGATTTGTTAGTAAGCACATAAGATGCATCAAAAGTTTTAAATGAAATTCTATGATCATTTGATGCACTAGGAGTTTTCTTCTTAGGTAACTTAGCACGGGTTGGTTGCCTAGAGCTAGATGTCTCACCCTTATACATAAAAGCATGATTGGGGCCAGAGTGAGACTTCTTAGAATGAATTCTCCTAATTTTGCTCTCAGGATAGCAGGTAGGGTACAAAATGTAGCCCTCGTTATCCTGAGGCATGGGAGCCTTGCCCTTAACAAAATTAGACAATCTTTTAGGAGGGGCACTAAGTTTGACATTGTCTCCCCTTTGGAAGCCAATGCCATCCTTGATGCCAGGGCGTCTCCCATTATAGAGCATACTTCTAGCAAATTTAAACTTTTCATTTTCTAAGTTATGCTCGGCAATTTTAGCATCTAATATTGCTATATGATCATTTTGTTGTTTAATTAAAGCCATGTGATCATGAATAGCATCAATATCAACATCTCTACATCTAGTGCAAATAGAAACATGCTCAACGGTAGATGTAGATGGTTTGCAAGAATTAAGTTCAACAATCTTAGCACGTAATATATCATTTTTATCTCTAAGATCGGAAATTGTAACATTGCAAACATCAAAATCTTTAGCCTTAGTAATTAATTTCTCATTCTCATTTCTAAGGCTAGCAAGAGAAACATTCAACTCATCAATCTTAGCAAGTAAATCAACATTATCATCTCTAGGATTGGGAGTTGAAACATTACAAATATGTGAATCAACCTTAGCTACCAAATTAGCATTTTCATTTCTAAGGTTGTTAATGGTCTCATGGTAAGTGCTTAGCTCACTAGACAATTTTTCACATTTCTCTACTTCTAGAGCATAAGCATTTTTAACCTTAACATGCTTTTTATTTTCCTTGATTAGGAAGTCCTCTTGGGAGTCCAAGAGATCATCCTTTTTATGGATGGCACTAATTAGCTCATTTAGTTTTTCTTTTTGTTGCATGTTTAGGTCGGCAAAAAGAATACGCAAGTTATCCTCCTCATTACTAGCATTATCCTCATCGCTAGATGTTTCATATTTGGTGGAGGATCTTGATTTTACCTTCTTCCTTTTGCCATCCTTGGCCATGAGGCATTTGTGGCCGACGTTGGGGAAGAGAAGACCCTTGGTGACGGCGATGTTGGCGGCGTCCTCGTCGGAGGGGGAGTCGGTGGAGCTCTCGTCGGAGTCCCACTCGCGGCACACATGGGCATCGCCGCCCTTCTTCTTGTGATATCTCTTCTTCTCCTTTCTTCTCCCCTTCTTGTTGTTGTCCCTGTCACTATCACTTGATAATGGACATTTGGCAATAAAGTGACCGGGCTTACCACACTTGTAGCAAACTCTCTTGGAGCGGGGCTTGTAATCTTTCCCCCTCCTTTGCTTGAGGATTTGGGGGAAGCTTTTGATGATAAGCGCCATTTCCTCATTGTCGAGCTTGGAGGTGTCGATGGGTGTTCGACTTGAAGTAGATTCCTCCTTCTTTTCTTCCGTCGCCTTGAATGCGACGGTTGTGCTTCGGACGTGGAGGGTCCATCAAGCTCGTTGATTTTCTTTGAGCCTTTGATCATCAACTCAAAGCTCACAAAATTACCTATAACTTCCTCGGGGGTCATTTGAGTATATCTAGGATTGCCACGAATTAATTGAACTTGAGTAGGGTTAAGGAAAACAAGTGATCTTAGAATAACCTTAACCACTTCGTGGTCATCCCATTTTTTGCTCCCGAGGTTGCGCACTTGGTTCACCAAGGTTTTGAGCCGGTTGTACATGTCTTGTGGCTCCTCCCCTTGGCGAAGACGGAAGCGACCGAGCTCCCCCTTGATCGTTTCCCGTTTGGTGATTTTGGTCACCTCATCTCCTTCGTGCGCGGTCTTTAGCACGTCCCAAATCTCCTTGGCGCTCTTCAACCCTTGCACCTTGTTATACTCCTCTCGACTTAGAGAGGTGAGGAGTATAGTGGTGGCTTGGGAGTTGAAGTGCTCGATTTGGGCCACTTCGTCCTCATCATAATCTTCATCCCCAACAGATGGTACCTGTACACCAAACTCAACAACATCCCATATACTTTTGTGGAGTGAGGTTAGGTGATATCGCATCATATCACTCCACCTAGCATAATCTTCACCATCAAATGTTGGTGGTTTGCCTAATGGGACGGAAAGTAGAGGTGTATGTTTAGGAGTGCGAGGGTAGCGTAGGGGGATCTTACTATACTTCTTGCGCTCTTGGCGCTTAGAAGTGACGGATGGCGCATCGGAGTCGGAGGTCGACGTTGATGAAGTGTCGGTCTCGTAGTAGACCACTTTCCTCATCCTCTTGTGCTTGTCGCCTCTCCAATGCGACTTGTGGGAAGAGGATTTCTTCTCCTTCCCCTTCCCTTTGTTGGAGGAGTTCTTTTTCTCCTTCCTCTTGTTGCGGGACTCTTCCGATGAAGTTGACCCGTGGCTTGTAGTGGGCTTGTCGCTGGTCTCCATCTCCTTCTTGGCGTGATCTCCCGACATCACTTCGAGCGGTTAGGCTCTAATGAAGCACCGGGTTCTGATACCAATTGAAAGTCGCCTAGAGGGGGGTGAATAGGGCGAAACTGAAATTTACAAAATTAATCACAACTACAAGCCGGGTTAGCGTTAGAAATAATAATGAGTCCGAGAGAGAGGGCGCAAAACAAATCACAAGCGAATGAAGACTGTGACACGCAGATTTGTTTTACCGAGGTTCGGTTCTCGCAAACCTACTCCCCGTTGAGGAGGCCACAAAGGCCGGGTCTTTTTCAACCCTTTCCTTCTCTCAAACGGTCCCTCGGACCGAGTGAGCTTCTCTTCTCAAATCAAACCGGGAACAAAACTTCCCCGCAAGGACCACCACACAATTGGTGTCTCTTGCCTCGGTTACAATGGAGTTTTGATCACAAGAACAAGTGAGAAAGAAAGAAGCAATCCAAGTGCAAGAGCTCAAAAGAACACGACAAATCTCTCTCGCTAATCGCTAAAGCCTTGTGTGGAATTGGAGAGGATTTGATTACTTGAGTGTGTCTAGAATTGAAAGCCTAGCTCTTGTAAGTGGTTGGAAGGTTGAAAACTTGGATATCTTGAATGTGGGGTGGTTGGGGGTATTTATAGCCCCAACCACCAAACTAGCCGTTTGGGTGGAGGCTGTCTGTCGCATGGTGCACCGGACAGTCCGGTGCACACCGGACATGTCCGGTGCGCCAGCCACGTCATCCGAACGTTAGGGTTCCGACCGTTGGAGCTCTGACGCTGGGCCCGCCTGGATGACCGGTGGCGCACCGGACATGTACTGTAGAGTGTCCGGTGCGCCAGCATGGGCGTGCCTGACTTCTGCGCGCGCTGGCGCGCATTCAATGCGCCTGCAGGTAGCCGTTGGCGCCGAAGTAGTCGTTGCTTCGTTGTCACACCGGACAGTCCAGTGTACACCAGACATGTCCGGTGAATTATAGTGGACTAGCCGTTGCGATTTCCCGAAGCTGGCGAGTTCAGAGACGCTTCATTCTTGGAGCACCGGACACTGTCCGGTGTACACCGGACAGTCCGGTGAATTATAGCGCGGCGCCTCTGAAAATTCCCGAAGGTGAGGAGTTCAGCGTCGACTCCCCTGGTGCACCGGACAGTCCGGTGCGCCCGACCAGGGTGCCTTAGGTTGTCCCTTTGCTCCTTTGTTTGAACCCTTTCTCTTGATCTTTTTATTGGCTTATGGTGAACCTTTGGTACCTGTAGAACTTATAAACTTGGGCAAACTAGTTAGTCCAATTATTTGTGTTGGGCAATTCAACCACCAAAATCAATTAGGAATATAGGTGTAAGCCTAATTCCCTTTCAAGCTTCGGCGCACCTTCTCGTCGAGGCGGGCTCGATGGTCGAGATGGTGGTGCTCGTTGCCGAGGTGTTCCCGGGCGGTGGGCGCCTCGTCCCGTGTACGCTCGGGATGGACCGAGGCTTCCCGAATGCGCCGGGAGGACACCGCGTGATGCTTCGAGGGGTCAGCTCGCCTACGGGAGGCAGAGCTTTTGGCTCGTCGAACCGCGGCGCCCTCTAGAAGATTCTTGAGTTCGCCCTGGATGTGCCGTCCCTCGGTGGTGGATGGCTCCGGCATGGCCTGAAGCAGCATCGCCGCTGCAGCTAGGTCCTGGCCGGACCCGCTGACGGCCGGAGGTAGCGCTGCCTTGGCATTTTCGACGATGCGGTGCCGGATGTCTTGGGCTCGGTGACAGGCTTCTCCGGCGAGTGATCGGCCTACCCACTCCTGTTCGATGTTCTATCGGAGCTGTACAAGCCGGCCTGCTTCCCCGTCGACCCGGGCCTGCATCTCACGGATTTGCTCGAGCCATATGTCCTGACCCCCCGTAGGGACTGGGACGACAGCTAGCTCCCGCGAGATGTCAACGCGAGATGAGGGCCCAGGGGGATCGTCAACCTCTGGCATACCGAGGTGGTTGCCTTCGTTGTGATCTCCCAGATCGACGTGGAAGCATTCGCGACTTGGGTCGTAACCCTCGTCGTCAAGGTCATGGCCATCGTCAGAACAACCGGAGAGGCAGTGGTCGCATGCGGACATGAAGTCCCGCATGGCACCAGGGTCATTGAGGGCAGAGAAATCCCAACCGGAGTTGGGGATGTCCTCCTCCTCAGAACCCACCGGTCCGAAGGTCGAGACGGCTGTTAGTCGGTCTCAGGTCGACCACATGTGGTACCCTAGAAGGTTTGGATACGCCTTTACGAAGGCGCTCACCATTGTGGGGTCGCTAGGTGGATCGAAGCTGAACCGAAAAGGTATGGGATGGAAAACGGACGGTACCTCTTGGTCGTTAGACGGTGGTGAAGTCGCGTCGGGGGCGGTGCACACTGTCATCTCAGGTATGAGGGTAACGCCAGCAGGTCCTTCACGAGGGTGCTGGCGTCATCAGTCCGCTTAGGGCTGACACGTTGCGGGGAAGTGACACCCACCGTCGCCCTAGGTGCGAGGGCAATGTCCGACATGTCCCGCGAGGGAGTGCCGGTGTCGTCGACTCGCTCTGGTGCGACAGCCGACAAGGTGCCACCTCCTACGTGGCCATGGTTGCCCCGTCTCCACCTCCTCCGATGAGGAGGGTGGCAGGGACGACCAGAGTGGTCCTCTTCTGCCGCGGGGGGATGCTGTCGTAGAGCTCGCCGCCGCCGGGCGAGTCGAAGACCGTCGTTGTCGTCACGCCGCGGGGGGAGGAGTACCATGTCGTAGCTACCATCGAGGGACATGAACTCCAGACTCCCGAAGCGAAGCACCGTCCCGGGCTGGAGAGGTTGCTGAAGACTCCCCATCTGGATCTCAACGGGAAGGTGTTCGTTAACACGCAGCAGGCCCCTACCTGGCGTGCTAACTATCGGCGTTTCGACCCCGGGGGGGTCCCTGGACCGACGAGTAAATTGTCGCTGCGTGTCCCTACCCAGATGGGTTGGCGTGGGATGGAACACAAGATGTGGGACAAGCCTTGTATTATCCTGCACTAGGGGTGCTGCTCGCAGTAGGGGTTACAAGCGCGTCGCGTGAGGGAGAGAGAGAGGGCGACACAGAGCTCGTCCGCCGCTTCCCTCGCGCGAACCCGAACCTCCCTTCAGGGTGGCCCTGGACTCCCCTTTTATAGAGGCAAGGAGAGAGTCCAGGTGTACAACGGGGGGCGTAGCTATACGCTAACGTGTCCGGCAGTGGAGTGCCTAAGCCCTGTGTACATGCCAACGTGGCCGTCGAGGGAGAGCTTGGGCGCTGTACATGTGATGGCGTGGCCGCCGGAGGAGCGTCTAAGTCCTGTAGGAGCACAGCTGGCAGCGCGGCGAGGACCCTGCTGACGTCTCCTTGCTATCGTAATGGGCTAAGAGCCACCGGCATCATGGCGCACGCGGGGCACCATCATTACCCATCGCCGGGGTAAGCCAGATGGGACGCTGGTCTTGTTCCTTGTAGCCTGAGCAGGCTAGGAGTAGGGGAATGATGCATCCCCTATCAGCACGGTCAGTCCGAGCCCAGGGTCGGTCGAGGCGGAGACTTCTCTTGTGGCCGAGGCCAGGGTCGAGCGAGGACGTGATTCCTCCCGAGACCTGGGTCGAGGCCGAGTCTGGGGGTCGGGCGAGGCGGAGACCTCCTCCCGAGGCTGGAGTCTGAGGTCGGGCGAGGCGGAGCTTCCTGTTGCGCCCGAGGCTTAAGCTCGGTGGTTGATCTTGACCTGTTGTCAGTCGTTGCCGGGGTGGCCAACACGACAGTCGGAGCGGAGCGAGCGGCGCTGTTTTCCTGTCATATCGGACAGTAAAGAGGAGGGGCGAAGTGACTGCAGTCACTTCGGCCTGGCCGACTGAGGCGCGTGTGTCAGGATACGTCGTCAGGCATCCCCCGCATTTAATGCGCCTGCGAAGCGGTCGGTTGGTGAGGCGGTATGGCCAAGGTTGCTTCACAACGAAGCCTGCCCGAGCCGAGCCTCGGGAGAGCCGAGGGGGCGCCTACCGTCTGTGGAGGCCCTCGGGCGAGCCGTGAATTCGTCTAGGACCACTGTTCCAACCCGAGGCTAGGCTCGGGTAAGATCGCGTCCTTTGGGTAGACGAAGTCTTGGCTTGAACCACACCCGTCAGTTGGTCTGAGGGTGTTAACCAGCCATGATTAGGAGCGTTGGGGGTACCCCTAATTATCGTACCCGACACCGCCGAAATAGAAGGCGAGGAAGTTCAAAAGACGTTCCTAAGGGAATGCAGAACTTACAGCGAAAAGTCAGCGCTGATACACCGAAAAATAAGCGGTGAAGCCGAAAAATAAACGGCAAAGAGATTGTGTATTCCAATATGGGGATGTGAGTGTGTGTCTTCGGCACAAAGTATCATTTTCGCATAGCATAACATCATCACATCATTTTGCATAACATAACATCATACATCATATTGCATCAATGGCACAAGAAGGGGACATAATGTTGACCTTCGGAGAATGCTTCAAAAAAGTGAAATTGTGCTAAGGCACAAAATAAGTTTTGAAGAGATATGGTTTTATCAGCTCTGATATCAAGAAAGAAAGTCTATTATTGACGAAGCATTAATGTTTCTGCGATGATTGAAGAATTTCTCACGAAGCATAAAAACTCTTCTTTACGAAGCATGAAAAGAAGGGAAGGTGTTTTTTCGCCGAAGGCTCAAAAACGGTATGTACAATAAAAGTTTCATGCATCACAAAGAAATGAATTACAAAGCCATTTATATATTACATTAAAAACTCATGAGCACCAAATATTACAAGCATAGTCCAGCAAATGTTACATTAATATTCTAGCAATGTTTTTACAATATCTATTATTCTTCCTTCGAAACTTCATCTGCAGTTTCGGTCAGCAGTTGGGTAACGACTTCGTGTACAATAGCTTCAACCATCCTAACAATTTCTGCTGATGCCTTTGCTTCTGGGTCGGCCAACGACTCGGAGGGCTCTAGGGGAGGAGATAGTTCAGCTGCGGTAGAAAACGTAAATAAGTTTGAAGTCACAAAAATAAAAAATAAAGTTAAAAAGCTATTAAGCAATACCTATCCGTCTTTCGAGTTCTGCAGCTTTTTCAGCTGCCTTCGTTGCTTCCCTAGCATCGTGAGTATCTTTTTCGCTCTTCTTTATTATTTCGTGAGCCATCCCTCGACCGCCATTTTCCCATATGTCAGTAAAGAATTTTCCACCAACTAAGCTTGCTTCGGCCGAGGGGTCCTTTGTATATCAATAGATAAAGTAGCTTCGGCTTGGGCCAGAGTTTTCACATGATCGCAACCTGATTTCTCCAAGATAGCCGCAATTCCCCTTGCACCTGAGAAGGCGCAGACGTCCCCATGATCATTTAAAATCTCCTCAAAGGCTTCGGCCTCGCTGCTGATCCACTCAATTGGCCCCTCGAGATCGCCCCGTACGAAGTTGTCTTCACTTGAATACGCGCCAACATTGGCAAAGCTTGTTTTTATCTTTTTTACACATTCTATAGATTTTTCAAAGCAGTTTTCTTTTGATGCCCAAAGTTCTGCAACTGTTTTTTCCCAGTAATTTTTCCAGTAATCACTGGCATATCGTTCAGCTTCGGCAACAGCGCATTTTAATTTTGCTTCAGCCAGCTATTTCTGAAGGTCCTCAATTTCGCATTTCTGGGCTTCAGCTTGGGCTTTGGAAGTAGCTTCGTCTTCTTTTATTTTGCTCACCAATGAATTTAATATTTTATCTTTTTCAAGGCCTTCGTTCCTTAGTTCAATTACTTCGGAACGAAGGTTGTTCAGAGCTATAGTGCATCCCTCGTCTTCGGCATTTTTCTGCGCCCTGAGGGCATTGCTAAGAAACAGGCCCTGCAAAAGAAGTGCGGTATTAAGCATAAGCAAATAAACAAAAATTTTCATTTTTAAGTACAAAAAATTTTTATTCTCACACCTTTAAACTATTATATGCTAAGCTATCCACCAATTCATCTTTTGATAGTGCCGAAAGTCTGACTTCTAGTGTTGGGAATCCGAAGCTTCTGCTCATCTCCCGGCAGACAGAAATCTCCTTGTTGTCTGGGAGACAATATAAGAAATCTTCTTCTCCGCTGCCGTTGAATACCAATGCCCCCTTTGAATATTTCAGTTTCTGGGCATAGTATTGAGCTTCTCGTTTTTCTTCTTCAGACAACCTTTTTCCCGAAGCGTGTCGTACAATATAATCAAGAACTTCGGAAGATGCTTCGGGAGTAGGAGTGGCAGTTTTTTAGGCAGAATTTGTTCTACAGCTTCTTTTTCCATTTCTTCTCCAGTTTCTAAGGATTTCTCCTTGACGGGCTCTGAAGGCCTAGCTTCGGTCTCGATCTGGCTCTTTGCAGCCTCGGCTTCGATTACTCTTGTCTCAGACTGCGTCTTTGGAGCTTCGGCAGTTTTCCTTGGAGTAGAGCTTGTCTTTATTGTCTCCAGCGCATCTAGTACATTGACCATTCTTTTCCTCTTAGCGGTCGTTGTAAGACCTTTTTGTGCCTTCGGCACTGTCACTTCTGCCGAAGGGCTTGTAATTTCTGATATCTTTGTTCCTTCGACCCCTATATTATCAGCCTTCGGCTCAGCTAATTTGGCTGAGAATGTCTTCGGCATTGCAGCCGACTCTTCAATCTTCTGCGTAGGCGCAGGCTCTTTGGCTTCAGTAGCCGAAGAGGTCTCACCGCCAAATTCGGGCACTACGGCCGGTTCAATATATCACGGCCGATGGGTAAGAACCTTCACCTTTTTCCTCTTTGGCGCGGGCTCGCTTGGAGCAGCTGAAGCAGCATCTTTCCTGGAAGTTGCACTCTTTCTCTTCTGCCCCGTGGCGGGTAGCGGTAATCAGGGTACATGAACCCAATAGCATCAAAAACTCTATTTAGCCTTTTCTTTTGCTGGCTTTCGAAGGCTGCAGATAAAGCATTATCCTCCGCTTTGGAGTACGGCCCAAGCAGTTCATCACTTGTAGCTTCAATACACGTCAGCCAGTCATCGTGTGGTTCGATAAATTGGTCTCCAAACCTGAAGGTATATTTCAGTCGAACCAACCCACCTTCATTGGGATTGCTGATGGTTTCTTTTGGCATCTCCGAATTGACTATCAATGGCCATATACTGTAGGCCACGTGCTCTTGGACTAAGTCCCGTGTCCCGATGAAAGAACAAACTATGCCAAAGGCCCTTCGGCATCCTTCGGCTGCTTCATCAATTTCTACCTTCGGTTTTCGAAGGCCGAAGCGGGACCAGATGGGGCGCATAATGATTTCTTTAATATCTTCTCTCGCTTTTAAATCATTCTTCACATAGAACCATTCTTTCATCCAGTCTTCGGGCCATTTTTTCCGAAATGTTGGCACTGGGAAACTTGAGCCTGAGCGAGCAACGAAGCTATAGCAACCAAAATTGTTATGATATTGTTCCTTACCCCAGGCCTTCGTCTCATACGAAAGTTCATGCATGCTGCAGAAACATTTTGCACTTGACTCTAAACCTTGGCTCCTCACAGCCCATATGAAGATTCCCATTCTTATGATGGCTTCGGGAGTAATCTGGTGAAGAAAAATCTGGTATATCTTTAAAACTTCAACCACAAAACTGCTTAGGGGGAATCGAAGCCTAGCCTTGAAGAAGCTTCAATAGATTACGACTTCATTCTCTTTAGGAGCAGGAGCAGTCCTGTCTCCGTTGTCAGCCCTCATGATGGATATGTCTCGAAAATATCTTCCTCTCATGTTATTGAGATGACTTTGCCTGATAGTCGATTTTCCGAAGACTGTGTGACTTGGTCGCCACGACCGATCTTCAGAGTCTTTGCCCCCACTTTCCACATCATAACTATCGCTGTCATCGGTATCTTCAGAAAAGCCTTCTAGAATTTCTTTTGTAACCTTTTATGTGTTGGTCTTTGCAATTGACTCGATGAATCCAGCGGGTTTTTCCTTAAGAAGCTTCTCCTCCTCGCTCAGCTTCGTTTCAGCAATAGCTTTCTTATCTTGAGACATCTCTTCGGAAATGGTGAAAATGTGCTCTTAGAACCAAAACTTAGAAAATCTAAAAAACCAAGCAAGCGTTGGTAGGCAAGAGCTAAAAATTGAGCAAGCAGAGCAGATGGCAAAAAGCGTACCAAATGAGCTCGTGGTGTGCTCTTATTTATATGCCTAGTGCGTTACAGGGTGGAGGGCCCCGCTTGTCATTGACTGTTGCTATTCTAGCAAAGGGGAGGTGTTTTTTCGGACCTTCGGCTTAGGGCCTTCATCCATATCGCAATCTGAATTTATTATTCTAACAAATTAATATTGCAAGGGGCTACTGTTGGGGGCCTTCGGCTTCCGAAGGTCCTCAAAAACATGATTTAACAATGTTTCTGGAGTATAATATATGAGCAGGTACCTTCGGGCTCGGATCAGAACCACAGTGTGAAGAAGCACAAAGAATACGAAGGTTGGCGCAGAGCCGAAGCTATGTGCAGGAGAGCTTCGGCATGATAGCAGAAAAGGAAATCGACTTAAAAAGGAAAAGGCTATTCAGACCTCGATGGGTTACTATAGAGCCATTAGCATATGTAAAGGGCATGAGTGTAATTTTACATGGGCTGCGTCCCGTGCCTATAAATAGATGAACAGTGCTCCCGTACTGTTCACGCTGACTTGGTATTTGCTTTTGCGTCACGCTTGTACTTTCACCTTCTTCCAAGCCGAAGGTACATCTATAATTTGATATCATTTCTATTTTTCCATAATAATAAAATAGAAATGAGTTAATTATAATATATAATTGTTTATGTTATCTCTTATACTTCATATGATTCCTTCTTCATCATTACATCTTGTGCTGATGAAGGTATGTCCTTCATAACCTTCATCCGAAAATCATTATATCCCAAGGGAAATAATGCTTCGAAGGACGAAGGACTCTAACGTTTAACATCTTTTGTGTTGCCTTGTTCTTAGCTCATAGCATTTGAGAACAAGTCCCCAACAAGGACCAAATTGTTTTTTACTCTAATTTGGCATATTTGGATCATTCTTTGCCACCACTTGGTTTGTTTTTGCAAATCAAATTCATTTTCCTATCTCTAAGTCAAACTCGCTTGTTTGGGCACAAAGAGAGATATTCCAATGGAAAAAATTATCAAGAGCTAAAAACTCCCCCTTTTCCATAATCATAAATTCTCCCCCACAAGAGACCAAATTTTGCAATAAGAGTATTTTGGACAAATCAAAAATTCTAACTCTACTATTTTCAAAATTCTCAAGTGGTAGCTGATCCGTTTGCTTTGGCCTTAATTTCTCCCCCTTTGGCATTAAGAACCAAAACGGGATCATTTTTGGCCCTTTAACCTGTAACACCCCAGGTGTTTATATTCCGCTCGACAACGAGTGTGGATTTAAGTACGTAATATCAGTGAATGAAACAGGTGTTAAATTTTAATCGTCTTCGTGTATTGCGATTTTAATATCGCATCTGTTTCATCTGTCGCGAGTGCGACATCATTTTTATTTTCGTCTATCCGGGCTCTTCCGAAATTTTCGTGATGTTCGGAACGTCGTGTTCCGAAAATCGGTGCGTCCGATGATTAATTAAAATTCATCGCTCGCGCGAATACGAATTCGGAAGCCTGACCCACTCTGATGATTTCTATCGTGACTAAATTTATCTGAACTCGACGACTAAAATACTCGGTGCAAAATAATTAGGATCGCAATCTCGATGCCGCATCGATATCACGTACTTATTCCGCGATATGTCGAGTCGTGTGTCCATTTAAAAGTTATACAGAGAATGCGAATTTGGGACGTATCGAGACTTGCCCTATTTAAAATTAAATCGGGCTGTGATAGTTAGAGTTGACACCCAACATTTAGAATTAACTTATTTCCCTAATTTATAGTAGGAAGTAAATTTTCGTTAGACTCCAAATTAATTGAAATTCGCAAACATAGTTTTCAGTCCGAAACAACCCAGACCAAATGAAATTAGAACTAAAAATAAGTAATTAGCGATTAATGTGGTTCGCTAATTCGTAGAAAGAAATGTGTATCCTGTAGCGTGTCGACCTTTTGTTTATCGCGAGAGATCGTGATCCAAAATATTTATGATTCTTTATTAAAGGAAAAAGAAGAAATAAAAGAAAATAAGAAATATCCTGTCATTCCTATCCTTACCGCTCTCTCCCTTTGATTTTTTCTTCTTTAGTCTCCACGTCAGCTTCCTGATTTTTTTTGCCGCCGCGAAAAAAAAATTCAGACGTGGTTATCTCCAGCAGCTGCAGAGGAAAATCTGCTGCCGTCGCGAGGATTTTTTTCTTCTTCCACGTGATGCTTATCTCCTGTGCGCTAGATCTTTTTCAACCGGCGTCTTCCTACTCTCTCCTGTGCGCGCTACTCCTCTCCCTCCCTAGCGCTTGCTTCGCTCTGGTCCCTCTCTCCCATGGCTACCGAGCTGCTCGCCGCGGTACCCCTTTCCAGCTCCCTGTGCCCAGCCTGTTTTCCTCCCACGCGCGCCTGGCAGAGATGTGGAGCTCGCCCTGACTCTAGCTCCTTCCATGGACGGCGGAGCCCTCCCCTTCCTGCAGCAGACCGGCGTCCCTCTCTCCATCGCCTTCCCTGCTTGGTCCTGACGAGCTCGCCCAACCTCAGTTCATCCACGGTGCAGGGAACGACAATCCCTTTCCATGGACGTCGTCCCTTCCCTACTCCGGTGCTCCGGTGACTAGCGCTCGGCGTCCTGCTCACTATTCCCTGCTCGCCCTGTTTTTTTTTTCTGTTGCCGCGCGAGTTCGTCCTTGCTCGGATCCGGTGTCCGGCGACTAGTTCCGACCTCCCTCCCTGGATTTTCTGAGCTCGTGCTCAATCTGCTCGCGCCCCCATCGCCGCGCGCCGCGCACACTGCTCCCTGGAGCTCGCCCAGCCCCTAGCTCAGTCCCTGTGCGCGCAGCCGAGCTCCTCCCTGCGTGTGCTGCGCCCAGCCAAGGTTCCCCTGTGCGCGCCATCAAATCACCGTGTGCCCAGCTCGCCGGTCGAGCTGCTCCCTCGCGCTCGAATCCGGCCATTAATGCCTAGCCATGTGTTATTTTCCCCAAGCTCGTGGGTGTCGTCGTTCCGTGTGCTTGCGGTGGCTAGGTCACAAACCTTCCTCAAGCATGGGCATGACATCGCCTTAGAGTCAAACCGCTAGATGCTACTCCATCATCGTTGTCGTTCGTCTCTGTAACGCGCTCATCAGCTTCGTGTCATAGAGCGCGATAGGGAACACCTTGGTCGCGTGCTCCACCGTGCTGAGCTCCCTAGCGTCGCTCGCCCCGCTGTTCCCTGTCAGGCTCACCCCAACCATTCTCCTGCTCCTCGCATCGTGATTGCCGAGTTCACCGGCAACCACAGTCACGTCATGCCGCGCCGCGAGCTCGCTCCCCGCTATCGTCGTTTCCTCGTTCTCGCTAACCGTGCGCCCCTGCCGCTCCTCGATCGGCAAAATGAGTGGACCAGTGCTCGTCGCGTGTTGGGAAGATCGGCACCAATGTTCTTGCCGAATATTGCTTGTTTGATTTTGGGGAGAACGACGCACACATGGTGTTCGATGAATAGTTCAAACCGGATAGCCTCGTCGAAATCCCTACTCCGAGTCGATTCGGACATGGTAAGTTGATCCATTTATTTCCCGTGAGTATACGGAATAGTTGGATTGGATAAATATAGTGGTCGCGACGTGCCGCAGTTATATTTGTCGTAAGATACAGTGCCTTAGCGTGCATAGTGGTATGGTTAGTGTTTGTGGCAGTGGCAGACGTTCGATTATTCATTGACGTAGACTCCTGATAGTGATTTGCGGGTTTAGTTAGGGTAAGCTGGCGCAGAACCAAAAATTAGTGCGATATTTAACATAAGCCCGAATTAGTATTCGTTAACCAGTATAGGGGACTTGAGCTAAATTTATTATTGGCACGCAAGCTGTTAGCCGAATTGTTAGAATGATTAAATAAATATGTGTGATGCGAAATAAAATTAAATTAGTTTTTAGGAAGCAAAGGGGTATAATTTATAAAGCGAGGGATAATGTTAGCATTTAATCAATTAGCTAATGAGTTGTGTAGACTAATTGTGTTTAATGTGTATAGTTTGTTGTTCGTGATGTTTGCGTTAGGTTCGAGAAGCGTAATTATTGCGCTTAGTTGTAGGTCGATAACCAGTATTATCATATAAACCTGTACAACGCCTCGCCGCTAGGTGTTTAAATTCGCTATCGCGTAGCACTATTTAGGTTTATAATATTCTCGTTCTTATGCATTCATGTGCATTATGCAAATCATTTAGGTACGCTTATTTATCGCGCGATGCGAAAGACAAGCCAAGTCGACCCCAAGCGCGGGCTAATCCGCATGGTGATGCTGATGGACAGATGAAGCAAGTAACAGAACAAAAGATGGTCGCCAAGTGATCATCGTCTAACAACACTAACCTAGTGTTACCCAGGCAAGCCCCGGTGCATTTGCCACCTCCTTGTGTTTTAAAAACCTTTTTCATTTGCTTGATGCATTAGGTGATAGGAGTTGATTGCTAAAACAATTCCTGCATTACCTTCCTTGATCACCTGTTTTACAAAAGATTTTTGATGCTTAGCATTGCTTTAGAAAAACAAAATGTTTTGTTTTTACAAAAGTTGATGTGGCAAAAGTGGGTGGGATGTTTTTGAAAATAAAACTTGATGGTGGATCCATCATGGTCGTGATGGGTTCAACATCAGAAAAGATGTACCTCTGCCAGGTACCAAACCTTGGGTTGAAATGATTAAGCTGAGACCGGGCGGGTGACTTGCACGAGAAGAGAGTCTCGGTGTAGTGTCTCCGTCTGAGTCGATTAAGGACCTTGTCAATGTAGGCCTGCTGACCGAGGACCCTTTAACTGGTCACATGCCTCGTCATGGGTAAGCCTTGCCTCGGGCAGACTAAGGCCAGAATAAGATAACACGAAATGGGCGTGGAGCGGTGGCGAGAGTAGCGTGTACTCTCCGTGGCAAGAGGCTGGACGGTGGTGTATCTGTGCTCTCGGTTTGCGTGAACCTGATCTGGTCTTAAGAAACCCGGTGGCGGGTTGACATATGCAAGGGTTAAGTGCTACATATGTCGTGTGATCGAAGATCCTCAGCTGAGTATAATCGATTCGGATCGCCGTACCTCCGCGGTTATGGAGACTTGGCCACTGACTTACACGTAGCAATCCAGTGAAGATGAAGGGTTGATAAGAAATTGGCTAGTGCAGGTCAAGTGATTGAACTAGGGTAGAAAGAACTCTAGCTGCAGGTAATTTTACTTAACCTGACAATAAAATTGGATTTTAAGGATCCACTTTAGTAAGCAATTCTGCAAACAGAGTCTTTGATTATTGAAAGGCCTTACCTTGACTCCCCTATAACCAGCATACCCTTGAGAGTCTTTTCTTTAGTCGGGTAAGTCTTGCTGAGTAATTCCGTATTCAGGGTTTTATTCCCTGTTGTTTTTCAGGTTCTAACCTTGTGCTGCTGTGATGGTGTTAAGTGCCGGTGGGCTCGGCCTTCTTATAAGTCTAAGTAACCCTTCTATACTTCTTATTGAGGATGGTCACTTGAGCTAGCATATATTTCAAACTTATCCTTTTATAATCACTCCAATAAAATTGTCGGCGTTTCGAGACCGGGGGGTCCCTAAGCCGACGAGTGAAGTGTCGCCGCGTGCCCCAGCCCAGATGGGTCGGCGCGAGGCCGAGCGCGAAGGGGGGAAGCGAGGTGGCCGGAGACGTGCGTGAGAGAGGTGGGAATCCCGCGGCCTTCGTGTTCGTCCCGCGCCCAGGTCAGGTGCGCTTGTAGTAGGGGGTTACAAGCATCCACATGGGGGAGGGAGCGAGTGGCCTCACACGAGCGCCTGTCTCGTCCTCGTCCCTGCGCGGCCAACCCTCTCTAAGAAGGCCCTGGTCCTTCCTTTTATAGGCGTAAGGAGAGGATCCAGGTGTACAATGGGGGTGTAGCAGAGTGCTACGTGTCTAGCGGAGGAGAGCTAGCGCCCTAAGTACATGCCATCGTGGCGGCCGGAGAGATTTTGGCGCCCGGTTTGTGTGATGTCGTGGCCGTCGGAGGAGCGCTGGAGCCTGGCGGAGGGACAGCTGTCGGGGCCGTCGAGTCCTTGCCGACGTCCTCTTGCTTCCGTAAGGGGCCGAGAGCCGCCATCGTCAAGGAGCGTGCGGGGCGCCATCATTGCCTATCTGGCGGAGCGAGCCAGATGGGACGCCGGTCTTGTCCCCGTAGCCTGAGTCAGCTCGGAGTAGGGTAATGATGGCGCCTCCTGTTGACGTGGCCGGCCTGCGCCCTAGGTTGGGGCGATGTGGAGGCTCCTCCGAGGTCGGGGTCGAGTCCGTCTCCCGTGGCTGAGGTCGAGTCCGAGCCCCTAGGTCGGGCGAGGCGGAGGCCGTTGGCTGAGGCCAGGGCGGAATTTGAGTCCTGGGTCGGGCAAAGCGGAGTTCGTCGTCTTCTGGGGCTGAGCCCAAGTCTGAGCCCTGGGTCGGGCGGAGCGGAGTTCGCCGTCTTCCGGGGCTTAGCCCGAGTCCGAGCCCTGGGTCGGGCGGAGCGGAGTTCGCCGTCTTCCGGGGCTTAGCCCGAGTCCGAGCCCTGGGTCGGGCGGAGCGGAGTTCGCCGTCTTCCGGGGCTTAGCCCGAGTCCGAGCCCTGGGTCGGGCGGAGCGGAGTTCGCCGTCTTCCGGGGCTTAGCCCGAGTCCGAGCCCTGGGTCGGGCGGAGCGGAGCGGAGCTTCCTATGGTGCGTGCGGCCAGGCCTGACTGCCTGTCAGCCTCACTCTGCCAAGTGGCACCGCAGTCGGAGCGGCGCAGGCGGCGCTGTCTTTCTGTCAGACCGGTCAGTGGAGCGGCGAAGTGACGGCGGTCACTTCGGCTCTGTCGGCTGAGGGGCGCGCGTCAGGGTAAAGGTGTCAGACCACCTTTGCATTAAATGCTCCTGCGATTTGGTCGGTCAGTGCGGCGATTTGGTCAGGGTTGCTTCTTGGCGAAGACAGGGCCTCGGGCGAGCCGGAAATATGTTCGCCGCTGGAGGGGGGCCTCGGGCGAGGCGAAGATCCTTCGGGGTCGGCTGCCCTTGTCCGAGGCTGGGCTCGAGCGAGGCGTGATCGAGTCCCTCGAATGGACTGGTCCCTGACTTAATCGCACCCATCAGGCCTTTGCAGCTTTATGCTGATGGAGGTTACCAGCTGAGAATTAGGAGCATTGAGGGTACCCCTAATTATGGTCCCCGACAGTAGCCCCCGAGCCTCGAAGGGAGTGTTAGCACTCGCTTGGAGGCTTTCGTCGCACTTTTTTGCAAGGGGACCAGCCTTTCTCGGTTGTGTTTTGTTCCGGTGGGTGCGCGCGAGCGCACCCGTCGGGTGTAGCCCCCGAGGCCTCGGAGGAGTGGTTTGACTCCTTCGAGGTCTTAACGCCTCGCGCAATGCTTCGGCTGGTCTGGTCGTTCCCTCACGCGAGCTGGCCGTAGCCCGGGTGTACGGTCGGGTCCCAAGCTCTCGGGCTGGTATGTTGACGCTGTCAACAGTTTGGCCGGAGCCGGGTTTGCGAGAGCAGCCCCCGAGCCTCTGCACAGGGCGAGAGGGCGATCAGGGACAGACTCGACTTTTTTACATACGCCCCTGCGTCGCCTTTCCGCAAGGAGGAGGGGGGGAGAGCACCATGTTGCCCTCGGTGGGCGCCAAACATGGTGTCTCCGGTGAGCTGCAGGCGGGTGATCCGAGCGGACGTCCGTGCCCCATTCGTTAGGGGTCGGCTAGAGGCCCAGAGGCGCGCCCAAAAGTACCTACGGGTGATCTGCCGGACCCGGTCCCCTGGCGACAGGGTCCGAGGGCTTGATGCCTCCCTCTGATGGGATTCCGTTACAAGATCGTTCCCGCTGGTCTCGGAAATGTCCTAGGGTACCTTGGGAGCGCAGCCCAAGCCTTGGTTATGTATCGAACGTACCCATGGTCATCCCTCGCTCTGTGTCTGAGGCGGCTTTGAACCCTTCGGGGGCCAGCCTTCGAACCCCTGATCAGTAGTGGGCGCGGAGCCCGAGTAGCCTGAGGCGGGCGTTGAACCCTTCTGAGGGGCCGGCCTTCAAACCTCTGACCAGTAGTGGGTGTGGAGCCCACGTGCTCTGAGGCGGCTGTTGAACCCTTCCGAGGGGCCAGCCTTCGAACCTCTGATCAGCAGGGAGGCTCGGAGCCTGGTTCCTTCACGGGGAAGGATCCTTTTCGGGGTGTCCCCCTTTCCCGATCCCTGTTGCAAGAGAGAGAAAAAGGAAAAAAGGAAAAGGATACGAAATCGAACGACGCGGCGTACCTTTTTTGACGCGGTCATTATGGCGAAGGCGAAGTGTCGCTCGCTTCTCCTGCCAGAGGCGCCGCCTGTCCCGCCACGGAGTTAATGCGATGGAGCGAGTGGTTCGCGGGGCAGCCGTTGCGCGTGCGCGAGCCATTCGAGGAACGGCTGTTTCGCTTCGTGTTTTTGAATCCCGTGGCTGGTCCGGGCGGAACGTTGAACCGGTCTCGCCTTGGTCTTTATATACTCGGGGGAGGGTCTGGCGATGGTTCTTTGCTCCACTTCCTGCCTCCCTCTTAGGTTTTCGCAACCCGGGAGACTTAGCTAGAGAAAAGGAAACCGCCCACCCTGTCCCTTGCGCCGCCACCCCTTCTGCTCGGTGATGGCCGACCGGGTGACCATTGTCTCGCCGCGCGACCCATGACCTTTCTCCACAGTGACGGCGGGTGATCTGGAGGATCTTGTTGCTGAGGGTTTACTTCGCCCTCTCTCTGATGAGAGGCGGCCGGAATGGATTCCCCCCGTGAGCGGAGCCGCTCCGTCCCCACCGCCGGGGTACATCGTGAGCTTCGTCTCCTTCCACGAGCGGGGATTTGGTGTGCCGGCGAGCCGCTTTATGCGGGCGATCCTGCACCACTACGGGGTGGAGCTGCACAACCTCAGCCCCAACTCCATCTCGCAGGCCGCCATCTTCATAGCGGTGTGCGAGGGGTACTTGGGGATCACCCCCCACTGGGACTTGTGGACTCATCTCTTTTTCGCGGAGCTTTTCGCTTCACCGACGGGGGAGAGAAAGGTCCGCGCGGCAGTGCGGGCCGGCGACTGCATCCTTCAGCTGAGGCAGTCGCGGGCGTCGCTGTATATTCATGCCATCCTTGCGTCCTCGAACAAAGGGTGGCAGCGCCGGTGGTTCTACCTCCGGAATGACGGCGAGTTGCTCCCGCCGTTTTCCCAGAGAGTAGTCACCACCGCCGCCGATGCTTGGCGCCACGGGACTCCGCACGAAAGACAGAAGAACCTCGAACCCCTTCTCAAGGCCTTGGAGGTGTTGCGGAAAGGGGGACTCACCGCTGCGGGGGTGATTGCCGCCATCCACCACCGGAGGGTGCTTCCCTTGGCGGAGCGACGGTTGCCGCTCTGGGAGATGACATCGGAGGCTGACTTGGAGGGCTCGTGGATGTCCTCGGATTCTCTTCCCTTCGACGTTCTCCACGGGCGGGTGGCCGTCGCGTTGGGGAAACCGGACCCCAGCGCCTTCTCCCAGCCTTTGATGCGCCCTGACCAAGGATGCGTGACTCTGGTGAGTGTCCGTCCCTTCCTTCCTCTTGTATCGGGTTGCTCCTGGTTTTTACGGTCGGGATTTCTATCCGTCTTCAGGAGGTAGGGTGGCACAAGCCTTCCCTGCCACAGGTCCCGCAGGATGCGGTGGATCGAGCAGCGCGGCGGGTTGCCGCGGAGGAGAAGAAGAAAAAGAAGGACGCGGAGAAGGCCTGGGCCCGCGAGCGGACGCGGGCTCGAGACGCCTTGGAAAAGCTCCGTCGTCGGTAGGAGAGGGAGGGGCTCCCGAGGGAGCCGTCGCCGGAAACGCCTGATGACGACGACGATGATGAAGATGATGACGAGGAAGACGACATGGCTGCCCGCCTCGGCTTTAGCCCTGGCTTGAGGTTGGGCCAGGAGCCATCAAGCCAGCCCTCGAGTGGGCTGATGCCGTCAGTCCCCGGAGTCGGGACGCCGAAGTCCCGGCCTGAAGAGCGGGGGCAGACCGAGAGGGTACTTGACCCCTCGGCTGGGGGAGTTGAGGCGCCCCCAGGGAGCTAGGCCGAGGCGTCTGTACCCCGAGAGCCGTTGCCCACGCCGGCAGCGCAGGAGAGCGACCCTCAGGCCACCGTGGTGGTGCCTAGGCAGCCCGCCTCCCGGGCGTCCAAAGCGCCCAAAGCAAGGGTGGTGCCGAGGCTGCCAGCGAAGCGGACCTCGATGGCGGCTTCGGGGGTCGAGATCCGAGAGACCTCCCCTCAGGCACGGTTGATCATGGCCCGGAGCGGGTAAGTATCTTAGAACGTCTTCGTCTCGGCTTTTCATTCGCATGTCCCGACCGTGATTTTTCTTTTCTCCTCAGCAAGCGGAGCCATGGCCTGACCGATCTGGCTCCCCGAAAGGCCCTTAAGACGGTGTCGGCTTCCGCAGCCAGCGCCGCTCCGGGCCTTGCCGTTCAGCTGACCTTCTCGCAAGGCGCTCCACAGCAAGGGCTCAGGCGGCACCAGTCGCCGTGGAGCGAGTTCCCAAGGCCGGCTCTTATGCCGAGGCGGCCATCGTGCTAGGGGAGGTGGCTGACGCGGACGTGGCCCCGGCCCCACCGGACGTGCCGGCGGTGCTGGCACCTGCTGCTACTGAAGCCGCTGCCGTCACAGTCAGGGAGCGACCTGTTGCTGCCGACGCTGAGACGGCCGAGGCGTCGGCGCTTGGTGCCTCGGAGGAGGGGGGCGTGGGGACGCGATCCGTCCCGCCGAGCGGCAGCCTTGTCGCTGTGCGGCGGAGCTCCGAGGGTCGGCACCAGTTGCTCCGGTTCCGGACCCGCGGGGCCTCGGATCCCTTCTTCGTTCTCGACGATGAGCGGGAGGAGCAGTCCTGGGACGAGCTCCGCGAGTGTGCCGAAGCGACGGTGGGGTCGCTCCGGTCGTCGCTAGAGGTTTTCTGCAGGGACGTCCCCAAAATCCTCCAGGTAACGGTTTCAGGCATACCTTTTCTTTTTTGTGGCCAAGGCGTCTTTCGTGACGCCCCGCTTCCTTTCCTCAGGATCTGACGGATCTGAGCGCCGCCAAGTCGTCGTTCATCCGCCACGAGGTCGACGTCTGGGGCTCGCTGCGATCCCTGAGGACCTCGCTCGCCGGGGCTACTGCGCGCCTCTCTTAGCAGGGCGCCGAGGCGGCGGACCTTCGGTTGCTCTGCACCGATCTGAAAGCCGAGGCGGCAGCGGCACGCGCGGAGGCGGCAGCGGCGCGCGCAGAAGTGCAACGACAGCAGTCGGAGTTCGACCGGATCGTCGATGAGTGGGACCAATCTCGGGGGCGGGCTGCCGAGGCCGAAAGCCGGGCTAGAGCCCTTGCAGCCGACCTAGCCACATCCCAGGTCGCAGCCTCGGAGCAGCGTGCCCGAGCCGGAGGTACGCCTTGGCTATTTTCGGTTTTCGTTTTAGCTTGTTTCCTCCGGTTGTGTTTGAGATCTTTCGTTCTGGCTGTTCGCAGAGCTCGAGTCCGCCCTTGATGAGTCCGCCAAGGTGCTTGCCGAGGCGCTTGCCGGGGCGGCCAAGCAGAGGGAGGTCGACCACGCGGCCATGTCCGAGGCCGTCTCGGACTTCTGCCGGGTCCTTGGCTCCAGCGACGTTCCCTCAGGAAGCTCCCCTCAAAGTCGCCTGCAGGCCTTGGGCGATCATGTGCGCGGTAGACTCCGCGAGGCGCTACACCACGACGTCAGGCGGGCCTTCGCCGTGCTCGCTTCCCACTACGTCATGGACTTGGAGCGGGTCAGCGAGGGGTATTGCCTTCCTGATGAAGATGAAGCCGCCCTGGCAGAAGTCCGGAGGCTCGATGCGGCCGTCGCGGGTCCGAGCGCAGTGCTGGCGACCACCTTCGAGGCAGAGATCTTCCCGCCTGCGGCGTCGTCCGAAGCCGGGATGGACTTTGCCGAGGGTGGGGACGAAGCCGAAGGCGCGGCTCCTTCCCGTGGCGACGCCTAACTCTGTCGGAGCAGTTTCTGTTGGATGCACATGTGTCTTTCTGCGGCCGCTGAGGCCTGAACACTTTATCACCGTTGCATAAAGTCGTGCTCCTTTCCCTTTCATTTTGCGTGTCCGGCCCCGCCTGTCAGTAGCAGGGTGGCTTCCCCAAGTAGGGGTCACTTTTCATGGCGGGTGACGAGTGAGGTGTCCGTAACCCAGAGGCGTAGGAGTCCCTCGGCTCAGTCAACCTTGCCACTCACATGCACCCGCGTTTGCTCCTTGGGGTCCTGCTTCCGACATAGCTGGGGGAACGCCAAAGCCTTTTTGATTGAAAAATTTGACGCAGAGGGGTTTCCCCCTTTTTAGCCCCCGAGGGAGGGTCGGGCTCTGCCGAGGCAAGGCTGACCCTTCCTTAATGACTAAAACTTGCGTGGGGGCAAGGTAAGCGAATGACTTGAAAGCATCTTAAGGGTAGAGGCGACGTAGCTGCTAGACGTCCGAAGTGTTGGTGCAGACCTCGCCTTGACTGTCAGCCAGTTCGTTTGTTCCGGGCTTCAGAACTTTGGCGATGACAAGCGGCCCTTCCCAGGGGTGCGTGTAGCCCCCGGGTGTCTCCAACAAGGGCTCGGGGTGCGGTGGTGGAGCTCCTTCCCATCCCCCAGCAAGACGAACGACTTGGCGCGCCACGCCAACCGCCGAGCTTTGGCTCTATCGAGGGGTGGCTCTCCTCGGTGGAGATATTGCAGGTACGGGGTCTGCCAGCTTCGATTAGGCGTGACCCCGCCTCGCTCCTCCTCGACGCGCAGTGCCTCGCCATCGGGTGCCGAGGGTGCCTCAGGCCAAGCTGAGGGTGCCTCGGACCGAGCCGAGGGTGCCTCGGGTTGGGTCGAGGGTGCCTCGGGCTGGGGCGCACCATCGATTTTGACGGAGCGTTGATGCAGGTCTCTGGAGCAGGCTTCCGGGGGAAACGTTATTCGCCCCGGGGCGGTACAGAGGCAGGCCCCTTTTGCCGAGGTGCGGGATGAAAAGGCTGAGGGTCACAAGACATCCCATGACTCTCTGTACGCCTTTCAAGTCCTTGATGGGCCCCATGCTGGTGATGGCTGCGATCTTCTCCGGGTTGGCTTCGATGCCCCGCTTGGAGACGATGAACCCCAAGAGCATGCCTCGGGGCACCCCGAAGACATACTCTTCGGGATTGAGCTTGATGCCTTTCGCCTCTTTGATGAACTCTGCCGCCATTAGCTTGTGGACCTCCTCGCCTATGGCTCTACGCTTCTCCTCGTCGAATCAGCGCAGAGGCTGGTTGACGGGTCGGGCTCCGGCTCGGATGTCCAGCGAGTGCTAGGCGACATCCCTCGGTATGCCGGGCATGTCCGAGGGACTCCACGCGAAGACGTTGGCGTTCGCGCGGAGAAAGTTGATGGGCACTGCTTCCTATTTGGGATCGAGCCCGGAGTCGATCCGGACTTGCTTGGAGGCGTCGCTGCTGGGGTCGAGGGGGACGGACTTAACCGTCTCTGCTGGCTCGAAGTTGCCGGCATGACGCTTCACGTCTGGCACCTCCTTAGAGAGGCTCTCCAGGTCGGCGATGAGGGCCTCGGACTCGGCGAGGGCCTCGGCGTACTCCATGCACTCCACGTCGCATTCGAACGCGTGTTTGTACGTGGGGCCGACGGTGATGACCCCGTTGGGGCCCGGCATCTTGAGCTTGTGGTAGGTGTAGTTGGGGACGACCATGAACTTCGCGTAGCATGGCCTCCCCAATACCGCGTGGTAGGTTCCTCGGAACCCAACCACCTCGAACGTCAGGGTCTCCCTTCGGAAGTTGGAGGGTGTTCCGAAGCAGACGGGAAGATCGAGTTGTCCGAGGGGCTGGACGCGCTTCCCAGGGATGATCCCATGGAAAGGCGCAGCGCCCGCCCGGACCGAGGACAGATCGGTACGCAGAAGCCCGAGGGTCTCGGTGTAGATGATGTTGAGGCTGCTACCTCCGTCCATGAGGACCTTGGTGAGCCTGACGTCGCCGATGACGGGGTCGACGACGAGCGGGTATTTCCCCGGGCTCGGCACATGGTCGGGGTGGTCGGCTTGGTCGAAGGTGATGGGCTTGTCGGACCAGTCTAGGTAGACTGGCGCCGCCACCTTCACCGAACAGACCTCCCGGCGCTCTTGCTTGCGGTGCCGAGCCGAGGCGTTCGCCGCTTGCCCGCCGTAGATCATGAAGCAGTCGCGGACCTCCGGGAACTCTCCTGCCTGGTGATCTTCCTTCTTGTCATCGTCGCGGGCCCTGCCACCCTCCGCGGGTGGCCCGGCCCTATGGAAGTGGCGCCGAAGCATGATGCACTCCTCAAGGGTGTGCTTGACGGGCCCTTGGTGGTAGGGGCACAGCTCCTTGAGCATCTTGTCGAAGAGGTTGGCACCTCCGGGGGGTTTCCGAGGGTTCTTGTACTCGGCGGCGGCGACAAGGTCCGCGTCGGCGGCGTCGCGTTTCGCTTGCGACTTCTTCTTGCCCTTCTTCCTGGCGCCGCGCTGAGTTGACGCCTCGGGGGCATCTTCCGATGGGCGGCCCTGGGGCTGCTTGTCCTTCCGGAAGATAGCCTCGACCGCCTCCTGGCCGGAGGCGAACTTGGTGGCGATGTCCATCAGCTCGCTCGCCCTGGTGGGGGTCTTGCGATCCAGCTTGCTCACCAGGTTGCGGCAGGTGGTGCCGGCGAGGAACACGCCGATGACATCCGAGTCGGTGATGTTGGGCAGCTCGGTGCGCTGCTTCGAAAATCGCCGGATGTAGTCCCGGAGAGACTCTCCCGGCTGCTGTCGGCAGCTTCGGAGGTCCCAGGAATTCCTGGGGCGCACGTACGTGCCCTGGAAATTGCCGGCGAAAGCTTGGACTAGGTCGTCCCAGTTGGAGATCTACCCCGGAGGCAGGTGCTCCAACCAGGCGCGAGCCGTGTCGGAGAGGAACAGGGGGAGGTTGCGGATGATGAGGTTGTCATCGTCCGTTCCATCCAGTTGGCAGGCCAGACGGTAGTCCGCGAGCCACGGTTCTGGTCTCGTCTCCCCCGAGTACTTTGTGATAGTAGTCGGGGGTTGGAACCGGGTCGGGAACGGCGCCCGTCGTATGGCCCGGCAGAAGGCCTGCGGACCGGGTGGTTCGGGCGAGGGACTCCGATCCTCCCCGCTGTCGTAGCGTCCCCCACGCCTGGGGTGGTAGCCTCGGCGCACCCTCTCGTCGAGGTGGGCCCGACGGTCGCGGTGATGGTGCTCGGTGCCGAGGCGACCCGGGGCCGCAGGCGCTGTATTGCGCGTGCGCTCGGTGTAGACCGAGGCTTCCCGCATGAATCGGGAAGTCGCGGCATGATGTTCTGAGGGGTACCCCTGCCTTCGGGAGGCGGAGTTCTCGGCCCGCTGGACCGCGGCGCCTTCCAGGAGATCCTTGAGCTCTCCCTGGATTCGCCGCCCCTCGGTGGTTGATGGCTCCGGCATCGCGCGGAGGAGCATTGCTGCTGCAGCCAGGTTCTGGCCGACCCCACTGGATGCGTGTGGTGGCCTGACCCTGACATCGTCGGCGATGCGGTGCTGGAAGCCCTGGGGTAGATGACGCATTTCTCCGGCCAGAGGTTGGCCCGCCCATGCCTGCCCGACGTCCCGGCGGACTGGCTCAAGCGCTCCTGCTCCCTCGTCGAGCCTAGCCTGCACCCCGCGGATTTGCTCAAGCTGTGGGTCGTGACCCCCCGCCGGAACGGGGACCACAGCTAGCTCCCGTGGGATGTCAATGCGAGGCACCGGCCTAGGGAGATCACCGTCCTCCGGCATGCCGAAATGGTTGCCTTCGGAGGGACCCCCTAGATCGACGTGGAAACATTCGCGGCTCGGGCCGCAGTCCTCGTCGCCGAGGCTACGGCTACCGTCGGAACAATCAGAAAGGCAGTAGTCGCATGCGGTCATGAAGTCCCACATGGCACTGGGGTTGCCAAGTCCGGAGAAATCCCAACAGAAGCTGGGCTCGTCGTCTTCCTCGGAGCCAGAGGGCCCGTAGGTCGAGACGTCCGTCAGCCGGTCCCAAGGTGACCGCATACGAAACCCCAGAGGGTTCAGATTCGCCTCTGCGAGAGCGTCCGCCAAAGCGGAGCCGCTAGGCGGGTCGAGGCTGAATCCGAAAGGCGTGGGATGGGAATCGGTCGGTACCTCTCGGTCGACGGGCGGTGATGAAGTCACGTCGGGGACTGACTGCACCGTCGTCCCAGGTACGAGGGTGACACCCAGCAAGCCTTTCGCGAGCGTGCTGGCGTCGTCCGTTTGCTCGGGATTGGCGTGTCGCGGGGAGACAGCGCTCGTCTTCGTCTCAAGCGCGAGGTCGATGCCCGGCGCGCCCCCCGTTGGAGTGCTGGCGTTGTCGACTCGCTCGACGGCCGACGAGGCGCCGCCTCCTGCTTGGCCTTGGTTGCCCCGCCTCCTCCTCCGTTGGCGGGGAAGAGGACGGGGCGAGCTCAAAGGTTGTTCTTCCACCACGCGGGGAAGACGTCGTCGATCCCACCGCCGGCGGGCGGACTGTCGGCCGCCATTGTCGCTGTCGCCCGGCGGTGGAAAGAGTATCATGTCATAGCTGCCGTCGAGGGACATGAACCCAAGGCTTCCGAAACGGAGCACCGTCCCGGGCCGGAGAGGTTGCTGGAGACTACCCATCTGGAGCTTGACGGGAAGCTGTTCGTCAACACGCAGCAGGCCCCTACCTGGCGCGCCAACTGTCGACGTTTCGAGACCGGGGGGTCCCTAAGCCGACGAGTGAAGTGTCGCCGCGTGCCCCAGCCCAGATGGGTCGGCGCGAGGCCGAGCGCGAAGGGGGGAAGCGAGGTGGCCGGAGACGTGCGTGAGAGAGGTGGGAATCCCGCGGCCTTCGTGTTCGTCCCGCGCCCAGGTCGGGTGCGCTTGCAGTAGGGGGTTACAAGCGTCCACACGGGGAAGGGAGCAAGCGGCCTCACGCGAGCACCTGTCTCGTCCTCGTCCCCGCGCGGCCAACCCTCTCTAAGAGGGCCCTGGTCCTTCCTTTTATAGGCGTAAGGAGAGGATCCAGGTGTACAATGGGGGGTGTAGCAGAGTGCTACGTGTCTAGCGGAGGAGAGCTAGCGCCCTAAGTACACGCCATCGTGGCGGCCGGAGAGATTTTGGCGCCCGGTTTGTGTCATGTCATGGCTGTTGGAGGAGCGCTGGAGCCTGGCGGAGGGACAGCTGTCGGGGCCGTCGAGTCCTTGCTGACGTCCTCTTGCTTCCGTAAGGGGGCCAAGAGCCACCATCGTCAGGGAGCGTGCGGGGCGCCATCATTGCCTATCTGGCGCAGCGAGCCAGATGGGACGCCGGTCTTGTCCCCGTAGCCTGAGTCAGCTCGGAGTAGGGTAATGATGGCGCCTCCTGTTGACGTGGCCGGCCTGCGCCCTAGGTTGGGGCGATGAGGAGGCTCCTCCGAGGTCGGGGTCGAGTTTGTCTCCCGTGGCTGAGGTCGAGTCCGAGCCCCTAGGTCGGGCGAGGCGGAGGCCGTTGGCTGAGGCCAGGGCGGAATTTGAGTCCTGGGGTCGGGCGAAGCAGAGTTCGTCGTCTTCTAGGGCGGAGCCCAAGTCCGAGCCCTGGGTCGGGCAGAGCGGAGTTCGCCGTCTTCCGGGGCTTAGCCCGAGTCCGAGCCCTGGGTCGGGCGGAGCGGAGTTCGCCGTCTTCCGGGGCTTAGCCCGAGTCCGAGCCCTGGGTCGGGCGGAGCGGAGCTTCCTATGGTGCGTGCGGCCGGGCCTGACTGCCTGTCAGCCTCACTCTGCCAAGTGGCACCGCAGTCGGAGCGGCGCAGGCGGCACTGTCTTTCTGTCAGACCGGTCAGTGGAGCGGCGAAGTGACGGCGGTCACTTCGGCTCTGTCGGCTGAGGGGCGCGCGTCAGGGTAAAGGTGTCAGGCCACCTTTGCATTAAATGCTCCTGCGATTTGGTCGGTCAGTGCGGCGATTTGGTCAGGGTTGCTTCTTGGCGAAGACAGGGCCTCGGGCGAGCCGGAAATATGTTCGCCGCTGGAGGGGGGCCTCGGGCGAGGCGGAGATCCTTCGGGGTCGGCTGCCCTTGTCCGAGGCTGGGCTCGGGCGAGGCATGATCGAGTCCCTCGAATGGACTGGTCCCTGACTTAATCGCACCCATCAGGCCTTTGCAGCTTTATGCTCATGGGGGTTACCAGCTGAGAATTAGGAGCATTGAGGGTACCCCTAATTATGGTCCCCGACAAAAATAATGTAAAATTTTTGTAACTTGTAAAATTTGGTAATAAGATTTCCGCTGCAAAAATATTGGTGTGTGTGATTTGTATTACTTAATCCCGCGGTTCTGGTTGAAAGTGGTTTAGCCGATGTCCTTGGGGCAATCGGACAGATCCTGTTGAGTTATCTGGTGCACATGCATGGCCGTCTGAGGTCTTTGGGACAAGGACAGGTGCATGTGGGCCCGATAACTTGGAGGTTCTGCCACAGCTGGTATCGGAGCTGGATTAAGTATCTACGGTCACATACGTATTTTCAAAACAAAAGTTTTGGTTTTGAAAAACCTATTTTCAACTAAACACATTGTTTGGTTTTGAAAAACAGTTTTTAAAAAAACTATAATGCTAGCGACATCCTCTGTTAAGCCCTATACTAAGGATTATCAGGTGGCTTAGTTCAAAACCACTAACCCACAACCGGGGGTATTGCATACATGTGTATTGTTATTTTTGATGCCATTCAGTTTTGAATGGATCGACGCTCAGGTAAGGTGAGATGTGAGAGCATGACCGAACAACTGTCGGTCTAGGGAAGTGTTTAATTGTAGCGCTTGATTATATACATGTTCCACATATGTATATATGAAGGCTGCAATGTGGAGTACTTACTTTTCCGGGAATTCAGTACCCCATGTGTGTGTATAGGTATACAGACATGGGAATACTGAGAAGTGTAATGTACTCGTAACGACGCACCTACGCTCAGGTAAGAAGGTGAGTTACCATAATGAGTTTCCCTATGGTTAAAAGTGTGGCAACGGCGCCTATGCGTGGCTCGGCGCTTAATGATGAGCTGGCCTCCATATAGCAATATATGGAGTATAAACTGTGATAAACTGTCATGTTTGAATTGCATCATTGGGAAAATGGGCTGTGATGGAATTTTCTGCAGGTACACTAACCTCGAAAACGTATGTGTAGCTGACGACTAACAAAATACCGTGAGAGTCGTAACTATGCCACCGAGATAGAACACTATTGCCATATTTGGTTGGCAAAATCAGTGAGGACGTGTAGGACGAGCATGCATCCTGATTGCTGCATCATGTTTGTCACCTATACACCCAAAATGCTTCTCTCATCCTTATTCCAGTAACTATTGATTGTAGATAATGTGGTGTAATGCTGAATTATGAACTTCGATGAAATAGGTGTCCTTCATTCTTTAGGTGACCTCTTAGGGTGCTTTATGTGTTTGCCCTTGTACTGGATGTGCCGATAGAAGGTTAGTGACTTGTTTGCCTAAATCGGAAATTAGGCCATGTTCTTAGTTAGTGAGCCATGACCCAAAGTTGATTTTTCCGTTATCATTCCATGACCAAACACATACAAATAAATGCCTAGATAATTTCCTTATTGGACATAAAGTGTACTCGGACTTGAAACAAGAATCTCGAGTCATGTCTCCAACCTAAACCATCCCTTTGTTCAATTGACACAAGCTGATGTCCTTTATACAGTTTGCCTATTCTTAAGGATTGCCATGTTGTTTTATCAACCTAACCTAGGAAAGACATGTCCGACCGTTTTCTTGAAGTTTGATGCCTTTGGTTTCTTCATATTTATCAAAGGCATACCAACTTAATCTTCTGATTGTTTTCCCTCCGCGTCTAGTCAGATACTAATCCTTGACCTTGTGATCTCTGCGATGGGCATAGAAATATGCTTGGGTTGAAGTATCAGTCTCCCATCATACTCCCTCATCAACCAGTTTTAGGTTATGGCCATGTCTCGTTCATTTCATCGGGCCATAATCTATTTGGCTCTCTACTTGTAACCATTCTTACAGGTGGAGTATCTCCTTGTATATTGTCACCCTTGCCCAATTCATTTGTGTCGCGTGAGATTTCTTATTGGTTATGTCTAATAATGGTGTTGTGACTAAAACTAATGGTGCCGCGACAAAATCGAGGGCCTCCTGTGGATGCATACACACGGTTGCGCTGCTCAGCATGCGCTGGTATCACGGTTAGCAGTCATAATCCATTATGAGACTATATCGATATGTATCTCTTGCACAAATTGTTTTTACCACGTGAGATTATTTATTGGTGCCAGTTCGGTAATGGTGTCACGATTAAGGATTTATGGTACCGCGGCGAAACTGAGAGCCTCCTGTGAATGCGCACCCAGGATTCTGCTGCTTGGCGCATGCGGGTACCGAGATCTCTGGTCATGATCCATTGTGGAACTACACTGATGTGTGGTCTCGGTAAACATTTCCCTTGAAACAATTCCTATGTTGTTTGTCAAGTGATCAAGCAACATCTATCATCTCTGTTGGATCAAAAGGGCATACCACTTTCATGTGAGGTCTCTTTTCTTTTGATTTTGGTAGTGACTACACGCATACAAGTTCCCTTTACATCCTTTGTGTAAAGGTGAAGCCTTGGAGCTTTTAGTGTCAAGAGACAACTGATTAGCTCTCTAAATGGAGATCTGTTTCCTCTGCTGCTGAAATGCAGGAGTTTGTTCATTTGCTCTCTTACTTAACCCATATATTTCTAAAACAAGCCAGTTCCTCCTGCATGGAAGAAACAGATGAACAACCTGACCAAATGGATTTCTACCCAAGTGCATGATCTCCTGTTAGCCAAAGTAAACTCTCGACCGTTGGCTTACCGATGGTACTGAGAGGACCGGCTCAATGTCAAAAGTAGTTCAACAAGTTGGTTTTACTAACTTGTAACTGCCCAATGAACAGAGGTTGAGTTTAGAGATCGATTTGTCGAGTTATCTAAACTCACTTAGGCACAAACCATCCTGAGAAAGTATTTACAAAAACCAAGTTAATTCGACTAGTAACCACCTAATCATCGCTCTAGTCGTGTCTCGATCGCTGCACATGTGCTTTCCCAGCATGAGTGATTGGGTCGAGTCATGCTTAGTGCCGGATAAAATGAACTGGTTATAAAGTCCGTATCTACAGATCCCTTCGTGGGTAACTTTCTCGAATCTATACCATCTTTTATGGACTTGAATTCTCGGGTTAACCACATGTTAACCGCGACAGTATTCGACATCCACATCCGTCTCATGTACCATGAATTTATCGTGACCACTTGTTGGTAAACCTACTTTTATGTGTTTTACCCAAGATGGTGCATCTGATTCTGTTTGGGCAAAATCGCGTATTTACCGCTCGCCCAATAGACTCAGATATCACATTGTCATCAGAAAAAGCAAACTGCACACATGGAACCTTATGTGTTCCTCTGGCAGACATCGTCTCTATTGGTGAACATATCTAAATTAGTCTAAGGCGATACATGCTATGTCCACTAAAGAAACAATATCCTAAGACACGTGCCTTTGCTTGAAACTGTCTTAGGGTTATCGCTGATATGGATACGGGGTACATGCTTCTCTACCCTTAGAAGTCTTTCACTCCGAATCTCGGGACGAGATTCTTTTAAGGGGGAAGGGCTGTAACACCCCAGGTGTTTATATTCCGCTCGACAACGAGTGTGGATTTAAGTACGTAATATCAGTGAATGAAACAGGTGTTAAATTTTAATCGTCTTCGTGTATCGCGATTTTAATATCGCATCTGTTTCATCTGTCGCGAGTGCGACATCATTTTTATTTTCGTCTATCCGGGCTCTTCCGAAATTTTTGTGATGTTCGGAACGTCGTGTTCCGAAAATCGGTGCGTCCGATGATTAATTAAAATTCATCGCTCGCGCGAATACGAATTCGGAAGCCTGACCCACTCTGATGATTTCTATCGTGACTAAATTTATCTGAACTCGACGACTAAAATACTCGGTGCAAAATAATTAGGATCGCAATCTCGATGCCGCATCGATATCGCGTATTTATTCCGCGATATGTCGAGTCGTGTGTCCATTTAAAAGTTATACAGAGAATGCGAATTTGGGACGTATCGAGACTTGCCCTATTTAAAATTAAATCGGGCTGTGATAGTTAGAGCTGATACCCAACATTTAGAATTAACTTATTTCCCTAATTTATAGTAGGAAGTAAATTTTCGTTCGACTCCAAATTAATTGAAATTCGCAAACATAGTTTTCAGTCCGAAACAACCCAGACCAAATGAAATTAGAACTGAAAGCAAGTAATTAGCGATTAATGTGGTTCGCTAATTCGTAGAAAGAAATGTGTATCCTGTAGCGTGTCGACCTTTTGTTTATCACGAGAGATCGTAATCCAAAATATTTGCGATTCTTTATTAAAGGAAAAAGAAGAAATAAAAGAAAATAAGAAATATCCTGCCATTCCTATCCTTACCGCTCTCTTCCTTTGATTTTTTCTTCTCTATTAGTCTCCACGTCAGCTTCGTGATTTTTTTTGCCGCCGCTCGTCCGTAAAAAAATTCAGACGTGGTTATCTCCAGCAGCTGCAGAGGAAAATCTGCTGCCGTCGCGAGGATTTTTTTTTCTTCTTCCTCGCGATGCTTATCTCCTGTGCGCTAGATCTTTTTCAACCGGCGTCTTCCTACTCTCTCTCCTGTGCGCGCTACTCCTCTCCCTCCCTAGCGCTTGCTTCGCTCTGGTCCCTCTCTCCCATGGCTACCGAGCTGCTCGCCGCGGTACCCCTTTTCAGCTCCCTGTGCCCAGCCTGTTTTCCTCCCACGCGCGCCTGGCAGAGATGTGGAGCTCGCCCTGACTCTAGCTCCTTCCATGGACGGCGGAGCCCTCCCCTTCCTGCAGCAGACCGGCGTCCCTCTCTCCATCGCCTTCCCTGCTTGGTCCTGACGAGCTCGCCCAACCTCAGTTCATCCACAGTGCAGGGAACGACAATCCCTTTCCATGGACGTCGTCCCTTCCCTGCTCCGGTGCTCCGGTGACTAGCGCTCGGCGTCCTGCTCACTATTCCCTGCTCGCCTGTTTTTTTTTCTGTTGCCGCGCGAGTTCGTCCTTGCTCGGATCCGGTGTCCGGCGACTAGTTCCGACCTCCCTCCCTGGATTTTCTGAGCTCGTGCTCAATCTGCTCGCGCCCCCATCGCCATGGTCGCCGCGCGCCGCGCACACTGCTCCCTGGAGCTCGCCCAGCCCCTAGCTCAGTCCCTGTGCGCGCAGCCGAGCTCCTCCCTGCGTGTGCTGTGCCCAGCCAAGGTTCCCTTGTGCGCGCCATCAAATCACCGTGTGCCCAGCTCGCTGGTCGAGCTGCTCCCTCGCGCTCGAATCCGGCCATTAATGCCCAGCCATGTGTTATTTCCCCCCAGCTCGTGGGTGTCGTCGTTCCGTGTGCTTGCCGTGGCTTGGCCACAAACCTTCCTCAAGCATGGGCATGACATCGCCTTAGAGTCAAACCGCTAGATGCTACTCCATCATCGTTGTCGTTCGCCTCTGTAACGCGCTCATCAGCTTCGTGTCATAGAGCGCGATAGGAAACACCTTGGTCGCGTGCTCCACCGTGCTGAGCTCCCTAGCGTCGCTCGCCCCGTTGTTCCCTGTCGGGCTCACCCTAGCCGTTCTCCTGCTCCTCGCATCGTGATTGCCGAGTTCACCGGCAACCACAGTCACGTCATGCCGCGCCGCGAGCTCGCTCCCCGCTATCGTCGTTTCCTCGTGCCCGCTGACCGTGCGCCCCTGCCGCTCCTCGATCGGCAAAATGAGTGGACCAGTGCTCGTCGCGTGTTGGGAAGATCGGCACCATTGTTCTTGCCGAATATTGCTTGTTTGATTTTGGGGAGAACGACGCACACATGGTGTTCGATGAATAGTTTAAACCGGATAGCCTCGTCGAAATCCCTACTCCGAGTCGATTCAGACATGGTAAGTTGATCCATTTATTTCCCGTGAGTATACGGAATAGTTGGATTGGATAAATATAGTGGTCGCGACGTGCCGTAGTTATATTTGTCGTAAGATACAGTGCCTTAGCGTGCATAGTGGTATGGTTAGTGTTTGTGGCAGTGGCAGTCGTTCGATTATTCATTGACGTAGACTCCTGATAGTGATTTGCGGGTTTAGTTAGGGTAAGCTGGTGCAGAACCAAAAATTAGTGCGATATTTAATATAAGCCCGAATTAGTATTCGTTAATCAGTATAGGGGACTTGAGCTAAATTTATTATTGGCACGCAAGCTGTTAGCCGAATTGTTAGAATGATTAAATAAATATGTGTGATGCGAAATAAAATTAAATTAGTTTTTAGGAAGCAAAGGGGTATAATTTATAAAGCGAGGGATAAGGTTAGCATTTAATCAATTAGCTAATGAGTTGTGTAGACTAATTGTATTTAATGTGTATAGTTTGTTGTTCGTGATGTTTGCGTTAGGTTCGAGAAGCGTAATTATTGCGCTTAGTTGTAGGTCGATAACCAGTATTATCATATAAACTTGTACAACGCCTCGCCGCTAGGTGTTTAAATTCGCTATCGCGTAGCACTATTTAGGTTTATAATATTCCCGTTCTTATGCATTCATGTGCATTATGCAAATCATTTAGGTACGCTTATTTATCGCGCGATGCGAAAGACAAGCCAAGTCGACCCCAAGCGCGGGCTAATCCGCATGGTGATGCTGATGGACAGATGAAGCAAGTAACAGAACAAAAGATGGTCGCCAAGTGATCGTCGTCTAACAACACTAACCTAGTGTTACCCAGGCAAGCCCCGGTGCATTTGCCACCTCCTTGTGTTTTAAAAACCTTTTTCATTTGCTTGATGCATTAGGTGATAGGAGTTGATTGCTAAAACAATTCCTGCATTACCTTCCTTGATCACCTGTTTTACAAAAGATTTTTGATGCTTAGCATTGCTTTAGAAAAACAAAATGTTTTGTTTTTACAAAAGTTGATGTGGCAAAAGTGGGTGGGATGTTTTTGAAAATAAAACTTGATGGTGGATCCATCATGGCCGTGATGGGTTCAACATCAGAAAAGATGTACCTCTGCCAGGTACCAAACCTTGGGTTGAAATGATTAAGCTGAGACCGGGCGGGTGACTTGCACGAGAAGAGAGTCTCGGTGTAGTGTCTCCGTCTGAGTCGATTAAGGACCTTGTCGATGTAGGCCTGCTGACCGAGGACCCTTTAACTGGTCACATGCCTCGTCATGGGTAAGCCTTGCCTCGGGCAGACTAAGGCCAGAATAAGATAACACGAAATGGGCGTGGAGCGGTGGCGAGAGTAGCGTGTACCCTCCGTGGCAAGAGGCTGGACGGTGGTGTATCTGTGCTCTCGGTTTGCGTGAACCTGATCTGGTCTTAAGAAACCCAGTGGCGGGTTGACATATGCAAGGGTTAAGTGCTACATATGTCGTGGGATCGGAGATCCTCAGCTGAGTATAATCGATTCGGATCGCCGTACCTCCGCGGTTATGGAGACTTGGCCACTGACTTACACGTAGCAATCCAGTGAAGATGAAGGGTTGATAAGAAATTGGCTAGTGCAGGTCAAGTGATTGAACTAGGGTAGAAAGAACTCTAGCTGCAGGTAATTTTACTTAACCTGACAATAAAATTGGATTTTAAGGATCCACTTTAGTAAGCAATTCTGCAAACAGAGTCTTTGATTATTGAAAGGCCTTACCTTGACTCCCCTATAACCAGCATACCCTTGAGAGTCTTTTCTTTAGTCGGGTAAGTCTTGCTGAGTAATTCCGTACTCAGGGTTTTATTCCCTGTTGTTTTTCAGGTTCTAACCTTGTGCTGCTGTGATGGTGTTAAGTGCCGGTGGGCTCGGCCTTCTTATAAGTCTAAGTAACTCTTCTATACTTCTTATTGAGGATGGTCACTTGAGCTAGCATATATTTCAAACTTATCCTTTTGTAATCACTCCAATAAAATAATGTAAAGTTTTTGTAACTTGTAAAATTTGGTAATAAGATTTCCGCTGCAAAAATATTGGTGTGTGTGATTTGTATTACTTAATCCCGCGGTTCTGGTTGAAAGTGGTTTATCCGATGTCCTTGGGGCAATCGGACAGATCCTGTTGAGTTATCTGGTGCACATGCATGGCCGTCTGAGGTCTTTGGGACAAAGACAGGTGCATGTGGGCCCGATAACTTGGAGGTTCTGCCACATAACCCCATTGCCTCACAAAAAATTGTCAATAAAGAGCAAAAGGCAATAAGAGCATAAGAATGAACTTGGAGGTGAGTACACTAATACTGGAGTGCAGTGGAAGTCTTTGCATGGTCCAAGTTCACTTTTCCCTTTCAATGCACCTTTGAGACTACATTAAGTAACTCAAACACAAGGATTAGTCTCAAAGGGTCAAGTTGTAGCACTTTTCCCCCTAAATATGTGCATCATTCACACATGGACTTGTGAGGTCTGGGGATCCCTTGCACAACTTGAGCACCATAAATAAGCAACAAATTGCATAAATGTATAAGTAACATGATCAAAGGCATAAAACACATGTATGTTATAGATCAATCCAAGTTACGCGAATCTAAGACATTTAGCTCACTACGTAGCCTGCAAAAGGTTTTCTCATCTAATGGCTTGGTAAAGATATCGGCTAGCTGGTTCTCGGTGCTAATATGAAACACCTCGATATCTCTCTTTTACTGGTGGTCTCTCAGAAAGTGATGCCAGATGTCTATGTGTTTAGTGCGGCTGTGTTCAACAGGATTATCCGCCATGCAAATTGCACTCTCATTGTCACATAGGAGTGGGACTTTGTTCAGATTGTAGCCAAAGTCCCGGAGGGTTTGCCTCATCCAAAGTAGTTGCGCGCAACACTGTCCTGCGGCAACATACTCGGCCTCAGCGGTGGATAGGGCAACGGAGGTTTGTTTCTTTGAACTCTAAGACACCAGGGACCTTCCTAGGAATTGGCACGTCCCTGATGTACTCTTCCTATCAACCTTGCATCCAGCATAATCGGAGTCTTAATATCCAATTAAGTCAAAGGTAGACCCCTTTGGATACCAGATCCCGAAGCAAGGCATAGCAACTAAATATCTAAGAATCCGCTTAAAGGCCACAAGGTGACATTCCCTTGGGTCGGATTGAAATCTAGCACACATGCATACGCTAAGCATAATATCCGGTCTACTAGCACATAAATAAAGTAATGACCCTATCATAGACTGGTATGCCTTTTGATCAACGGACTTACCTCCTTTATTGAGGTCGACATGTTCGTCGGTTCCCATTGGTGTCTTCATGGGCTTGGCGTCCTTCATCCCAAACCGCTTGAGAAGATCTTGAGTGTACTTCGTTTGGGAGATGAAGGTGTCGTCCTTGAGTTGCTTCACTTGGAACCCAAGGAAGTAGTTCAACTCGCCCATCATCGACATCTCAAACTTTTGAGTCATCACCCTGCTAAACTCCTCACAAGACTTTTGGTTAGTAGAACCAAATATTATGTCATCGACATAAATTTGGCACACAAAAAGATCACCATCACAAGTCTTAGTGAAAAGAGTAGGATCGGCTTTCCCAACCTTGAAAGCATTAGCAATTAAGAAATCTCTAAGGCATTCATACCATGCTCTTGGGGCTTGCTTAAGTCCATAGAGCACCTTAGAGAGCTTAAAAACATGGTCGGGATACCTGTCATCCTCAAATCCAGGGGGTTGTTCCACGTATACCTCCTCCTTGATTGGCCCGTTGAGGAAAGCGCTCTTCACATCCATTTGAAACAACCTGAAAGAGTGGTGAGCGGCATAGGCTAACAATATTCGAATAGACTCTAGCCTAGCCACAGGAGCAAAAGTCTCCTCGAAATCCAAACCTACGACTTGGGCATAACCTTTTGCCACAAGTCGAGCCTTGTTCCTTGTCACCACCCCGTGCTTGTCTTGTTTGTTGCGGAACACCCACTTGGTTCCTACAACATTTTGCTTTGGACGTGGCATCAGGCTCCAAACTTCATTCCTCTTGAAGTTGTTGAGCTCTTCCTGCATGGCCAACACCCAGTCCGAATCTTGCAAGGCCTCTTCTACCCTGAAAGGCTCAATAGAAGAGACAAACGAGTAATGCTCACAAAAGTTAGCTAATCTTGAGCGAGTAGTTACTCCCTTGCTTATGTCACCCAGAATCTGGTCAACGGGGTGATTCCTTTGAATCGTCGCTTGGACTTGAGTTGGAGGGGCCAGTGGTGCTTCTTCCTCCATAACTTGTTCTTCTTGTGCTCCCCCTTGATCACGCGCCTCTTCTTGAGGGGCCTATTCATCATCTTAAGTTGGGGGATGCACCATTGTTGAGGAAGAAGGTTGATCTTGCTCTTGTTGTTCCTGTGGTCGCACATCTCCAATCGCCATGGTGCGTATTGCGGCCGTTGGAACATCATCTTCATCTATGTCATCAAGATCAACTTGCTCTCTTGGAGAGCCATTAGTCTCATCAAATACAACGTCGCTAGAGACTTCAACCAAACCTGATGATTTGTTGAAGACTCTATACGCCCTTGTATTTGAGTCATACCCTAGTAAAAACCCTTCTACTGCCTTGGGAGCAAATTTAGAATTTCTACCTTTCTTCACTAGAATGTAACATTTGCTCCCAAATACACGAAAGTATGAGACGTTGGGTTTGTTACCGGTAAGAAGTTCGTACGAGGTCTTCTTGAGGAGGCGATGTAGGTAGAGCCGGTTTATGGTGTGGCAAGCTGTGTTCACAGCTTCTGACCAAAACCGCTCGGGCGTCTTGAATTCTCCAAGCATCGTTCTCGCCATGTCGATAAGCGTCCTGTTCTTCCTCTCTACCACACTATTTTGTTGTGGTGTGTAGGGAGCGGAGAACTTGTGCTTGACGCCTTCTTCCTCAAGGTACTCCTCCACTTGAAGATTCTTGAACTCAGACCCGTTGTTGCTTCTTATCTTTTTCACCTTGAGCTCAAATTCGTTTTGAGCCCGCCTTAGAAAGCGCTTAAGGGTCCCTTGGGTTTCTGATTTATCCTGCAAAAAGAACACCCAAGTGAAGCGGGAAAAATCATCAACAATAACAAGACCATACTTACTTCCCCCGATGCTAAGGTAGGCAACGGGTCCAAAGAGGTCCATATGTAGTAGCTCCAGTGGTCTTGATGTTGTCATCACATTCTTGTTGTGATGAGTGTTCCCCACTTGTTTTCCTGCCTAGCAAGCTGCATAAGGTCTATCTTTCTCGAAACAAACATTTGTTAGTCCTAACACATGTTCTCCCTTTACAAGTTTATGAAGGTTCTTCATCCCAACATGTGCTAGACGGCGATGCCACAGCCAGCCCATACTAGTCTTAGCTATTAAGCATGCATCTAGATTGGCCTCCTCTTTTGAAAAATCAACTTAGTAGAGTTTGTCGTATAATACACCCTTAAATGCTAATGAACCATCACTCCTTCTAAAGACAGAAACATCAACATTTGTAAACAAACAATTATAGCCCATGTGGCACAATTGACTTATAGATAGGAGATTATACCCTAATGACTCTACTAAGAATACATTTGAAATAGAGTGCTCGCTTGTGATGGCTATCTTTCCCAAACCTTTAACCTTGCCTTGGTTCCCATCTCCAAAGATAATCGTATCCTAGGAATCCTTGTTCTTGACGTGGGAGGTGAACATCTTCTTCTCCCCCGTCATGTGGTTTGTGCATCCGCTGTCGATAATCCAGCTTGAGCCCCTGGATGCATAAACCTGCAAGGCAATTTACACTTGGGTTTTAGGTACCCAACTCTTGTTGGGTCCTACAAGGTTAGTCACGATAGCCTTTGGAACCCAAATACAAGTCTTGTCTCCCTTACATTTGGATCCCAACTTTCTAGCAACTACTTTATCATTTTTACATAAGAGCGCGAATGAAGTATTGCAAGCATGGTAAATGGTAGAAGGCTCATTACATACTCTCCTAGGCACATGATGCACAACATGATTCCTCCTAGGCTTACTTCTACCATGCACAAAAGTAGAGCTAGAAGCAAACATAGCATGTGAATTAAACGCATCATAACTCCTATTATAATGAGCATTTCTAGAAAATTTTCTATCATTATAAATGAAAGCATGATTCCTTTGAGTACTATTAGCCATAGGGGCCTTTCCTTTCTCCATGTTGGGAATGGGAGCCCTTTGGCTTGTTAAGTTCTTGGCTTCTTTTCAAAAGCCAAGTCCATCCTTAATTGAGGGGTGTCTACCAATGGTGTAGGCATCCCTAGCAAATTTTAACTTATCAAAATCAACCTTGCAAGTCTTAAGTTGAGCATTAAGACTTGCCACCTCATCATTTAATTTAGCAATGGATACAAGATGTTCATCACAGGCATCAATATTAAAATCCTTGCATCTATTGCAAATTACAACATGTTCTACACATGAACTCGATTTATTAGCTACCTCTAGCTTAGCATTTAAATCATCATTCAAAATTTTTAAACTAGAGATAGATTCATGGCAAGCAAATAACTCAGAAGATAGCATTTCATTTCTCTTAGTTTCTAAAGCAAGAGATTTTTGCACACTAACAAACTTATCATGCTCCTCATATAAAATATCCTCTTGCTTCTCTAGCAATCTATCTTTTTCATTTAAAGCATCAATTAACTCATTGATTTTATCTACTTTAGTTCTATCTAAACCCTTAAATAAATCAGTATAATCTACTTCGTCATCACTAGAATCATCATCGCTAGAAGTAGTGTACTTCGGGGTATCTCGAACACTTACCTTCTTTTCCTTGGCCATGAGGCAAGTGTGTCGTTCGTTGGGGAAGAGAGAGGACTTGTTGAAGGCCGAGGCTGCCAGTCCTTCATCATTGGAGTCGGATGAAGAGCAGTCCGAATCCCATTCTTTGCCAAGGTGAGCCTCGCCTTTTGCCTTCCTATAGCTTTTCTTCTTCTCCTTCTTCCCATGTTTTTCTTCCCCCTGGTCATTTTCATTATCGTGACATTGGGCAATAAAATGACCAGTCTTACCACATTTGAAGCAGGAGCGCTTTCCCCTTGTCTTATTCTTGTTGGGATACTCCTTGCGTCCTTTCACTGCGGTCTTGAAGCGCTTGATGATAAGCGCCATTTCATCTTCGTTGAGGCCAGCGGCCTCCACTTGTGCCACCTTGCTTGGTAGCATCTTCCTGCTGCTGGTTGCTTTGAGGGCAACGGTTTGAGGCTCGTGGACGGGTAGTGGACCGTTTAGAGCATTGTCCACATATCGAGCCTCCTTCACCATCATGTGCCCGCTCACAAACTTCCCAAGTATCTCCTAGGGCGTCATCTTGGTTTACCTGGGATTCTCACGAATAAGGTTGACAAGATGGGGGTCAATTATCGTAAATGACCTTAGCATTAGTCGGACGACGTCGTGGTCCGTCCATCTTGTGCTTCCATAGCTCTTAATTTTGTTAACCAAGGTCTTGAGCCTGTTGTATGTTTGTGTTGGCTCCTCTCCCCTGAACATCGCGAATCTTCCCAGTTCGCCTTCCACCAACTCCATTTTGGTGATCATGGTGGCGTCGTTTCCCTCATGTGATATCTTGAGGGTATCCCAAATTTGCTTGGCGTTGTCCAAGCCGCTCACCTTGTTGTATTCATCCCTACATAAAGATGCTAGCAAAACAGTGGTAGCTTGTGTATTCTTATGAATTTTCTCATTAATAAACATAGGGTTATCGGTACTGTCGAAATGCATTCCATTTTAAACTATCTCCCAAATACTAGGATGGAGAGAAAATAAGTGACTACGCATTTTGTGACTCCAAAAAGAGTAGTCCTCTCCATCAAAGTGTGGAGGTTTACCAAGAGGAATTGAAAGCAAATGAGCATTGGAATTGAAAGGAATACAAGAATAATCAAATGAATAATTTTGATTAACCATTTTCTTCTTTGAAGAGGAGTCGTCGTCGTCGTGTGGTGAAGAAGACGAGGCATCACTGTCGTAGTAGATGATCTTCTTGATGCGCCTCTTCTTCTTTCCATCTCTTTTCTTATGACTCAAGCCTGAGTCGGTTGGCTTGTCGTCTCTAGGCTCGTTGAGGAAGGACTCATTTTCCTTGTCGTTGACCACCATCCCCTTTCCCTTAGGATCCATCTCTTCGGTCGATTAGTCCCTTACGTAAAGAGAACAACTCTAATACCAATTGAGAGCACCTAGAGGGGGGTGAATAGGTGATCCTGCAAAATTCAATACTAATAGCCACAAAACTTACTTATTAATTTAGAACGACTAAGTAGCTTGAAACGAGCTCTTGTGAACATAGACAATCAAAGAGAAAGCACACAAGAGACACGTGATTTTTATCCCGTGGTTCGGCCAAGTAACACTTTCCTACTTCCACGTTGTGGCGTCCCGATGGACGAGGGTTGCACTCAACCCCTTTCAAGTGATCCGATGATCAACTTGAATACCATGGTTTTTCCTTTCTTAGACTTTTTCCCGTTTGCGAGGAATCTCCACAACTTAGAGCCTCTCGCCCTTACAATGATGATCACAAAGAAGCATAGAAGTAAGGGAGGGGAGAGTAACACACACAAGACTCAAATCACAGCATAATCACGCACACAAGTCACAACTCGAGCTCAAAACACAATGCACGGAGTTCTCAACTCAAATGGAGCTCAAGTCACTATCTCAAAGAATCAAATGCGCGAAGTTGGAGTCTTGGAGTCTTAGAATGTTTCTTGTAAGCTTGGTTAACTCCTTCATGCGCCTAGGGGTCCCTTTTATAGCCCCAAGGTAGCTAGGAGCCGTTGGAGACCAACAAGGAAGGCCAAAGTTGCCTTCTGTCGGGTGGCGCACTGGACAGTCTAGTGTGCCACCGGACAGTCACTGTAGACGGTCCGGTGCCGATCTCTTTCCTATTTTGGCGTAGACGACCGTTGCAGATTCGTGGCAGTTGGCGCACCGGACACTGTCCGGTGCCTCCTGCTGAACGTTGGCGTGGGCCATGCGTCGCCCGCGGATTGCGCGGCTGACCGTTGCACTGGCGACCGTTGGCTCACCGGACAGTCCGGTGCACCACCGGACAGTCCGGTGAATTATAGCCGTACTCCGCCGATTTTTCCCGAGAGTGGCATGTTCACCGGAGGCTGGCCTAACGCACCGGACACTGTCCGGTGCACCACCGGACAGTCCGGTGTGCCAAGCCGAGCGGGACTTTGGCTGTACCAAGCCAAGTATTTTGCATTTCTTTTCTTCTCTTCTTTTCTCTGTTTCTAGCACTTAGACAATATATGTTAGTACTCAAAACAATGTACTAAGTCTAGAAATATACCTTGTTATATGATTTGCACTTCTTACTTGTTTGGCACATAATCAACTCACTTAATATGTGTTGGACACTTAATCACCAAAACATTATAGAAATGGCTCAAAGGCACATTTCCCTTTCAGGAAGGCCTTCCATAAAGTCCATTGCTATGTCTACCCAGACTTGTGATGGTACTGCCAAGGGTTGTAGCAAGCTTGCTGGATGTAGAGCCTCTGTTTTGTTCTTCTAGCAAATTGTGCAAGTTTTGACAAAGTCACGAACCAGAGTACGGTCGCCTGGGATGTAGAAGTCTGCTCGTCGCATGTGCAGCATCTTTTGGAACCCTCCATGCCCGACGCCTTGCGCGAGCTGTAGAATGTGAACAACTATTGGTGATGTTGGTGGTACAAAGACCATGGAACCATGTAATATGAGTCCATCCTAGAGGCACCATGGCGCTTGTTGTGTGCCATTGAGGATTTGATCTTGAAGTTGCTGCCATTCTTATCTTTTGTGGCCATCACTGCGTATCTCGTCATATAGCTGGAACGATGGTCCTGTCAGTGCTAGGGATTCCATGGTTTCGGTGTCTCTGCGGGAAAGGGCGTCAACCACTATGTTGAATCGCCCCGGTCGCTATTCTACTGTGAAATCAAACCCGAATAGTTTGTTGATTCAGTGGTGTTGTGGAACCGTTGATAGTCGCTAATCTAACATGAACTTGATTCAAAATGGCCTGTGCGAACCAGAAAGCGATGGCCCCATAAATAGGGTCTCTAGTGGCGAACTGCCTGTACCAGACCAATTAGCTCGTGTTCATAGGCTGCTAGCTTCAAATGTCTTAACGCGAACAGTCTACTGAAGAAGGCAATTGGCCCATTGTCTTGATGAAGCACTGCCCCGAAGCCGGACCCTGAAGGGTCACAGTCCACAATGAATGATTTGGTGAACTTAGAAAGGTGCAAAACTGGCGCTAAAGACAATGTTGTTTTAAGCTCTATGAATGTTGCGACTGCTTCTGTGCACCAAGAAAAAACATCTTTTTTGAGGAGTTTGGTTAGTGGTGCTACAATGGTTCCAAAATTCTTAATGAGTTCGCGGTAATAGCCCACAATTCCTAGAAACCCTGTAATCCTCTAGCTGACTTAGGTGTTGGCCAAGTAGTGACTGCTTCCACGTGTCCATTGAGACGCCTGATTCTGAGATAATATGACCTAGGTAGGAAATAGAAGTTGCACCAAAACTGCACTTGGATCGCTTGACAAACAAGTTGTTGTTGCGCAGGAGCATCATAACTGCTCGGACATGTTGAATGTGTCATCAAAGAAAACCAATACGCAACGACATAAGAGGGGTTGTAGCACTGAATTCATTAAGTTTTGGAATGTCGCTGGCGCATTGGTAAGGTCAAACAACATCACCAAAAATTCATAATGTCCATGGTGTGTTCGAAAGGCCATCTTCTCAATGTCATCCTTGTGCATACGTACGTGATGGTACCCTGATTGGAGGTCCAACTTAGTGAAGAATCTGGCCCCATGAAGTTCATCAAGTAGTTCGTCGACCTCTGGAGTGGGATATTTATCCTTGATAGTGTGTTCATTAAGGGCTCTGCAATCAATGCAAAATCACCATGAGTTGTCAACTTTCTTTGCCAAGAGGACTGGAGCTAAAAAAGTCGATGTACTATGGTGGATCACCCCATGATGTAGCATGTCCACACATTGTGCTTCTAGCTCATCTTTCTGCAATTGTGGGTAACGATACGGGTGGACGGCTACTAGGGTGGTTTCGGGCTTTAGATGTATCCTATAATCACATTGTCGAGCTGGTGGAACTGACTAGGGTTCTTCAAAAACATCTTCAAAGGATTGCAGCAAGTGATCCATCATCCTGTTGGGGTTTGCACTAATGGAGCATGTGGTCGGTGTCACAATGTCTATGCGTGCAGATCCCAGCCCCTTCCACATGATGTGTCGACCCTGGTGCCAGAAAGCCATTCAGAGATCCTTCAGGTCCCATAATACTAGCCCCAATGTTCAGAGGAATGCTGTCTCGAGGATGATTTCGAATGTGTCCAAGGGTATTGCATAGGCTTCAATGGTGAAGCTTTCGTTGTTGATGTTGATTGTTGCCTGATGATTGATCCCCCTGGTAGAACACCGGGTCACCATTAGCCACCTTAACATGGTGCCCTGGTGTTGGTTCCAATGTAATCCTGCTGCGCTGGGCTGCTGTGTAGTTAATGAAGTTATGAGTGGAACCTCTGTCTAGAAGGGCCAGTAGTTCCTGTCCATTTAGGGGGTGTTTGGTTTGCCCCTGCTAAAATTTAGCCCCTATCACATCGAATGTTTGAACCTCCGTTCGGGGTATTAAATGTAGTCGGATTATAAAACTAATTTGTCAGCCGAAGATTAAAAGACGAGACGAATCTAGTCAAGTTGGTTGGGTCTATATTTCATACTCCTATTTAAAAGTCAAACGCTTGTTGTGACCCGGGCTAAACTTTAGCAGGAGCAACCAAACACCCCCTTAAGGTCACCTGCAGTTGCATTGTGTCTTCAGTCCTGATCCCGGTGATTGCATGCAGGGAGACAACCGGAGCCTGGTCATCTTGCTCCTCCTCAGCCGTGCTCTTGGTTTCATCGTCTGCAAAATCTGTGGCCTCAAGATAGAACAGCCAAGGACACTTGTTGGCCGCGCACATAAGGGTCATCACAATTATAGCATAGGTCTTGCTTTCTTCTTTCGGCCATCTCTACGGGATGAGGCGATTGAATGGGATAGGAACCTGTGTTGGTGGGTGCAGTGGACCACTCCTTGTTGTATTCTCTGGCAGAGGCGTGATGACTGGTGTTGGGGTTCTAGAGTTTCTGCCGGCCTGCTGCTGATGTTGAGCTCCATCAATGACTTGAGCATGACGTTCATATGCTTGTGCCAATCGAGAAGCCTACTGCAGATTCTCTGGGTTCATGAGCTCGATGTCAATTTTAATCCGTTCTGGCAATCCCGACGTGAAGAGTTGCACTTGCTGGTCAGATGCCAACGGAGAGGTATGGCACAACAGAGACGAGAACCGCTCCTGGTATTCATCCACGGTTGTCTAGAAGCGAAGACGGGCCAATTCTCCCAATGGATTGGCGCGCAGCGATGGTCCAAAGCGCTCCTTTCAGAGCTCCTTGAATTGGGGCCATGTCACCGTTGCGCAGTCCTGTTCCACCATAAAATACCATAAAATACCATGTATGTGCGGCTCCCTTAAGGTAGTAGGAGGCGAGCCACACTTTATCATCCTCGAGCGTCCACTATCCCCGAAAGAACTATTTACAGTGGTTGAGCCATTTGAGAGGATCCTCTTTCCCATCAAATATCGGGAGCTCCATCTTGTAGTGTCGCATTGTTTGGCCATCGGAAGGGTGCAGGGAGGGATGGGTTGGGTTTTGGTGGTGGCTGTTGTGGTATGCATGGCGGAAAAGATGGAAAAGGTGATGGCGAGTGTGGCATGGGAATTTGGTGGATCGGCACTAGATTGTGGGGGGAAAGCACTGGCTGTTGGTGGTGGTATGGTGGAGGTGGAGGGAGCCTGCATCTCTAGAATCCCACCATAACCAGGGAGGCCATAAGGGAAACCTGGATGCTTGCCGACGGCGGACACGCTGGGAGTTGTGCGGCCATCAATCTCCTTCATGTGCATGGACAGATTGCAAACCCTGGTGGCAAGATCAGCAAGGGCCTTCGTCATGGTTTCAATCTTCTGCTCCAAGGTGGAGTTCGGCGTAGCAATAGATGCCACCTCGCTGGTGTGGTCTTCGGTTCCCAACATCTCTGATACCAGATTGGTATGCCTCCAACTCCTCAGGTTATAGCTATGGGTGGAGATGGGTCACACCCTACACGGGTGTGGGTGATGGGAGGCCGTGATTTCCTCATGGCAAGGAGGAAGACATGCAAGAGTTAGGGTGGGGCGGCGGCTGATCAACTCTACGTTGATCTCTGCCCTCCTCCTTTTATTGATTACCAGGTAGGTATAAATACACTCCTATTACAGACTAATCTGATAAGTTCTTAGTCCTTATCCAAGGCTAGAACGGGCCAAGCTACCAGCCCATCTAGCGTACATATCCCTAATTGGGATCAGCTAAGCCGGGTTAGCCCACTGATTAGGACTCCCTGACTTGGCTCTATGCTTGTACTTAATACCGACCATAACACTAATAACTTAATAAGTAGCTATGAAATCTATAAATACAATACTCAATGTATACAACTCATGAGTTGCGGTTGTGAGATAAATTTATCTACCGAGTTCCTATATCTTGAAAATGCTTTAAAAGCTTTTCATCTCCAATATCCGCCAACATACCCCGCTTAATATACAATAGCATTCTATTACTTATCTACTCATCAACCATTTTGCTTGCTCTTTTGGTCCTAAATCTTGATGATCTTCATAATAGAGAAAGCCAAGAGTAGAGGGTAGCGGTAGTTCGCAATCACACAATAGTGGTGTGGTGGCCTGGTGGTAGGCGGTTGTTACCTTGCAGTGGACAACCTGCCTGACTAGTCATCATCGTCTATCATCTAGGAGCCTAGGCGCGTGCTATGGAGGAGATGGAGGGCAGCTGCTAGATAGACGGTGACGACTGAGGAGCGCAGGCGCCAGACATTAGACGACTAAGGATAAGACGTAGACAGGGACAAAGTCTATGTCATGGTACCTGTGTGTCAGATGCGACCATGACTAGTATTTAGTGGGTCTAAAGAACTGCTCCTATAATATTTAGGCCACAATCGGGCTACAGCCCGGCAGCCCCTCCTACGTTTGCTGCTGGAACCATCGATATCGATCGATGTGTTAGACAATTCAATGGGTGCCAATCTAAACAATCAGTATGGATCAATTCTAACAACGTGCCTAGCTATTTTTAAACTGTTTTAAATCTATTTTAAAAAAAAATCATGAAAATCAGTCTATAAATTACATTTTATTTTGAATTATGTTGATTTTATGATTAAGCCATGCAATTTTTATTTATAAATTATATATATATTATTTATGTTTTATGAATTATATACCTTTATTTATGTTTTTATAAATTATGTAGATTTCATCTCTATTATTAAAACCCCATGGGGTTTGGCGCCTGCCCACATTCCCCAGCAGGCTCACTGAGCTCGTTTGCCGACGCGTGTTGTTCTCGAAACTAAAGCCTTCGTTGAGTTGAGTTGTGACTTTTGAGCGACCCGGTGTATGAAATCAATACGATATGAGATATGAATTTTCTAGTTACTAGAAGTATGCAACTAATGGGAAACAACAATATCAAAGCTAGAAATAAATGAAAATTCAATAAACACTAGTTACTTGCAATAAAAACAATCAAGAAGGAAAAAAGAGACACCATAATTTTTCTCGTGGTATCGGTGATTCGCTAATCACCCCTAATCCACATTCAGGTGGACACCAAGTTCTCACTTGCTCCTCTATCAAAACACTGCTTGATCTTTAAGCCAAGTAAACAAGGAATCGCTCAATACCTCGGTTCCACTAGCGTCGCCTTTGCTGCTCTGGTGAGGTAGGCGCGAACCCCTCATAAGTCACAATCACCACCACGACTCCTCCACAACATTCACAGAGAGCTCATTGTTGTCAGGGATGACAACAAGCAGATAGTCAGCAACAAACATCATCCTGCTCAAGCCGTAAGTCGTGTCATGAATGTAACTAAATTAAATATAGTGAATCAACATGAAATACATTCATTAAACTCAATGACATGATTATACAAATTAACCTACAAATCTATCGGAGAGGAAATCTCTCCGGCCGGGTGGCGGATTGCACCCGCCCTAAATCCTAAGAAGAGGAGGGGCCTAAGCGTTTTGCTTGTTATGAGACTGATGGATGAATATACGAGAGCACGCGAGGGTTTAGAGTGGTTCGGGCCGCCGGAGCGTAATACCCTACTCCACAGTATGATGTATTGCTTGAGAGCTTGTATGAACTTGTGAGTGTCTGAGTGAGCCTAAGATTAGATCTGTCTTGTAACGTCGCATGCCTCCCCTTTTATAGCTGAAGGGGGGCATGCACAAAGGTACCGAGCCCCGACATGCGGGCCCAGGGACATAACGAATATAGCACTTGGAGCCACAAATGTTTGCTGCTGGGGCGATCTTCTAGTGCCTTGACCCCCGAGATCTGCGTATCCTCGGTGTGCAGGGAAGGCTTCTTGTAGAAGGGATGATGAGTATAGTGCGCCGCTCGGCACGGGCGCACTGTTCGCCAACAGACCAGTCAGGCGCGCCGCCTGCTGGATGACCCTAACGCCGTCTGCCAGTGGATTGGACAGGACACATTAAATGCTGGGAAGGCATGTCGCTCGTTAGCGTGGTGGCAGGCGGCGCGTCCTCTTTGCAATAAATGCAGAGGTAGCACGGCTTTATGGGCTTTACGTCAGGCTCGACCCGTTGGCTTATGTCACGCGCCACAAGCCACGCGGCAGCAGCGGGGAGCGCAGGGCAACGTCTAGACACGCACCAGCACCGGACCCCTACTCATGCCAGGGTCCCTCTCGTCCCGAGACCTTGCTAAGGCTCGGATCTTACTTGGAGGGGGACTGGAGCCCTCCCACGGGACCCGACGTGCCTTCTTGGGGGCTCTGGACTTGTACGTATAGGGGTCCGGTGTCCTTCTGTGGAGGTCCGCACCCAACGGTGAATACTGGGATGTACTACCTTTCCTTGCCACGTGGCACCCTTGGATCTGCCCATGTGGTGAGGTTGGACGCCATTCTCCGTGTAGCCTTGAGGTGTTGCACGGGTGCGGCGTCTTCATGTTGTAGAAGAGGGTACCCCTGATCCAAGGTACTGACAGTGGCCCCTGGGCCTGCCTCAGGGGAGGATGTGAACCTGCAGGCGGGGCCAGAGTCTGATCAGCGCTCCTGCGTGCCTGTTGACGCAATTACTGTCGGCCCTCTTATGGTCATGCTGACTGCCACACCTATTCCCACGGTTGACTGGCCCATGACCTTCACACTTAATGTCACTATTGGGCCATGCGCGAGATTCCTCGGGTCGTTGCACTGGTTCTGGAAACTTATCTTTTCAGTCTGCTGTGACGGCCTCGAGAAGACGTGGCATTGGCGCGAGCGTCGGTGTGGTTTTTCTGCACCCGGCAACCGATGCACCGTTTGTATGACATGTGGGCCTGGGCCCCCATGTTGGACCGCTAGTTGCAGCGAAGCTGAGGGGGTGCATAACCGCGGGGCGGCTGTACGCTCCCTGCGTGGTGGTTCTCTTTTTTGACCGCTGGTTTCAGCGAAGATGAGGGAGCGCTTAACCGCAGGGCAGTTGCATGCTCCTTGTGCGGCGGTTCGCCTTCTTCGTGCTTCGGGTCAGTCTGTATGACATGTGGGGCCTGTCCCCCATGTCATAGGGTAGGAACCCTAGAGTACGTCGAGGGAGACTTTGCCCGTGACGCTTCAGGGGGCGAGTGGGGAGATCTGCCTTTAAAAAGGGATCGATCTCCCGGGCAGTAACCATGCCTTACTCCTCTCGCATTCCTTGCGCCCTTCCACCTTCCGGGCCTCTAGATGGGGTGCGCTGGTGTCTTCTGGAGAGATCCGTGCCAGGGCCGTCCCCTCCGGCAATCTCACCGCCGGAGAGCTTGTGCTCGTGGTGGTGCCAGCGGTCTTGTTTTCTTCTTGCTGTTGTTAGAGGAGCGCAACCCCATGGGGGTTGGTGCTCTTCCGTCATTGCTCGGCTTCAAGAATTTTCATCATGCAGCCCGGCTGCAGTCCCCCGCCAGTGGCAATCCAGAAGGATGACCACCAGCCTCGTGGTGGGGAGAAGCAAGCCGAGCTGCGGCCTCCCTCCCCCACCCTCAGCTTCAAGGATGTTCATCATCCTCGCTAGGGTGGAGGGCGAGCCAAGTCGGGGCCCTACCCTCCGCATGGGCTTGGTGACCCGCTTCTTCCTCCAACATTCGAAGGAGAAGGATGTTCACCAGCCTTGCGGAGGAGGCGAACCTCGGCTACGCGGGGCCGGCTGGCTGCAGGCCGTCAGCTGCAGCGTGTCTGGCCCTTTGGGCTGGATGGCTTCGGCGCCGCCTCCGACGCTGCCTATGCCGTCTGGTCGGGGCGTGGCTGTCCGTCCACCGCACGGGCGACGGTCGCGTCGTGCGCGGGTCCGCCACATCCACGGCTTCTCCTGCCTACCGGCCGCACTGGGGGGTCGTACAAGACGCCATATGCCACGGGAGTCGTACAAGACGCCATACGCCGTATGCGTTCTTGGATGGTCTTGTCCTCACTCTCGTGGGAGGACGGGAGCGAGGACCCCTTTGTGCGTGTTGAGGTAGCCGCCGCCCACCGATGCAGAGGTGGGCGTTGTCGTCGGTGCTGAGGTGGTCGCCGCCGCTGGTGAGGCTATCCATTGTAGAGGTGGTTGCCTCCACTGGCAAGACCATCAAAGCCACCTACCGTCGAGTCCCCGACTCTTTAGCTTTAATGGCCTCGTTGTCACCCCCCCGTAGGAGGACGGGGGCGAGGACCTCCTCGCAATGGCGCACACCCTGAGGTGGTCGCCGCCGCTGGCAAGCCGCTCGGAGTGGAGTTGGTTGTCGCTGCTAGTGCAGAGGTGGTCGCTGCCGCCGGCGATCCGTTGATGCAGAGGTGGTTGCCGCCGCTGGTGAGGCTGCCCGGAGCCAGCTTCCAACGTGACTCCTGCTGGTGCAACGTAGTCCATTCCTGTAGAAATGGAACTAGGGCCCCGCTTGTAAGGGAATGTAATAACATATGTTTGCTTGAAAGCAGAATGTAATAACATATGTACGCAGGACTTTAGCCTGGGAAGCCAAGTTGTGTGTCCGGACCCCCTAGATGGTGGTTCTAGGTACTAGGACACCTACCGCAGGGTGGTGGAGCGTGCAGGCCCACGGTACGGGACCAGGCTGAGCGGCTACACAGCTCAGGACCACCCTAGGAGGCAAGCGTCTCTTCTCTAGTTCCAGACACCAAGTTGTCGGACGCACAGGACTTATAGTTCCAAATACTAGGGTGCCCGTCATGGAGTGGTGGAGTGTGCAGGATTTCGGGTACGGAACCAGGCTAACCGGCCACACTGGCTCCGGACCATCCCATGGAACGGGTACCCGTTCTTTAGAACCGACCCCCAGGCTTTTTCCTGTTTTTTGAAGGGTACTCTTGAGTATTATTTATAAAGCAGTGTTTAATACTAATCTGTGTATCGCTCGTTTCTACTGTGTGCAATGTTACGTTGTTGACTCCCCCTGGTACCTGGCCCCCCGCCTGGGATGCAGGCTTGATGTGTCGAGATTGGATACCAGCGCATCTGAAAGAGTTGTCAACAATTCTCGGGAGGCAGCTTCGCCGAGACCTGGATCTGCACACAGCTTTAGCTAAGGAGCGTTAGCAGTACACCCGTAGGACCCATCATCTAACACTAGCCATCCTTTGATACATGCTTGGGACTTGCAGGGTCTAGCTTGGGGCAGCCAAGTTGTGCGTCCGGACCCCCTGGATGGTGGTTCCAGGTACTAGGACACCTACCGCAGGGTGGTGGAGTGTGTAGGCCCACGGTACGGGACCAGGCTGAGCGGCTACACGGCTCCGGACCACCCCAGGAGACAAGTGTCTCTTCTCTAATTCTGGACCCCAGGTTGTCGGACCCACAGGACTTATAGCTCCAAATACTAGGGCACCCGTCACAGAGTGGTGGAGTGTGCAGGATTTTGGGTATGGAACCAGGCTAACCGGCCACATAGGCTCTGGACCATCCCATGGGGCGGGCACCCGTTCCTTAGAACCGACCCCCAGGCTATCGGGCCCTCCTGCTTTCGCATAGAGGTCCTAAACTGCAAGCTTGGCTGCTCAATTCGGATGTCATTATGCTTGATAGGATGGGAATTGATCGGGTGGGTTAGATAAAATATAATCCGGAAACTACAGGGTAAGACTTTGGAGCAGCAGGATAAAACTATCATAGAAGCGCATCCGAGAGGGTCAATCCTCCCCATATAACATAACATGCATGGGTGTAGGCCAACCGGCCGGGTTTACGAGGGCGAACCTCACCGGGCTGGCGTACACGTGTGCGTTACTAAAAAAGGGAGAAAAATTCGACCCCTCGGACTTGCTCCTATGGATAGAACTTACAAAGATGCTACAGAGGTTAGGAAGGGGTACTCCTTTAGTCATGGCAGGGTGGTCACCCTTGGGTTAGCGTGTTTCTGTCACCTTCGAGGGTCCTTCCCAGCTGGGGGAGTGTTTGAGGAGCCCTCCTTGGTCTGGTACTTGCCGTAGGACTAGGTCCCGACCCTGGGTTCCCATCTGCGTTTGATGGAGGAGCCCTCGTCCTTGGCTGTGGTTTGGATCCGTGGGGAGTCCAGTGGGGTTTCTGGGGGAAGACAGACTTTGGCCCCGTAGATCGGGGGACACGGGGTCCCTCCGATGGTCCGTCTAGTCGTCGCCATCAGAGTGGGAGTCTCTAGTGAATACGTCCTTCAGGTCCCCTTCGGGTGACTGATACCCGAGGTCTCGCTCAGCCGCGGCCACCTCGCCGTCGTCGACCTTTTCCTTGTCAGGACGACAACGAGGTGGGGAGCTGTCCTTGGAAGACTGCTCATGCCGCTTGATGACGCGTTCGATGACTCGTTTCGCGAGATCAATGATCTCGTGACACTCCACAGCGCTGTGGCGGCCGTTGGGGTGCACAGGGCACGAGCCGCTGTTATCCCTCTGCGGCCGTGGGCGCTTGTTGCGATCGCCCCAGCCCCCGGTCGCAGCTGCGACGACCAGCGCGGTAGACTGTGGCCTCTCGTAGCCGCGGCTCTTCTTTTTCTTTTTGCCGTCCCGGGGGCGGCACCCGAGCTACCCGTCTGGGTAGTCCCGGTTTGTGGGGCCGAGTGCCATGCACGGCCCTCGGTGGCTCTGGCGCACTTGTCTTCTAGGGCGAAGAGCGTGGGGACAGTCTCCACGTCATGTGTGGCCAGCTTCTCCAACATTTTCTTATCACGTACCCCCTGTCGGAAGGCCGTGATGATGGAGGCATCAGAAATACGAGGTATAGTACCTCGTACCTTGGTGAAGCGGGAGATAAACGTCCGGAGCGTCTCTCCGGGCTCCTGCCTCACTGCGTGTAGGTGGGCCTCCACGCCATGTTGCTGGTAAGCGTTGGCAAAGTTTGCAACGAACCGCGCGCAGAGCTCTTCCCAGGTGTAGATTGATTCTGGGGCGAGGTTCATGAGCCAAGTCTAGGCAGGCCCGGACAAGGCAACATGAAAATAAGTTGCCATCACAGCGGTGTTCCCACATGCTGTTATGATGGCGGTGACGTATACCTGCAGGAACTCTGACGGATTTGATGTACCGTCGTATTTTTCCGGCAGGTGCGGCCTGAACTTGGGTGGCCACGATGCTACGCGGAGATGATCCGCGAGAGCGGCACACCCCACGCCGGCTAGGGGGACGCTCGCCTGGAACCAGGCGCCCACTGGGGTTCCCGGCATTTCCGCCGCGAAATCTTGGTCGAGGTTGCGGCCCTCGATGTTTTGTCGGCGCTCCCGCGCCCTTTCTAGGGAGACTCGGGCATCCTCTCCCGCACGCCAGCGGTTGAGTTCTGCCTGGAGGTCGTCGGTCTACGCACCCCTTACGGAGGGCGAGCGCACAGACGCCGTCGCCTCGCGTTGGCACCGGGATGACCGAGGCCTGGACCTGGTCGAAGAGGAATGTGCCATGCCGAGTAGTCGGTCGACGTCGTCATGCCACTGCTTCATGGCCCCCGGTGAGGCCGTGGAGCTAGGGGGTGGCATAGTAACTCCCTGGCTGCAGACAACGCCATAGGCGCTGCCCTTGACGGAGTCCGGGACGCTTGTGCAGGCGTGTGCTGCTACATAGAATGTACAGCAGCAGTCCCAGAGTCAGGGGGGTCGGGTACTCTCGGTGCAAAGGATGCAAGTTCTTGCTCCATCGCAAAATCTTCTGACGTTTCGGTGCGGTGCTCGATGATCCGCACCATCATGCCGAATAAGAACATAGGCAAAAACCTAAGGCCTAGCCTCCTACCTGGCGCGCCAAATGTCGAAGAGGAAATCTCTCCGGCCGGGTGGCGGATTGCACCCGCCCTAAATCCTAAGAAGAGGAGGGGCCTAAGCGTTTTGCTTGTTATGAGACTGGTGGATGAACATACGAGAGCACGCGAGGGTTTAGAGTGGTTCGGGCCGCCGGAGCATAATACCCTACTCCACTGTAACACCCCTGCTCCCTGAAATTCTGTCTGCTATCCATAATGTGTTCCATGTGTCGCAATTAAAGAAGTGTCTTCGGATTCCCGATCAAACCATTGAAGTGACAGATGTTGTCCTGGAACCAGATTTAACATACTCGGAACATCCTAATCGAGTTCTGGATCAAAAGGACAGGGTTACCCGGAGAAAGGCTCTCAAGTTCTATAAGATACAATGGAACCAACATTCTGAGGAAGAGGCTACGTGGGAAACTCAAGACTTTTTAGATAAGAATTTCCCAGGCTTTCTAGCCTCATGTAATTTGTAAAGTATATTTAATATTGTAATAAAGAAGTGACCCCCACACCACCCCTGCCTTGTACCAAAAATAAGGAAATACAAATGTGAAGCATTTCCTTTTCCATTACTCACCCAAGGACTTTAAATCTCGGGACGAGATTCTTTTATGGGGGGAAGGATGTAACACCCTTGGTGTTACTGTAACTAAAACTTGAGCATGGCATCATAAGCATTGACATTGCATATGTTTGATACACCTAGAGTGCATTCACTAGGTACTAATTTCAAACAAGTGTATTGTTTTTGGTGTTTTGCAAATAGGACCCTGGATAGGGAACCTAACCCTAAATAAGGCTCAAAGGGAGTAAAACTCAACCCGAGATGAGAAAACCTAAAGGCTTTAGGGAAAGAGTCATAAAATGTCCCCAAAAACAAAGTTGAATCACATTTATACCCCTGGGATACCAAAAATCTCAATTAGAACCCTGGAAAACCCTAAATCCAAACCCTAGGGACCTATGTGCAAAATTAGTCCACTTTTGGACTAAAGTGCAAAAACCAAGTCAAATAAGTTTCTTAAGTCCTTTGGTTCACAAATGTGTGGACTTGTAAGCCAAATATTGGATTTTGGACTTAAATTCAAAATGGACCCCACTTAAGCTCTATTCTAAGTCTGAAATCAGGGTTATAGGCCCAACTTTAGAGCTATGTAGCTTTCAAAATAGTGAGAATTCATACTAGGTCACCACATCAAAATTGTAGCCCAATCATAGGGGAACAACTTTGCTTAAGAGTGCAAGTCATGTTCTTATGAGAAATTTGGAGAAAATCTCAACCAAAGATGGGCTGTCAGGCTGATGGGTCTGAATTTTCAGACTAACAGTGAACTACCACCAACTTCAAGCCCCATTTCAGACATGATCCAATGATTTTCAGTGGCAACATCATATGGCAACATTATAGATGGTACATTACTCTACAATTTTTCTATATACCTTGACATGGGTTATCACTAAGAATTGAGAGCAAAATCGACCCAAACACTGTCTGTTAGACACTCTGAACAAGTTCTTCGATGGTACAGTGCCACTAGGGAGATCAGATTGCCAGCGCAGCCACCTTACCGTCGACGATCGATTCCGCCGTGATTCGTGCTGTCGTCGGCCCAACTTGTGCTCGGGATGGGTGGATAAGGATGTCCAGTGGAAGACCTTTGCCGGCGGTGAGCTGGAGATCACTCCGGTAACTCCCCGTGGCCTTCTCTTCCACTTTGCGGCGGAGCCGATAAATCCGCCGGTGAACGCCGCCTCCCGGCCGTGCGCCGCGTGGCTTAGCCTTTCTGCAACACCGCCGTGACACCTTAAGGCTGTCCCATCGTCGCCGGGGAGCCTGCCACGACAATGGACACGAAATCACCGCGCCACGGTTTTTACTTATCTCTGACCGCCACAGGTCGCCGTTAAAATTCCCGGCCACCGTCGAAGCTGCCTATAAATTGAGCCCTCCCCTAGCTGCGTAGCATCATCACCCACCCAGCCCCCAGCAATCGTTAGCAGTCGTGCCTCCGAGAGCTCGAATTTGGATTTCTCCCCAAAACTGTTTCCGCCACCGTGAACTCGCCTCACCGCGGCCAGCCCCTCTCCCGGTCAGTTCACCTCTTCCTCTTCCTCGTTCAAGTTTTCCCTTAAGCCTAAGATGCTTGCCGAGCCACTGAATTGAACTAGGAGTCCATCAGTCGCCGGGAACACGACAAGCTAACCGCCATGCTTTCGGTCACCGTGGCTAGAGCTCCATAGTTAGTCTTAGATGCAATTACTTTGGGGAAAATACTCCCCTGGTCATGAATTTGGGTTAGTCTTAGTCTCGACGCCGGTCATCGCCTCAATCGGTCGGTCCAGGACCTCGCCGGAGTTTCTCCGCGTGAGAACGCCGTCGTGGACCTCCCACTGCAAAGAAATAGAACATGGAGGGTTTATTTGCAAAGCGTCAGTGACTTGAACAAATAGAAAAAGAATTCGTTCTCAGTTAACCAAAAACCAGAGGTCCTTTTTGCAAAACCGCCAGCGCGCGCGGGCGCGGGCGCGTTTCTGTCCACTGTTGGATCTGCTGGGCCGAAATCAGCCCAACACTATTCACCCTTTCTCCTTTTCTTTTTTAGAATAACTTTAGAAATATATAGAAAAATATAGAAAAATCCTAAAATTGTGAAACCAATTTTCCTGGGCTTCTTATTTTCCCTAGAATTTAATAAAAATAGTTTCATGATTTTTAGTTTAAACAGGGAATTTTAAGGCAGTTAAAATAGTTTAAGATAGTAGTTCTGGATTTTTAAAAGATAAATGGTAATCCCAAAAATGCTCAAAATTTTTATATGAGTTCCTCATATTATTTAGAAGCCTTGGGTAGAATTTGGGTTGATTTGGACCTTGTTTGATCACCAAACCCCAAAACACCCCCTGCCCTGTGAACTCCTTTACTGACTCCGGAAACCCTAAGTTCTCGAAATTCCGTGAAGGAAAGTTGTATTCAAGACTTAGATAATAAATCTATATTATCTTTGCATCCTCATAAGCATCCCATGGCATCCATTCTTATACATATGTATGGCTATGATTAGAACACGAAGAAGAAGTGGAAGCCACTGAAGAGCAAGTGCCACCACCTTTGGAAACACAGGCTGAGAACTGTTTCTACTTCGATATTTGTGGATCTAAGCCTGACTCACCCATAAACAAAGGCAAGCCCCGGTGCATTTGCCACCCTCCCTTGTGTTTTAAATCTTTCTCACTTGCTTGGTGCACTAGGTGATAGGTGTTGATTGCTAAAACAATTCTTGCATTACTTTCCTTGGAATTTGATTACCTTCCTTGATACCCTATTTTACAAAAGGTTTTATTATGCTTAGTGTTGCTCTAGCAAAACAAAAGGATTTGTTTTACAAAAGATGTTTGGCAAAGTGGGAGGGTTGTTTTCAAAATAAAACTTGATGGTGAATCTGTCAAAGGCCTTGATGGATTCAACATCAGAAAAGATGTACCTCTGCCAGGTACCAACCTTCGGGGTTAAATGATTAAGCTTAGACCGGGCGGGTGACTTGCACGAGAAGAGAGTCTCGGTGTAGTGTCTCCGTCTGAGTCGATTAAGGACCTTGTCGATGTAGGCCTGCTGACCGAGGACCCTTTAACTGGTCACATGCCTCGTCATGGGTAAGCTTTGCCTCGGGTGGACTAAGGCCAGAATAAGATAACACGAAATGGGCGTGGAGCGGTGGCGAGAGTAGCGTGTACCCTCCGTGGCAAGAGGCTGGACGGTGGTGTATTTGTGCTCTCGGTTTGCGTGAACCTGATCTGGTCTTAAGAAACTCGGTGGTGGGTTGACATATGCAAGGGTTAAGTGCTACATATGTCGTGTGATCGGAGATCCTCAGCTGAGTATAATCGAGTCGGATCGCCGTACCTCCGCGGTTATGGAGACTTGGCCACTGACTTACACGTAGCACTCCAGTGAAGATAAAGCAGAGCTTAAGAACTTGGCTAGTCAGGATAAGTGATTGAACTAGGGTAGAAAGAACTCTAGCTGCAGGTAATTTTACTTAACCTGACAATAAAATTGGATTTTAAGGATCCACTTTAGTAAGCAATTCTGCAAACTGAGTCCTTGATTATTGAAAGGCCTTACCTTGACTCCCATATAACCAGCATACCCTTGAGAGTCTTTTCCTTAGTCAGGTAAGACTTGCTGAGTAATTCCATACTCAGGGTTTATTCCCCCGTTGTTTTTAGGTGAGGAGACAACAAACTTTTGTTGTTTTTGTACCAAGGTGGTGAAAAGTGAAGATAATCAAGAGTGAAGCTGCCGGAGGACCGGGTCCTCCTTAAAAACTTTTATGTAAAGAACGTTATGGGAGGAGTTTTTGCCTCCCAGGTATTGTAATAATACTTTTCAGCACTCTCTGGTCTGTATAAGTAACTTACTCTTACTTTTAAATAAATGTAAGTTTCCGTAATCACTTCCACATTTCCGCATCTCCGATGAACATACTGTCTGCCAGACGGGTGAAACGTTCCTGGAAAGGTAAGGATTAAGATACCGAACTTGTCAAGTGATTCAGGAACATCTACAGGGTTGTCTAATGTCTGTTGGACAAGGACAACTGTAGGTGGGCCTAATTACTTGGGAGGTTCTGTCACAGCTCGTATCGGAGCGTAGCCCTTCTTGGCAGATATTATGTAGCATCTTCAAAAGAATTTTCTAAGACTTATCTAGAAAATTTCTTCTCTTCTTACCTAAGTATCTCTGAAGAGTTTATTTCAAAGACCAGATAGAAAGAGTGCAATGTATAGAAGGTTGAATCAACTAAGGTTGATTCTGTAATTATTCATGCATCATGCTAAGAATTGTACTAATAAATTTTCCCCCTTAGCAAATGTCGCCGCGTACAAGGAAAACGGCGCGAAAGCGTACTGGACCTATCGGTGTACCTCGATACCAACTTGCTCCACGGGAGCAAGATAGCAGTAGCGGGAGCAACGATCCTATTGGTGATCTCGAAGCTCGCGTGAATCAACTTCAAGCAGAGTTGCAACGCAGGACCAATTTATGGGTTGCGGACGGTGACCGAATAAATGATTTAAGAAGTTACATCCGCACCCTGCAAGATCAACTAGCTGACCGAGATTTGGCGCTTGATTGGGCGGTACAATCTTGCTCAGTAGCTTTAGCTAAGGAAGCGAAGGCTCGAGCACGAGTCAACGAACTTAGCGTTGCTATTGATAACTTGCAGGTATATTGCAATACTTTACATGAGGAAGTTCATGTACTGTATTCGCAATTACACCCACATGTCCCTACGGATCCCGTCAGGTCAGAAGCCGGACCCTCACATACTGCGGGAGAAGCACTTGGTGGGGAATTAGACCTTTTGAGGCCCCCTCCTTCTTTGAGGCTGGTCGACGTATGGTCTCCCACACCTGACAACAAAGCTGCCAAGAGCAATCAGAAGCAGGAGTAGTAGTGTAGCTTGTAGAATTAGAAGTAGTATGTTGTATAATAGGTTGAACTCTTGTATAATGGGTAATGTATCCTGTTGTATAACATCGAGTCTGTATTGTTGGGGACTTGTTCTCAAATGCTTAGAGTTAAGAACAAGGCAACATAAAGAATGTTAAATGTTAAAGTCCTTCGTCCTTCGAAACATTATGCCCCTTCAGGAAATAATGAGTTTCGGACGAAGGTCATAAGGGACATACCTTCGTAATTACAACAAGTAATGACGAAGGACTTATATAAAGCACGAAGCATAATGTAAACAACATAAAATCATTTCTATTTTATTAACATGGAAAAATAGAAATGATTTTAAATTACAAATGTACCTTCGGTCCTGAAAGAAGGTATAAAGTACAAGCGTGACACAAAAGCAGAATGCCAAGTCAGCGTGAACAGTACGGGGGTACTGTTCATCTATTTATAGACGCGGGACGCAGCCCACGTGAAATTACATCCATGTCCATTACATTTGTTATTGGTTTATGGAAATCTGTCGAGGCCCCCGAAGTCTTTTCATCTTTAAGTCGGTTCCCCCTTATGCCATTGCGCCGAAGCTTCCCTGCGCACAGCTTCGGCTGCCCTCGACCTTCGTCTGGTTCAGGCTTCGTCCTGGTCGTGTTCCATATCCATAATTCTGAATCCGAAAATACCTGTTCATATAATCCGCTTGGAAAACATTGTGAAATCATGTTTTTGAGGACCTTCGGAGGACGAAGGCCCCCAACAGTAGCCCCTCGCAATATTAATTTGTGAATAATAAATTCAGATTGCGATATGGACGAAGGCCTTGAGCCGAAGGTCCGAAAAAACACCTTCCCTTTGCTAGAATAGCAACATTCACTGACAAGTGGGGCCTTTCAATTTTCACCGCCCTAGGCGTATAAATAAGATCACATCGCGAACTCATTTGGTACGCACACTTGCCTTTTGCTTCGGCCCACTAAAGTTTTTAACTCTTGTTCGTTAAGATTTGCTGGTCTTTTTGATTTCGAAGCTTCGGCCTCGGGAACAATTTTTTAGCGTTCCCGAAGATGTCTGAAGGCAAGAAGATCCCTGCCGAGACGAAGCTGAAGATCCCTGCTGATACGAAGCTGAGTCTCGAGGAGGAGAAGAATCTGGGGTTCCTGATAGCGATGGCAGAGACCAATACAGAGAAAATCACGAAGGAGATTCTCGAAGGTTTGTCCGAAGATACGGATGACAGTGACAGCTATGATGTGGAAAGTGGTGGGGAGGAGGCCGAAAATCGACCGTGGCGACCAAGTCACACAGTTTTTGGGAAAACGACCATCAAGCAGAGTCACATTGATAATATGAGGGGGCGATATTTCCGAGACATATCTATTGTGAGAGCTGATGCCGGGGAAAAAACTTCTCCCACCCCCGAAGAAGATGAAGTTGTGATTTTCCGAAGCTTCCTCAAGGCTGGGCTTCGATTCCCCCTGGGCAACTTTGTTATTGAGGTACTAAAGACATTTCAGGTCCATCTGCATCAAATCACTCCCGATGCTATCATAAGAATGGGAGTGTTTGTCTGGGCTGCGAGGAGCCAAGGTTTGGAACCGAATGCTAAAAGCTTCTGCAACATTCATGAGTTATTATACGAGACGAAGCCCTGGGGAAAGGAACAATACCACAACAACTTTGGGTGCTACAGCTTCGGCGCCCGCTCCGGATCAAGCTGCCCTGTGCCGACCTTTCGGAAGAGGTGGCCCGGAGCCTGGATGTCTGAATGGTTTTATGTAAAGAATGATCTAACAGCTCAAGAGAATGTGAAGAGTATCATCATGCACCCAATCTGGCAACGCTTCGGTCTCCGAAGACCGAATGTCGAAATGGACGAAGCCGCCGAAGAATGTCAAAGAGCCTTCGGGGTAGTCTGTTCGTTTATTGGGACAAGGGATTTGGTCCAAGAACACATCGCCTTCAGGGTATGGCCACTTGCAGAAAAGTGGGAAATGCCGAAGGAAACCATCAAAGAGTCCGACGAAGGTGGACTAGTCAGATTAAAGTACACATTCAAATATGCAGATAAATTTATTGAACCTGATGATGACTGGCTGAAGAGCATTGAAACATTAAGTGATGAATTACTCGGGGCATATTCGAAGGCTGAAAATACCGCACTATCAGCAGCCTTCGGAGGCCGAAAAAAGAAGAGACTGAACCGAGTATTTGATGCAATTGGGTTCTTCTACCCTGATTATTGTTATCCCATCCGAAGGCAAAAAAGGAAAAACATAACCTCTGAAAAAGAAGAAGCTGGAACCGCTCCTAGCGAGGCAGAACCAAAAGGAAAAAGGTTGAAGGTCCTCACACACCGACCACGCCATATTGAACCAGCTTCGGTGCCTGAGTTCACTGGAGAAACTTCTTCGGCCGCTGAAACTGAACAGCCAACCTTGCTGCCAGAAATTGCAGAGGTGGCCAAAGCACCATCGACAGGAAAAATGGAAGAAGCGAAAAATCTGTCTAAGGAAAAAGCATCAGAAATTTTAAGTCCTGTTGTAAATGTCGAAGCAACAAAAATCCAAAAGGGTCCAATGGTGACCCCAAAAAGGAAGAGAATGGTAAATGTACTAGATGTCTTGGAGACAATTAAGTCTTCAAGCACAACTCCAAAAAAGAGTGTTGAAATCGCTGAAGCTTCCTCTGAAACTCCGACGCAACAAGCTGAAGCTGAAGCTGGGCCTTCAGAGCCCTTCAGGGAACAAACTTTGGAAGCCGAAGCAAGAAAAATACCAGAACCAATTTTAATTGAAGAGACTGACACTGCCATCCCCGAAGTGTCTGCCAGTATGTGTGATTACATCATACGACATGCTTCGGGGAAAAAATTATCTGAAGAAGAAACTCATGAAGCTAACCATTATGCAAAGGAACTAAAATATCCAAAGGGGGCAGTAATATTCAATGGGACAAACGAAGATGATTTTTTATACTGCCTGCCTGACAACAAAGAGCTCTCTGTCTGCCGAGAAATGGCCAGGAGTATTGGTTTTCCGAAGCTCGAATCTGGGTTAAGCGCCATGACAAAAGAAGATCTCGCAGACAGTCTTGCGTACAACAGCCTGAAGGTATGGGAATTTAACGCTTGAAAAGAAAACCCTCTTGTATTATTACTATATATTTTTTGCACGACACATTCGTTTTTTCTTATATGAATTCTTTTTCGTATAGGGCCTGATCCTAAGCAACGCGCTGAGAGCGCAAAAGAGCGCCGAAGATGAAAGTTATGAGATTGCGTTTAATAATTTACGCTCTGAGGTTATCAAACTGAGAAACGAAGCTTTGGAAAAAGATAAAATTCTGCTTACACTGGTGGACAAAGTGAAAAAAGACGAAGCTGCTTCAAAGGCCCAAACCGAAGCTCAAAAACTCGAGATAAAAGATCTTCAGAAACAGCTGGCTAGAGCTAAAGAAGAGCGCGCGCTTGAGGAAACGAAACGAGAACTTAGTGATTTTATGGTCAGCAAATTGGAATCAAGAGTTAAGGAGCTTCGCACATCACAGGGGAAATGCTATGTTAAATCTATAGAGTGCGTGAATAAAATTAAAACCAGCTTTGCTAGCGTCGGCGCCTTTTCCAGCGAAGAGAATTTTGCTCGAGGCAATCCCGAAGATCCGCTGGAATGGATTAAGCACGAAGCAGAGGCCTTCGAAGAGATTCTGAACAGTCGTGGCGACATATGCGCTTTTTCGGGCGCCAGAGGAATTGCTTCTATCTTAGAGAAGAAAGGTTGCGGGCACGTAAAACTCTTAGCTCAGTCTGAAGCTACCTTCTCTTCCGAAGATGTCAAGGACCCCTCGGCCGAAGCAAGCGTGATTGGTGGCAAATTTTTTACTGATATCTGGAACAACGGCGGCCGAGAAATGGCGCAAGAGATCATCCAAAAAAGCGAGAAAGGGATTCATGATGCTAGAAAAGTAGCAGAAACTGCCGAAAGGAGTACGGAGCCCGAAAAACAATTAGGTACCAATTAATCATTCTTGTTACGTTGTAATTTTTATTTTAAACTTTGTTCGCGACTTGTAAAAGTGATGAAGAAGTGTTCTCTTCGCTCAGAAACTGTTGAACCAAGTGCCGATCCCCACACAAAAGGGGATGAAGAAATTAAACAAATGGCCGAAACTATCATGGACAAGGTTGTTGACCAACTTCTGAATGAAGCCGCCGAAGCAGTATTGAGAGAAGATTAGATGCTATTTAGAAGAATCATTTAAAATGTAATCTATGCAACACTTTGTACATTTGAATGTAATATACAAGTCTCTTTTCATTATCGAATTCTTTACGATGCATGAAACTTTAAATACATACCATTTTTGAGCCTTCGGCGAAAAAACACCTTCCCTTCTTTTCATGCTTCGTGAAGAAGACATTCTTCGTTAAAATTTCCCTGATGAATGATATCCATGCTTCGTGAAAACATTCTCCGAAGCTATACTCCGAAGCTATACAACTTCGATATTGATCTGATAAAATTCGCCCACGTTTCGTAAAAATATTCTTCGAAACTGTATTCCGAAGCTATACAATTTCGATGCCACTTTCTCAAAGCATCCTTTCGAAGGTTGAGAGTATCCCCTTCTCTTGCCGAATGCAATATGATGTATGATGCTTATGCTATGCAAAATGATGTGATGATGTTATGCTATGCATGTGACATCTGTTCCGAAGATACTCATAAAATATATTCGTAAGCTCTGCATTCCCTTAGGAACGTCTTCGGAGCTTCTTCGTCTTTTACTTAGACGATCTCAGCGTTGACTTTTCGCTGTAAGCCTCCCTTAGGAGCTTCTTCGCCCTTTACTTAGGCGGTATCAGCGTTGATTTTTCGCTGTAAGCCTCCCTTAGGAGCTTCTTCGCCTTTTACTTAGGCGGTATCAGCGTTGACTTTTCGCTGTAGGCTCTGCATTCCTTTAGGAACGACTTCTGAGCAGAAAACTTACACTGCGCTCCCTTTGGAACGACTTTATGTGACTTCGCAAACTTACGCTGCGTTCCTTAGAACGACTTTCTGTTACTCCGAAGGATTTTTAATTCGAAGGTCCTCCTTGGTGACGGGAAAAATTTTAAGCTTCAGCAACTTAAGCTTGTGGATCAGATAGATCTTCCTCGCGGAAAACAACGAAATTATTACATGAAAACTACCAATGTTTTTTGCTTCACAGAAAGTAAAACTGAATGGGAAAGAGTGCTATCAAAGGTAGGATATATGTCAATATATGTGCTTCGACTCTGGCACAGTGCTGTTAACTGTGCGAGCTTCGGACTGCTCTCTGAAGTCCCTCTGATGTGGAGTGTATTGACTCCCTTCTGGCTGTTGGCCTTGCTGCAATGGAGGTGGGGGCGGAAGCTGTTGCCAGGAAGCTTGAGGTTGACTTGCCGAAGCTACAGAAGCTGCAGGGTGGTTGTCTATGTATTGTGGGATATAAGGCGGATGATACGAAGCAGTATGCATGACCTGCTTCGGCTGAGCTTGCTGAGATGCAGCTTCGGCAATTTCCTTTTGCTTCTGGATTGTAACATGGCACGACCTAGTGGTATGGCCCTTGCCTTCTCCACAGAACAAGCAAAACAGTCTCCTTGGCTGATCTCCGAATCTTCCGCCGAAGCCCCTGGCGCCTCTGCCTCTTGGAGCTGGTGGCCGGAAGGAAGTTTGTTGTTGCCCCGAAGCCTGTGATGAGCATTGCGGTCTGTTCTGACTCCCCTTATCATCATTCTGAGTGTTGTGGATAGAACGGACATGTCTCGGGTAGTATCTTCCTCCGAAGCCCCTGGTCATTTCAGAAAATCTGAAGGCCTCCTCCCTTCTTTGACGAAAGTCATTGTCAGCACGAATGTACTCATCCATCTTTTGGAGCAATTTCTCCAAGGTCTGAGGAGGCTTTCTAGCAAAGTATTGAGCTGCAGGCCCAGGACGAAGCCCCTTGATCATGGCTTCGATAACAATTTCATTGGGCACCGTTGGTGCCTGCGCCCTCAATCGTAAAAACCTTCGGACATACGCCTGAAGGTACTCTTCGTGATCCTGAATACACTGGAACAGGGCTTGAGCTGTGACCGGCTTCGTCTGAAATCCTTGAAAGCTGGTCAATAACATATCCTTCAGCTTCTGCCATGAAGTTATTGTTCCTGGCCGAAGGGAGGAATACCAGGTCTGAGCAACATTCCTGACGGCCATGACGAAAGACTTCGCCATGACTGCAGCATTGCCCCCGTACGAAGACACCGTTGCTTCGTAGCTCATCAAGAATTGCTTCGGGTCGGAGTGACCATCAAACATGGGAAGCTGGGGTGGCTTATATGATGAAGGCCAAGGTGTAGCCTGCAGCTCAGCAGACAGAGGAGAAGCATCATCAAAAACAAAATTTCCCTGATGGAAATTATCATACCAGTCATCTTCGTTGACGAAGCCCTCCTGATGAAGGTCTTTCTGATGAGGCCTTCTGTTCTGCTCATCGTGAGTAAGATGGCGGACTTCCTCAGAGGCTTCGTCTATCTGCCTTTGCAACTCAGCTAGGCGGGCCATCTTCTCCTTCTTCCTTTGTACTTGTTGGTGTAGCATCTCCATATCCCTGATTTCTTGGTCTAGCTCTTCTTCCTGAAGTGTTGGGCTGACAGCCTTTCTCTTCTGGTTTCGGGCCTCCCGAAGAGAGACGGTCTCCTGGTTGTGGTCCAGCGGTTGCAGTGCTGAAGCCCCAGTCGCTGGAGCTTTCTTCGGCGCCATAGCTTCCGAAGGTGTTCAAAAAAGCTCGAGGTGGAAGTGAGTTCACCGGAGGTGGGCGCCAATGTTGGGGACTTGTTCTCAAATGCTTAGAGTTAAGAACAAGGCAACATAAAGAATGTTAAATGTTAAAGTCCTTCGTCCTTCGAAACATTATGCCCCTTCAGGAAATAATGAGTTTCGGACGAAGGTCATAAGGGACATACCTTCGTAATTACAACAAGTAATGACGAAGGACTTATATAAAGCACGAAGCATAATGTAAACAACATAAAATCATTTCTATTTTATTAACATGGAAAAATAGAAATGATTTTAAATTACAAATGTACCTTCGGTCCTGAAAGAAGGTATAAAGTACAAGCGTGACACAAAAGCAGAATGCCAAGTCAGCGTGAACAGTACGGGGGTACTGTTCATCTATTTATAGACGCGGGACGCAGCCCACGTGAAATTACATCCATGTCCATTACATTTGTTATTGGTTTATGGAAATCTGTCGAGGCCCCCGAAGTCTTTTCATCTTTAAGTCGGTTCCCCCTTATGCCATTGCGCCGAAGCTTCCCTGCGCACAGCTTCGGCTGCCCTCGACCTTCGTCTGGTTCAGGCTTCGTCCTGGTCGTGTTCCATATCCATAATTCTGAATCCGAAAATACCTGTTCATATAATCCGCTTGGAAAACATTGTGAAATCATGTTTTTGAGGACCTTCGGAGGACGAAGGCCCCCAACATGTATCATTACTTTTTATAGTAATGTAAAATGAAAGGTTTCTCTGGCATGTTATGTTTACTTCAAATGTTCTTTGCCTCAGATGCCTACTAGGACTCGAGGACAGGATGCAGCAAGAACTTCTGGGGGAAGGGATGTCACCCCAAATCCACCCCCGGTTCCTCCCACATTGGCCGAGGCGATTGCCGCCTTGGTGAACGCAACTGCAGACAATACCCGCTTTCTTAGGGAAATGGCGGGCCAACAATTCCAGCAGCAGGGTGGAAGGGGTTATCAGCAAGGCCCCCGTGAAACCACATATCTGGCTTTCTCTGAAACCCGTCCACCACTATTTGTTAAGGCTGAGGACCCGTTGGAAGCTGATGAGTGGATACGGGTTATTGAGCAGAAATTTGGTCTTCTCCATTGTTCAGAGACACAGAAGCCGTTGTTCGCAGCGCAACAACTGCGCGGCCCTGCCAGTACTTACTGGGGAAATTTTGTGGCTATTCAACCTGCCAACCATCAAGTCACATGGGAAGAATTTAAAGCAGCCTTCCGCGAGCACTACATACCCGAAGGTGTTCTGCATATGAAACAAGAAGAGTTCATGAAGCTGAAACAAGGAGGAGATATCGTCAATCAGTATCTCAACAAGTTTAATCACCTGTCGCAGTATGCCATCGATCAGGTGAATACTGATTTAAAGAAAAAGAACTGCTTTATGAGGGGTCTGAATGATCGATTGCAGAGAAAAATGGCCACCTGCATAGATCTCACGTATGGAAAGGCTGTCAGCACAGCCCTATCTGTTGAAGCAAAATATGCAGGTTCCAGGAAGAGCAAGGGATTTGGTGGTGAGAAGCCTAATTAGGGCCAGGCAAAGAGGCAACGGTTTGTGATCCGGCCTTCTAGCCAAAATCACTCTTTTTCTCGACCGCCCACATTTCCCTTCAAGCAGCCAATCATTATTTGCCCCAACAATGCCCCCATTACTCCAAATCAGCCGGGTGCCCCGGGCACTCGATTCCCTGCTTTGCCCAGCTCCTCAACCGGGTGTTTTAATTGTGGCAAGTCTGGACATTTCATCAAAGACTGCCCATATCCCAAGCAGAATCAATCAAATGCTTAGCAAGGATCTGGGAAATCAGTTCAGCCCAAGGGAAATAATGTGGGGAAGAATGCAAAGAAGACGGGGCGGGTATACTATACTCAAGTGGCTACTACACCGGAAGGAGAACCGGTGATGATGGGTACGTTTCCCGTGGCCAGTCACCCTGCAATTATTCTTTTTGATTCTGGTGCTTCGCATACATTTATTAGCAAGACATTTGTGGAGCAACATCATATTTCATGCCATGAATCAAAAGAAGGATTTAAAATTCATTGACCTAGGGGATACATTTTTACTAGAGAAGTGGCCTATGAAGTGCCAGTAACAATGGCCGGACGGAACTTTCCTGCTAACATGATTGTTCTGAAAGGCCAGGATATAGATGTAATTCTGGGTATGAATTGGTTAACCCAACACAAGGCAATTCTCAACACTGAACTCAGAACCGTCTGGTTGAGCTATAATCAAGAAGAGATTCTTTTGTCTCTCCCCGTAACCAATCCAGCCAAAGCTTCTAGTAGAATATATGAAGCCATTGTACCGGAGATCAAGGATATTCCGGTAGTATGTGAGTTTCCAGATGTATTTCCGGAAGATTTGCATGGACTGCCCCCTGAAAGAGATGTAGAATTTGTAATTGAGCTAAAGCCCGGTACGACTCCCATCTCCCGAAGATCGTACCGTATGCCCCCTAATGAGTTGGCGGAATTGAAGATTCAATTACAAGATCTACTGAATAAGGGATTCATCTGGCCAAGCTCATCTCCTTGGGGTTGCCCCGCCATTTTTGTTAAAAAGAAGGATCAAACCTTACGAATGTGCGTGGATTATCGACCCCTGAATGAGGTCACCATCAAGAACAAGTACCCTCTTCCAAGGATCGACATCTTATTTGATCAACTAACTGGAGCGAGGGTATTCTCCAAAATTGATCTCAGGTCGGGCTATCACCAAATCCGTATTCGGCCCGAGGATATACCGAAGACCGCATTTACTACGCGGTACGGTCTATTTGAATATTTGGTAATGTCCTTTGGGCTAACAAATGCTCCTGCCCACTTCATATATTTGATGAACTCGGTGTTCATGCCCGAGTTGGACAAGTTCGTGGTGGTCTTCATCGATGATATCTTGATATATTTCAAAAATGAAGAGGAGCATGCTAAACATCTATGGATTGTATTGACGCGCCTGAGGGAACATCAGTTGTATGCCAAGTTCAGCAAGTGCGCGTTCTAGCTGGAGGAAATTCAATTTTTGGGGCACATGTTATCTGCCAAGGGAATTGCGGTAGATCCTAGCAAAGTCAAGGATATTCTGGAGTGGAAACCCCCAACCACTGTTCACCAAGTCCAGAGTTTTCTTGGACTAGCTGGATATTACCGCAGATTCATACCAGATTTTTCCAAGCTTGTGAAGCCAATCACATGTTTATTGAAAAATGACACTAAATTCAATTGGTCTTCTAAGTGTAATGAAGCCTTTGAGCAATTGAAGACTTTATTAACCACTGCTCCGGTATTGGCTCAGCCGGACATCACCAAACCTTTTGATGTATATTGTGATGCGTCAGGCAGTGGACTCGGCTGTGTATTAATGCAAGAGGGCCGAGTAATTGCATATGCTTCAAGGCAGTTGCGCCGACATGAGGAGCATTACCCAACTCATGATCTGGAGCTAGCTGCTGTGGTTCATGCCCTGAAAATTTGGCGTCACTATCTGCTGGGAAATATCTGTCATATTTATACAGATCACAAAAGTTTGAAGTATATCTTCACCCAGTCAGAATTAAATATGAGGCAAAGGCGATGGCTTGAGCTTATTAAGGAATATGAACTAGAAATCCATTATCACCCAGGCAAAGCCAATGTTGTGGCAGATGCACTGAGCCGTAAGGCTTCCTGCCACTGTATTATGGTGAAAACCTCTGGCAATACTTTATGTCAAGAGATGGAAAAGCTAAACCTAGGGATGGTCCAACAAGGAACTCTGAATCAGCTAAAGCTTGAGTCAATCATTTTGCAAAGGATAATTGATGCTCAAAAGGATAATTTGGGTATGAAGCACATACGGGAGAAGATAAGGGCTGGAACAGCCAAATGTTTCAAAGAAGACGATCAAGGTGTGGTATGGTTCAATGACCACATAGTAGTGCCGAAGAACGAGGAACTCCGCCAGCAAATCTTAGATGAAGCGCATCTTAGTCGCTATTCTATTCATCCGGGAAGCACTAAGATGTATCATGATCTAAAGCAGCACTACTGGTGGACGAAGATGAAAATTCAAATTGCACGCTATGTGGCTAAGTGTGACACTTGCAGACGTGTCAAAGCCATACACATGAAAACTGCTAGTCCATTACAATCTTTACCGATCCCAACATGGAAATGGGAAGATATAAGTATGGACTTTATCGTGGGATTGCCCAGGACTGCAAAAGGATATGACTCTATCTGGGTTATAATTGATCGGCTTACGAAGATTGCTCACTTTTTACCGGTCAAGACAAGTTACCCGGTTGCTGCCTATGCCCAAATGTACATTGCTTGTATTCTTAGTCTGTATGGTGTTCCGAAGACCATTGTGTCGGATCGTGGATCCCAATTTGTAGCCAAGTTTTGGGAAGCATTTCACAAATCCTTGGGTACTAAGTTGCTCCATAGTTCGGCATATCATCCACAAACCAGTGGACAGACTGAGAGAATTAATCAAGTACTCGAAGATATGTTGCGAGCATGTGTCCCGGATTTCTCACCAAAATGGGATGAATGCTTGCCTTTGGCGGAGTTTTCATACAATAACAGCTATCAAGAAAGTATCAAGATGGCACCTTTTGAAGCTTTATATGGGCGACGGTGTCGAACTCCGCTAAATTGGTCTGAACCTGGAGAAAGGTATTTCTTTAGGCCTGATATTGTGAAGGAGGCTGAGGAAAAGGTCCAAAAAATTATTCGTAATATGAGGAAAGCACAAGCCCGTCAAAAGGGTTATGCAGACAAACGGCGGATGCCCTTATATTTTCATGAAGGAGACTATGTCTACCTGAAAGTTTCACCCATGAAGGGGGTATCGCGTTTCGGGGTTAAAGGGAAACTTGCACCCAGGTACATTGGTCCATTCCCGGTACTTGAGCAGTGTGGACCAGTGGCATATCGACTGCAGCTCCCTGAAATTCTGTCTGCTATCCATAATGTGTTCCATGTGTCGCAATTAAAGAAGTGTCTTCGGGTTCCCGATCGAACCATTGAAGTGACAGATGTTGTCCTGGAACCAGATTTAACATACTCGGAACATCCTAATCGAGTTCTGGATCAAAAGGACAGGGTTACCCGGAGAAAGACTCTCAAGTTCTATAAGATACAATGGAACCAACATTCTGAGGAAGAGGCTACGTGGGAAACTCAAGACTTTTTAGATAAGAATTTCCTAGGCTTTCTAGCCTCATGTAATTTGTAAAGTATATTTAATATTGTAATAAAGAAGTGACCCCCACACCACCCCTGCCTTGTACCAAAAATAAGGAAATACAAATGTGAAGCATTTCCTTTTCCATTACTCACCCTAGGACTTTAAATCTCGGGACGAGATTCTTTTATGGGGGGAAGGATGTAACACCCTTGGTGTCACTGTAACTAAAACTTGAGCATGGCATCATAAGCATTGACATTGCATATGTTTGATACACCTAGAGTGCATTCACTAGGTAAAAATTTCAAACAAGTGTATTGTTTTTGGTGTTTTGCAAATAGGACCCTGGATAGGGAACCTAACCCTAAATAAGGCTCAAAGGGAGTAAAACTCAACCCGAGATGAGAAAACCTAAAGGCTTTAGGGAAAGAGTCATAAAATGTCCCTAAAAACAAAGTTGAATCACATTTATACCCCTGGGATACCAAAAATCTCAATTAGAACCCTGGAAAACCCTAAATCCAAACCCTAGGGACCTATGTGCAAAATTAGTCCACTTTTGGACTAAAGTGCAAAAACCAAGTCAAATAAGTTTCTTAAGTCCTTTGGTTCACAAATGTGTGGACTTGTAAGCCAAATATTGGATTTTGGACTTAAATGCAAAATGGACCCCACTTAAGCTCTATTCTAAGTTTGAAATCAGGGTTATAGGCCCAACTTTAGAGCTATGTAGCTTTCAAAATAGTGAGAATTCATACTAGGTCACCACATCAAAATTGTAGCCCAATCATAGGAGAACAACTTTGCTTAAGAGTGCAAGTCATGTTCTTATGAGAAATTTGGAGAAAATCTCAACCAAAGATGGGCTGTCAGGCTGATGGGTCTGAATTTTCAGACTAAAAGTGAACTACCACCAACTTCAAGCCCCATTTCAGACATGATCCAATGATTTTCAGTGGCAACATCATATGGCAACATTATAGATGGTACATTACTCTACAATTTTTCTATAGAGCTTGACATGGGTTATCACTAAGAATTGAGAGCAAAATCGACCCAAACACTGTCTGTCAGACACTCTGAACAAGTTCTTCGATGGTACAGTGCCACCAGGGAAATCAGATTGCCAGCGCAGCCACCTTACCGTCGACGATCGATTCCGCCGTGATTCGTGCTGTCGCAGGCCCAACTTGTGCTCGGGATGGGTGGATAAGGATGTCCGGTGGAAGACCTTTGCCGGCGGTGAGCTGGAGATCACTCCGGTAACTCCCCGTGGCCTTCTCTTCCACTTTGCGGCGGAGCCGATAAATCCGCCGGTGAACGCCGCCTCCCGGCCGTGTGCTGCGTGGCTTAGCCTTTCTGCAACACCGCCGTGACACCTTAAGGCTGTCCCATCGTCGCCGAGGAGCCTGCCACGACAATGGACACGAAATCACCGCGCCACGGTTTTTACTTATCTCCGACCGCCACACGTCGCCGTTAAAATTCCCGGCCACTGTCGAAGCTGCCTATAAATTGAGCCCTCCCCTAGCTGCGTAGCATCATCACCCACCTAGCCCCCAGCAATCGTTAGCAGCCGTGCCTCCGAGAGCTCGAATTTGGATTTCTCCCCAAAACTGTTTCCGCCACCGTGAACTCGCCTCACCGCGGCCAGCCCCTCTCCCGGTCAGTTCACCTCTTCCTCTTCCTCGTTCAAGTTTTCCCTTAAGCCTACGATGCTTGCCGAGCCACTGAATTGAACTAGGAGTCCATCAGTCGCCGGGAACACGACAAGCTAACCGCCATGCTTTCGGTTAACGTGGCTAGAGCTCCATAGTTAGTCTTAGATGCAATTAGTTTGGGGAAAATACTCCCCTGGTCATGAATTTGGGTTAGTCTTAGTCTCGACGCCGGTCATCGCCTCAATCGGTCGGTCCAGGACCTCGCCGGAGTTTCTCCGCGTGCGAACGCCGTCGTGGACCTCCCACTGCAAAGAAATAGAACATGGAGGGTGTTGGGATTATGCTTCGTCGCCGAAGGTCTTGAAGGGAAGAACAGCTTCGGCTGAAGCTGTCCGCATGTGATGACCGAAGGTTCCTCTTCATGAAGCTTCGGAATTACAAACCGACTTAAGAGTAGAATGACCTTTTAGTCCATAAATGTTTGAGTCGTTGTTGTAATTCCTTATAAGGGGCATGGTTGTAATTCCTCCCAGGCTATGTCTGAAAGGGAAATGTGCCCTTGGGCCATTTCTAAGTATTTTGGTGATTGAGTGCCAACACATGTGCTTAATTGTGAATTTATGTCCATGGATGAACAAGGTGCAAATCATGAGATAAAGGTATGTTTCTAAGCCTTAGTACATTGGTTTTGAATACTAATATACTTGTCTAAGTGTTAGAAACAGAAAGTAGAAGAAAAGAAAAGAGGAGACAAAGACTTGGCTGTGTGCAGCCAAGACTCAGTTCGGTCTGGAGCACCGGACTGTCCGGTGTGCACCGGACAGTGTCCGGTGCGCCAGGCTGACTCAGCTCGAACTGGCCGCTCTCGGGAATTCACCGACGGCGTACGGCTAAAATTCACCGGACTGTCCGGTGTGCACCGGACTGTCCGGTGAGCCAACGGTCGGCCAGGGCCAACGGTCGGCCGCGCAATCCGCGCGGGACACGTGGCCGAGCCAACGGTCGGAAGACGGCACCGGACTGTCCGGTGTGCACCGGACATGTCCGGTGCGCCAACGGCTCCCTGATCTACAACGGTCGGCAACGGTCGGAAGCGCCAGTTATGGAAACAAATCGGGCACCGGACAGTGTCCGGTGTGCACCGGACTGTCCGGTGCCCCCGACGACAGAAGGCAAGGATGGCCTTCCGGATTTGCTCTCAACGGCTCCTAGCTGCCTTGGGGCTATAAAAGGGGCCCCTAGGCGCATGGAGGAGATACACAAGCAACCTTTGAGCATTCTTGATCATCCACACTCAGTCTTTGCGCATTCGTTTGTCATTCTAAGTGTTTCGAGCTCCGTTCTAGTGAGAACTTTGTGATACTCTTGTGAGCTCGATTCTTGGCCGTGTGTGTGCGCGTTTCGCTGTGGATTTGTGTGTGTTGCTTCCCTCCCTTACTCTGTGTTTCTTTGTGATCATATAATTGTAAGGGCAAGAGACTCCAATTTGTGGAGATTCCTTGCAAACGGGAAAGTGAAAGGCAAAACAAAACACCGTGGTATTCAAGTGGGTCTTTGGACCGCTTGAGAGGGGTTGATTGCAACCCTCGTCCGTTGGGATGCCACAACGTGGAGTAGGCAAGCGTTGGTCTTGGCCGAACCACGGGATAAACCACTGTGTCACCTCTGTGCTTGATCTCTTGTGGTACTGTGTTTTGTTGAGACCTCTCTTTAGCCACAGTTTCACAGGATCACCTATTCACCCCCCCTCTAGGTGCTCTCAATTGGTATCAAAGCCGTTCTCTTCACAAAGGCACTAACCGCCCGAAGAGATGGATCCTAAGGGGAAGGGTATCGTGATCAACGACAAAGAGAAGGAATCCTTCGTCAACGAGCCGAAGGACGACAAGCCTACCGACTCCGGCTCGGGTCATAGACGGAAGGAAGGGAAGAAGAAGAAGACAAGGCGCATCAAGGAGATCATCTACTACGACAGCGATGAGTCTACTTCTTCCCAAAAGGACGAAGACCACAACGACTACGAGAGAAGGAAACCGGTTAATTCGAATTTTTCTTTTGATTACTCTCGTATTCCGCAAAGTTTACATTCACATTTGCTCTCCATTCCACTCGGCAAGCCCCCACACTTTGATGGAGAGGACTACGGATTTTGGAGCCACAAAATGCGTAGTCACCTATTCTCTCTCCATCCTAGTATATGGGAGATTGTAGAGAGTGGAATGCACTTTGATAGTTCGGATAGTCCCATGTTCATTAATGAACAAATTCATAAGAATGCACAAGCTACTACTGTTCTTCTAGCTTCCTTGTGCAGGGATGAATACCATAAAGTGAGCGGCTTGGATAACGCCAAGCAAATCTGGGACACCCTCAAAATTTCGCATGAGGGGAACGACGTGACCTTGCTCACCAAGATGGAGTTGGTGGAGGGTGAGCTTGGACGGTTCGCAATGATAAGGGGCGAGGAGCCGACGCAAACATACAACCGGCTCAAGACCCTTATCAACAAGATAAGGAGCTACGGAAGCACACGATGGACGGACCACGACGTCGTCCGCCTAATGCTCAGGTCATTTACCGTTCTTGATCCTCATTTGGTGAACAATATACGTGAAAATCCCAGGTATACCAAGATGTCGCCCGAAGAAGTTCTTGGGAAATTTGTTAGCGGGCGAATGATGATCAAGGAGGCGAGGTATGTGGACGACGCCTTGAATGGTCCGATCAACGAGCCGCAACCCCTTGCTCTCAAGGCAACACGAAGCAAGGAGGCGCTACCTAGCAAGGTGGCACAGATTGAGGCGGCCGGACTCAATGATGAAGAGATGGCTCTCATCATCAAGAGATTCAAGACGGCGCTAAATGGTCGCAAGGGGCAGTCAAGCAAGACCAAGACAAAGGGGAAGCGCTCATGCTTCAAATGCGGTAAGCTTGGTCATTTTATCGCTAACTGTCCCGATAATGAAAGTGACCAGGAAAAGGGGAACAAAAGAGAGAAGAAGAAGCAATACAAGAAGGCAAAGGGCGAGGCGCATCTAGGAAAGGAGTGGGACTCGGATTGCTCCTCCTCCGACTCCGACAATGAAGGACTCGCTGCTACTGCCTTCAACAAGTCCTCCCTCTTCCCCAACGAGCGTCTCACATGCCTTATGGCAAGGGAGAAGAAGGTGAGTACTCAAGACTCCACTTATGCTTCTTCTAGTGATAATGAATCTAGTGATGATGATGACATAGATTATTCATGCTTGTTCAAGGGCTTAGATAGATCTAAGATAGATAAAATCAATGAATTGATTGATGCATTGAATGAAAAGGATAGGCTTTTAGAAAAGCAGGAGGATTTATTGTATGATGAACATGATAAATTTGTAGAGGCACAAAAATCATATGCTTTAGAAGTGAAAAGAAATGAAATGCTTTCTTATGAACTATCTACTTGTCATGAAACCATTTCTACTTTACAAGGTGTTAACAATGATTTAAATGCTAAGTTAGAAGTAGCAAATAAATCTAATTCTTGTGTAGAACATGTTATGATTTGCACTAGGTGTAAGAATTTCGATGTTGATGCCTGTAGTGAACACCTAGTTTTAATTTCCAAATTAAATGAGGAATTGGCTAGTCTTAATGCCCAACTTAAGACTAGCAAGAGTGAAGTTGATAAGATAAAATTTGCAAGGGATGCCTACACGGTTGGTAGACACCCCTCAATTAAGGATGGGCTTGGCTTCAAGAGGGAAGCCAAGAACTTAACAAGCCATAAGGCTCCCATCTTCGTCAAGGAGAAAGGGAAGGCCCCTATGGCTAGTAGTGCTAAAAAGAACCATGCTTTCTTATACCATGATAGGAGACATGCTAGAAATGCTTATAATGATTTTGATTCACATGTTTATGATTCTCATGCCATGTTTGCTTCTAGTTCTTCTTATAAGCATGATAAAGATATGCGTAGGAGAAATGTTGTACATTTGCCTAGGAGAAATATTGCTCATGTGCCTAGAAAGAATGTTATTCATGCTCCTAGGAAAGTAGTGAATGAACCTTCTATAATTTATTGTGCTTTAAACACTTCCTTTGCTATTTGTAGAAAGGATAGGAAAATAGTTGCTAGGAAGTTAGGGGCAAAATGCAAGGGAGACAGGACTTGCATTTGGGTCCCTAAAGACATTTGTGCTAACCTTGCAGGACCCAACATGAGTTGGGTACCTAAGACCCAAGCCTAAATTTGCCTTGCAGGTTTATGCATCCGGGGGTTCAAGCTGGATTATCGACAGCGGATGCACAAACCATATGACGGGGGAGAAGAAGATGTTCACCTCCTACGTCAAAAATAAGGATTCCCAAGATTCAATTATATTCGGTGATGGGAATCAAGGCAAGGTAAAAGGGTTAGGTAAAATTGCAATTTCTAATGAGCACTCAATTTCAAATGTGTTTTTAGTTGAGTCTCTTGGTTACAATTTGCTATCTGTTAGTCAACTATGCAACATGGGATATAATTGCCTTTTTACTAATGTAGATGTGTCTGTCTTTAGAAGATGTGATGGTTCACTAGCTTTTAAGGGTGTACTAGACGGCAAGCTTTACTTAGTTGATTTTGCAAAAGAAGAGGCCGGTCTAGATGCATGCTTAATGGCTAAGACTTGCATGGGCTGGCTGTGGCATCGCCGCTTAGCACATGTGGGGATGAAGAACCTCCATAAGCTTCTAAAGGGAGAACACGTGATAGGTCTAACAAATGTTTATTTCGAAAAAGATAGACCTTGTGCAGCTTGTCAAGCAGGTAAACAGGTGGGAGGAGCACATCACAGCAAGAATGTGATGACCACATCAAGACCTCTGGAGCTGCTGCATATGGACCTCTTCGGACCCGTCGCCTATCTAAGCATAGGAGGAAGTAAGTATGGTTTAGTTATTGTTGATGACTTTTCCCGCTTCACTTGGGTGTTCTTTTTGCAGGATAAGTCTGAAACCCAAGGGACCCTCAAGCGCTTCCTCAGGAGAGCTCAAAATGAGTTTGAGCTCAAGGTGAAGAAGATTAGGAGCGACAACGGGTCCGAGTTCAAGAACCTTCAAGTGGAGGAGTTTCTTGAGGAGGAAGGGATCAAGCACGAGTTCTCCGCTCCCTACACACCACAGCAAAATGGTGTGGTAGAGAGGAAGAACAGGACGCTAATCGATATGGCGAGGACGATGCTTGGAGAGTTCAAGACCCCCGAGTGCTTTTGGTCGGAAGCTGTGAACACGGCTTGCCACGCCATCAACAGGGTCTATCTTCATCGACTCCTCAAGAAGACTTCGTATGAGCTACTAACCGGTAACAAACCCAATGTATCTTACTTTCGTGTATTTGGGAGCAAGTGCTACATTCTAGTGAAGAAGGGTAGAAATTCTAAGTTTGCTCCCAAAGCTGTAGAAGGGTTTTTATTAGGTTATGATTCAAATACAAAGGCGTATAGAGTCTTCAACAAATCATCGGGTTTAGTTGAAGTCTCTAGCGACGTTGTATTTGATGAGACTAATGGCTCTCCAAGAGAGCAAGTTGTTGATTGTGATGATGTAGATGAAGAAGATGTTCCAACGGCCGCTATACGAACCATGGCGATTGGAGACGTTCGGCCACAGGAACAAGATGAACGAGATCAACCTTCCTCCTCAACGACGGTGCATCCCCCAACTCAAGACGATGAACAGGTTCATCAAAAGGAGGCGTGTGATCAAGGGGGAGCACAAGATGATCATGTGATGGAGGAAGAAGCGCAACCGGCACCTCCAACTCAAGTTCGAGCGATGATTCAAAGGGATCATCCCGTCGACCAAATTCTGGGTGACATTAGCAAGGGAGTAACTACTCGGTCTCGACTAGTTAATTTTTGTGAACATTACTCTTTTGTCTCCTCTATTGAGCCTTTCAGGGTAGAGGAGGCCTTGCTAGATCCAGATTGGGTGTTGGCCATGCAGGAGGAACTTAACAACTTCAAGCGCAATGAAGTTTAGACGCTGGTGCCTCGTCCCAAGCAAAATGTTGTGGGAACCAAGTGGGTGTTCCGCAACAAACAAGACGAGCACGGAGTGGTGACAAGGAACAAGGCTCGACTTGTGGCAAAAGGTTATGCCCAAGTCCCTGTTTGGACTTTGAGGAGACTTTTGCTCCTGTGGCTAGGCTAGAGTCCATTCGTATCTTGCTAGCATATGCCGCTCACCATTCTTTCAGGTTGTACCAAATGGATGTGAAGAGCGCTTTCCTCAACGGGCCAATAAAGGAGGAGGTGTACGTGGAGCAACCCCCTGGCTTCGAGGATGAACGGTACCCCGACCACGTGTGTAAGCTCTCTAAGGCGCTCTATGGACTTAAACAAGCCCCAAGAGCATGGTATGAATGCCTTAGAGATTTCTTAATTGCTAATGCTTTCAAGGTTGGGAAAGCCGATCCAACTCTTTTTACTAAGACTTGCGATGGTGATCTTTTTGTATGCCAAATTTATGTCGATGACATAATATTTGGTTCTACTAATCAAAAGTCTTGTGAAGAGTTTAGCAGGGTGATGACGCAGAAATTCGAGATGTCGATGATGGGCGAGTTGAACTACTTCCTTGGGTTCCAAGTGAAGCAACTCAAGGATGGCACCTTCATCTCCCAAACGATGTACACGCAAGATCTGCTAAAGAGGTTTGGGATGAAGGACGCCAAGCCCGCAAAGACGCCGATGGGAACCGACGGACACACCGACCTCAACAAAGGAGGTAAGTCCGTTGATCAAAAAGCATACCGGTCAATGATAGGGTCTTTACTTTATTTATGTGCTAGTAGACCGGATATTATGCTTAGCGTATGCATGTGTGCTAGATTTCAATCCGATCCTAAGGAGTGTCACTTGGTGGCGGTGAAGCGAATTCTTAGATATTTAGTCGCTACGCCTTGCTTCGGGATCTGGTATCCAAAGGGGTCTAACTTTGACTTGATTGGGTACTCAGATTCCGACTATGCTGGATGTAAGGTCGATAGGAAGAGTACATCGGGGACGTGCCAATTCTTAGGAAGGTCCCTGGTGTCTTGGAACTCTAAGAAACAAACCTCCGTTGCTCTATCCACCGCTGAGGCCGAGTACGTTGCCGCAGGTCAGTGTTGCGCGCAACTACTTTGGATGAGGCAAACCCTCCGGGACTTTGGCTACAATCTGAGCAAAGTCCCACTCCTATGTGATAATGAGAGTGCTATCCGAATAGCGGAAAATCCTGTTGAGCACAGCCGCACAAAGCACATTGACATTCGGCATCACTTTCTGAGAGACCACCAGCAAAAGGGAGATATCGAAGTGTTTTATGTTAGCACCGAGAACCAGCTAGCCGATATCTTTACCAAGCCTTTAGATGAGAAGACCTTTTGCAGGTTGCGTAGTGAGCTAAATGTCTTAGATTCGCGGAACCTGGATTGAATTGTAGCATACATGTATTTATGCCTTTGATCATGTTCATTCTGCATTTTGTTGCTTATTATGGTGCTCAAGTTGTACAAACACTCCCTGGACCTCACAAGTCTGTTGCAAAGTGATGCACATGTTTAGGGGGAGATGTGTTACAACTTGATCCCTTGAGACTAACCATATGCTTGAGTTTGTTTGATTTAGTCTCAAAGGAGAATTGAAAGGGAAAAGGTGGGCTTGGATCATGCAAGACTTCCACTGCACTCCGATGAGAGGGTAACTTATTCCAAGTCCATCTCATGAACTCTTATTGCCATTTGCTCTTAATTGAAGATTTTGGTGAGGCAATGGGGTTAAAGGGCCAAGATTGATCCCGTTTTGGTGCTTGATGCCAAAGGGGGAGAAAATAAAGGCCAAAGCAATAAATGGATCAGCTACCACTTGAGAAATTTGAAAATAGTAGAGTAGAGCTTTTGGTTTGTCAAAACTCTTTTTGTTGTCTCTCTTATCAAAGTTGGCTTCTTTTGGGAGAAGTAGAAATTTTGGGAAAAAGGGGGAGTTTTTGAAATCTTTGATCAATCTCTTTTTGAATGACTCTCTTTATGCTGAGATAGAGATTTGAGTTTGATTTGCAAAAACAAACCAAGTGGTGGCAAAGGATGATCCATATATGCCAAAATTGATTCAAAATAAATTTAGGTTTTATTTGAAGTGAGTTTGCACTTGTTCTAGTTGCTTTATGTTGTGTTGGCATAAATCACCAAAAAGGGGGAGATTGAAAGGGAAATGTGCCCTTGGGCCATTTCTAAGTATTTTGGTGATTGAGTGCCAACACATGTGCTTAATTGTGAATTTATGTCCATGGATGAACAAGGTGCAAATCATGAGATAAAGGTATGTTTCTAAGCCTTAGTACATTGGTTTTGAATACTAATATACTTGTCTAAGTGTTAGAAACAGAAAGTAGAAGAAAAGAAAAGAGGAGACAAAGACTTGGCTGTGTGCAGCCAAGACTCAGTTCGGTCTGGAGCACCGGACTGTCCGGTGTGCACCGGACAGTGTCCGGTGCGCCAGGCTGACTCGGCTCGAACTGGCCGCTCTCGGGAATTCACCGACGGCGTACGGCTAAAATTCACCGGACTGTCCGGTGTGCACCGGACTGTCCGGTGAGCCAACGGTCGGCCAGGGCCAACGGTCGGCCGCGCAATCCGCGCGGGACACGTGGCCGAGCCAACGGTCGGAAGACGGCACCGGACTGTCCGGTGTGCACCGGACATGTCCGGTGCGCCAACGGCTCCCTGATCTACAACGGTCGGCAACGGTCGGAAGCGCCAGTTATGGAAACAAATCGGGCACCGGACAGTGTCCGGTGTGCACCGGACTGTCCGGTGCCCCCGACGACAGAAGGCAAGGATGGCCTTCCGGATTTGCTCTCAACGGCTCCTAGCTGCCTTGGGGCTATAAAAGGGGCCCCTAGGCGCATGGAGGAGATACACAAGCAACCTTTGAGCATTCTTGATCATCCACACTCAGTCTTTGCGCATTCGTTTGTCATTCTAAGTGTTTCGAGCTCCGTTCTAGTGAGAACTTTGTGATACTCTTGTGAGCTCGATTCTTGGCCGTGTGTGTGCGCGTTTCGCTGTGGATTTGTGTGTGTTGCTTCCCTCCCTTACTCTGTGTTTCTTTGTGATCATATAATTGTAAGGGCAAGAGACTCCAATTTGTGGAGATTCCTTGCAAACGGGAAAGTGAAAGGCAAAACAAAACACCGTGGTATTCAAGTGGGTCTTTGGACCGCTTGAGAGGGGTTGATTGCAACCCTCGTCCGTTGGGACGCCACAACGTGGAGTAGGCAAGCGTTGGTCTTGGCCGAACCACGGGATAAACCACTGTGTCACCTCTGTGCTTGATCTCTTGTGGTACTGTGTTTTGTTGAGACCTCTCTTTAGCCACTTGGCAATCATTGTGCTAACACTTAACAAGTTTTTTTGTGGCTTAAGTTTTAAGTTTCACAGGATCACCTATTCACCCCCCCCTCTAGGTGCTCTCAATGTCCCGTGCCTATAAATAGTGAACGGTATTCCTTTACTGTTCACGCATTCCTGTAATTGCAATCGCATCATTCGGGAATCAATCTTTGTCAAGGCAGAGGTATAATTGTATCCAATGTTGTAATACATTAAATCAATATAGTTTGAAAGTAATGTTACTCGTTTATAATTTATCTACCTTTGACACCTCATATTTTATATTACTTCATACGATTTATTATAATTCAATTACGAAGATTCAACCTTCGTAATCGTATCGACTTTAACCTTCGTCCAAAGTTCATTAGTCCTTAAGGGAATAATGTTTCGTTGGACGAAGGGCATTAACATTTAACATTTTATGTTGCCTTGTTCTTAATTCGTAGCAATTGAGAACAAGTCCCCAACATTGGCGCCCACCTCCGGTCCAACTCACTTCCACTTATTGAGCTGATGGCTTCGTTCAATAATCAAGTTGGAGCTACTTCGGCCCCGAAGCTGGTGCTCCCGATAACAGGTGGTTCATGCTCAGAGCCAGCCAACAAAAAGCAGAGGAAAGAAGCACAGAGAAGGGTACATCATGTTGGGGTGCAAGGACCCTTCATTAAGTCAAGATGGTCCCACATTCCAATTACCTTCTCCCAAGAGGATCTTCAACTCAAGGATTACCCACACAATGATGCTATGGTTATCTCTTGTGTGATCAAAGGATTCCTGGTCCATAATGTCTTGGTTGACACAGGCAGCGCTGCTGATATCATATTTGCCAAAGCTTTCAGACAAATGCAAGAGCCCGAAGACAAGATCCATGATGCTACGCACCCTCTCTGTGGCTTCGGAGGAAGACAAATTGTAGCACTGGGCAAGATCACCATGCCAGTGACCTTCGGTTTCATCAACAACACCAGAACTGAGCAAGTTGTGTTTGATATTGTTGACATGGAATACCCTTACAATGCAATTATTGGTCGTGGCACCCTAAATGCTTTCGAAGCAATTCTTCATCCTGCTTATCTTTGCATGAAGATACCTTCGGATCAAGGACCCATTGCTATTCATGGAAGTCAGGAAGCTGCCAGAAGGGCCGAAGGAAACTGGACTGACTCAAAAGCAATCCATAATATAGATGGAGCTGAAGCTTGTGAACAGTACAAATTCAGAAGGGAGAAAGCGGCTTCGACAGATCAACCGAAGCCCATGCTCTTATGTGAGGACATAGCAGAGCAGAAAGTGCTGTTGGGCTCCCAATTATCCGAAGAACAGGAGAAAACCTTGATAAGGTTTTTGTTCAACAACAAAGATGTCTTTGCATGGTCAGCTAATGATCTTTGCGGAGTTAACAGGGATGTTATTGAACATTCGCTCAATGTTGATCCATCCTTCAGACCCAGAAAGCAGAGGCTTCGGAAAATGTCTGATGACAAGGCCGAAGGAGCTCGGAATGAAGTCAAAAGACTCCTCAGTGCAGGAGTTATCAGAGAAGTAAAGTACCCAGAATGGCTAGCTAACACTGTTATGGTAAAAAAGGCCAATGGCAAATGGCGAATGTGTATCGATTTTACAGATCTCAACAAGGCCTGTCCGAAGGACGAATTCCCATTGCCAAGGATAGACTCCTTAGTTGATGCAGCATCTTCGTCAGAGCTTATGAGTCTTTTAGACTGTTATTCAGGCTATCATCAAATTTGGATGAAGAAGGAGGATGAGCCGAAGACCAGTTTCATAACCCCTAGCGGAACATATTGTTACCTTCGGATGCCTGAGGGGCTCAAGAACGCTGGAGGAAGTTTCAGCAGAATGACTTCGAAGGTTCTTCAGTCTCAGATAGGCAGAAATGTGCTAACTTATGTTGATGATATCATTGTAAAAAGCACGAAACAAGAAAATCACATTGCTGATTTGTAGGAGACCTTCGCCAATTTTAGACAAGCTGGTCTAAAGCTGAATCCAGAAAAATGTGTCTTCGGAGTAAAGAAGGGGAAATTTCTTGGATGTTTGGTTTCAACAAAGGGAATTGAAGCTAATCCAAGTAAAATTGAAGCTATACTTCGAATGGAGCCACCAAATACAAAAAAGGGGGCCCAAAGATTGACGGGGAGGCTGGCATCTCTCAATAGATTCATATCCAGATCAACAGAGAGAAATTTACCATTCTTTGAAGTGCTGAAATCAGCCAAAGTCTTTCAATGGGGACCAAGCCAACAAAAAGCCTTTGAGGAACTGAAGCAATATTTGATGGATCTGACAACATTAACTCCACCAACACCAGGGGCTCCTTTGTTATTATATGTGGCAGCTTCGCACTCAGCGGTAAGTGCAGCACTTGTCCAGGAAAAGCTTGATGGCCAAGTCAAGAAGCAGGTCCCAGTATATTTTGTATCTGAAGTTCTTAGTGTATCAAAAAAAAACTATACAGAATTGGAGAAGGTGTTATATGCTGTCTTGATGGCATCCAGGAAGCTTCGGCATTACTTTCAAGCATATAATATTGTTGTTCCTTCTTCGCAACCATTGAAGGATATTATGCGAAATAGAGAGGCTACTGGACGGATTGGAAAATGGGCTGCGGAGCTCAATGAATTTTGCATTGATTATGTGCATAGATCTTCGATCCAGTCTCAAGCATTGGCAGATTTCATTGCCGACTGGACGCCAGGGGCTCAGGTTGAAGAAACAAATAAAGATGCCGAAGTGTGGACAGTGTTTTGCGATGGGTCGTGGGGAACTTTCGGAGCAGGAGCAGCTGCTGTGTTGGTCTCACCATCCAAAGTTAAAACTTGTTATGCGGCAAGACTCGATTTTAGTTGCACAAACAATATTACTGAGTACGAAGCCTTGCTTTTGGGTCTTCGGAAGTTGAAAGCAATGGGAATCAGAAGGGCCATTCTTAAAGCCGATTCCCAGGTTGTTTCCGGTCATATTGACAAGAGTTGTAAGGCTAAAGATTCGAAGCTCGAAAAATATCTAGACACGGTCCGAAGGATTGAAGCCTCCTTCGAAGGATTTTCTGTCAAAAATATTCCTCGAGGAGAAAATGAGCATGCTGATTTGCTAGCTAAGTCAGCGGCACAGGGGCTACCCTTACCTTCGGATGTGTTCTTCGAAACAATAAAAGCACCTTCAGTGGAGCTTCTTGAAAGAGCAGTCCTCAATATATCTCCTGTTTATAGTGAAGACTAGAGAACTGAGATCATCTCTTACCTTCAGGGTAACTTCCTTTAAGATGACGAAGCTTATAACAGGAGGATAGAGGCACGAGCTCGTCCATATGTCATGATAAAAGGGGAGTTGTACAAGCATGGAGTTTGTGCTCCATTACTCAAGTGTTTATCCAGAGCCGAAGGCATAGAATTGATGAAAGAAATACATGCAGGCCTGTGTGGATCTCACATTGGATCTAGGCCGTTACTTGGAAAAGTTTTTCGTCAAGGGTTTTACTGGCCAAAGGCAGCTTCGGATGCAGCGGAATTAGTTCAAAAGTGCGAAGGTTGTCAGAAATGTGCAAGAGATCAAAAACAACCTTCGTCTTTAACTCAGCTGATACAACCCATCTGGCCATTGCAAAGGTGGGGCCTTGACTTGTTAGGTCCATTACCACCGGCCCAAGGAAACTTAAGATATGTTGTAGTAGCCGTGGAATATTTTTCTAAATGGATTGAGGCAAAGCCTTTGGCCACAATAACTTCGGCCACCATTCAAAAGTTTTTCTGGCAGAATATTGTTTGTCGTTTCGGAGTACCAAAGGCCATCACTGTAGATAATGGAACACAGTTCGACTCCGAAGATTTCAGACAATTTTGTGATCAAATTGGCACGAAGATCCATTTTGCATCAGTTAGACATCCGGAGTCAAATGGACTTGTTGAAAGAGCCAATGGCATCATAATGACAGGAATAATGAAGTTAATCTTCAATCAACCCAGGGGAAAGTGGCCAGATCAATTAATCAAAGTGGTGTGGAGCCACAATACAACAACATCAAGGTCAACAGGCTTTACTCCATTCAAATTATTGTTTGGTGACGAAGCAATAACTCCGGAGGAAGTTAAAACCAGATCAATAAGAGTAGTAGCTTCGGCAGAATCAGATTTCGAAGCTGATCACTCTGTAGAAAAAGATGCTATAGAAGGGATCAGGCTTCAAGCTGTGGAGAACATCAATAAATATCAAGCCGAAACAATCAAATGGTGTGATAGAAAGGTTCGGCTAAAGAATATTGAGCCAGGACATTTGGTACTTCGGAGAGTGGCAAACCCAGATACAGTAGGCAAGTTGCAGTTGAAATGGGAGGGACCCTTTTTGGTAGCATCTTCGTCAAGACCCGGTTCATACAGATTGAAGGATATGGACGGCAACGACATTCCTAGATCTTGGAATGCGGATGAGCTTCGGCGATTTTATGTATAACTTGATGTAATTTTTTATATTTTCTATTTTTCTTTTATGGCACCCTTTTCCTTTCTAGAGGGGGAGAAAGGTTTTTAATGGGGCCATCACATGTAATTTCTTTTTTATTTTTACCTCTATAAGAGCAAAATCCCCCAGAGATGTAAATGTAAAAACTGAAAACGCACCATCGAGTGCCGAAAAAGAAAAAAAAAGAAACAGAGAAGAAGCTCGAAAGCCGTCCCTAAGGGGATGCGGAGCACGACGAAGCTACTAAAGAAGTCGCTCCAAAGGGGGCGCAGTGTAAGTTTTCTGCTCAGAAGTCATTCCAAAGGGAATGCAGAGCTTACAGCGAAAAATCAACGCTGATACCGCCGAAAGTAAAAGGCGAAGAAGCTCCTAAGGGAGGCTTACAGCGAAAAATCAACGCTGATACCGCCGAAAGTAAAAGGCGAAGAAGCTCCTAAGGGAGGCTTACAGCGAAAAATCAACGCTGATACCGCCGAAAGTAAAAGGCGAAGAAGCTCCTAAGGGAGGCTTACAGCGAAAAGTCAACACTGATATGTGATTGTCTCTAAGGAAATAACGGTTGTGATTGCGGCTTCGGATGTGTGTTTGAACATTCATTTGCACACCACATTACATCATAACATTTGCATTCATAAACATTCATCCAGGCATATGTAGGATAACCATCATCATAGCATAAGTGGCTGCTTCGGCAAAAAGGAAAAAAAACTGTCTTTTCTACTTCGTCATATACGAAAAGAAGAGCTTCGGCAGAAAGGAAAACCTGTTTTTATGCTTCGCTGTGTACAAAAAGAAGGGAAGGTGTTTTTTTCGCCTTAGGCTCAAAAAGATAATTTCGTCCACATCAAAGCACCTCATACATTTATGGAAGGGTAAGAGCATATTACAAGGTATGAACAAAATTCATTAAGAATAGTTTAGCCACATTTACAAAAGTTATTTCAAAAGTTTCTTGAGTTTTTCTGCAGTCTATTCCTACTGATCTTCATGGGGCCTCAGTTTCGGCGTCATACTCTTCAAGCATCGGTCTCGGCGGCTTCGTCATCCTACATGAATTAAGTTGTTGTGAGTCAAAACCAAGTTTGAAGGAGAAGGTAAACACAAGGTATGATTTCTTACTGGTTCAAGATGACTCCGAGCTTCGTCTCCAGCCTTTTCTCGCCCGCCTTTTGTCCATATCATCTTTACAAATCTATTAGAAATGCTTCGGGCGAGGTCAGGAATGTCATCTAAAATTGATGGTGACAGGGTGAAATTGGGCCTGTTAACAATTTTTCCATGGTCGCAGCCAGCTTTCAGAAAAGCTGCAGCAGTGCCCCGAGAAGCTACCCAGGCACAGAAGTCACCGTGCCCGGCTATAACTTTGTCAAGCTCATCAATTTCACCCTCAATATGTTCGAAGGTCTTTTGTAAATCTTCAGTTGACGGAGTGAATTTCTCGCTGCTAGCCCCAACTGAGTGGAAGATCTTTCTCAGTCGCTCAATACATTTATTGCTAAATTCCAAACATTTGTCTTGAAGGCTTGACAATAATTTTTTCAAATTTGAATTTTGTTGGACTTCGGCTTCAAGTTTCGCATTAAGTTCTTGCTTCTCTTGTTCAAACTGTTCAGATTGGCAGAGAAGCTTCGTATTCAATTCTGCTATTTTAGCTTCGGTTTCTGCCAATAAGCCTTCAGTTGACTGAAGCTCGAAGTCTTTCTTTTCAATAGCAGCTGATTGCTCTTTTATTTTGTTCTCTAAATTTTCAATCATAACCTCGTGTTTTTTGTCTTCCAGATCCTGCTGCATTTTCAAAGCCTTACTCAACAGCATACTCTGCACATAAACAACCTTCGTTAGAAATGTTTTCATTATTAAAAACAATAAAAGTCAAGGGAAAAGTAGTTTACCTTGAAATTGGAATAAAATAAGCTACCAACAATATGTTGTCGTCGGTAGCGGCTAATATCTGTTTCTAGCTTCGGAAAACCGATACTCTTTGATAGAGTACCGATAATCTTAGCTCCAGTCTGATCCCGGATGCAGCCTAATTTTTCATCGTCAATACCTCCGAAGAGGAGTGCTCCTGGTTTATAGCCGCAAGATTTGGCATATTCTTTAAGCTCTTCTATTTCGGTTTTTGACAATTCTTGTCCAACTAAATTTTGAAACATGAAGGTTTTGTCCTCCGAAGTATCGTCAGCTATTTCTTTTCCTTTCCTAGACACTGCGGTCATGGTCTCTTCGGCGGCAGTAGTAGCTTCTTCTGTGGCCATTTCTAGCAGTATTTTGTTGATATGTTCAATCGTAGTTTCCAAGTTCAAATCTTCGGCTGAGGTAGCTTCGGTAGCCGCGATTTCCGAAGGTGCGACTTCAACATTTGATATTTCCTCAGCCGCTGGTATTTTCCGAGCTGAAGCTCTCGGTGGTGTCTTATCAATGACTTCGGTCACTGCGATGATTCTTTGTCTCTTTGTTGTTTTCTTCGTTTTTTCGGGCTCCCTTTCCTTCTGAAAAAATTTCGTCAGCTGAGGCCCTAATGGACTTAGCTTCACAGGCAGGGATTCAGTCATTACCTTCAAAATCTCTTCCACGTCAGTGGCAGAGCGTGATGCGGGAGTCTCTTCTTCGTCAGATACTTTTCGCTTCGGAGATGATACTTTTCTCTTCTTCAGAATATTCTTCCCTTTTGGCGGTTCTTTCTCATCTTCATCTAAAGCTTCGGCTACCCTTCTTTTCCGGCCTTTGACAATTTTATTCAGTTGTTCGTAGTCAGGGTATTCAAAACCCAAGGCGTCTAGCACTCGATTCAGTCTTCGCTTCGGGCGGGTACCGAAGGCCGCAGTCATCAACTGATCTTCTTTTTTGGAGTAATTACCGAGTATCTCATTGCACATTACTTCAATTATGTCCAGCCACTCTTGGCAAAGTGTTTTAAAGTATTTTTTAAACTTGTAATAGTAAGGTAACCGCACAAGCTCCCCTTTCTTCTTCTCCCCCTCTAGCTTCGGCATTTCCCATTCTTTTAAAGTAGGGAAAACCCTGAAGGCCAAGAACTCTTGAACCAGGTCCCTAGTACTGATATGCTCTGAAATAATTTTAAACTCACCCAGTGCAGCCCAAGTGGGACCTTCTAATGTCATGTGGCATCGCGGTCTTGTTTCTCCGAAGATCAATTCAAGAGGGCTTTGTACTAGCTTCTCTTTGTCTTCGTCAACTTTCACATAAAACCACTCTGACTTCCAGCCTGCCGGCCATTTACTTCGGTAGCTAATTATAGGAAACTTTGTGGTTTTCCGATAGGCAAAATTATAGCAACCAAAGTTATCATGTAATCCATCTTTTCTGGCCTTCGTCTGGTAATGTAGTTCATGAACTCGACAAAAGCTGTCGGCAAACGGCTCAACTGCCTGGCTTCGGAGGGCCCAGATATAAACACTAAGCCTAACGATAGCGTTAGGAGTCAGCTGATGAAAGTAGATCCCAAATTCCTTCAATACATCTGCAATAATCCCATGGAGGGGGAATCTTAACCCAGCCTTCAGAAAACTCTTGAAAATGACTATTTCATCCTTCTCTGGCTTCGGGGTGGTTTCTTCCCCCCCGAAACGAAGTAGCTTCTTCTGACTCTCGCTGAAATAACCCGACTTCACCATCTTGGAGAGATCAGCCTTAGAGACAGTCGACTTGCCGAAGTCCAAGTGGCTGGGCTTACTTGGCACGGCAATATGATAATCATCTTCGGGATCAGTTTCTTCAATATTTCCTTCTTCCGTTTCGGCAGCAACTTCGGGGATGGGAACAGTTTGTTCTGTCTCGGCAGTATGGATTCCCTCCGAAGTTACCAGTCCGGATCGTTGCATCGCTTCGGAGATGGGAACAGTCTCCGATTCTTCAGTTTCGCCTCCCTCACGCTCAACTCTAGCGGTAGAGCGCACTCTAGCCATCTAATTCTGAATTTTTTGGGAACTAAATATTTTTTCTTCCGAAGCTTTTTCTTCTGACGAAGTAGGCTTCAAACTAAAGCTTCGTTTGATTCCGAGAGTCAAGCTTCGGCTATCGTTAAAAATTTTGGCAGCAAAACAGTGCAAATAGCAATGAATGCTGTGGTAACTTCACATCTACCCATCTGTTTATATAGTGATGCAGGTAAGGAGGTGAATCGCCAGGATTTTTACACCAGGCGAACAGCTGCTTGCACCCGCTGCAAGGTGGGACCGCTACGCGCTCGGAAATTAAATCGTTTCTCGACAACGAGCTTAGGGAAGGTGTTTTTTAAACCTTCGGCTTCCCGAAGCCTAAGAGACTTTTTTCACGGATCAAGCTCGTTACGAAAAACGATCTAACACCGTGAAGGGGCTACTGTTGGGATTATGCTTCGTCGCCGAAGGTCTTGAAGGGAAGAACAGCTTCGGCTGAAGCTGTCCGCATGTGATGACCGAAGGTTCCTCTTCATGAAGCTTCGGAATTACAAACCGACTTAAGAGTAGAATGACCTTTTAGTCCATAAATGTTTGAGTCGTTGTTGTAATTCCTTATAAGGGGCATGGTTGTAATTCCTCCCAGGCTATGTCCCGTGCCTATAAATAGTGAACAGTATTCCTTTACTGTTCACGCATTCCTGTAATTGCAATCGCATCATTCGGGAATCAATCTTTGTCAAGGCAGAGGTATAATTGTATCCAATGTTGTAATACATTAAATCAATATAGTTTGAAAGTAATGTTACTCGTTTATAATTTATCTACCTTTGACACCTCATATTTTATATTACTTCATACGATTTATTATAATTCAATTACGAAGATTCAACCTTCGTAATCGTATCGACTTTAACCTTCGTCCAAAGTTCATTACTCCTTAAGGGAATAATGTTTCGTTGGACGAAGGGCATTAACATTTAATATTTTATGTTGCCTTGTTCTTAATTCGTAGCAATTGAGAACAAGTCCCCAACAGAGGGTTTATTTGCAAAGCGTCAGTGACTTGAACAAATAGTAAAAGAATTCGTTCTCAGTTAACCAAAAACCAGAGGTCCTTTTCGCAAAACCGCCAGCGCGCGCGGGCGTGGGCGCGTTTCTGTCCACTATTGGATCTGCTGGGCCGAAATCAGCCCAACACTATTCACCCTTTCTCCTTTTCTTTTTCAGAATAACTTTAGAAATATATAGAAAAATGTAGAAAAATCCTAAAATTGTGAAACCAATTTTCCTGGGCTTCTTATTTTCCCTAGAATTTAATAAAAATAGTTTCATGATTTTTAGTTTAAACAGGGAATTTTAAGGTAGTTAAAATAGTTTAAGATAGTAGTTCTGGATTTTTAAAAGATAAATGGTAATCCCAAAAATGCTCAAAATTTTTATATGAGTTCCTCATATTATTTAGAAGCCTTGGGTAGAATTTGGGTTGATTTGGACCTTGTTTGATCACCAAACCCCAAAACACCCCCCCTGCCCTGTGAACTCCTTTACTGACTCCGGAAACCCTAAGTTCTCGGAGTTCCGTGAAGGAAAGTTGTATTCAAGACTTAGATAATAAATCTATATTATCTTTGCATCCTCATAAGCATCCCATGGCATCCATTCTTATACATATGTATGGCTATGATTAGAACACGAAGAAGTGGAAGCCACTGAAGAGCAAGTGCCACCACCTTTGGAACCACAGGCTGAGAACTGTTTCTACTTCGATATTTGTGGATCTAAGCCTGACTCACCCATAAACAAAGGCAAGCCCCGGTGCATTTGCCACCCTCCCTTGTGTTTTAAATCTTTCTCACTTGCTTGGTGCACTAGGTGATAGGTGTTGATTGCTAAAACAATTCCTGCATTACTTTCCTTGGAATTTGATTACCTTCCTTGATACCCTGTTTTACAAAAGGTTTTATTATGCTTAGTGTTGCTCTAGCAAAACAAAAGGATTTGTTTTACAAAAGATGTTTGGCAAAGTGGGAGGGTTGTTTTCAAAATAAAACTTGATGGTGAATCTGTCAAAGGCCTTGATGGATTCAACATCGGAAAAGATGTACCTCTGCCAGGTACCAACCTTCGGGGTTAAATGATTAAGCTTAGACCGGGCGGGTGACTTGCACGAGAAGAGAGTCTCGGTGTAGTGTCTCCGTCTGAGTCGATTAAGGACCTTGTCGATGTAGGCCTGCTGACCGAGGACCCTTTAACTGGTCACATGCCTCGTCATGGGTAAGCTTTGCCTCGGGTGGACTAAGGCCAGAATAAGATAACACGAAATGGGCGTGGAGCGGTGGCGAGAGTAGCGTGTACCCTCCGTGGCAAGAGGCTGGACGGTGGTGTATCTGTGCTCTCGGTTTGCGTGAACCTGATCTGGTCTTAAGAAACTCGGTGGTGGGTTGACATATGCAAGGGTTAAGTGCTACATATGTCGTGTGATCGGAGATCCTCAGCTGAGTATAATCGATTCGGATCGCCGTACCTCCGCGGTTATGGAGACTTGGCCACTGACTTACACGTAGCACTCCAGTGAAGATAAAGCAGAGCTTAAGAACTTGGCTAGTCAGGATAAGTGATTGAACTAGGGTAGAAAGAACTCTAGCTGCAGGTAATTTTACTTAACCTGACAATAAAATTGGATTTTAAGGATCCACTTTAGTAAGCAATTCTGCAAACTGAGTCCTTGATTATTGAAAGGCCTTACCTTGACTCCCATATAACCAGCATACCCTTGAGAGTCTTTTCCTTAGTCGGGTAAGACTTGCTGAGTAATTCCATACTCAGGGTTTATTCCCCCGTTGTTTTTAGGTGAGGAGACAACAAACTTTTGTTGTTTTTGTACCAAGGTGGTGAAAAGTGAAGATAATCAAGAGTGAAGCTGCCGGAGGACCGGGTCCTCCTTAAAAACTTTTATGTAAAGAACGTTATGGGAGGAGTTTTTGCCTCCCAGGTATTGTAATAATACTTTTCAGCACTCTCTGGTCTGTATAAGTAACTTACTCTTACTTTTAAATAAATGTAAGTTTCCGTAATCACTTCCGCATTTCCGCATCTCCGATGAACATACTGTCTGCCAGACGGGTGAAACGTTCCTGGAAAGGTAAGGATTAAGATACCGAACTTGTCAAGTGATTCAGGAACATCTACAGGGTTGTCTGATGTCTGTTGGACAAGGACAACTGTAGGTGGGCCTAATTACTTGGGAGGTTCTGTCACAGCTGGTATGAGAGCGTAGCCCTTCTTGGCAGATATTATGTAGCATCTTCAAAAGAATTTTCTAAGACTTATCTAGAAAATTTCTTCTCTTCTTACCTAAGTATCTCTGAAGAGTTTATTTCAAAGACCAGATAGAAAGAGTGCAATGTATAGAAGGTTGAATCAACTAAGGTTGATTCTGTAATTATTCATGCATCATGCTAAGAATTGTACTAATAAATTTTCCCCCTTAGCAAATGTCGCCGCGTACAAGGAAAACGGCGCGAAAGCATACTGGACCTATCGATGTACCTCGACACCAACTTGCTCCACGGGAGCAAGATAGCAGTAGCGGGAGCAACGATCCTATTGGTGATCTCGAAGCTCGCGTGAATCAACTTCAAGCAGAGTTGCAACGCAGGACCAATTTATGGGTTGCGGACGGTGACCGAATAAATGATTTAAGAAGTTACATCCGCACCCTGCAAGATCAACTAGCTGACCAAGATTTGGCGCTTGATTGGGCGGTACAATCTTGCTCAGTAGCTTTAGCTAAGGAAGCGAAGGCTCGAGCACGAGTCAACGAACTTAGCGTTGCTATTGATAACTTGCAGGTATATTGCAATACTTTACATGAGGAAGTTCATGTACTGTATTCGCAATTACACCCACATGTCCCTACGGATCCCGTCAGGTCAGAAGCCGGACCCTCGCATACTGCGGGAGAAGCGCTTGGTGGGGAATTAGACCTTTTGAGGCCCCCTCCTTCTTTGAGGCTGGTCGACGTATGGTCTCCCACACCTGACAACGAAGCTGCCAAGAGCAATCAGAAGCAGGAGTAGTAGTGTAGCTTGTAGAATTAGAAGTAGTATGTTGTATAATAGGTTGAACTCTTGTATAATGGGTAATGTATCCTGTTGTATAACATCGAGTCTGTATCATTACTTTTATAGTAATGTAAAATGGAAGGTTTCTCTGGCATGTTATGTTTACTTCAAATGTTCTTTGCCTCAGATGCCTACCAGGACTCGAGGACAGGATGCAGCAGGAACTTCTGGGGGAAGGGATGTCACCCCAAATCCACCCCCGGTTCCTCCCACATTGGTCGAGGCGATTGTCGCCTTGGTGAACGCAACTGCAGACAATACCCGCTTTCTTAGGGAAATGGCGGGCCAACAATTCCAGCAGCAGGGTGGAAGGGGTTATCAGCAAGGCCCCCGTGAAACCACATATCTGGATTTCTCTGAAACCCGTCCACCACTATTTGTTAAGACTGAGGACCCGTTGGAAGCTGATGAGTGGATACGGGTTATTGAGCAGAAATTTGGTCTTCTCCATTGTTCAGAGACACAGAAGCCGTTGTTCGCAGCGCAACAACTGCGTGGCCCTGCCAGTACTTGGTGGGGAAATTTTGTGGCTATTCAACCTGCCAACCATCAAGTCACATGGGAAGAATTTAAAGCAGCCTTCCGCGAGCACTACATACCCGAAGGTGTTCTGCATATGAAACAAGAAGAGTTCATGAAGCTGAAACAAGGAGGAGATATCGTCAATCAGTATCTCAACAAGTTTAATCACCTGTCGCAGTATGCCATCGATCAGGTGAATACTGATTTAAAGAAAAAGAACTGCTTTATGAGGGGTCTGAATGATCGATTGTAGAGAAAAATGGCCACCTGCATAGATCTCACGTATGGAAAGGCTGTCAGCACAGCCCTATCTGTTGAAGCAAAATATGCAGGTTCCGGGAAGAGCAAGGGATTTGGTGGTGAGAAGCCTAATTAGGGCCAGGCAAAGAGGCAACGGTTTGTGATCCGGCCTTCTAGCCAAAATCGCTCTTTTTCTCGACCGCCCACATTTCCCTTCAAGCAGCCAATCATTATTTGCCCCAACAATGCCCCCACTACTCCAAATCAGCCGGGTGCCCCAGGCACTCGATTCCCTGCTTTGCCCAGCTCCTCAACCGGGTGTTTTAATTGTGGCAAGTCTGGACATTTCATCAAAGACTGCCCATATCCCAAGCAGAATCAATCAAATGCTCAGCAAGGATCTGGGAAATCAGTTCAGCCCAAGGGAAATAATGTGGGGAAGAATGCAAAGAAGACGGGGCGGGTATACTATACTCAAGTGGCCACTACACCGGAAGGAGAACCGGTGATGATGGGTACGTTTCCCGTGGCCAGTCACCCTGCAATTATTCTTTTTGATTCTGGTGCTTCGCATACATTTATTAGCAAGACATTTGTGGAGCAACATCATATTTCATGCCATGAATCAAAAGAAGGATTTAAAATTCATTCACCTGGAGGATACATTTTTACTAGAGAAGTGGCCTATGAAGTGCCAGTAACAATGGCCGGACGGAACTTTCCTGCTAACATGATTGTTCTAAAAGGCCAGGATATAGATGTAATTCTGGGTATGAATTGGTTAACCCAACACAAGGCAATTCTCAACACTGAACTCAGAACCGTTAGGTTGAGCTATAATCAAGAAGAGATTCTTTTGTCTCTCCCCGTAACCAATCCAGCCAAAGCTTCTGGTAGAATATATGAAGCCATTGTACCGGAGATCAAGGATATTCCGGTAGTATGTGAGTTTCCAGATGTATTTCCGGAAGATTTGCCTGGACTGCCCCCTGAAAGAGATGTAGAATTTGTAATTGAGCTAAAGCCCGGTACGGCTCCCATCTCCCGAGGATCGTACCGTATGCCCCCTAATGAGTTGGCGGAATTGAAGATTCAATTACAAGATCTACTGAATAAGGGATTCATCCGGCCAAGCTCGTCTCCTTGGGGTTGCCCCGCCATTTTTGTTAAAAAGAAGGATCAAACCTTACGAATGTGCGTGGATTATCGACCCCTGAATGAGGTCACCATCAAGAACAAGTACCCTCTTCCAAGGATCGACATCTTATTTGATCAACTAACTGGAGCGAGGGTATTCTCCAAAATTGATCTCAGGTCGGGCTATCACCAAATCCGTATTCGGCCCGAGGATATATCGAAGACCGCATTTACTACGCGGTACGGTCTATTTGATTATTTGGTAATGTCCTTTGGGCTAACAAATGCTCCTGCCCACTTCACTTATTTGATGAACTCGGTGTTCATGCCCGAGTTGGACAAGTTCGTGGTGGTCTTCATCGACGATATCTTGATATATTTCAAAAATGAAGAGGAGCATGCTAAACATCTACGGATTGTATTGACGCGCCTGAGGGAACATCAGTTGTATGCCAAGTTCAGCAAGTGTGCGTTCTGGCTGGAGGAAATTCAATTTTTGGGGCACGTGTTATCTGCCAAGGGAATTGCGGTAGATCCTAGCAAAGTCAAGGATATTCTGGAGTGGAAACCCCCAACCACTGTTCACCAAGTCCGGAGTTTTCTTGGACTAGCTGGATATTACCGCAGATTCATACCAGATTTTTCCAAGCTTGTGAAGCCAATCACATGTTTATTGAAAAATGACACTAAATTCAATTGGTCTTCTAAGTGTAATGAAGCCTTTGAGCAATTGAAGACTTTATTAACCACTGCTCCGGTATTGGCTCAGCCGGACATCACCAAACCTTTTGATGTATATTGTGATGCGTCAGGCAGTGGACTCGGCTGTGTATTAATGCAAGAGGGCCGAGTAATTGCATATGCTTCAAGGCAGTTGCGCCGACATGAGGAGCATTACCCAACTCATGATCTGGAGCTAGCTGCTGTGGTTCATGCCCTGAAAATTTGGCGTCACTATCTGCTGGGAAATATCTGTCATATTTATACAGATCACAAAAGTTTGAAGTATATCTTCACCCAGTTAGAATTAAATATGAGGCAAAGGCGATGGCTTGAGCTTATTAAGGACTATGAACTAGAAATCCATTATCACCCAGGCAAAGCCAATGTTGTGGCAGATGCACTGAGCCGTAAGGCTTCCTGCCACTGTATTATGGTGAAGACCTCTGGCAATACTTTATGTCAAGAGATGGAAAAGCTAAACCTGGGGATGGTCCAACAAGGAACTCTGAATCAGCTAAAGCTTGAGTCAATCATTTTGCAAAGGATAATTGATGCTCAAAAGGATAATTTGGGTATGAAGCACATACGGGAGAAGATAAGGGCTGGAACAGCCAAATGTTTCAAAGAAGACGATCAAGGTGTGGTATGGTTCAATGACCGCATAGTAGTGCCGAAGAACGAAGAACTCCGCCAGCAAATCTTAGATGAAGCGCATCTTAGTCGCTATTCTATTCATCCGGGAAGCACTAAGATGTATCATGATCTAAAGCAGCACTACTGGTGGACGAAAATGAAAATTGAAATTGCACGCTATGTGGCTAAGTGTGACACTTGCAGACGTGTCAAAGCCATACACATGAAAACTGCTGGTCCATTACAATCTTTACCGATCCCAACATGGAAATGGGAAGATATAAGTATGGACTTTATCGTGGGATTGCCCAGGACTGCAAAAGGATATGACTCTATCTGGGTTATAATTGATCGGCTTACGAAGATTGCTCACTTTTTACCGGTCAAGACAAGTTACCCGGTTGCTGCCTATGCCCAAATGTACATTGCTCGTATTCTTAGTCTGCATGGTGTTCCGAAGACCATTGTGTCGGATCGTGGATCCCAATTTGTAGCCAAGTTTTGGGAAGCATTTCACAAATCCTTGGGTACTAAGTTGCTCCATAGTTCGGCATATCATCCACAAACCAGCGGACAGACTGAGAGAATTAATCAAGTACTCGAAGATATGTTGCGAGCATGTGTCCTGGATTTCTCACCAAAATGGGATGAATGCTTGCCTTTGGCGGAGTTTTCATACAATAACAGCTATCAAGAAAGTATCAAGATGGCACCTTTTGAAGCTTTATATGGGCGACGGTGTCGAACTCCGCTAAATTGGTCTGAACCTAGAGAAAGGTATTTCTTTAGGCCTGATATTGTGAAGGAGGCCGAGGAAAAGGTCCAGAAAATTATTCGTAATATGAGGAAAGCACAAGCCCGTCAAAAGGGTTATGCAGACAAACGGTGGATGCCCTTATATTTTCATGAAGGAGACTATGTCTACCAGAAAGTTTCACCCATGAAGGGGGTATCACGTTTCGGGGTTAAAGGGAAACTTGCACCCAGGTACATTGGTCCATTCCCGGTACTTGAGCAGTGTGGACCAGTGGCATATCGACTGCAGCTCCCTGAAATTCTGTCTGCTATCCATAATGTGTTCCATGTGTCGCAATTAAAGAAGTGTCTTCGGGTTCCCGATCAAACCATTGAAGTGACAGATGTTGTCCTGGAACCAGATTTAACATACTCGGAACATCCTATTCGAGTTCTGGATCAAAAGGACAGGGTTACCCGGAGAAAGACTTTCAAGTTCTATAAGATACAATGGAACCAACATTCTGAGGAAGAGGCTACGTGGGAAACTCAAGACTTTTTAGATAAGAATTTCCCAGGCTTTCTAGCCTCATGTAATTTGTAAAGTATATTTAATATTGTAATAAAGAAGTGACCCCCACACCACCCCTGCCTTGTACCAAAAATAAGGAAATACAAATGTGAAGCATTTCCTTTTCCATTACTCACCCTAGGACTTTAAATCTCGGGACGAGATTCTTTTATGGGGGGAAGGATGTAACACCCCTGGTGTTACTGTAACTAAAACTTGAGCATGGCATCATAAGCATTGACATTGCATATGTTTGATACACCTAGAGTGCATTCACTAGGTAAAAATTTCAAACAAGTGTATTGTTTTTGGTGTTTTGCAAATAGGACCCTGGATAGGGAACCTAACCCTAAATAAGGCTCAAAGGGAGTAAAACTCAACCCGAGATGAGAAAACCTAAAGGCTTTAGGGAAAGAGTCATAAAATGTCCCCAAAAACAAAGTTGAATCACATTTATACCCCTAGGATACCAAAAATCTCAATTAGAACCCTGGAAAACCCTAAATCCAAACCCTAGGGACCTATGTGCAAAATTAGTCCACTTTTGGACTAAAGTGCAAAAACCAAGTCAAATAAGTTTCTTAAGTCCTTTGGTTCACAAATGTGTGGACTTGTAAGCCAAATATTGGATTTTGGACTTAAATGCAAAATGGACCCCACGTAAGCTCTATTCTAAGTCTGAAATCAGGGTTATAGGCCCAACTTTAGAGCTATGTAGCTTTCAAAATAGTGAGAATTCATACTAGGTCACCACATCAAAATTGTAGCCCAATCATAGGAGAACAACTTTGCTTAAGAGTGCAAGTCATGTTCTTATGAGAAATTTGGAGAAAATCTCAACCAAAGATGGGCTGTCAGGCTGATGGGTGTGAATTTTCAGACTAACAGTGAACTACCACCAACTTCAAGCCCCATTTCAGACATGATCCAATGATTTTCAGTGGCAACATCATATGGCAACATTATAGATGGTACATTACTCTACAATTTTTCTATAGAGCTTGACATGGGTTATCACTAAGAATTGAGAGCAAAATCGACCCAAACACTGTCTGTCAGACACTCTGAACAAGTTCTTCGATGGTACAGTGCCACCAGGGAGATCAGATTGCCAGTGCAGCCACCTTACCGTCGACGATCGATTCCGTCGTGATTCGTGCTGTCGCCGGCCCAACTTGTGCTCGGGATGGGTGGATAAGGATGTCCGGTGGAAGACCTTTGCCGACGGTGAGCTGGAGATCACTCCGGTAACTCCCCGTGGCCTTCTCTTCCACTTTGCGGCGGAGCCGATAAATCCGCCGGTGAACGCCACCTCCCGGCCATGCGCCGCGTGGCTTAGCCTTTCTGCAACACCGCCGTGACACCTTAAGGCTGTCCCATCGTCGTCGGGGAGCCTGCCACGGCAATGGACACGAAATCACCGCGCCACGGTTTTTACTTATCTCCGACCGCCACACGTCGCCGTTAAAATTCCCGGCCACCGTCGAAGCTGCCTATAAATTGAGCCCTCCCCTAGCTGCGTAGCATCATCACCCACCCAGCCCCCAGCAATCGTTAGCAGCCGTGCCTCCGAGATCTCGAATTTGGATTTCTCCCCAAAACTGTTTCCGCCACCGTGAACTCGCCTCACCGCGGCCAGCCCCTCTCCCGGTCAGTTCACCTCTTCCTCTTCCTCGTTCAAGTTTTCCCTTAAGCCTACGATGCTTGCCGAGCCACTGAATTGAACTAGGAGTCCATCAGTCGCCGGGAACACGACAAGCTAACCGCCATGCTTTCAGTCACCGTGGCTAGAGCTCCATAGTTAGTCTTAGATGCAATTAGTTTGGGGAAAATACTCCCCTGGTCATGAATTTGGGTTAGTCTTAGTCTCGACGCCGGTCATCGCCTCAATCGGCCGGTCCAGGACCTCGCCGGAGTTTCTCCACGCGAGAACGCCGTCGTGGACCTCCCACTGCAAAGAAATAGAACATGGAGGGTTTATTTGCAAAGCGTCAGCGACTTGAACAAATAGTAAAAGAATTCGTTCTCAGTTAACCAAAAACCAGAGGTCCTTTTTGCAAAACTGCCAGCGTGCGCGGGCGCGGGCGCGTTTCTGTCCACTATTGGATCTGCTGGGCCGAAATCAGCCCAACACTATTCACCCTTTCTCCTTTTCTTTTTCAGAATAACTTTAGAAATATATAGAAAAATGTAGAAAAATTCTAAAATTGTGAAACCAATTTTCCTGGGCTTCTTATTTTCCCTAGAATTTAATAAAAATAGTTTCATGATTTTTAGTTTAAACAGGGAATTTTAAGGTAGTTAAAATAGTTTAAGATAGTAGTTCTGGATTTTTAAAAGATAAATGGTAATCCCAAAAATGCTCAAAATTTTTATATGAGTTCCTCATATTATTTAGAAGCCTTGGGTAGAATTTGGGTTGATTTGGACCTTGTTTGATCACCAAACCCCAAAACACCCCCCTGCCCTGTGAACTCCTTTACTGACTCCGGAAACCCTAAGTTCTCGGAGTTCCGTGAAGGAAAGTTGTATTCAAGACTTAGATAATAAATCTATATTATCTTTGCATCCTCATAAGCATCCCATGGCATCCATTCTTATACATATGTATGGCTATGATTAGAACACGAAGAAGAAGTGGAAGCCACTGAAGAGCAAGTGCCACCACCTTTGGAAACACAGGCTGAGAACTGTTTCTACTTCGATATTTGTGGATCTAAGCCTGACTCACCCATAAACAAAGGCAAGCCCCGGTGCATTTGCCACCCTCCCTTGTGTTTTAAATCTTTCTCACTTGCTTGGTGCACTAGGTGATAGGTGTTGATTGCTAAAACAATTCCTGCATTACTTTCCTTGGAATTTGATTACCTTCCTTGATACCCTGTTTTACAAAAGGTTTTATTATGCTTAGTGTTGCTCTAGCAAAACAAAAGGATTTGTTTTACAAATGATGTTTGGCAAAGTGGGAGGGTTGTTTTCAAAATAAAACTTGATGGTGAATCTGTCAAAGGCCTTGATGGATTCAACATCGGAAAAGATGTACCTCTGCCAGGTACCAACCTTTGGGGTTAAATGATTAAGCTGAGACCGGGCGGGTGACTTGCACGAGAAGAGAGTCTCGGTGTAGTGTCTCCGTCTGAGTCGATTAAGGACCTTGTCGATGTAGGCCTGCTGACCGAGGACCCTTTAACTGGTCACATGCCTCGTCATGGGTAAGCTTTGCCTCGGGTGGACTAAGGCCAGAATAAGATAACACGAAATGGGCGTGGAGCGGTGGCGAGAGTAGCGTGTACCCTCCGTGGCAAGAGGCTGGACGGTGATTTATCTGTGCTCTCGGTTTGCGTGAACCTAATCTGGTCTTAAGAAACTTGGTGGCGGGTTGACATATGCAAGGGTTAAGTGCTACATATGTCGTGTGATCGGAGATTCTCAGCTGAGTATAATCGATTCAGATCGCCGTACCTGAGAGCACCTAGAGGGAGGGGGTGAATAGGTGATCCTGTAAATCTTGAAAACTTAAGCCACAAAAACTTGGTTAAGCGTTAGCACAGTAAATGCCAAGTGGCTAGAGAGGAGTCTCAACAAAACACAATAACCACAAGAAATCAATCACAGAGATGGCACGGTGGTTATCCCGTGGTTCGGCCAAGACCAACGCTTGCCTACTCCACGTTGTGGCGTCCCAACGGACGAGGGTTGCAATCAACCCCTCTCAAGCGGTCCAAAGACCCACTTGAATACCACGGTGTTTTGCTTGCTTTTCTCAATCCCGTTTGCGAGGAATCTCCACAACTTGGAGCCTCTCGCCCTTACACTTGAAGTTCACAAAGAAGCACGGAGCAAGGGAGGGATTAGCAACGCACTCAAGACAAGAAATCACAGCAACACCACGCACACAAGTCGCAACGAGAGCTCACAACACAACTCAATGAGTTCACCACTCAACTAGAGCTCTAATTGCTATCACAATGAAACAAATGCGCGGAATCGAGGTCTTGGTGCTTAGTAATGTTGTAGGAATGCTTGGTGTGCTCCTCCATGCGCCTAGGGGTCCCTTTTATAGCCTTAAGGCAGCTAGGAGCCGTTGAGAGCATTCTAGGAAGGCTGATCTTGCCTTCTGTCGACTGGCGCACCGGACAGTCCGGTGCACACCGGACACTGTCCGGTGCCCGATTTCCTTCCAAAAATGGCACAGTTGACCGTTGGTAGCCTGAGAGCCGTTGGCGCACCGGACATGTCCGGTGCACACCGGACAGTCCGGTGCCTTCTTCTAGCCGTTAGCTCGGCCACGTGTCCCGCGCAAATTACGCGGCCGACCGTTGGCCCGGCCGACCGTTGGCTCACCGGACAGTCCGGTGCACACCGGACAGTCCGGTGAATTATAGCCGTACGTCGCCAATGAATTCCCGAGAGTGACGAGTTCGCCTGTGAACGGCCCACCGGACAGTCCGGTGCACCACCGGACAGTCCGGTGAATTATAGCCGTACACCGCTGTCGAAGTCCCGAGAGCAGCCTGTTCGCCAGAGCCAGCCTGGCGCACCGGACACTGTCCGGTGCACCACCGAACAGTTCGGTGCTCCAGACTAAGCAGAATCTTGGCTGCTCGAGCCAAGGCATTTTCAATTGGATTTTTCCTGTTTCCAACACTTAGACACAATACATTAGTCTCTAAAACAATGTACTAAGTCTGAGAAACATACCTTTATCCTTGATTTGTACTTTGTCCACCATTTTACACTTAGGCACTTGTGTTGGACACTAAATCACCAAAATACTTAGAAATGGCCCAAGGGCACATTTCCCTTTCAGTACCTCTGCGGTTATGGAGACTTGGCCACTGACTTACACGTAGCACTCCAGTGAAGATAAAGCAGAGCTTAAGAACTTGGCTAGTCAGGATAAGTGATTGAACTAGGGTAGAAAGAACTCTAGCTGCAGGTAATTTTACTTAACCTGACAATAAAATTGGATTTTAAGGATCCACTTTAGTAAGCAATTCTGCAAACTGAGTCCTTGATTATTGAAAGGCCTTACCTTGACTCCCATATAACCAACATACCCTTGAGAGTCTTTTCCTTAGTCGGGTAAGACTTGCTGAGTAATTCCATACTCAGGGTTTATTCCCCCATTGTTTTTAGGTGAGGAGACAACAAACTTTTGTTGTTTTTGTACCATGGTGGTGAAAAGTGAAGATAATCAAGAGTGAAGCTGCCGGAGGACCGGGTCCTCCTTAAAAACTTTTATGTAAAGAACGTTATGGGAGGAGTTTTTGCCTCCCAGGTATTGTAATAATACTTTTTAGCACTCTCTGGTCTGTATAAGTAACTTACTCTTACTTTTAAATAAATGTAAGTTTCCGTAATCACTTCCGCATTTCCGCATCTTCGATGAACATACTGTCTGCCAGACGGGTGAAACGTTCCTAGAAAGGTAAGGATTAAGATACCGAACTTGTCAAGTGATTCAGGAACATCTACAAGGTTGTCTGATGTCTGTTGGACAAGGACAACTGTAGGTGGGCCTAATTACTTGGGAGGTTCTGTCACATCCACTGTGTGATGTATTGCTTGAGAGCTTGTATGAACTTGTGAGTGTCTGAGTGAGCCTAAGATTGGATCTGTCTTGTAACGCCGCATGCCTCCCCTTTTATAGCTGAAGGGGGGCATGCACAAAGGTACTGAGCCCCGACATGCGGGCCTAGGGACATAACGAATATAGCACTTGGAGCCACAAATGTTTGCTGCTGGGGCGATCTTCTAGTGCCTTGACCCCCGAGATCTGCGTATCCTCGGCGTGTAGGGGAGGCTTCTTATAGAAGGGATGATGAGTACAGTGCGCCGCTCGGCACGGGCGCACTGTTTGCCAACAGACCGGTCAGGCGCGCCGCCTGCTGGACGACCCTGACGCCGTCTGCCAACGGATTGGACAGGACGCATTAAATGCTAGGAGGGCACGTCGCCCGTTAGCGTGGTGGCAGGCGGCGCGTCCTCTCCACAATAAATGCAGAGGTTGCACGGCTTTATGGGCTTTACGCCAGGCTCGGCCCGTTGGCTTATGTCACGCGCCACAAGCCACGCGGCAGCAGCGGGGAGCGCAGGGCAAGGCCTGGACACGCGCCAGCACCGGACCCCTACTCATGCCAGGGTCCCTCTCGTCCCGGGACCTTGCTAAGGCTCGGACCTTACTTGGAGGGGGACTGGGGCCCTCCCACGGGACCCAGCATGCCTTCTTGGGGGCTCTGGACTTGTACGTATAGGGGTTCGGTGTCCTTCTGTGGAGGTCCGCACCCAACGGTGAATACTGGGATGTACTACCTTTCCTTGCCACGTGGCGCCCTTGGACCTACCCATGTGGTGAGGTTGGGCGCCATTCTCCGTGTAGCCTTGAGGTGCTGCACGGGTGTGGCGTCTTCATGCTGTAGAAGAGGGTACCCCTGATCCAGGGTACCGACAAAATCGGAGACCACATAGTAAACCTATGAGAAAAGTAAACCTATGTCATTGCAAATAATGAAGTTAAGTATTTCAAAGTGTAGGGGCACAAGCATGATGCCACAATGGTAGAGGTTGGGGTAGCGAGTACTTCAGTAGGTTCATTGCTCTTCTTCCTAATGGATACAACATTCATGTGGGTTCTACTCCTCTAGCCGAGTTGGTTAGGTGGTCTCAGCAGCACTTCTTAGGTCCTGAGTTTGAATCCCAGTGGGAACGAATTTCAAGCCGAGGTTAAAAAAGGTCACTTGTTGGTTCCCCTGGTCTTGTGCACACAAGATGGACTGACCTATGGAGGCGTGCCCTCATGTAGGGGCTGGGAGGGCTCAAAGCATGAGTAAAGATCTAGCCTATAGGGGGCGAACCCTCATGTTGCATGGGGACCACCTTTTGTGACCTTTTTCAGTCAGTGCTCCGATTGAACTTGTTCTTAATTTAATACTGTGGGGGCGGTCTTTACCCTACCGGTCGAGTTATATCCTAATTTCTAATACCATTTGCACTTCATTTCTGTTTTGATTTTAGAGCATTAGGGCCACTGACAGACTACCACATTCCCGATTACATATTGAAGTTGGTTGTTGAACCGGTCACTGTTGATAATGTGCCATGCTGCCTTGTGGTAGTCTTCATCAATTCTAGAAGTGGTGGCCAACTAGGAAGCAGTCTCATCAAAACATACCATGAACTTCTCAATAAAGCGCAAGTAAATAGCTAGAAGTTTGGAAATGTTGTAACACTAAAAATAAGCATTTCCTTACACTATATGACTTAAATGAGCATAGAATGGATGCACCTTTTGAGTTTTGACTTTTCAATAAGGCACAAACAATATTTGGTAGCTACTCTTGGGCTAAATCTTGTTTTTCTTGTAGAAACTGTCACTGCTCTAGACCAAGCCAATGTTGAAGATGTCATCCTTGAGAGCACCTAGAGGGGGGGTGAATAGGTGATCCTGTAACACTTCAAAAACTTAAGCCACAAAACTTGGTTACTTGTTAGCACAGTAATATGCCAAGTGGCTAGAGAAGGATCTCAACACAACACAATAACCAAGAGATATCAATCACAGAGATGGCACAGTGGTTATCCCGTGGTTCGGCCAAGACCAACGCTTGCCTACTCCACGTTGTGGCGTCCCAACGGACGAGGGTTGCAATCAACCCCTCTCAAGCGGTCCAAAGACCAACTTGAATACCACGGTGTTGCTTTGCTTCTCTTAATCCCGTTTGCGAGGAATCTCCATAGCTTGGAGCCTCTCGCCCTTACACAAGATGTTCACGAAGAATCACAGAGCAAGGGAGGGATTAGCAACTCACACACAACACAAAGATCACAGCGAATACGCACACGCAAAACCTAGATTTGAGCTCAAGAGACTAGCACACTAGAACAGAGCTCAAATCACTAGAATGTCAAACAAGTGCGCAAGAATGAAGTGTGAGTGATCAATGATGCTCAAAGGATGCTTGGTGTTCTCCTCCATGCGCCTAGGGGTCCCTTTTATAGCCCCAAGGCAGCTAGGAGCCGTTGAGCACAAGTTTGGAAAGCCATTCTTGCCTTCTGTCATCGGGGGCACCGGACAGTCCGGTGCACACCGGACACTGTCCGGTGCCCGATTTCCTTCCTTAAATAGCGAAGCCGACCGTTGGCAGCCTGAGAGCCGTTGGCGCACCGGACATGTCCGGTGCACACCGGACAGTCCGGTGCCGTCTTCTAGCCGTTGGCTCGGCCACGTGTCCCGCGCAGATTGCGCGGCCGACCGTTGGCCCGGCCGACCGTTGGCTCACCGGACAGTCCGGTGTACACCGGACAGTCCGGTGAATTTTAGCCGTACTTCGCCGGTGAATTCCCGAGAGTAGCCACTTCGCTCGAGCCAGCCTGGCGCACCGGACACTGTCCGGTGCACCACCGGACAGTCCGGTGCTTGCAGACTCAGCAGATTCTTGGCTGCTCGAGCCAAGACATTTCCAATTGGATTTTTCCTGTTTCCAGCACTTAGACACAATACATTAGTCCATAAAACAATGTACTAAGTCTGAGAAACATACCTTAATTCTTGATTTGTACTTTGTCCACCTTTTTACACTTAGGCACTTGTGTTGGACACTAAATCACCAAAATACTTAGAAATGGCCCAAGGGCACATTTCCCTTTCAATCTCCCCCTTTTTGGTGATTTATGCCAACACAACATAAAGCAAGTAGAACAAGTACAAAATCAAATCAAATAAGAACTCAAAATTGTTTTGATTCAATTTTGACATATATGGATCACTCTATGCCACCACTTGGTTTGTTTTTGCAAATCAAACTCAAATTTCTATCTCTAAGTCAAACACACATGTTAAGACATAAAGAGAGTCATTCTAAGAGAAATTGATTTAAGATTTCAAAAACTCCCCCTTTTTCCCATAATCAATACTTCTCCCGACAAGAAGCCAACTTTTGACAAGAGAGACAACAAAAGAGTTTTGACAAACCAAAAGCTCTATTCTACTATTTTCAAAATCTCTCAAGTGGTAGCTGATCCATTTATCGCTTTGGCCTTTATTTTTCAAAAGAGTTTTGACAAACCAAAAGCTCTATTCTACTATTTTCAAAATCTCTCAAGTGGTAGCTGATCCATTTATCGCTTTGGCCTTTATTTTCTCCCCCTTTGGCATCAAGCACCAAAACGGGATCAATCTTGGCCCATTAACCCCATTGCCTCACCAAAATCTTCAACTAAGAGCAAATAGGCAATAAGAGTATAACGATGAACTTGGAAGAGTTACTCTTTTCATCGGAGTGCAGTAGAAGTCTCGCATAGTCCAAGTCCACCTTTTCCCTTTCAATTTTCCTTGGAGACTAAAACAACCAAACTCAAGTACATAGTTAGCCACAAAGGGTCAAGTTGTAGCACAGCTCCCCCTAAATATGTGCATCACTTGCAAACAGGACTTGTGAGGTCCAGGGAGTGTTTGTACAACTTGAGCACCACAATAAGCAACAATATGCAGAATGAACATAATCAAAAGCATAAACACATGTATGCTACATTTCAATCCAAGTTCCGCGAATCTAAGATATTGAGCTCACTACGCAACCTGCAAAAGGTCTTCTCATCTAGAGGCTTGGTAAAGATATCGGCTAGCTGGTTCTCGGTGCTAACATGAAACACTTCGATATCCCCCTTTTGCTGGTGGTCTCTCAAAAAGTGATGCCGGATGTCAATGTGCTTTGTGCGGCTGTGCTCAACAGGATTTTCCGCTATTCGAATAGCACTCTCATTATCACATAGGAGTGGGACTTTGCTCAGATTGTAGCCAAAGTCCCTGAGGGTTTGCCTCATCCAAAGTAGTTGCGCGCAACACTGTCCTGCGGCAACATACTCGGCCTCAGCGGTGGATAGGGCAACGGAGGTTTGTTTCTTAGAGTTCCATGACACCAGGGACCTTCCTAAGAATTGGCACGTCCCCGATGTACTCTTCCTATCGACCTTACATCCAGCATAGTCGGAATCTGAGTACCCAATCAAGTCAAAGTTAGACCCCTTTGGATACCAGATCCCGAAGCAAGGCGTAGCGACTAAATATCGAAGAATTCGCTTCACAGCCACTAAGTGACACACCTTCGGATCGGATTGAAATCTAGCACACATACATACGCTAAGCATAATATCCGGTCTACTAGCACATAAATAAAGCAAAGAACCTATCATGGACCGGTATGCTTTTTGATCAACGGACTTACCTCCTTTGTTGAGGTCGGTGTGTCCGTCGGTTCCCATCGGCGTCTTTGCGGGCTTGGCGTCCTTCATCCCAAACCTCTTTAGCAAATCTTGTGTGTACTTCGTTTGGGAGATGAAGGTGCCGTCCTTGAGTTGCTTCACTTGGAACCCAAGGAAGTAGGTCAACTCGCCCATCATCGACATCTCGAATTTCTGCGTCATCACCCTGCTAAACTCTTCACAAGACTTTTGGTTAGTAGAACCAAATATTATGTCGTCGACATAAATTTGGCACACAAAAAGATCACCATCGCAAGTCTTAGTAAAAAGAGTTGGATCGGCTTTCCCAACCTTGAAAGCATTAGCAATTAAAAAGTCTCTAAGGCATTCATACCATGCTCTTGGGGTTGCTTAAGTCCATAGAGCGCCTTAGAGAGCTTACACACGTGGTCGGGGTACCGTTCATCCTCGAAGCCAGGGGGCTGCTCCACGTACACCTCCTCCTTGATCGGCCCGTTGAGGAAAGCGCTCTTCACATCCATTTGGTACAACCTGAAAGAATGGTGAGCAGCATATGCTAGCAAGATACAAATTGATTCTAGCCTAGCCACAGGAGCAAAAGTCTCCTCAAAGTTTAAACCTGCGACTTGGGCATAACCTTTTGCCACAAGTCGAGCCTTGTTCCTCGTCACCACCCCGTGCTCGTCCTGTTTGTTGCGGAACACCCACTTGGTTCCTACAACATTTTGCTTGGGACGAGGCACCAGTGTCCAAACTTCGTTGCGCTTGAAGTTGTTGAGTTCCTCCTGCATGGCCAACACCCAGTCCGGATCTAGCAAGGCCTCTTCTACCCTGAAAGGCTCAATAGAAGAGACAAAAGAGTAATGCTCACAAAAATTAACTAATCTTGAGCGAGTAGTTACTCTCTTGCTAATATCACCCAATATCTGGTCGACGGGATGATCCCTTTGAATTGTCGCTCGAACTTGGGTTGGAGGTGCCTGAGGTGCTTCTTCCTCTTGAGCATCCTGTGCTCCCCCTTGATCATGTGCCTCCACTTGAGGTACCTGTTCGTCATCTTGGGTTGGGGTTAGTTGAGGAAGACGGTTGATCTTGCTCCAAATGTTCCTGAGGCCGTACATCTCCAATCGCCATGGTGCGTATCGCGGCCGTTGGAACGTCTTCTTCATCTACATCATCAAGATCAACAACTTGCTCTCTTGGAGAGCCATTAGTCTCATCAAATACAACATCGCTAGAGACTTCAACCAAACCCGATGATTTGTTGAAGACCCTATACGCCTTTGTATTTGAATCATACCCTAATAAAAATCCTTCTACGACTTTGGGAGCAAATTTGGAATTCCTACCCTTCTTCACTAGAATGTAGCATTTACTCCCAAAAACACGAAAATACGATACATTAGGTTTGTTACCGGTTAGCAGCTCATAGGACGTCTTCTTGAGGAGGCGGTGAAGGTAGACCCTGTTGATGGCGTGGCAAGCCGTGTTCACGGCTTCCGACCAAAAGCACTCGGGGGGTCTTGAATTCTCCAAGCATAGTCCTCGCCATATCTATGAGCGTCCTGTTCTTCCTCTCTACCACACCATTTTGCTGAGGTGTGTAGGGAGCGGAGAACTCGTGCTTGATCCCCTCCTCCTCAAGAAACTCCTCCACTTGAAGGTTCTTGAATTCGGACCCGTTGTCGCTTCTTATCTTCTTCACCTTGAGCTCAAACTCATTTTGAGCTCTCCTTAGGAAGCGCTTGAGGGTCCCTTGGGTTTCAGACTTTTCCTGCAAAAAGAACACCCAAGTGAAGCGGGAAAAGTCATCAACAATAACTAGACCATACTTACTTCCTCCTATGCTCAGATAGGCGACGGGTTCGAAGAGGTCCATATGTAGCAGCTCCAGGGGTCTTGATGTTGTCATCACATTTTTGGTGTGATGAGAGCCTCCCACCTGTTTCCCTGCTTGACAAGCTGCACAAGGTCTATCTTTTTCGAAATGAACATTGGTTAGACCTATCACATGTTCTCCATTTAGAAGCTTGTGGAGGTCCTTCATCCCCACATGTGCTAAGCGGCGATGCCACAGCCAGCCCATGCAAGTCTTAGCCATTAAGCATGCATCTAGACCGGCCTCTTCTTTTGCAAAATCAACTAAGTAAAGCTTGCCGTCTAGTACACCCTTAAAAGCTAGTGAACCATCACATCTTCTAAAGACAGACACATCTACATTTGTAAACAAACAATTATATCCCATATTGCATAATTGACTGACAGATAGCAAATTATATCCAAGAGACTCTACTAAAAACACATTAGAGATAGAGTGCTCATTTGAGATTGCAATTTTACCTAACCCTTTTACCTTGCCTTGATTCCCATCACCGAAAATTATTGAATCTTGGGAATCTTTATTCTTGACGTAGGAGGTGAACATCTTCTTCTCCCCCGGCATATGGTTTGTGCATCCGCTGTCAATAATCCAGCTTGAACCCCCGGATGCATAAACCTGCAAGGCAAATTTAGGCTTGGGTCTTAGGTACCCAACTCATGTTGGGTCCTGCAAGGTTAGCACAAATATCCTTAGGGACCCAAATGCAAGTTTTGTCTCCCTTGCATCTTGCCCCTAATTTTCTAGCAACTATCTTCCTATCCTTTCTACAAATAGCAAAAGAAGCATTTAAAGCATGATATATTGTAGAAGGTTCATTAACTTTCCTAGGAACATTAACGACATTTCTCCTAGGCATATTATGAATAACATTTCTCCTACCAACATTCCTATCATGCACATAAGAAGAACTAGAAGCAACCATGGCATGAGAATCAAAGGCATTATATACATTACAACTCCTATAAGCATTTCTAGGTTGTCTTCTATCATAGTACATAAAGGCATGGTTCTTTTGCACACTACTAGCCATAGGGGCCTTCCCTTTCTCCTTGGCGGAGATGGGAGCCTTATGGCTTGTCAAGTTCTTGGCTTCCCTCTTGTAGCCAAGTCCATCCTTAATTGAGGGGTGTCTACCAATCGTGTAGGCATCCCTTGCAAATTTTAGCTTGTCAAATTCATTCTTGCTAGTCTTAAGTTGGGCATTAAGACTAGCTAATTCATCATTTAATTTGGAAATTGAAACTAAATGATCACTACAAGCATCGATGTCAAAATCTTTACACCTATTACAAGTTTCAACAATTTCTACACAAGAATTAGATTTACTAGCTACTTCTAGTTTAGCATTTAAATCATCATTAAAACTTTTTAACTTAGCAATAGTTTCATGACAAGAAGATAATTCACTAGAGAGCATTTCATTCCTCTTAATTTCTAGAGCAAGAGATTTCTGTGCTTCTACAAATTTGTCATGTTCTTCATACAACAAATCCTCTTGTTTTTCTAAAAGCATATTCTTGTCATTCAAGGCATCAATTAATTCATTAATTTTGTCTACCTTGGTTCTATCTAATCCCTTGAATAAGCATGAGTAATCTATCTCATCATCATCACTAGACTCGTCTTCACTCGAAGAAGCATAAGTACTAGTATGAGTGCTTACTTTCTTCTCTCTTGCCATGAGGCAAGTGTGACGCTCGTTGGGGAAGAGGGATGACTTGTTGAAGGCGGTGGCGGCGAGTCCTTCATTGTCAGAGTCGGAGGAGGAACAATCCGAATCCCACTCCTTTCCGATATGCGCCTCGCCCTTGGCCTTCTTGTAATGCTTCTTTTTCTCCCTCTTGTTCCCTTGGTCCTGATCACTATCATTGTCGGGACAGTTAGCAATAAAATGACCAAGCTTACCGTATTTGAAGCATGAGCGCTTCCCCTTGGCTTTGGTCTTGCTTGGCTGCCCCTTGCGACCTTTAAGTGTCGTCTTGAAGCGCTTAATGATGAGGGCCATCTCCTTATCATTGAGTCCAGCCGCCTCAACTTGTGCCACCTTGCTTGGTAGCGCCTCCTTGCTCCTTGTTGCCTTGAGAGCAATGGGTTGAGGCTCATGACTAGGACCGTTCAACGCGTCGTCCACGTATCTTGCCTCCTTGATCATCATTCGCCCGCTTACGAACTTCCCAAGAACTTCTTCGGGCGACATCTTGGTGTACCTGGGATTTTCACGTATATTGTTCACCAAATGAGGATCAAGAATGGTAAATGACCTTAGCATTAGGCGGACGACGTCGTGGTCCGTCCATCGCGTGCTCCCGTAGCTCCTTATTTTGTTGATAAGGGTCTTGAGCCGGTTGTATGTTTGTGTCGGCTCCTCGCCCCTTATCATCGCGAACCGTCCAAGCTCGCCCTCCACCAACTCCATTTTGGTGAGCAAGGTGACGTCGTTTCCCTCATGAGAGATCTTGAGGGTGTCCCAGATCTGCTTGGCATTGTCCAAGCCGCTCACCTTGTGATACTCGTCCCTGCACAAAGAGGCTAGCAACACAGTAGTAGCTTGTGCATTTTTATGAATCTGTTCATTAATAAACACAGGGCTATCCGAGCTATCAAATTTCATTCCACTTTCCACAATCTCCCAAATGCTTGGATGGAGAGAAAACAGGTGAGTACGCATTTTGTGGCTCCAAAATCCGTAATCCTCTCCATCAAAGTGAGGGGGCTTTCCAAGTGGAATGGGGAGCAATTGAGCATTTGAACTATGCGGGATGCGCGAATAATCGAAAGAAAAGTTTGAGTTAACCGTCTTTCGTCTATCGTAGTCGTCGTCGTCCTTTTGGGAGGAGGAAGATTCATCGCTGTCGTAGTAGACAATTTCCTTGATGCGCCTTGTCTTCTTCTTCCTCCCTGTTGGGGGCCTTCGTCCTCCGAAGGTCCTCAAAAACATGATTTGACAATATTTTCCAAGTGAATTATATGAACAGGTATCTTCGGACTCAGATCATGAACATGGAGTACGGTCAGAACGAAGCCCAAGCTGTACGAAGGATGGTGCACAGCCGAAGCTATGCGCAGAAAGCTTCGTCGCGATAGCAGAAAGGGGAACCGACTTAAAGATGAAAAGACTACTCAGGCCTTAATAGATTCCCATAAGTCATTAGCAAATGTAATGGACATGAATGTAATTTTGCATGGGCTACGTCCCACGCCTATAAATAGATGAACAGTACTCCCGTACTGTTCACGCTGACTTGGCATTTGCTTTCCGTCATCCTTGTACTTTTGCCTTCCTACAATCCGAAGGTACACTTGTAATCTGAAGTCATTTCTATTTTTATATGATAATAAAATAGAAATGACGTTGTGACAATATTTAAATGTTTATATTGCTTTTTATGTTGCATGTAAGTTCTTCGTCATAGTTTATTGTGCTTACGAAGATATGTTGTTTGTGACCTTCGTCCGGAACACATTATATCCCGAAGGGAAATAAGTTTTCAAAGGACGAAGGGCCTTATCATTTAACACTTTTTATGTTGCCTTGTTCTTAATCCGAAGCATTTGAGAACAAGTCCCCAACATTGGCGCCCACCTCCGGTGAACTCACTTCCACTCTTTGAGTCTTTGAGCGCCCTCGGCGATCATCAACCTTCGCTATGGCGCCGAAGAAAGCTTCAGCAGCTGGCACTGCAGCTCTCCAACCGCTGGACCACAATCAGGAGACTGTCTCTCTTCGGGAGGCCCGAAGCCAGAAGAGGAAGGCTGTCAGCCCGACGCCTCAGGAGGATGAACTAGACCAAGAGATCAGAGATATGGAGATGCTTCATCAACAGGTGCAGAGGAAGAAGGAAAAGATGGCCAGGCTAGCTGAACTGCAAAGGCAGATAGACGAAGCTTCTGAAGAAGTTCGCCACCTTACTCACGATGAGCAGAACCGAAGGCCTCAACAAAAGGACCTTCATCAGGAGGGTTTCTTCAACGAAGATGACTGGTATGACAATTTCCATCATGGAAATTTTGTTTTCGATGATGCTTCTCCCTTGTCCGCTGAGCTGCAGGCTACCCCTTGGCCTTCGTCCTATAAGCCGCCCCAACTTCCCATATTCGATGGCCACTCAGACCCGAAGCAGTTTTTGATGAGCTACGAAGCAACAGTATCTTCGTATGGTGGCAATGCTGCAGTCATGGCAAAGTCTTTTGTTATGGCTGTCAGGAGTGTTGCTCAAACCTGGTATTCCTCCCTTCGACCAGGAACGATCACTTCATGGCAAAAACTGAAGGACATGTTGTTAACCAGCTTCCAAGGGTTTCAGACGAAGCCGGTCACTGCTCAGGCCCTGTTCCAATGCACTCAGGATCATGCAGAATACCTTCAGGCGTATGTCAGAAGGTTCTTGCGTTTGAGGGCGCAGGCACCAACGGTGCCCAACGAAATTGTCATTGAGGCCATGATCAAGGGACTTCGGCCTGGACCTTCAGCTCAATACTTTGCTAGGAAGCCTCCTCAAACTTTGGAGAAATTGCTCCAAAAGATGGACGAGTATATTCGTGCCGACAATGATTTTCGCCAAAGAAGGGAGGAGGCTTTCAGGTTTTCTGAAATGACCAGGGGCTTCGGAGGAAGATTCTATCCGAGGCACGTCAGGTCCATCCACAACTCTACTCAAAATGATGATAAGGGGAGTCAGCAGAATAGGCCGCAGTGCTCCTCACAGGCTTCGGGGCAACAGCAAAGTTTCTTCCGGCCACCGGCTCCAAGAGGCAGAGGCGCCAGGGGCTTCGGCGGAAGATTTGGAGATCAACCAAGGAGGGTATTTTGCTTATTCTGTGGTGAAAACAAGGGCCATACCACCAGGATGTGCCATGTTACCATCCAGAAGCAAAAGGAGATAGCCGAAGCTGCAGCGCAACAAGCTCAGCCGAAGCAGGTCATGCATACTGCTTCGTACCATCCGCCTTACATCCCAGAATACATAGGCAACCACCCTGCAGTCTCTGTTGCTTCGGCGAGTCAACCTCAAGCTTCCTGGCAACAGCCTCCGCCTCCACCACCATTGCAACAAGGCAAACAGCCAGAAGGGAGCCAATATGCTCCACACCAAAGGGATCTCAGAGAACAATCCAAAGCTCGCACAGTCAATAGCACTGTGCCAGAGTCAAAGCACATCTATTGACAAATATCCTACCAGTTTTTTCCATTCAGTTCTATTTTCTGTGTAATAAAGGACATTTTTTAGTTTTCATGTAAAAGTTTCTTTGCTTGCTCCAAGGAAAATGTATTTTCTCAGGCTTAAGTTGCTGAAGCTTAAAAATTTACAATAACAAGGAGGACCTTCGAATTATCGAAAATCCTTCGAAGCAACAAAAAGTCGTTCTAAGGAACGCAGAGTAAGTTTGTTGAAATCACAAAAAGTCGTTCCAAAGGGAACGCAGTGTAAGTTTTCTGCTCCAAAGTCGTTCCAAAGGGAATGCAGAGCATACAGCGAAAAGTCAACGCTGATACCGCCTAAGTAAAAGGCGAAGAAGCTCCAAAGTCGTTCCTGAGGGAATGCAGAGCATACAGCGAAAAGTCAACGCTGATACCGCCTAAGTAAAAGGCGAAGAAGCTCCAAAGTCGTTCCTGAGGGAATGCAGAGCTTACAGCGAAAAGTCAGCGCTGGTACAAAAATATTTTGTGTTTTACAGGGATATGTGTGTATCTTCGGAACAAATGTCATCTACATAACATAACATCATCACATAATTTTGCATAGCATAAGCATCATACATCATGTTGCATATGGCAAAAGAAGGGGACACGGTATCAACCTTCGGAAGGATACTTTGAGAAAGTAAAAATCGTGCTAAGTCACAAGGGGACACAATATTGATCTTTGGAATATAGCTTTGGAGAATATTTTCATGAAGCTTGGATATCCTTCATCAGAGCACTATGAGCATTGTCGTGATGCATAAAAGTTTTTCTATCTTCACGAAGCATGAAAAGAAGGGAAGGTGTTTTTTCGCCGAAGCCTCAAAAACGGTACGTATGTAAAGTTTCATGCATCGTAAAGAATCGAGTCATTAAAAGCAAATATATCACAGGGTTACAAAATGTCACACATGTTTCATTTCAAGAATTCTTTACAAAACTACCTAATCTTCTCTCAAAACAACTTCGGCAGCTTCGTTCAGGAGTCGGTTAACAACTTCATCCATGATAGCTTCAGCCATCTTTTTAATTTCTTCGTCTCCTTTCGGGTGAGGGCCCGGAGACGCTTTAGTAGGATCTGAAGGAGAACATGATACGGGCATATTGCTATTACAAATTGTGAACGAAGTTTAAAATCAAAAATTACAACGCAATAAAAACCATTAGCTAATACCTAATTGCCCTTCGGGCTCTGAGCTTTTGTCAGCGGCCTTAGTTACTTCTCTAGCGTCGTGAATGCCTTTCTCACTTTTCTGAATGATTTCTCGGGCCATTTCTCGGCCACCATTGTCCCAGATGTCGGTGAAAAATTTTCCACCAGCCTGGCTAGCTTCGGCCGAGGGGTCTTTAACATCTTCAGGAGATAAGCTGGCTTCGGATTGTGCAAGAGCCTTAACATGATCGCAGCCTTTTTTCTCCAGTATAGAAGCAATCCCCCTGGCACCCGAGAAGGCGCAAATGTCTCCTCGACTGTTTAGAATTTCTTCGAAGGCTTCAGCTTCGTGGCAGATCCATTCTATCGGCCCTTCTGGGTTACCTCTCACAAAATCTTCTTCACTCGAAAATGCGCCAACACTGGCGAAGCTGGTTTTTATTTTCCTTACACAATCCATGCATTTTTCGTAGCACCTTTTCTTAGAAGACCGAAGCTCTTCAACGGTTCCTTCCAAATGATTAGCCCATTGGTCGCTGCATTCCCGCCTCGTTTCTTCAAGTATGCGTTCTTCTTTCACCCGGGCCAATTGCTTCCGAAGATCGTCAATCTCGTGCTTTTGAGCTGCAATTTGGGCTTTGGACGCAGCTTCGTTCTCCTTTACTTTATCCACTAATGTAGCTAGAATCTTGTCCTTTTCCAGGGCTTCGTTCCTTAGCTTGATAACCTCTGTTCGAAGGTTGTTGAAGGCAATTTCATAGCTTTCGTCTTCGGCACTCTTTTGCGCTCTTAGCGCGTTGCTTAGTATTAATCCCTATATGTAAAAAGTTAGTATAAGAATAAAACAATAGATTTCGAATCATAAAGTTTCCAAAATGCCCAATTCTCGCACCTTCAGACTATTATATGCAAGGCTATCCGCAAGATCCTCCTTCGTCATAACGCATAATCCAGCTTCAAGCTTCGGAAACCCCATACTCCTAGCCATCTCCCGGCAGACAGATAATTCTTTGTTGTCAGGGAGACAGTATAGGAAGTCATCTTCGTTTGTCCCATTGAACACTAGTGCCCCCTTCGGATATTTTAATTCTTTGGCATAGTGGTTGGCTTCATAAATCTCTTCTTCAGATAATTTCTTCCCCGAAGCATGTCGCACAATGTAATCGCATATGGTGGAAGGAGCTTCGGGGGCAGCAGTGTTAATTTCTTCAACCAAAGTTGGCTCTGGCATTTTTATTTTTTCTTCGGTTTCCAAGGGTTGTTCCTTGGTGGGCTCTGAAGTCCCAGCTTCAACTTCAAGTTGCTGCTTCGAAGCTTCAGCATCTAAAGCTTCAGCAGACACTTCAGAAAGTTCAACAGTCTTCTTTGGAGTTATGCTTGAAGACTTAATTGTCTCCAAAACATCTAGCACGTTCACCATTCTTTTTCTTTTCGGGGTTACCGATGGCCCCTTTTGATTTTTTATTGTTTCAACACTTGCTGAAGGACTTAAGATTTCTAATATTTTTGGTCCTTCAATTTTCGGTTTTTCTGCTTTCTCTGCTGAAGGTACTTCAGTTTTTTCTTCGATCTCCGGCACTGGAGCTGGCTCTGTACTTTCAGTAGCCAAGGAGACTTTACCGATAAATTCAGGCACTGTGGCCGGCTCAATAAAACGTGCCCGGTGGGTGAGCACCTTCATCTTTTTTCTTTGCGGCGCTGGCTCACTAGAAGCACTTGTGGCAACTTCTGTTGCAGGAGAAGTATTTTTTCTTTTGCGGCCCGGCACCGGATAATGATAGTCAGGGTAGACAAACCCGATTGCATCAAATACCCGGTTGAGCCTCTTCTTCTTTTGGCCTCCGAAGGCCGCCAATAATGCAGTGTTCTCGGCCTTCGAATATACCCCAAGCAGTTCGTCACTTAATGTTTCAATGCTTTTTAACCAGTTGTCATCAGGTTCAACAAACTTATCCCCGTATTTGAATGTGTATTTTAGTCTGACTAGACCACCTTCGTCAGACTCTTTGATGGTCTCCTTCGACATTTCCCACTTTCCTGCAAGTGGCCACACCCTGAAGGCAATATGCTCTTGGACCAGATCCCTTGTCCCAATAAAAGAGCAGATTACGCCGAAGGCTCTTTGGCATTCTTCGGCCGCTTCATCCATTTCAACCTTCGGCTTTCGGAGTCCGAAGCGTTGCCAGATGGGGCGCATAATGATACTCTTAACATCTTCCTGCGCTGTCAAGTCATTCTTTACATAGAACCATTCTGTCATCCAGGCCCCGGGCCACCTCTTCCGAAAGGTTGGCACAGGGCAGCTTGACCCGGAGCGGGCACCGAAGCTGTAACAACCAAAGTTGTTGTGATATTGTTCTTTCCCCCAGGGCTTCGTCTCATATACCAACTCATGAATTTTGCAAAAGCTTTTAGCATTTGGTTCTAAACCTTGGCTTTTCACAGCCCAGACAAAGATTCCCATTCTTATGATAGCTTCGGGAGTAATCTGATGAAGGTAGATTTGAAATGTCTTCAGGACTTCGACAACAAAGCTGCTTAGGGGGAACCGAAGCCCAGCCTTGAGAAAGCTTCAGAAGATCACGACCTCATCTTCTTCGGGGGTGGGAGAAGTCTTTTCTCCAGCATCAGCCCTCACAATAGATATATCTCGAAAATATCTCCCCCTCATATTGTCAATATGACTCTGCTTAATAGTAGTTTTCCCGAAAACCGAGTGACTTGGCCGCCATGGTCGATCTTCAGACTCTCCCCCGCCGCTTTCTACATCATAACTGTCGCTGTCACCAGTATCTTCAGATAAACCTTCTAAAATCTCTTTGGTGATCTTTTCTGTATTGGTCTTCGACATTGCCTCAAGAAAGCCCAGGTTCTTCTCTTCAGAGAGACTTAGCTTCATCTCGACAACAGCCTTCTTCTCCTCAGACATCTCTTCGGAGATCCTACTTCTCGCTTCCGAAGCTTAAAACTAGGAAAGAAAACAAATATTTTTGGGCAGAAAGTTTTATAAGCAGGAAAAACAGATGGCAAAGAGAGCGTGCCAAATCAAATATGGCGGGCTCCTATTTATACACTCGATATGACGGAAACTGTGTGGTCCCAGGTGTCAGTGACTTTTGCTATTCTAGCAAAGGGAAGGTGTTTTTTCGGACCTTCGGCTTAAGACCTTCGTCCATACCGCAATCTGAATTTATCACTAACAAATTAATATTGCGAGGGGCTACTGTTGGGGGCCTTCGTCCTCCGAAGGTCCTCAAAAACATGATTTGACAATATTTTCCAAGTGAATTATATGAACAGGTATCTTCGGACTCAGATCATGAACATGGAGTACGGTCAGAACGAAGCCCAAGCTGTACGAAGGATGGTGCACAGCCGAAGCTATGCGCAGAAAGCTTCGTCGCGATAGCAGAAAGGGGAACCGACTTAAAGATGAAAAGACTACTCAGGCCTTAATAGATTCCCATAAGTCATTAGCAAATGTAATGGACATGAATGTAATTTTGCATGGGCTACGTCCCACGCCTATAAATAGATGAACAGTACTCCCGTACTGTTCACGCTGACTTGGCATTTGCTTTCCGTCATCCTTGTACTTTTGCCTTCCTACAATCCGAAGGTACACTTGTAATCTGAAGTCATTTCTATTTTTATATGATAATAAAATAGAAATGACGTTGTGACAATATTTAAATGTTTATATTGCTTTTTATGTTGCATGTAAGTTCTTCGTCATAGTTTATTGTGCTTACGAAGATATGTTGTTTGTGACCTTCGTCCGGAACACATTATATCCCGAAGGGAAATAATGTTTCAAAGGACGAAGGGCCTTATCATTTAACACTTTTTATGTTGCCTTGTTCTTAATCCGAAGCATTTGAGAACAAGTCCCCAACACTCCCGTCTTTTCTTTTGTGGCCCGAGCCTGAGTCGGTGGGCCTATCATCATTGGGCTCGTTGACGAAGGACTCCTTCTCCTTGTCGTTGATCACCATCCCCTTGCCTTTAGGATCCATCTCTTCAGGCGATTAGTCCCTTTCTTGAAGAGAACGGCTCCGATACCAATTGAGAGCACCTAGAGGGGGGTGAATAGGTGATCCTGTAACACTTCATAAACTTAAGCCACAAAACTTGGTTACTTGTTAGCACAGTAATATGCCAAGTGGCTAGAGAAGGATCTCAACACAACACAATAACCAAGAGATATCAATCACAGAGATGGCACAGTGGTTATCCCGTGGTTCGGCCAAGACCAACGCTTGCCTACTCCACGTTGTGGCGTCCCAACGGACGAGGGTTGCAATCAACCCCTCTCAAGCGGTCCAAAGGCCAACTTGAATACCACGGTGTTGCTTTGCTTCTCTTAATCCCGTTTGCGAGGAATCTCCACAGCTTGGAGCCTCTCGCCCTTACACAAGATGTTCACGAAGAATCACAGAGCAAGGGAGGGATTAGCAACTCACACACGACACAAAGATCACAGCGAATACGCACACGCAAAACCCAGATTTGAGCTCAAGAGACTAGCACACTAGAACGGAGCTCAAATCACTAGAATGTCGAACAAGTGCGCAAGAATGAAGTGTGAGTGATCAATGATGCTCAAAGGATGCTTGGTGTTCTCCTCCATGCGCCTAGGGGTCCCTTTTATAGCCCCAAGGCAGCTAGGAGCCGTTGAGCACAAGTTTGGAAAGCCATTCTTGCCTTCTGTCATCGGGGGCACCGGACAGTCCGGTGCACACCGGACACTGTCCGGTGCCCGATTTCCTTCCTTAAATAGCGAAGCCGACCGTTGGCAGCCTGAGAGCCGTTGGCGCACCGGACATGTCCGGTGCACACCGGACAGTCCGGTGCCGTCTTCTAGCCGTTGGCTCGGCCACGTGTCCCGCGCAGATTGCGCGGCCGACCGTTGGCTCACCGGACAGTCCGATGTACACCGGACAGTCCGGTGTACACCGGATAGTCCGGTGAATTTTAGCCGTACGTCGCCGGTGAATTCCCGAGAGCAGCCACTTCGCTCGAGCCAGCCTGGCGCACCGAACACTGTCCGGTGCACCACCGGACAGTCCGGTGCTTGCAGACTCAGCAGATTCTTGGCTGCTCGAGCCAAGACATTTCCAATTGGATTTTTCCTGTTTCCAGCACTTAGACACAATACATTAGTCCATAAAACAATGTACTAAGTCTGAGAAACATACCTTAATTCTTGATTTGTACTTTGTCCACCTTTTTACACTTAGGCACTTGTGTTGGACACTAAATCACCAAAATACTTAGAAATGGCCCAAGGGCACATTTCCCTTTCAATCCTTCCTCCTCCAGAACTCCATCATAGAAAAAGAAAAGGAAACATGGTGTAACAAAACCACAGTGGTGATGTTGAGCTTGAGATTCATAGTGACCTCACCACTACAGGATCTATTCATAAAAGAGGTAAATGACATATTGGTAGTTTTTCCCTTTTTGTACATCATAGTAAGAAAACACAGCAGTCTGAGTATGTTCAACCTACATAAGTAGATTCTTCATGAAACAATACATGAACTATATAAAAAACAAAGCAGAGAAATCCTGAAGCTTGACTTTGAGAAAGCTTATGATAAGTGAGGCGGCCATTTTTATTGCAAACACTGTGAATGAAAGGCTTTTCATCCAAATGGATATCTTGGATTAAGTCTTTCATATCGAGCGAAAGTGTAGCAGTGAATGTTAACAACGATGTTGGACATTACTTTCAAACAAAAAAAGGACTCTGATAAGGAGACTCTTTGTCACCTCTCTTGTTCAATATCATGGCGGATATGCTAAAAGTGTTCGTTGATAGAGCAAAAGCGGATGGGCAGTTGGAAGGAGTTATCCCCCATATAGTTGATGGTGGGTTATCGATCCTCCAGTACATGGACAATACTATACTCTTCATGGATCATGATCCAGACAAAGCTCACAATATGAAGCTTCTATTTGCATTTGAACAAGCTTCAGGCCTAAAGATCAATTTGCACAAGAGTGAGTTATTCTGTTTTGGAGCAGCCCAGGAAAATATAGAACTATATATGGAACTCTTTGGGTGCAAAGTCGGGAGCTTCCCTATCAATTACCTTGGTATCCCCTAGAAAACTAAGAAATTGTGATTAGGGTAAAGTTGAAGAGCGTTTTGAGAAGAGACTTAGTAGCAGGAAAGGGAAACATCTCTCGATCGAAGGTCGCCTGACTTTAATTAATTCAGTGCTGAGTAGCCTTATGATGTATATGATGTCTTTCTTCTCCTCACCCAAAGGTGTTCTCAATAAGTTGGATTATTTCCGATCGAGATTTTTTTGGCAGGGAGATGAGAACAAAAAGAAATACAGGCTTACTAAATGGACCATTCTGTGTCAACCTAAAGACCAAGGTGGCCTTGGGATCTTAGATTTGAACACTAAGAACACAACCCTACTTAGCAAATGGTTGTACAAATTATTGACCTCTGATGGAATGTGGCAACAAATACTCCGCAATGAATATGTAGGCACAAAACCTTTGGCTCAGGCGCAGTGGAAAATTGGAGACTCACATTTTTGGCCATGTCTAATGAAAGTAAAGCCATATTTCCTACACTTTGGAACCTTTATTGTAAATGACGGATCACAAGTATGCTTTTGGGAGGATAATTGGTTGGATGGAGACCCGTTGAAAGGCCACTTCCCATCCTTGTACAACATTGCGAGATCCAAATTCATAACAATTGCAGAAGCTATGAATTCTCCCCACTTAGCCTATCTTGGCGGTGACAACTTTTTTAGGACAATTTGTATGATTGGAATGCTCTATTGTCACGCGTCGAGGGATTGGTTTTGTCCCAAGATCAAGACGCATTCCGCTGGAACCTAACACCAATCGGTAGGTTCTTGGTAAAATGGGTGGCAATCTAGTCTTCATATTGATTACCGCTAGTTCTTGCGTTGGTGTTGCGCTTTGCGCTATTTAGTCGGTTGTGTCCATTAGGCAGAAGCTGGAAGTTTATACCAAGGCTTATCTTCTTGGTGTAATGTACTTGGTAACATTTATTATAAGCTTCCTTTATCGAAAAACATAGGGTGTATTTGGTTTGAGGAATCACTCCATCCAAAATAAGGTGGCGCATCATGGGTCCATTCCTCAAATTTAGTAAGATAAGCTCATTTCTCATGTTAGTACTAACTAACTAATGGTGTGTTTGGTTTGTGGAGTCACCCAATGCTTCATGAGGTGATGCATCATAAGTTCATTCCATCAATTTTGGTGGAATCAACCCACTCCTCATGTATATACTAATTATTAGCTTATAAGGAATGGGGTGGTGATGGATCAACTCATTCTATTCAACAAACCAAATAAAAATGTGAGGAGTGAGAAGAAGATGGATCACTTCATTCCTCAAACCACACACACCCTAACTATAAGGAATGAGGTGGTGATGGATCAACTCATTTCATTCCACAAACCAAACAAAAAAGTAAAGAGTGGGAAGATGATGAACTAGTTCATTCCTCGAACCAAACATCCTAATAAGTAGTCTGAGTATTTTTCTCTTCTAATGTACTTAATAAATTTGGTAGGTTCAATGATGATATACAAGCACGTAAGTTGCTGGATGAGAGGAAAATTGTTAAGGTTACAGAGCTGTTTGGTTGGTGAGATTCAGTAGTCATCAGTTGTTGACTCTGATGAGAGGATAGGCTCATCAAAGCTTTGTTGCAACCTTACCATGTTAATTCTCACCCTGTAGTATACCGACTTCATTAAAATTCCTAGCGTAATGGTGGATTATTGCACTCTTTTACCTTTTTATCTTCCATGTAAGGAAACAAAACTGAATTTTATTGTTTCTTTGTTGCTAAATAGACTATCATAAACGATATGCCTGCAGTTCTATATTTGTTAACTCAGTGCTACAATTATGCCATCTCACTTTGTTTTCTTTTTTTGGCCTCATAATAAGCCTAGAGGGCATGTTGTCTTGTTCAACATCATCATTTTAACGACGTTGACCCCGATAGGGCGTTTGTAAGGGCGCCCTATGTTCTACTTTGTTTAATTATAAAATCGGCTCTATTTTTATTATAATAAGACGTCATTTTTATCTCAACTAGGAGTATGTAAAAAATAGTTAATATATCGCTGAATTCGTAAGATGCTAACGATTGTGTAATGGAACGTTAGGTATATAGAACCAAATGATTGTCGATAATTATTAGAGTTTCGACCCTGGGGGGTCCCTGGACCGACGAGTAAATTGTCGCTGCGTGTCCCAGCCCAGATGGGTCGGCGCGAGATGGGACACAAAGGGGGGAGAACAGTAAGGGGAAACCGCGGCCTTCATGTTGTCCTGCGCCCAGGGCGACTAGATGCGCTTGCAGTAGGGGGTTACAAGCGTTCGCGTGGGAGAGAGAGAGAGAGAGAGCCTTATGCGTCGACCCGTTCTCCCGCGCGGCCAATCCTCTCGTACGAGAGCCCTGGACCTTCCTTTTATAGACGTAAGGAGAGGGCCCAGGTGTACAATGGGGGGTGTAGCAATGTGCTAACGTGTCTAGCAGAGAGGAGCTAGTGCCCTATGTACATGCCGTCGTGGCTGTCGGAGAGGTGTTGCTGCCCTGTTCACGTGATGTCGTGGCCATCGGAGGAGAGCTGGAGCCCTACGGAAGTACAGCTGTCGGGGCTGTCGGATCCTTGCTGACGTCTCCTTGCTGACGTAAGGGGCTGGGAGCTGCCGTCGTCATGGAGCGTGCGGGGTGTCATCATTCTTGTTTACTGGGGCGAGCCAGATGGGACGCCGGTCTTGTTCCCCGTAGCCTGAGCTGGCTAGGGGCAGGGTAATGATGGCCCCCCTGGCGACGTGGTCGGTCCGGGCCTGAGTTTGGGCGAGGTGGTGATTCCTCCGAGGTCGAGGTTGAGCCCGAGCCCTAGGGTCAGGCGAGGCGGAGTTCGTCGTCTTCCGGAGCCGAGGCTGAGTCCGAGCCCTAGGGTCGGGCGAGGCGGAGTTCGTCGTCTTCTGGAGCCGAGGCTGAGTCCGAGCCCTGGGGTCGGGCGAGGCGGAGTTCGTCGTCTTCCGGAGCCGAGGCTGAGTCCGAGCCCTGGGGTCGGGCGAGGTGGAGTCCATCTTCCGAGGCCGAGACGGGGGCCGAACCCTGGGGTCGGGCGAGGCGGAGCTTCCTATGTCGCCCGAGGCTGGACTTAGCCGCTGTCGACCTCACTCTAGCGAGTGGCACGGCAGTCGGAGCAGGGCAGGCGGCGCTGTATTCCTGTCAGGTCGGTCAGTGGAGCGGCGAAGTGACTGTGGTCACTTCGGTCTTGTCGACTGAAGAGCGCGCGTCAGGATAAGATGTCAGGCGATCCTTGCATTAAATGCTCTCGCGATATGGTCGGTTAGTGTGGCGTTTTGGCCAAGGTTGCTTCTCCGTGAAGCCTACCCGAGCTGTGCCTCGGGTGAGTCATCGGTGCGTCCGTTGCTTGAGGGGATCCTCGGGCGAGGCGTGAATCTTCCGGGGTCGGCTGTCTTTGCCCGAGGTCGGGCTCGGACGAGGTGGGATCGTGTCCCTTGAGCGGAGCCTTGGCCTGAATCGCACCCATCAGGCCTTCGCAGCTTTGTGCTGATGGGGTTTACCAGCTGAGATTAGGAGTCTTGGGGGTACCCCTAATTATGGTCCCCGACAGTAGCCCCCGAGCCTCAAAGGGAGTGTTGGCACTCGCTTGGAGGCTTTTGTCGCACTTTTTTGCAAGGGGACCGGCCTTTCTCGGTTGCATTTTGTTCCGGTGGGTGCGCGCGAGCGCACCCGCCGGGTGTAGCCCCCGAGGCCTCGGAGGAGTGTTTTGACTCCTTCGAGGTCTTAGTGCCTTCCGTGATGGCTCGGCCGGATTGGTTGTTCCCTCATGCGAACTGGTCGTTGCCCGGGTGCTTAGTCAGGTCCCAAGTTCTCGGGCTGGTATGTTGACGCTGTCAACGGTTTGGCCGGAGCCGGGTTTGCGAGAGCAGCCCCCGAGCCCCCGCACAGAGCGAGAGGACGGTCAAGGACAGACTCGGCTTTTTTCGTACGCCCCTGCGTCGCCTTTCCGCAAGGAGGGGGGAAGCGCCATGTTGCCCTCGGAGGGCGCCGAACATGGTGTCTCCAGTGAGGTTCTAACGGGTAATCCGAGTGGACGCCCGTGCCCCATTCGTTAGGGGTCGGCTAGTGGCCCGGAGGCGCGCTCCAAAAGTACCTGCGGGTGATTCGCCGGACCCGGTCCCCTTTTCACGGGGTCCAAGGGCTGGATGCCTCCCTCTGGTGGGATTCCGTTACAAAATCGTTCCCGTCGGTCTCGAAAATGTCCTAGGGTACCTCGGGAGCGTAGCCCGAGCCTTGGTTATGTATCGAACGTACCCAGGGTCATCCCTCGCTCTGCGTGCTCTAAGGCGGCTGTCGAACCCTTTGGGGGCCAGCCTACGAACCCCTGATCAGTAGTGGGCGCGGAGCCCGAGTGGCCTGAGGCGGCCGTTGAACCCTTCCGAGGGGCTAGCCTTCGAACCTCTGACCAGTAGTGGGCATGGAGCCCGAGTGCTCTGAGGCGGCTGTTGAACCCTTCCGAGGGGCCAGCCTTCGAACCTCTGATCAGTAGGGGGGCTCGGGGCCCGCTTCCTTCGCGGAGAAGGATCCCTTTCGGAGTATCCCCTTTCTTGGTCCCTGTGGCAAGAGAGAGAAAGAGGAGGAGGAAAAGGATACGAAATCGAACGACGTGGCGCACCTTTTTTGACGCGGTCATTATGGCGGAGGTGAAGCGTCGCCTGCTTCGCCTGCCAAGGGTGTCGCCTGTCCTGCCGCAGAGTTAATGCGACGGGACGAGTGGTTCGCGGGGCAGCCGTTGTGCGTGCTCGAGCCGTTCGAGGAACAGAACACGGGCGCGTCGTCTTCACGCCGTGGGAGAGGGCTCTCTCGCTGTCCCAGGAGGGGACGTGAGCCTGCAGGCGATTTGACTGCTGCTTCCGCCCGCCTGCCACCACCATTACTGCCGGCCCATTACTGGCGCGAGTGGCGGTGCAGTTTCTTGCACGTAGTAACCGGCGCGCCGGTTACATGACGTGTGGGCCTGGGCCTCCATGCTGGACGTGTCGAAGTCGAAAGGGTGCACCCCCTTGGTGTAGTTGCGTGCCGCCTGCATGGCGGTCCGTCCTTTCACCCGCTGGTCTGGGCGAAAGTGGAGAAGCGCTTGTAACCGCTAGGCAGTTACGCGTACCGCGCGTGGCGGTTTGGCCTCTTCCGTCCTGGGCCAGCTTGCATGACGCATGGGACCCAGCCCCCGTGTCGTAGGGGGAGGACCTTGGAGCGTGTTGGAGAAGACTCAGTCCACGCCGGCTGAGGACGCAAGTGGGGAGAGTCGCCTTTAAAAGGAGGGTGGCCCCCTTGGATGGCAACCATGTCTTCGCACTCCCTTCATGCATCGCGTCCTTCCACCTCCCGAGCCCCCGAATGGGGAGCACTCGCGTCGCTTTCGTCTCGCTGTCGTTGGAGGAACGCAACTTCGTGGAAGTTGGTACCTTTCAGCCATCGTTCGGCTTCAAGAATTTTCATCAGGCAGCCCGGCTGCATCCCCTCGCCGGTGGTCACCCAAGACGGTGACCGCCAGTTCGATGGTGGGGAGAAGCGAGCCGGGCTGCGGCCTCTGCCCCTCCCTCAGCTTCAAGGATGTTCATCATCAGTGCTAGGGAGGGGAGTGCGCCGAGTTGGGGCCTGTCTCCGCGCGGGCAGCGGCCCGCTCCTTCCCTTAATGATCGGGGGAAGGGCGTTCGCCGTTCGTGGCGCTGGCAACTGCCGCGTGCCCGGCTCCCCGGCCTGAGCGGCTCCAGCGCTACTTCCGGTGCCACCTCCCACCGAGGTAGCCAGAAGAGGTTTCTCTGCCGACGGGATAGTCGGTGCCACCCGCGGACTGACCTCCAACTCTACGGCCTTCTGCTTGTCCTTGCCCCTCGAGTGGGGGCGTGGGCGAGGGCCTTATCGCAGCAGCGTCTGCTCTGAGGTCATCGCTGCTACTGTTCGGCCGCCCGAAGCAGAGGTCGTTGTCGCTGCTGCCAGAGCGGGCGTCAGCGTGCCACCTGGGGTCTTGTCGCCCCGTAGGCCCTCTAATGTGGGGGGTTGTTCGTACCTGCGGGGGCGGAACTGGAGTTCCGTTTGTAATGGCACCTTGAGTGCCGGTGTCTGTTCATTGTGGCTGTCGGGGCCTGAACATGTAGGTATTTTTGGGTGTAATACCATGTTTTTTCCTCATTTTCGAGCACTGAAACTCGCCTGTCGGCTAGCCGAACCGCTTAACCAAATGTGAGTTGCTCTGTGCGGAAGGTGACGAGTGAGGTATCTGTAACACCCCTGGTGTTACTGTAACTAAAACTTGAGCATGGCATCATAAGCATTGGCATTGTATATGTTTGATATACCTAGAGTGCATTCACTAGGCAAAAATTTCAATCAAGTTGTATTGTTTAAGTATCTTTGCAAATAGGACCCTGGATAAGGGGACCTAACCCTAAACAGGGATTGAAGGGGTAAGACCTAACCCAATATGTGAAAACCTAAAGGCTTTAGGGAAGAGTCATAAAATATCCCCGAAAACAAAGTTAAATCACATTTATACCCCTGGGATACCAAAAATCTCAATTTTAACCCTTGAAAACCCTAAAACCAAACCCTAGGGACCCATGTGCAAAATTAGTCAACTTTTGGACTAAAGTGCAAAAACCAAGCCAAATAAGTATTTTAAGTCATTTGATTCACAAATATGTGGACTTGAAAGCCAAACATTGGATTTTGGACTTAAATGCAAAATGGACCCCAAATGGGATTCTATTCTAAGTCTGAAATTTCAGAGTTTTGGCTCAACTTTGGAGCCCTGTATCTTTTGAAATATAGGGTTTTTGCCCAAAGTGACCACAACAAGTTTGTAGCCCAATTATAGGAGAACAACTCTGTTTAAGGGTTCAAGCCATGATCTTATGAGAAATTTGGAGAAAAACCCAATCAAAGTTGGACTGTCAGACTGATATAGTCTGAACTTTAAGTTGACAGTGACCTTGATCCAAGTTTGAGACCTATTTCCACTAGGATCCAGTGAGAATCTGCCTATATTTGCTATAACAAAGTGGTAGAGTTATTATAGAGGAATAACTTTGTTATAGGTGTTTGGGCTTGGTACCACATGGAATTGAGAGAAGGTATGGCTTCAAGTTGCTCTGTCAGGTTCATCTGAACTGCACTTCGCCATTGTACAGTAACTGAACGGATATGGTTGCCAGCGCGGCTTGCTCGTCGACGGTGACCTCCCTGCGCGAAAATTCACGCCGCCGCCGTGATTCGTGTTCACTGGCGGTTGGATAACTACGGCGGGGAAGGGATAGGATCGCGTCGTGGATAATTTCGGGTTGCCGTGGCCTCGCGGTATCTCGACCACTTGCATCGACAACGTGGCCGTGCGGCCGTCGCTGGAGTTTGCATCCTCCGCCGCGATTGTGCCACGCTTCCGGTCAGTGACCACGTCGCCGTGAACTATGATCATTCCCCAGTGACTGTAGGGGCTTCTCATTCCGTGAACTGCCACGAATTACCATGCCGGTGACTCACTTCGTCTCCGGCCGCCACCGCGCCACTCTCAATTCAAGCGCCACCGTCCCTGGAAACTATAAATTGAGCCCGCCGTTGGCTCCGCAACCTCATCACGTACCCCAGCGTCCAGTATCGCCCCAAGCTTCCAACCATAAGCTCCAATTTCAAATTTGCCCCAACTCGGTTCTAAAACACCACAGGGTCGAGCTCGCCGCGGCCAGCCCAATTTAGGTCAGTTCATGTTGCTCTGTTGCTTGTTCTAACATCCCTAAGCTCTTCTCAAACTCCCCAACCCTTTAGATCGAGCTAAACTGCTATTGGTGACTGGGAACATGCGATTCTATTCGAAGTCTCCGCTGTCACCGTGGTCAGGAGCATTTGGGTAGCCATCCTTGCAATTGATTGGGGGGAAACCGTTGATAGGCCGTGAATTTGGTGTAAACCGCTCAGTAGCCCCTATCCTTGCCCCGTTTGGCCGGTCCTGGAGCTCGCCGGAGCTCTGCCGTGCCGTGCACCGTCGGGGACTTTAAACCCAGAATAGATAGAAGTGGGAGGACTTTTATGCAAACTGTCAGCGACTGTGTTAAACAGTGGAAGACCGGATCCCAGTTTGTGAAAACCCCGAGGACTTTTGCACAAAACCGCCAGCGCGCGCGGGCGCTTTCTCCCTCTGAGTTGGGCCACTGGGCTGAAATCAGCCCAGTACTATTCATAAGCTTTTCTTTTTCTTTTTACTCCAGAGTTAAAACAATTATAGAAAACAGTAGAAAAATGATAAAATTGTGAAACCAATTTTCCTAGGTTTCTTATTTTCCCTAGAATTTAATAAAAATAGTTTTGTGATTTTTAGGTTAAATAAGGAATTTTAAGGCATTTAAAGTAGTTCAAAGTAGTAGTTTTGGATTTTTAAAAGATAGGTTGTAATCCCAAAAATGCTCAAAATTTTTATATGAGTTCCTCATATTATTTAGAAGCCTTGGGTAGAATTTGGGTTGATTTGGACCTTGTTTGATCACCAAACCCCAAAACACCCCCCCTGCCCTATGAACTCCTTTACTGACTCCGGAAACCCTAGGTTCTCGGAGAACCGTGAAGGAAAGTTGTATTCAAGACTTAGATAATAAGTTTATATTATCTTTGCACCCTCATGAGCATCCTATGGCATCCATTCTTATACATATATATGGTTATGTTAGAACACGAAGAAGAAGAAGAAGTCACCGAAGAAAGGACACCACCACCCTCGGTTTCTCAAGCAGGCAACTGCTTCTACTTTGATATTTGCGGATCCGAGCCAGACTCACCTGTTAACAAAGGCAAGCCCCGGTGCATGCAACCTCTTTCCTTGTGTTTTTAAATACTTTTCGCACCTCTTAAGTCAAGTGAAATGTGCATTAAGTTCATAGGAATTTCTTGGAACCTTTTGATGCATTTCTTTCCTTGATATCCACACCTTTATGGATACTTATGGTGAAGTATCAAAATTGTTTTATAAAAATGCTTAGCCCTGCTTAGGTCTTGTGGATAGAGGTTGTCTTTTGCTATACTGCCTAGCTCAGGGGTTATCCTGAGGAAAGATGACTTCTACCTGCAAGAATACTTTCATTAAGAGCATGGTGGGATCTTACTGCAAAGTTCCCTGTGATGCTCCGTCCATCCTAAGGAACAGAAACAATCCTAAGGGTGGAAGTACTTAAATCGAAACTTGGGTTAGGAACAGGTGATGTTCTACCCAGGTTGATTAAGGATTGAACGTGTATGTAGGCGTGCTGATCGAGGACCCTTTAACTGGTCACATGCCTCGTCATGGGTAAGCCTTGCCTCGGGCAGACTAAGGCCAGAATAAGATAACACGAAATGGGCGTGGAGTGGTGGCGGGAGTAGCGTGTACCCACCATGGCAAGAGGCTAGACGGTGGTGTATCTGTGCTCTCGGTTTGCGTGAACCTGATCTGGTCTTAAGAACCCCGGTGGCGGGTTGACATATGCAAGGGTTAAGTGCTACATATGTCGTGTGATTGGAGATCCTCAGCTGAGTATAATCGATTCGGATCGCCGTACCTTCGCGGTTATGAAGACTTGGTCACTTCCCTGCAACCTAGAGTCAGGATGTGAACAGTATGGATAAAAATGATGTTGTACTAATGAAATGATGAAATTAGACTAGAGGCAAACAGAGTCTATTAATACTTAACATGGCATTAAAAGATTGAAAGTAAGGACTCACCTTAGTAAGCTATTTCTGCAAAAGTATCTAAGTTGATTCTTGCTAAAGCCTCTCCTTGATTCCCCTTTATCCCGCATACCCTTGAGAGTCTTTTCCTTAGTCGGGTAAGACTTGCTGAGTAATTCCATACTCAGGGTTTATCCCCTTGTTGTTTTTAGGTGAGGAAGCAGCAGAATTCTGTTGCTTCTGTACCAAGGTGGTTCCTAATGAAGAAAAGCAAGAGTGAAGTGCGGGAGGAAAGGATCCTCCATTAAGACTTTTGTGTGATAACTGTCGGGAGGAGTTTTTGCCTCCCTTGGTATGTGTAATAATATTACTCTGCACTCGTTATATATTCCTGGTCTGTAATAAACAACATGATCTTACTTTTTAATAAATGTAAGTTATGTAATCGCTTCCGCATTTCTTTACCTCCGATGTTCTGTAATGTCTGCAAGACGGGTGAGACGTTCCTGGAAAGGTAAGGAAAGATACCAAGCTTGTCAAGTAGTTCAGGGGCACCTATAGGGTTGTCTGAGGTCCGTTGGACAAGGACAACTGTAGGTGGGCCTAATTACTTGGGAGGTTCCGTCACAGCTGGTATCGGAGCATAGCCCTTCTTGACAGATACTATGTGGCATCTTCAAAAGGATTTTCTAAGACTTATCTAGAAAATTGCTTCTCTTCTTACCTAAGTATTTCTGAAGAGTTTATTTCAAAGACCAGATAGAAAGAGTGCAATGTATAGAAGGTTGAATCGACTAAGGTTGATTCTGTACTTATTCATGCATCATGCTAAGAATTATACTAATAAATTTTCCCCCTTAGCAAATGCCGCCACGTACAAGGAAAACGGCACGTAAGCATACTGGACCCATTGGTGTGCCTCGGCATCAACTTGCCCCACGAGAGCAAGAGCAAAACAGTAGTAGCGGGAGCAACGATCCTATTGGTGATCTCGAAGCTCGCGTGAATCATCTCCAAGCGGAGTTACAGCGCAGGACTAATCTATGGGTTGCGGACGGTGACCGGATAAATGATTTAAGAAGTTACATCCGCACCCTGCAAGATCAACTAGCTGACCGAGATTTGGCACTTGACTGGGCAGTACAATCTCGCTCAGTAGCTTTAGCTAAGGAAGCGAAGGCTCGAGCACGAGTCAACGAACTTAGCGTTGCTGTTGATAACTTGCAGGTATATTGCAATACTTTACATGAAGAAGTTCATGTACTGTATTCGCAATTACACCCAAATGTCCCTGCGGATCCCGTCAGGTCAGAAGCCGGACCCTCGCACACTGCGGGAGAAGCGCTTGGTGGAGAGTTAGACCTTTTTAGGCCCCCTCCTTCTTTGAGGCTGGTCGACGTATGGTCTCCCACCCCTGACGATGAAGCTACCAAGAATAAGCAGGAGTAGTAGTGTAGCTTGTAAAAGTAGAAATAGTAAGTTGTATAATAGGTTGAACTTCTGTATAATGGGTAATGTGTCCTGTTATGTAATATCGAGTCTGTATCATTACTTTTTATAGTAATGTAAAATGGAAGGTCTCTTTGGCATATTATGTTTATTTCAAATGTTTTTGCCTCAGATGCCGACCAGGACTCGGGGACAGGACGCAGCGGGAACTTCTGGGGGTCGGGATGCTACCCCAAATCCACCTCCGGTTCCTCCCACGTTGGCCGAGGCGATCGCCGCCTTGGTAAATGCCACCGCAGACAATACCCGCTTCCTTAGGGAAATGGCGGGTCAACAACAATTCCAGCAACAGGCAGGAAGGGGTTATCAGCAAGGCCCCCGTGAAACCACCTATCTGGACTTCTCCGAAACCCGTCCACCCCTATTCGTCAAGGCAGAGGATCCGTTGGAAGCCGACGAGTGGATACGGGTTATTGAACAAAAGTTTGGTCTTCTCCGTTGTTCAGAGACGCAGAAGTCGTTATTCGCAGCACAACAACTCCGTGGCCCTGCCAGTACCTGGTGGGGAAATTTTGTGGCTATTCAACCTGTCAACCATCAAATCACTTGGGAAGAATTTAAAGCAGCCTTCCGTGAGCACTACATACCCGAAGGTGTGCTGCATATGAAACAAGAAGAATTCATGAAGCTGAAACAAGGGGGAGATACCGTCAATTAGTATCTCAACAAGTTTAATCACCTGTCGCAGTATGCCATCGACCAGGTGAATACGGATTTGAAGAAAAAGAACTGCTTCATGAGGGGTCTAAATGACCGGTTGCAGCGAAAGATGGCCACATGTATAGATCTCACGTATGGAAAGGCTGTCAGCACAGCCTTATCTGTGGAAGCAAAATACGCAAGTTCTGGGAAGAACAAGGGATTCGGTGGTGAGAGGCCTAATCAGGGCCAGGCGAAGAGGCAACGGTTTGTCATCCGGCCTTCTAGCCAAAACCACACTTTTTCTCGCCCACCTGCATTCCCTTCCAAACAACCAATCATTATCCGCCCCAGCAATACCCCCACTTCCCCAAATCAGCCGGGTGCCCCAGGCACTCGATTCCCTGCTTTGCCCAGCTCTTCAACCGGATGTTTCAATTGCGGCAAGTCGGGACATTTTATCAAAGACTGCCCGTATCCCAAGCAAAATCAATCTAATGCTCAGCAAGGATCTGGGAAGTCAACTCAGCCCAAGGGAAATACTGTGGGGAGGAATATAAAGAAGACGGGGCGTGTATATTACACCCAAGTGGCCACTACACCGGAAGGAGAGCCGGTGATGATGGGTACGTTTCTCGTGGCCAGTCACCCTGCAATTATTCTTTTTTATTCTGGTGCTTCGCATACATTCATTAGCAAGAAATTTGTGGAGCAACATCACATTGCATGCCATGAATCAAAAGAGGGATTTAAAATTCATTCACCTGGGGGACATATTTTTACTCGAGCAGTGGCCTATGAAGTGCCAGTAACAATGGTCGGACGGAACTTTCCTGCTAACATGATTGTTCTGAAAGGCCAGGATATAGATGTAATTTTGGGTATGAATTGGTTAACCCAACACAAGGCAATTCTCAACACTGAACTCAGAACCGTCAGGTTGAGCTATAATCAAGAAGAGATTCTTTTGTCTCTCCCCGTAACCAATCCAGCCAAAGCTTCTGGTAGAATATATGAAGCCATTGTACCGGAGATCAAGAACATTCTGGTAGTATGTGAGTTTCCAGATGTATTTCCGGAAGATTTGCCTGGACTGCCCCCTGAAAGAGATGTGGAATTTGTAATTGAGCTAAAGCCCGGTACGGCTCCCATCTCCCGAAGATCGTACCGTATGCCCCCTAATGAGTTAGCGGAATTGAAGATTCAATTACAAGATCTACTGAATAAGGGATTCATCCGGCCAAGCTCGTCTCCATGGGGTTGTCCCGCCATTTTTGTTAAGAAGAAGGATCAAACCTTACGAATGTGCGTGGACTATCGACCCCTGAATGAGGTCACCATCAAGAATAAGTACCCTCTTCCAAGGATCGACATCTTATTTGATCAACTGACTGGAGCAAGGGTATTTTCCAAAATTGATCTCAGGTCGGGCTATCATCAAATCCGTATTCGGCCCGAGAACCAAATACCGCGTTTACTACGCGGTATGGATTATTTGAATACCTGGTAATGTCTTTCGGGCTCACAAATGCTCCTGCCCACTTCACCTATTTGATGAACTCGGTGTTCATGCCCGAGTTGGACAAGTTCGTGGTGGTCTTCATCGATGATATCTTGATATATTCTAAAAATGAAGAGGAGCATGCTCAGCATCTACGGATTGTATTAACGCGCCTGAGGGAACATCAGTTGTATGCCAAGTTCAGTAAGTGCGCGTTCTGGCTGGAGGAAATTCAATTTTTGGGGCACGTGTTATCGGCCAAAGGAATTGCGGTAGATCCTAGCAAAGTCAAAGATATTCTGGAGTGGAAACCCCCAACCACTGTTCACCAAGTCCGGAGTTTCCTTGGACTAGCTGGATACTATCGCAGATTCATACCAGATTTTTCTAAGCTTGTGAAGCCAATCACAAGTTTATTGAAGAATGACATTAAGTTCAATTGGTCTTCTAAGTGTAATGAAGCCTTTGAGCAATTGAAGACATTATTAACCACTGCTCCGATATTGGCTCAACCGGATATCACTAAACCTTTTGATGTATATTGTGATGCGTCAGGCAGTGGACTCGGCTGTGTATTAATGCAAGAGGGCCGAGTAATTGCATATGCTTCAAGGCAGTTGCGCCGGCATGAGGAGCATTACCCAACTCATGATCTGGAGCTAGCTGCTGTGGTTCATGCCCTGAAAATTTGGCGTCACTATCTGCTGGGAAATATCTGTCATATATATACAGATCATAAAAGCTTGAAGTACATCTTCACCCAGTCAGAATTAAATATGAGGCAAAGACGATGGCTTGAGCTTATTAAGGACTATGAACTGGAGATCCATTATCACCCAGGCAAAGCCAATGTGGTGGCAGATGCACTAAGCAGTAAGGCTTCCTGCCACTGTCTTATGGTGAAGACCCCTGACAACACTCTGTGTCAGGAAATGGAAAAGTTAAACCTGGGGATAATCCAACAAGGGACTCTGAATCAGCTAAAGCTTGAGTCAATTATTTTGCAAAAGATAGTTGATGCTCAAAAGGATAATCTGGGTATGAAGCACATACGAGAGAAGATGAGGGCTGGAACAGCCAAATGTTTCAAGGAAGATAATCAAGGTGTGATATGGTTTAAAAACCGCATAGTAGTGCCAAAGAATGAAGAACTCCGCCAGCAAATTCTTGATGAAGCACATCTTAGTCGTTATTCTATTCATCCCGGAAGCACTAAGATGTACCAAGATTTGAAGCAACATTACTGGTGGACAAAGATGAAGATCGAAATTGCACGCTATGTGGCTAAGTGTGACACTTGCAGACGTGTCAAGGCCATACACATGAAAACTGCTGGTCCATTACAATCTTTGCCAATCCCAACATGGAAATGGGAAGACATAAGTATGGACTTTATTGTGGGACTGCCCAGGACGGCCAAAGGGTATGATTCTATTTGGGTTATCGTTGATCGACTCACAAAGATTGCCCACTTCTTACCCGTCAGGGCCAAATATACAGTGACCACTTATGCAGCATTATATATTGACCGTATTCTCAGTTTGCATGGTATTCCAAAAACTATAGTGTCGGATCGTGGACCTCAGTTCGTATCCAAGTTTTGGGAAGAACTTCATAAATCCTTGGGTACCAAATTGCTCCACAGTTCGGCTTACCATCCTCAAACAAGTGGACAGACTGAGAGGGTCAATCAAATACTTGAGGATATGCTGCGGGCATGTGTTCTGGACTTCTCACAGAAATGGGATGAATGTTTGCCCTTAGCAGAGTTTTCATACAATAACAGTTATCAAGAAAGTATCAAGATGGCACCTTTTGAAGCTTTATATGGGCGACGGTGTCGAACTCCGCTAAATTGGTCTGAACCTGGAGAAAGGTATTTCTTTAGGCCTGATATGGTAAAGGAGGTCGAAGAAAAGGTTCAGAAAATTATTCACAATATGAAGAAAGCTCAGACTCGACAAAAGAGTTATGCAGACCGACGACGACAACCCTTATGCTTTCTGGTAGGCGACTATGTCTACTTGAAAGTTTCACCAATGAAGGGTGTATCGCGTTTCGGGGTAAAAGGGAAGCTTGCACCCAGGTATATTGGTCCATTTCCGGTACTTGAGCAATGTGGGCCAGTAGCATATCGACTGCAACTCCCCGAAATTCTGTCTGCCATCCATAATGTGTTCCATGTGTCGCAATTGAAGAAGTGTCTTCGGGTTCCCGATCGAACCATTGAAGTAACAGATGTTGTCCTGGAACCAGAATTAACATACTCGGAACATTCTATTCGAGTTCTGGATCAAAAGGACAGGGTTACCCGGAGAAAGACTCTCAAGTTCTACAAGATACAATGGAACCAACATGCTGAGGAAGAGGCTACGTGGGAAACTCAAGACTTTTTAGATAAGAATTTCCCAGGCTTTCTAGCCTCATGTAATTTGTAAAGTGTATATAATTATTGCAATAAAGGAATGAACCCCCACACCACCCCTGCCTTGTACCAAAAATAAGGAAATACAAATGTGAAGCATTTCCTTTTCCATTACTCACCCTAGGACCTTAAATCTCGGGACAAGATTCTTTTATGGGGGGAAGGATGTAACACCCCTGGTGTTACTGTAACTAAAACTTGAGCATGGCATCATAAGCATTGGCATTGTATATGTTTGATATACCTAGAGTGCATTCACTAGGCAAAAATTTCAATCAAGTTGTATTGTTTAAGTATCTTTGCAAATAGGACCCTGGATAAGGGGACCTAACCCTAAACAGGGATTGAAGGGGTAAGACCTAACCCAATATGTGAAAACCTAAAGGCTTTAGGGAAGAGTCATAAAATATCCCCAAAAACAAAGTTAAATCACATTTATACCCCTGGGATACCAAAAATCTCAATTAGAACCCTGGAAAACCCTAAAACCAAACCCTAGGGACCTATGTGCAAAATTAGTCCACTTTTGGACTAAAGTGCAAAAACCAAGCCAAATAAGTATTTTAAGTCATTTGATTCACAAATATGTGGACTTGAAAGCCAAACATTGGATTTTGGACTTAAATGCAAAATGGACCCCAAATGGGATTCTATTCTAAGTCTGAAATTTTAGAGTTTTGGCTCAACTTTGGAGCCCTGTATCTTTTGAAATATAGGGTTTTTGCCCAAAGTGACCACAACAAGTTTGTAGCCCAATTATAGGAGAACAACTTTGTTTAAGGGTTCAAGCCATGATCTTATGAGAAATTTGGAGAAAAACCCAATCAAAGTTGGACTGTCAGACTGATATAGTCTGAACTTTAAGTTGACAGTGACCTTGATCCGAGTTTGAGACCTATTTCCACTAGGATCCAGTGAGAATCTGCTTATATTTGCTATAACAAAGTGGTAGAGTTATTATAGAGGAATAACTTTGTTATAGGTGTTTGGGCTTGGTACCACATGGAATTGAGAGAAGGTATGGCTTCAAGTTGCTCTGTCAGGTTCATCTGAACTGCACTTCGCCATTGTACAGTAACAGAACGGATATGGTTGCCAGCGTGGCTTGCTCGTCGACGGCGACCTCCCTGCGCGAAAATTCACGCCGCCGCCGTGATTCGTGTTCACTGGCGGTTGGATAACTACGGCGGGGAAGGGATAGGATCGCGTCGTGGATAATTTCGGGTTGTCGTGGCCTCGCGGTATCCCGACCACGTGCATCGACAACGTGGCCGTGCGGCCATCACCGGAGTTTGCATCCTCCACCGCGATTGTGCCACGCTTCCGGTCAGTGACCACGTCGCCGTGAACTATGATCATTCCCCAGTGACTGTAGGGGCTTCTCATTCCGTGAACTGCCACGAATTACCATGCCGGTGACTCACTTCTTCTCCGGCCGCCACCGCGCCACTCTCAATTCAAGCGCCACCGTCCCTGGAAACTATAAATTGAGCCCGCCGTTGGCTCCACAACCTCATCACGTACCCCAGCATCCAGTATCGCCCCCAAGCTTCCAACCATAAGCTCCAATTTCAAATTTGCCCCAACTCGGTTCTAAAACACCGCAGGGTCGAGCTCGCCGCGGCCGGCCCAATTTAGGTCAGTTCATGTTGCTCTGTTGCTTGTTCTAACATCCCTAAGCTCTTCTCAAACTCCCCAACCCTTTAGATCGAGCTAAACTGCCATTGGTGACTGGGAACATGCGATTCTATTCGAAGTCTCCGCTGTCACCGTGGTCAGGAGCATTTGGGTAGCCATCCTTGCAATTGATTGGGGGGAAACCGTTGATAGGCCGTGAATTTGGTGTAAACCGCTCAGTAGCCCCTATCCTTGCCCCGTTTGGCCGGTCCTGGAGCTCGCCGGAGCTCTGCCGTGCCGTGCACCGTCGGGGACTTTAAACCCAGAATAGATAGAAGTGGGAGGACTTTTATGCAAACTGTCAGCGACTGTGTTAAACAGTGGAAGACCGGATCCCAGTTTGTGAAAACCCCGAGGACTTTTGCGCAAAACCGCCAGCGCGCGCGGGCGCTTTCTCCCTCTGAGTTGGGCCACTGGGCTGAAATCAGCCCAGTACTATTCATAAGCTTTTCTTTTTCTTTTTACTCCAGAGTTAAAACAATTATAGAAAACAGTAGAAAAATGATAAAATTGTGAAACCAATTTTCCTAGGTTTCTTATTTTCCCTAGAATTTAATAAAAATAGTTTTGTGATTTTTAGGTTAAATAAGGAATTTTAAGGCATTTAAAGTAGTTCAAAGTAGTAGTTTTGGATTTTTAAAAGATAGGTTGTAATCCCAAAAATGCTCAAAATTTTTATATGAGTTCCTCATATTATTTAGAAGCCTTGGGTAGAATTTGGGTTGATTTGGACCTTGTTTGATCACCAAACCCCAAAACACCCCCCCTGCCCTATGAACTCCTTTACTGACTCCGGAAACCCTAGGTTCTCGGAGAACCGTGAAGGAAAGTTGTATTCAAGACTTAGATAATAAGTTTATATTATCTTTGCACCCTCATGAGCATCCCATGGCATCCATTCTTATACATATATATGGTTATGTTAGAACACGAAGAAGAAGAAGAAGTCACCGAAGAAAGGACACCACCACCCTCGGATTCTCAAGCAGGCAACTGCTTCTACTTTGATATTTGCGGATCCGAGCCAGACTCACCTGTTAACAAAGGCAAGCCCCGGTGCATGCAACCTCTTTCCTTGTGTTTTTAAATACTTTTCGCACCTCTTAAGTCAAGTGAAATGTGCATTAAGTTCATAGGAATTGCTTGGAACCTTTTGATGCATTTCTTTCCTTGATATCCACACCTTTATGGATACTTATGGTGAAGTATCAAAATTGTTTTATAAAAATGCTTAGCCCTGCTTAGGTCTTGTGGATAGAGGTTGTCTTTTGCTATACTGCCTAGCTCAGGGGTTATCCTGAGGAAAGATGACTTCTACCTGCAAGAATACTTTCATTAAGAGCATGGTGGGATCTTACTGCAAAGTTCCCTGTGATGCTCCGTCCATCCTAAGGAACAGAAACAATCCTAAGGGTGGAAGTACTTAAATCGAAACTTGGGTTAGGAACAGGTGATGTTCTACCCAGGTTGATTAAGGATTGAACGTGTATGTAGGCGTGCTGATCGAGGACCCTTTAACTGGTCACATGCCTCGTCATGGGTAAGCCTTGCCTCGGGCAGACTAAGGCCAGAATAAGATAACACGAAATGGGCGTGGAGCGGTGGCGGGAGTAGCGTGTACCCACCGTGGCAAGAGGCTGGACGGTGGTGTATCTGTGCTCTCGGTTTGCGTGAACCTGATCTGGTCTTAAGAACCCCGGTGGCGGGTTGACATATGCAAGGGTTAAGTGCTACATATGTCGTGTGATTGGAGATCCTCAGCTGAGTATAATCGATTCGGATCGTCGTACCTTCGCGGTTATGAAGACTTGGTCACTTCCCTACAACCTAGAGTCAGGATGTGAACAATATTGATAAAAATGATGTTGTACTAATGAAATGATGAAATTAGACTAGAGGCAAACAGAGTCTATTAATACTTAACATGGCATTAAAAGATTGAAAGTAAGGACTCACCTTAGTAAGCTATTTCTGCAAAAGTATCTAAGTTGATTCTTGCTGAAGCCTCTCCTTGATTCCCCTTTATCCCGCATACCCTTGAGAGTCTTTTCCTTAGTCGGGTAAGACTTGCTGAGTAATTCCATACTCAGGGTTTATCCCCTTGTTGTTTTTAGGTGAGGAAGCAGCAGAATTCTGTTGCTTCTGTACCAAGGTGGTTCCTAATGAAGAAAAGCAAGAGTGAAGTGCGGGAGGAAAGGATCCTCCATTAAGACTTTTGTGTGATAACTGTCGGGAGGAGTTTTTGCCTCCCTTGGTATGTGTAATAATATTACTCTGCACTCGTTCTATATTCCTGGTCTGTAATAAACAACATGATCTTACTTTTTAATAAATGTAAGTTATGTAATCGCTTTCGCATTTCTTTACCTCCGATGTTCTGTAATGTCTGCAAGACGAGTGAGACGTTCTTGGAAAGGTAAGGAAAGATACCGAGCTTGTCAAGTAGTTCAGGGGCACCTATAGGGTTGTCTGAGGTCCGTTGGACAAGGACAACTGTAAGTGGGCCTAATTACTTGGGAGGTTCCGTCACAGTATCCGTATCCCGGAGGCGTAGGAATCCCTCGGCTCGGTCGGCCTTGCCGCCCGAGGCTTCACTTGCTTAGTCAAAGAAACCCTCGGCCGCTCTGTGGTGAGCCGGGGCCGAGGGCAGCGGTGTCAGCGTGGACAGAGGCAGAGTTGGCTCGAAAAAGGAAGCTTTGTCGGTCGGGGCTTGGCCGGGTCGTCCACTGGCGGGACCAACGCCGGAGTCGAGTTGCCGAGGCCACGAGCCGGGCTGGTGTCCTCGAGGGACAGCTGGCTGAGGCTTCGGGGCGGCCAGTCGAGCCGTCTGCTCGGGCCGGGTTCCTGGAGGAGACCCTGGCGGCGATGGCCCGGGCGTGGTGCTGACGTCGTCCTTCGGAGCGGAGATCCTTCGCCCGTGTTGCAGGATCGGTTCGCCTGTAGTATGCATATGTTTTTTGCGGCCGCCGAGGCCCAAACATACTGTCGTCACGTTGTAAAGCTGCGTTTCTTTTCCCCTTGTTTCGAGTATCAGGACTTATTTGTTGGTAACAGAATTGTTTGTCCGAGCGAGAGTTACTTTTCACGGAAGGTGATGAGTGAGGTATCCATATCCCGAGGGCGTAGGAGTCCCTCGGCTCGGTCGGCCTTGCCGCTTACGTGTACTCTTACTCGTCCGTAGGATTCTGCTATTGATATAGTCAAGAAGGCACGAAAAATCGTTTCGGCAGAAAAGTTTTCGAGCATTAAGACTTGTTCGGTCAGCAGGATCGCTCATCCGAACGCGAGTTACTTCTCGCAGAAGGTGATGAGTGAGGTATCTGTATCCCGGAGGCGTAGGAGTCCCTCGGCTCGGTCGGCCTTGCCTGCTTACGTGTACTCCGTCCTTTTCATGATCCCACTACCGAAGTAGTCGAAAAGCACGAAAGATATTCTGGCAGAAAGACTTTTTCCGTGGAAAATTTTGACGCGGAGGGGGTTCCCCCCTTCTAGCCCCCGAGGGAGGGTCGGGCTTTGCTGAGGCAAGGCTGACCCTTCCTTGATGGTTAGACTTTGTTGGCGTATGTAAACGAGGTGTATGAACGACTTGAAAACATTTCAAGGGTAGAAACGACGTAGCTATCAGATGTTCCAAGCGTTGCTGTAGACCTCGCCTTGACTGTTGGCCAGCTTGTACGTCCCGGGCTTCAAAACCTTGGCGATGACGAACGGCCCTTCCCAGGGAGGCGTGAGCTTGTGCCGCCCTCGGGCATCTTGTCGTAGTCGAAGCACCAAGTCACCCACCTGGAGGTCTCGGGACCGAGCCCCTCGGGCGTGGTAGCGTCGCAGGGACTGCTGATTCTGCGCTGAGTGTAGTAAGGCCACGTCCCAAGCCTCTTCTAGCTGGTCCAGTGAGTCTTCTCGGTTGGTCTGGTTGCGTCGGTCGTCGTACGCCCTCGTCCTCGGGGAACCGTATTCTAAGTCTGTGGGCAAGATGGCCTCGGCCCCATAGACTAGAAAGAACGGTGTGAAGCCCGTAGCTCGGCTCGGCGTTGTCCTCAGGCTCCAGACCACCAAGGGGAGTTCCTTCATCCATCGCCTGCCGAACTTGTGGAGGTCGTTGTAGATCCTCGGCTTGAGTCCTTGCAGAATCATGCCGTTGGCACGTTCTACCTGCCCATTCGTCATGGGGTGTCCCACGGCGGCCCAGTCCACCCGGATGTGGTGATCCTCGCAGAAGTCCAGGAACTTTCTGCCGGTGAACTGGGTGCCATTGTTGGTGATGATGGAGTTCGGGACCCCGATGCGATGGATGATGTTGGTGAAGAATGCCACCGCCTGTTCGGACCTGATGCTGTTTAGGGGTCGGACCTCGATCCAATTGGAGAATTTGTCGATGGCAACCAGTAGGTGCGTGTAGCCCCCGGGTGCCTTCTGTAAGGGACCGACGAGGTCCAGACCCCACACAGCAAACGGCCAGGTGATGGGTATTGTTTGCAGAGCCTAAGCGGGTAGGTGCGTCTGCCTTGCATAGAATTGACACCCTTGGCAGGTGCGGACAATTCTAGTGGCGTCGGCCACCGCGGTCGGCCAGTAGAAACCTTGTCGGAAAGCATTTCCAACAAGGGCTCGAGGCGCTGCGTGATGACCGCAAGCCCCCGAGTGTATTTCTTGTAAGAGCTCCTGGCCTTCGGCGATGGATATGCATCGCTGGAGGATGCCGGAGGGGCTGTGGTGGTAGAGCTCCTTCCCGTCACCCAGCAAGATGAATGACTTGGCGCGCCACGCCAGTCACCGAGCTTTGGCTCGGTCGAGGGGCAGCTCTCCTCAGTGGAGATATTGCAGGTACGGGGTCTGCCAGTCTCGATCAGGTGGGACCCCATTCCGCTCTCCCTCGACGCGCAGTGCCTCACCCTCAGGGACCGAGGGTGCCTCGGGCTGAGCCGAGGGCGCCTCAAGCTGAGCCGAGGGTGCCTCGGGCAGGGCCGAGACCTTCTCGGGCTCGGGCATGTCGTCGGTCTTGACTGAGGGTTGATGTAGGTCCCGGGAGAAGACGTTCAGGGGAACCGTTGTTCGCGCTGAAGCTATCTTCGCCAGCTCGTCCGCAGTCTCGTTGTACCGCCGGGCGACGTGGTTGACCTCGAGCCCGTAGAACATGTCCTCCAGGTGCCGAACCTCGTCGCAGTAGGCTTCCATCTTCGGGTCGCGGCAATGGGAGTTCTTCATGACTTGGTCGATGACAAGCTGCGAGTCGCCGCAAGCGTCGAGGCGTCGGACCCCTAGCTCGATGGCGATGCGCAACTCGTTAACCAGAGCCTCATACTCGGCCACATTGTTGGACACCGGGTGAAAGTGCATTCATCCCTTTTGTGAGTTTTGGTGATTTGGATAACAACACATTTAAAGGTCTAACAAGTTTGCTAAGTGTTGAACAGGGAATTCAGTATGATGAACATACTTGAATAGTGTATAATGATCAGTGAACAAGGTTCAACACAAGGTCAAATAACCAGTGAGACAATGCAAATGGATATAATATGGTCTCTATATTGGTTTGAATATATGGACAAGTCCTGAGAAATCACTATGCATAAATATGATCATAATAAAGGTTGAAGTGATTAAGAAGATTGGTCAAGCCAAAGTGAATAAGATATGAGGAATCGTGAATTGGCTTGACCATATTACTATTAGTCCATATATGAATATATGAGAATCAAACTAGAGCTTGATTGATCTTAGCAGTTATATCTAGATGACATTCAAGCAAGGTTCACAATATTGAAGAAATGATTCTCTCAATGGATGCTCAATAGGATGTGACTCAAGAATGGCTTGATAGGGTGAAGATAGCAAGGAAAGGGCTTCGAGGAACTAAGCGAAGGTGAAGGCCAAGCGACGGCTTGTAGACCGAGGTACCATGGCTAAGGTGAAGAAGAGAGTACTTGCACTAAGTCGATGAACTAATCAGCTATGAAGAGTTACAACATGTTGATGCATCAGTAAGGTGACTTGAAGCCATGATTTGAACTCATATATAGTGAAATGGCACAAGTCATAGGCTCGATTTGTGTTTGCTTCAAAAGGTGAGACAAAGATGTTTGTGATCCTTATGAAGCAACACCATGGAGAAATCACACTTGAGACACCAATGACTCAAGGAGTTTACTTAATTATATTTTATTTAACTTGAGTATAGGAATCGTCGTACTATCAAGGGGGATCCAAAAAGAAGGTTGGTGTTGGTACTAAAGCTCAAAAATCCTTGATCCAAAACTTCCATTTTACCCTTGTTAATCCTTAGTGAAAGTATGTAGTACAACCTTTTAAAGTCTATCTTGGCCAAAATTGCTCTTTGGAAAAAATAGGTTCAACCGGTTTTAAAACAGGTTCAACCGGTTTTTGCACTGTTCACTTTTTTCTGCCAGTCTGCTGTGTCAGCCAAAAAGCTGTGCGCAGCTTTTTGAAAAACCGGTTCAACCGGTTTTGGGACCGGTTCAACCGGTTTTTGGGCAGAAAAGTCAAAAACGGCTAGTTTTGGAGCCCCACCTATATATACTCACTCCTACCTCTCTCCCCACAGGAGAGCACGCACAAAACTCCATTTCTAACCTGAGAAACACCTCCCACTCTCTCTCACACACCTCTTGCCTCTCCCATTTCAAATCTTTGGAGAGAAATCTTTGAGTGAGTTTGAGAGCTGCGGTTTTTGTGCTTCATCTCCAAATCTCTCTTACTCTTCTTCATTCGAGCTTTGGTACTACATCGAGTTCTTTGTGGATTCATTACTCTTGGAGCTTCTAGCTCCTAGACGACTAGGTGTCTCTTGTGAGTCTCCAAATTTTGTGGAAGACCACAAGAAAGTTTGTATTACCCGCTCGTTTGAGCAAAGATTATTGTGTGGGCTTGACCTTTGTGGTCAGCAAGGGAGGATTAGGGTTGAAAGAGACCCGGCTCTTTGTGGGCGCCTCAACGAGGAAGTAGGGCACCTTGGTGGTGTGACCGAACCTCGGGATAAATCTTGTGTCTCTTGTATTCTTGCTCATTGTGTTTGTTTGTGTTCTTCGTTCTCTCACCATTGCGTGGAAGATTTGTTTATATATATTTGGTGTGTGGATTTTGAGAAGTGCCCTTCTCAGATCTACTATTTTGAACCCTGTGGATCAACTAGAACATCTCATTTCCAAAGTTAACTGGGTGAATTTCGAGATCAATTCAGTTTTACCCAGTTTGCTTCTAGTTTTTGTTGAAAAAGTTTTAACTTGCCTATTCACCCCCCCTCTAGGCAACTTTCAATTGGTATCAGAGCCTAATCCTCGTTCTAACGCTTAACCGCGTGAGGAAAAGATCATGTCGGGGGGACTAAGAAACGAAAGTGCTTCTAAGCTTGAAAAAGTTGAGGTTGCCTCGACTTTAACTTTTGGTGCAGATGTTGATCCTAGGGCAATAGATCTTGCCATGAGAATCGCCGAAAGGATGTTCCTCAAAATGAAGGAAGATGAGGCGAAGAACAAAATTGAAGAAGAAAATAATCGATGGAGACCAAACGACGAATCCACCTCTTCACAAGGTTCGTCTTTCAAATCCACTTCTCATATGTGCTTTATTGCTAATGGGAGTGATAGTGAAAGTGAAAGTGAGGATGAGGAGGAGCATGAAAGTGATAGTGAAGATGAGGATGATCTTCAAAAATTCTTCGCTCAACTAAGCAAGAAGAACCGGATGAGCTTGCTCAAACTCATGAAAAGAGCAGAAGAACAAAAGGAAATGCTTCATAAGCAAGAAGATATCCTCATCGAAAAAATCAAAGACTTGGAGAAGTTGACCAAAGAGCATGAGAAGCTAAAGTGCTCTCATGATGATTTGGTCCAAAGGTATGAAGACATTTCAATTGAGCAAATTAAAGTTGTTAATCATTCATCATATATTGCTCAATTAAAAAGTAAAAATGATATGCTCAAGAACACAATAGAAAAGCTAAATATTGAAAATCTAGCTTTACAAGAAAAACATGATATCCTTGTGTGCTCTCATAATAAATTTATGGATTCACATATCATGTTAGAAATGGCTCATGAGGTTGTGTTAACTAATTTGAAATCCTACCAACCTCACATATGCACATGTACTCATATAGAAACTATATTATCATGTGCTAACAAATGTTGCTCTCAAGAAAGCCAATCTTCCATTGAGCTAGAATTTTCAGGAACAAGTAATGTTTCCTATGCAAAAGAAAACAATGAGCTCAAGGAAGAAAATGAGAGGCTAAAAAGGAGCTTGACTCAATTGAAGGGAAAATGTCATGCTCAACCTTCTCAAGATAACCGTGATAATATGGTGAAAAAGCTTGAGAAGGGGACAACCGTAGCATGCACAAAACCCCTTCAAAAGAATATCAAGCTTTCCAAGAAAGGCATGAGCAAACATCAAGAGAAGAAAGACAAAGCTCATGACAAGTACCTCAACCACGCCTCCACATGCTCCACACAAGGTAACAAACAAGCCACTCTTTCAAATAAGAGAAGATGCACTAGAAAGTGTTATCAATGTCATGAGAAGGGACATGAGATTAAGTCATGTCCCTACATAAAAGATAGTGGCTTAAATTTGGAAAGAAAGAGGCTCACTAACCATGTAGCAAACAAGAAGCAAGGCAAGAAGGAGTCTTGCAAAATTTGCTACACTTGCCGAAGAAAGGGACACCTTTGCAAGGATTGTCCCATGAGTAAGTATCCTAAGCCTACCATGTCAATTCATTCATACTCGCTTAGGAGACCCAAAAATGACACTTGTGCTAGAAAGGAAATTAGTTCACCTAAAACTAGCACAAAGGCCATTTGGGTGCCTAAGTACGTATTAGCTAACCTTGGTGGACCCATCCAAAAATGGGTACCAAAATGTACTTAATAAGTTTTGCAGGTACCTAGAGATGATATGAAGCTTTGGGGTGCTTGAGCGGTTTAACTCAATTCTTATCTCAAGCTATCAATCTTACATTGTCTATCCTTTAAGATTGACCCAAAGATGAATTGAATTGTTATATCACTAACTTCATATTCATCTCTAGCAAGAACTTGTGTTGTAGGGAATAAGGATTAACCTTTGTGGGAATCAAGCAAAAGGCCTACAACCAAGTGATATCCAAAGGATGGTAACAATTAATTCTTAAGTGCACATTGCTTTTAATTGGTATATTCCTTTGTGTCTTTTGTAGCCACATAGGAGAAATGAAGCACTTGAGAATGAACTTAAAAGACTTTACCTTGCTTTGGAAAGGATCTAATTATATGGTAGATTGCAAGTTCATATTTTTATATCGTGACAATCTACATGCTTTAAATTGGTTGTAGGTGTCTTGTGGCATATTTCCAATTTATTATCGTATTATTGCCATGACCTAGACATAAAGAGTATTATCCCATGTTCTTAAATGAATAGAGTGCTAAGTAAGAAATTCAAATTCTTATAGCACTTACCAAATGGGGAATTCTCTATATGACTAGAGTTGTGAGACTAATGTTTCTATCTAAGTGTTTATGTAGTCTCACAACATGAGAATGTGTTTCCCAAATGGAGTGTGTCATTCAACATTCAAAGAAGATCGAACCAATACTATGTGATGTATTCATTCTTGTTTAAATTGGTTTTCAGTCTTCTACATTAATCACTCACCATGTTATGAATTAAAATTGCCCTATAAATTTAATTAAACAATCATGCTACTTTTATCTTGTTTCAATTGATGTTATGCATGATGCCTGTAAGGGTAATTTAGTTCATGTCATGAGGTTTCCTTAACTTAGTAACCTTCTTGTCATTCATATAATAGAGGTTGCTAAATAGGAAACTATTGCTTGTGTTTCTAATGCAATCTCTTTTAAGCTATTTCATGAAATTCATAAGTAGAGATTGTGCTCTTTCAATTGGTAAAATCACAAGCATTAAAGGTTAATCTTCACCTAAAAGAAAGATTAGGAATGCTCAAGGCAAAGGTATGGAACAAATTGCTTCAATTGGTAGTTGATCAATAGTAGTTCCTTCCAAGTAGCATTCTTTCAATTGGTAATAATATATTCTATGGAAAGGAATGTCAATATGAAGGTTAAATCCCTTTTGGCTTAAATTTATAAATTAGTGCATATTGTGAATTCACTGCTCCATGTACATTAACTTAAAAGGAATTTAATTTATGCCTTTATGCCTCATAAATGATGATTTGTCTACCATTCATATATAAATATCATCATTCATTAAATACTTCCTTGTACCACTAATATCTCTTTTCGAAGTGCTTTTTTTGACTAGTTTAAAAGGAAAAGAGATAACAAGCTAAAGAAGGAAGTCTCCACAAATGAAGAAAAGAAGAATACTTAGATGACACCATCTCGTATAGTAAGATCTTTCAATTGATATAACAAACGATACATTCTATATGGTGGTAAGTATTCTTAGGCATAAGTTAATTCATTGCAAATTTGTCATGTCTTGACCAATATATGTAATGTACTCCTCATGAGACTCTTAACTGAATTGAAAGTGCATGTGGCAAGTCATTCAAATACTTGATGCACATATCTAGTGGGAGCACATTATATATCTTGTGTCTTAGAGAATATGTTTCTCGTTAGTAAGCTATACTAACTCAATCCAAAATGGTAAATTTGTATTTCATTCATATGGATTGTAATCTTTGTTTTCTAATAGCTACTCTTGATGCATCTTAAAATTTTCTTATCGTTAAAACTAAAAGTGCATAAGAATCCTTTTTTTATATTCATCACATACATATGCACTAACATGGATATGATTTTTTAAAATAAAAAAAATGAAACTAGTGATCCATACTCTAAATTTTGGAAACCTACAATTTGATATCTTAGAAATCTACTTCAATCGATATCCATATGCTTCACATTGAATTGGATCACTAAGTTGTAAATTCCATGCATAACTTGTCTTTATGATATGAATGCTTGTGCGACTAACCTTGATAAGCTAGGTGCACCCAAAGTCAAGGTAGGTTCATCATCAAGAAGGCAACACAATGATGTATTAATAAAAGGAGAAAAGGCTCCTATTCTTAACTCTAGTTTTTTATCTATGTGATTAAATATTGACTTGAAACCATGTAAGATGGTTGTCAAGTATATGTGGGTGCCTACACAAAGAGAAAGGCCACAATAAGGATTGTGTGGGTACTCAAGGCTCTTACTACTAATCTCAAAAGGACCCAATTCAAATTGGGTACCAAGATATGAAGCTTAAACTTGTTTTGCAGGATCACTCCTTCAATGGATCAAGTTGGGTGCTCGGTAATGAATGTATAAATCATCTTTGGAGATAGTAGCTAGGACGGTAACAACTGAATCTCAAGTACATATTATTTTCAAATCTTATCTTTTTGTGACTTGTGTAGCCACTAAGGAAAAAGAAGCACTTGAGGATATACAACAGTTGTTGATTATGAAATAAAGGTCTAATTGGAAGTTGAATGAATATTATCATATGGTGAACAATCCAAAATTATGTGACATATTCTCTATCTAGTCAATTTGGATTTGATTCTTCTATATTAGACACTCACCATAATATGGATTAAGTCATCCCTTTAGACTTCATTGAATAACCATGCATATTATCCATGTCATTCAAAATATATTGTGCATGAGGGTTCAAGGAAATTTAGTCCATATTATGATGTTTCTCTATTTTAGCAACACACTTGCCTTCCACATATAAAGGGTTGCTAAATAAGAAACTAGTGCTTGTGCTACTAATGTCATCACTTGTGTTGAGTTTATTCATAAGAAATCTATATTGAGAGATGGTGCTTATTATTAAATTGGATAAATCACAAGCTTAAAGGATACTATTCAACTAAAGTAAGATGAAGTTGATAAGAGGCCAAGGTATGAAAACTTCCTCTCCTTCAGTTGTTTTAGTATTTTATCCTTAGTGGAATGTACCATAGTATAGGTTAAATTCCTCGCAATATAAAATGTTCAATAGTGCATATAACTTTGACGTTAACTATATGTGTGCACTTATTTAAAGGAATTTAGTCTTATCCTTTTGGGTTTCAATAATGATGATTCATTTGCCATCCGTATATAAGGATCATCATTTGCGAAACCCTCTCTTGTGTTTCTAATGCTCTCTTTTCTAAGTGTTTCAATAAGGTCCTTCCAAGTGCTTTCAAGATGGATTCAAAATCTACGGATATAGGAGTCTTGGTTGTTTCAATCATTGAGTTTCAATGGGTCTCATATAAAGTATGATTGAACCAAGCCAAGATGAATGAAGTTCAAGATCGCCTGGTTGGATGAAATCATAAAGAGAAAAGAAATCACAGTGATTCAAGAAGGGAGTTACACTTTTTGTCAACCAAATAATGAAGATGTAGTGACATATTTATATGATATCCTTCATTATGAGGTTTGAGGTTCATATTAGCATGCTTTACCCTTCAGAATTTCAATTGATATACTTTCAGTTCTTAAACTTTTAATTGGTATAATTTTCATCATCTATGTAAAGCATGTTATGTTAAACCAAGATATAGTGCAAACATCTCCTTTAACCTCGTATTGTTGATGTGCATAAGTGTACTTTGTGTACTCTTGCATGCACAAATTGATGGAGAGTTTAGCCTATATCTTGTGAGACTAATGATTTCTTTCAAGTTCATGTTGTGTAGTCTCACACCTTGGAGAACATCAAATGAGGATGAGTGGTTCCAAGGAAATGGTCAAATATTTACCACATGTCACCCCATGGATTAGTTCTATTGGGGAACGATATGTGTTCTCTAGCATAAATTCAATTGTTTCAAATATATTATGCCTTGACCAAGATATATGATGAACTCCTCTAAGAATCTTAATTGAATAAAGTGCATGTTACAAGTAATTCAAGTACTTGATGCATACATTTAGGGGGAGCTCATTCTATATCTTGTGTCCTTAAATACTAACATTTTCTTTTAGTGAACTTGTGTAGTTCTTTGAAAAGAATGGGTTTCTCTTGATCGTTTAAAGAGGATAAGTTTCTCTTTGAAATGTCAAGCCTATCAAAATCTAAGATAGAAATTCATGATTATAATGAAGACCATATGGCATGGAACAAAGGTGTGTCACTCCATGAACTATTGTATTATATTTGTGTATCTAGGCTCTTACAAGTTAGTGTATGCATGTAAATGCAATATCTTAAGTCACATCATAAGGTTGCACTTAAATCTTGGCTTAAAATATTGCATATCATGTCTATTAGTATACCTTTTGATTATGAGTCATTCCTTAAATTGGTGTAATTTCATATTTTCATACTTTATTTGTACCAAGGTTCAAATTGTAGAACTTAATCCCCTGGCCTCACAAGTCCAAGTGCATAAGCTAAACAAGTATTCATCACTTGTATGCATACATTTAGGGGGAGAATGTCTATAATTTGAATCTTTGAGACTAACTTCATTTTCAAGTCTATTATGTGTGTAGTCTCAAATTAGAAAGGAATCTTCAAGCAAAGACAACCGCTTCCACTGCAAAATTTGATGGGTATCAAAGATTCTTTGCTCCAATAAATGTATCTTCTATACATTTCATAAGAGAATGAGTTTCTCTTGTATATGCTACTCCAACGTCATCTAAAATTGGTAAATATGTATCACATCCTTTTGGATTGCAAATGTCTGAAGTAGCATAGCTTATAGATTCTCCTGTCTAGAACTTAATTGATTAAATAGTGCACATGTTTCTTATGTTGCATGATTATGTTCAATTGATACTCCTTTTATGCCAATGGTACTTTAAGTTGCAAATAAGTACTCTCAACAGGTATCAATTGAATTCATATATATGTGTGCACTAAAACTTGAGGAGAACTTAGTGTAATATGCAATTAGTGATCTGATTATCTATCAAATTGTATCAATTGGTGGTTTTCAATTGATATTTTTCGAACACGATCACTAGTTGTATAATCCATACTTGTGCAATTTTCATGTTGCCTCTTGTTATGATAAGAAAATGCTAGGTGACATCTAGACTCCAGGTATCAAGATTTATCTTTCAATTAGTATGACAATATTCAGTTGATATCTTGGACCTATGTCACAACTATACCAACAAGAGCTTGCAAATGAATTGTAAATCCAACACAAGTTTGGAACTCCCCTTGAAAAGGTAAAATGCAAAGGTACATCACTTTATGTCACTTCTCCATTACCTTTGTGCCATATAAGGACCCTTTTCATGATAGTGTGTTCAAATTTTGATTAATCATAATTTCTACCCTTTAAACTCTTTATATCTTTTTTTTGGAGATTTATGACAAAGGGGGAGAAATTGTGCATTAAAGCTTACCTTTAGTCTTATGTAACTAAGTGTAAGAAGACTTTTGAAAAGGGGAGAAATAATTAACAAAAAGGGGGAACCATAAGAAAAACATAAGATGTAGAAAGTTGATGAGTGCATACTATGTCATGAGCATCACGTTTATTTTATGACGCACTGCACCCTATGAATAGTATGATATAAGTTGTCTCCATACTTTGACCCAAATATGTGCTTTTGGCATTTGAGTACAAAATTGGTATTTTCTGAAATGCACATATTTAGGGGGAGGAAACTATATCATAGGATTCAAAATCTTATTTATCAAATCTTATGTAAGCTTTAAATGTGTTGTCATCAATCACCAAAAAGGGGGAGATTGAAAGTGCATTCATCCCTTTTGTGAGTTTTGGTGATTTGGATAACAACACATTTAAAGGTCTAACAAGTTTGCTAAGTGTTGAACAGGGAATTCAGTATGATGAACATACTTGAATAGTGTATAATGATCAGTGAACAAGGTTCAACACAAGGTCAAATAACCAGTGAGACAATGCAAATGGATATAATATGGTCTCTATATTGGTTTGAATATATGGACAAGTCCTGAGAAATCACTATGCATAAATATGATCATAATAAAGGTTGAAGTGATTAAGAAGATTGGTCAAGCCAAAGTGAATAAGATATGAGGAATCGTGAATTGGCTTGACCATATTACTATTAGTCCATATATGAATATATGAGAATCAAACTAGAGCTTGATTGATCTTAGCAGTTATATCTAGATGACATTCAAGCAAGGTTCACAATATTGAAGAAATGATTCTCTCAATGGATGCTCAATAGGATGTGACTCAAGAATGGCTTGATAGGGTGAAGATAGCAAGGAAAGGGCTTCGAGGAACTAAGCGAAGGTGAAGGCCAAGCGACGGCTTGTAGACCGAGGTACCATGGCTAAGGTGAAGAAGAGAGTACTTGCACTAAGTCGATGAACTAATCAGCTATGAAGAGTTACAACATGTTGATGCATCAGTAAGGTGACTTGAAGCCATGATTTGAACTCATATATAGTGAAATGGCACAAGTCATAGGCTCGATTTGTGTTTGCTTCAAAAGGTGAGACAAAGATGTTTGTGATCCTTATGAAGCAACACCATGGAGAAATCACACTTGAGACACCAATGACTCAAGGAGTTTACTTAATTATATTTTATTTAACTTGAGTATAGGAATCGTCGTACTATCAAGGGGGATCCAAAAAGAAGGTTGGTGTTGGTACTAAAGCTCAAAAATCCTTGATCCAAAACTTCCATTTTACCCTTGTTAATCCTTAGTGAAAGTATGTAGTACAACCTTTTAAAGTCTATCTTGGCCAAAATTGCTCTTTGGAAAAAATAGGTTCAACCGGTTTTAAAACAGGTTCAACCGGTTTTTGCACTGTTCACTTTTTTCTGCCAGTCTGCTGTGTCAGCCAAAAAGCTGTGCGCAGCTTTTTGAAAAACCGGTTCAACCGGTTTTGGGACCGGTTCAACCGGTTTTTGGGCAGAAAAGTCAAAAACGGCTAGTTTTGGAGCCCCACCTATATATACTCACTCCTACCTCTCTCCCCACAGGAGAGCACGCACAAAACTCCATTTCTAACCTGAGAAACACCTCCCACTCTCTCTCACACACCTCTTGCCTCTCCCATTTCAAATCTTTGGAGAGAAATCTTTGAGTGAGTTTGAGAGCTGCGGTTTTTGTGCTTCATCTCCAAATCTCTCTTACTCTTCTTCATTCGAGCTTTGGTACTACATCGAGTTCTTTGTGGATTCATTACTCTTGGAGCTTCTAGCTCCTAGACGACTAGGTGTCTCTTGTGAGTCTCCAAATTTTGTGGAAGACCACAAGAAAGTTTGTATTACCCGCTCGTTTGAGCAAAGATTATTGTGTGGGCTTGACCTTTGTGGTCAGCAAGGGAGGATTAGGGTTGAAAGAGACCCGGCTCTTTGTGGGCGCCTCAACGAGGAAGTAGGGCACCTTGGTGGTGTGACCGAACCTCGGGATAAATCTTGTGTCTCTTGTATTCTTGCTCATTGTGTTTGTTTGTGTTCTTCGTTCTCTCACCATTGCGTGGAAGATTTGTTTATATATATTTGGTGTGTGGATTTTGAGAAGTGCCCTTCTCAGATCTACTATTTTGAACCCTGTGGATCAACTAGAACATCTCATTTCCAAAGTTAACTGGGTGAATTTCGAGATCAATTCAGTTTTACCCAGTTTGCTTCTAGTTTTTGTTGAAAAAGTTTTAACTTGCCTATTCACCCCCCCTCTAGGCAACTTTCACCGGGAAATGGAGGCGCAGCACGTAGCGGAGGTGCTTCCCGAGGGGCGAGATGAAGAGCAGGCCCGCGCCTGCCCCTGTTTTCATCAGTGACCCGTCGAAAAACATGGTCCAGAGTTCCGGTTGGATCGGAGCTGCCGGGAGCTGGGTGTCGACCCATTCAGCCACAAAGTCCGCCAAGACTTGGGACTTGATGGCCTTCCGAGGGGCGAACGAGATTGTCTCGCCCATGATTTCCACCGCCCACTTTGCAATCCTACCCGAGGCCTCTCGGCACTGGATGATCTCCCTCAGGGGGAAGGATGACACCACAGTCACCGGATGAGACTCGAAGTAGTGTCGGAACTTCCGCCGTGTCAGAATCACCGCGTATAGCAGCTTCTGAATTTGTGGGTAGCGGATCTTGGTCTCGGACAGTACCTCACTGATGAAGTAGACCGGCCTCTGGACGGGCAATGCATGCCCTTCTTCTCGTCTTTCGACCACGATCGCAGCGCTGACCACCTGAGTGGTAGCGGCGACGTAGATCAAGAGGGCTTCTCCGGCAGCGGGAGGCACCAGGATGGGTGCGTTCGTAAGGAGCGCCTTCAGGTTCCCGAGGGCTTCCTCGGCCTCGGGGGTCCAAGTGAAGCACTCGGTCTTTCTTAAGAGGCGGTACAGAGGTAGGCCTCTTTCGCCGAGGCGCGAGATGAAGCGGCTCAGAGCCGCAAGGCATCCCATGACCCTCTGTACGCCTTTCAAGTCCTTGATGGGCCCCATGTTGGTGATGGCCGCGATTTTCTCCAGGTTGGCCTCGATGCCTCGCTCGGAGACGATGAACCCCAAGAGCATGCCTCGGGGGACTCCGAAGACGCACTTCTCAGGATTGAGTTTTACGCCTTTCGCCTTGAGACACTTGAATGTCGTTTCAAGGTCGGAGAGGTGGTCGGAGGCTTTCCTCGTCTTGACTATGATGTCGTCAACGTAAGCCTCGACGGTCCGACCAATGTGCTCTCCGAACACGTGGTTCATGCACCTTTGGTATGTCGCACCCGCATTCCTCAAACCAAATGGCATAGTAACGTAGCAGTACATGCCAAAAGGTGTGATGAAAGAAGTCGCGAGCTGGTCGGACTCTTTCATCCTGATTTGGTGATACCCTGAGTAGGCATCGAGGAAAGACAGGGTTTTGCACCCAGCAGTGGAATCCACGATTTGATCGATGTGAGGCAGAGGGTAGGGAACCTTTGGACATGCTTTGTTTAGACCAGTGTAGTCAACACACATCCGCCATTTCCCTCCTTTCTTTCTCACAAGCACAGGGTTGGCAAGCCATTCGGGATGGAATACCTCTTTGATGAACCCTGCGGCCATCAGCTTGTGGATCTCCTCGCCTATGGCTCTGCGATTTTCTTCGTCGAATCGGCGCAGAGGCTGCTTCACGGGTTGGGCTCCAGCTCGGATATCCAGCGAGTGCTCGACGACATCCCTCGGTATGCCAGGCATGTCCGAGGGACTCCACGCAAAGACTTCGGCGTTCGCGTGGAGAAAGTCGACAAGCACTGCTTCCTATTTGGGGCCGAGCTCGGAGCTGATCCGGATCTGCTTGGAGGCATCGTTGCTGGGGTCGAGAGGGACGGACTTAACCGTCTCTGCTGGCTCGAAGTTGCCGGCGTGGCGCTTCGCATCTGGCGCCTCCTTGGAGAGGCTCTCCAGGTCGGCAATGAGGGCCTCAGATTCGGCGAGGGCCTCGGCATACTCCACGCACTCCACGTCGCATTCGTACGCGTGTCGGTACGTGGGGCCGACGGTGATGACCCCGTTGGGGCCCGGCATTTTGAGCTTGAGGTAGGTGTAGTTGGGGACGGCCATGAACTTGGCGTAGCATGGCCTCCCCAGTACTGCGTGGTAGGTTCCTCGGAACCCGACCACCTCGAACGTGAGGGTTTCCCTTCGGAAGTTGGAGGGAGTCCCGAAGCAGACGGGCAGATCGAGTTGTCCGAGGGGTTGGACGCGTTTCCCGGGGATGATCCCGTGAAAAGGCGTCGCGCCGGCCCGGATCGAGGACAGATCGATCTGCAAGAGCCCGAGGGTCTCGGTGTAGATGATGTTGAGGCTGCTGCCTCCGTCCATGAGGACCTTGGTGAGCCTGACGTTGCCGATGACGGGGTCGACAACGAGCGGATATTTTCCCGGGCTCAGCACGCGGTCGGGGTGGTCGCCCTGGTCGAAGGTGATGGGCTTGTCGGACCAGTCTAGGTAGACTGGAGCCACCACCTTTACCGAGCAGACCTCCCGACGCTCTTGCTTGCGGTGCCGAGCCGAGGCGTTCGCCACTTGCCCACCATAGATCATGAAGCAGTCGTGGACCTCGGGGAACTCCTCTGCCTTGTGATCCTCCTTCTTGTCGTTGTTGTGGGCCCTGCCACCTTCCGCAGGTGGCCCGGCCTTGTGTAAGTGGCACCGAAGCATGACGCACTCCTCAAGGGTGTGCTTGACGGGCCCCTGATGATAGGGGCACGGCTCCTTGAGCATCTTATCGAAGAGATTGGCACCTCCAGGAGGTTTCCGAGGGTTCTTGTACTCAGCGGCGGCAACAAGGTCCACGTCGGTGGCATCGCGTTTCGCTTGCGACTTCTTCTTGTTCTTCTTCTTGGTGCCGCGCTGAGTGGACTTCTTGGGGACGTCTTCCGGCTAGTGGCCCTGGGGCTGCTTTTCCTTCTGGAAGATGGCCTCAACCGCCTCCTGGCCAGAGGCGAACTTGGTGGCGATGTCCATCAGCTCGCTCGCCCTGGTGGGGGTCTTGCGACCCAGCTAGCTCACCAGGTCACGACAGGTGGTGCCGGCGAGGAACGCTCTGATGACGTCCGAGTCGGTGACGTTGGGCAGCTCGGTGCGCTGCTTCGAGAATCGCCGGATGTAGTCCCGGAGAGACTCTCCGGGCTGCTGGCGGCAGCTTCAGAGATCCCAAGAGTTCCCAGGGCGCACGTACGTGCCCTGGAAGTTGGCGGCGAAGGCTTGGACCAGGTCGTCCCAGTTGGAGATCTGCCCCAGAGGCAGATGCTCCAGCCAGGCTCGAGCGGTGTCGGAGAGGAACAGGGGGAGGTTGCGGATGATGAGGTTGTCATCCACCGTTCCACCCAGCTGGCAGGCTAGTCGGTAGTCCGCGAGCCATAGTTCCGGCCTCATCTCCTTCGAGTACTTTGTGATGGTAGTCGGGGTTCGGAACCGGGTCGGGAACGGCGCCCGTCGTATGGCTTGAGCTTATTAAAGGCTATGAGCTAGAAATTCACTATCACTCAGGCAAGGCCAATGTTGTGGCAGATGCACTGAGCCGTAAGGTTTCCTGCCACTATCTTTTGGCGAAGACCTCTGACAATACTTTATGTCAAGAGATGGAAAAGCTAAACCTAGGGATGGTCCAACCAAGAACCCTGAATCAGCTAAAGCTTGAGTCTATCATCTTGCAAAGGATAATTGATGCTCAAAAGGATAATGTGGGTATGAAGCACATACGGGAAAAGATAAGGGCTGGAACAGCCAAATGTTTCAAGGAAGACGATCAAGGTGTGGTATGGTTCAATGACCGCATAGTAGTGCCGAAGAAGGAAGAACTCCGCCAACAAATCTTAGATGAAGCGCATCTTAGTCGCTATTCTATTCATCCGGGAAGCACTAAGATGTATCATGATCTAAAGCAGCACTACTGGTGGACGAAGATGAAAATTGAAATTGCACGCTATGTGGCTAAGTGTGACACTTGTAGACGTGTCAAAGCCATACACATGAAAACTGCTGGTCCACTACAATCTTTGTCGATCCCAACATGGAAATGGGAAGATATAAGTATGGACTTTATCGTGGGATTGCCTAGGACCGCAAAAGGGTATGACTCTATTTGGGTTATCATTGATCGACTTACCAAGATCGCCCACTTCCTCCCTGTCAAAGTAAAATATCCCGTCATTACCTATGCGGAGTTATACATGGCTCGTATTCTTAGTCTGCATGGTGTTCCAAAGACCATTATGTCGGATCGTGGACCTCAATTTGTAGCCAAGTTTTGGGAAGCACTTCACAAATCCTTGGGTACTAAGTTGCTCCATAGTTCGGCATATCATCCACAAACCAGTGGACAGACTGAGAGGATTAATCAAGTACTTGAAGATATGTTGCGAGCCTGTGTTCTGGACTTCTCACCAAAATGGGATCAATGCTTGCCTTTGGCGGAGTTTTCATACAATAATAGTTATCAAGAAAGTATCAAGATGGCACCTTTTGAAGCTTTATATGGGCGACGGTGTCGAACTCCGCTAAATTGGTCTGAACCTGGAGAAAGGTATTTCTTTAGGCCTGATATAGTGAAGGAGGCCGAGGAAAAGGTTCAGAAAATTATTCATAATATGAAGAAAGCACAAGCCCATCAGAAGGGTTATGCAGACAAACGGCGAATGCCCTTATATTTTCATGAAGGGGACTATGTCTACCTGAAAGTTTCACCCATGAAGGGAGTATCGCGTTTCGGGGTTAAAGGGAAACTTGCACCTAGATACATTGGTCCATTTCTGATACTTGAGCAATGTGGACCAGTGGCATATCGACTGCAGCTCCCCGAAATTCTGTCTGCTATTCATAATGTGTTCCATGTGTCGCAATTGAAGAAGTGTCTTCGGGTTTCCGATCGAACCGTTGAAGTAACAGATGTTGTCCTGAAACCAGATCTAACATACTCGGAGCATCCTATTCGAGTTCTGGATCCAAAGGACAGGGTCACTCAAAGAACAACTCTCAAGTTTTATAAGATACAGTGGAACCAACATTCTGAGGAAGAGGCTACGTGGGAAACTCAGGACTTTCTAGATAAAAATTTCCCAGGCTTTCTAGCCTCATGTAATTTAAAAGTGTATATAGTTACTGAATAAAGGAGTGAACCCCCACACCACCCCTGCCTTGTACCAGAAATAAGGGAATAAAGATGTGACACATTTCCTTTTCCATTACTCACCCTAGGACTTTAAATCTCGGGACGAGATTCTTTTATGGGGGGAAGGATGTAACACCCCTGGTGTTACTGTAACTAAAACTTGAGCATAACATCATAAGCATTGGCATTGCATATGTTTGACATACCTAGAGTGCATTTACTAGGTAAAAATTTCAAACAAGTTGCATTGTTATAGCATTTTGCAAATAGGACCCTGGATAGGGAACCTGACTCCAAATAAGGCTCAAAGGGGCAAAACTTAACCCAAATGAAGAAAACCTAAAGATTTTAGGGGAAATGTCATAAAATGATCCCAAGACTTAAGTAGAATTACACTTAGACCTCTGGGATACTAGAAACCCTAATTGGAACCCTGGAAAACCCTAAAACCAAACCCTAGGGACCTATGTGTAAAAGTAGTCCACTTTTGGACTAAAGTGCAAAAACCAAGTCAAATAGGTATCTTAAGTCATTTGGTTCACAAATGTGTGGACTTGTAAGCCAAATATTGGATTTTGGACTTAAATGCAAAATGGACCTCAATTAGGTTCTATTCTAAGTCTGAAATTCAGTGTTGAGGGCTCAACTTTGGAGCATTGTATCTTTCAAATTCTAGGGTTTTTTCCCTAGGTCACCACATCAAAATTGTAGCCTAATTATAGAAGAACAAATTTGCTTAAGAGGGCAAGCCATGTTCTTATGAGAAATTTGGAGATAAGTGAGCCCAAAGATGGGCTGTCAGAATAAAACAAGCTGATGATCATATGCTCAGTGACATTGGACCATCTTTGGAGACAAATTATGAATAATCTATTAAGAATTTGCCCATGGCTGCTATAACAAAGATGGAGATGGTATGTTAGTCTACAACTTTACTGCAGAGCCTCAGATTAGTTGCCATGTGAATTCGAGAGTAAATGAGGCCCAAACTTTGTCTGTCAGAGCGTCTGAAACTCATCACCATGGTACAATAGACCCGAGTGGATCAGGTTGCCAGCGCGGCGGGCTCGTCGCCGGTGAATCGCCGCCGGTGATCGATCCCTTGCTGCGATTCGTGCACCGTGTACCACAGATAAACTTGACCGGGTAAAAATCCGATACTGGATTGAGCCACGGCTAAGGTCGCCGCACTTCACCCCCCAGCTCATTGTCGGTTGGATGACCTCGTCGCCGATAAGCCACCGCCGTTGCACACCACGTGTCTCAGCACGAAACTCTCTTGCAGTGACTCATTAGTTGCATGCCCGGCGATCACCGGAGTCACTGCCACGGTGAAAGCCACTTTTCCCTGGATTGAGCTCGCCTCCCCTCTCCGGCCGTCCGCACCCCTCGACCAAATTCTTCATCGTCGTTCGATGCGCCTATAAATTGTGTGTGCCACCAGCTTCGTAGGGTAGTAAGTTGTCCAGCCACCACAAATCAGCCCCGGTCGTTCACTAAACTCCACGAATTTGGATTTCTCCCCAAAACTGTTTCCGCCACCGTAGGATCAAGCTCACCGCGGCCAGCCCTTTCCAGGTTAGCTCGTCGCTCTCTCTCCCTTGTTTGGGCACTATGGTTACTCTACGATGCTTGTCGAGCCACTGAATTGAATTAGGGGACCACCAGTCGCCGGGAACACGATGATCTAGCCGCCATGCTTTCGGCCACCGTAGCTAGAGCTCCGTAGTTGATCTTAGATGCAATTGAGTTGGGGGAAAGCTTAGGATAGGTCCGATTTGGTGTCTGCTGCTCGGGAACCCTAGCCGTTGCCCCAATCGGCCGGTCTACGAGCTCGTCGGAGCTCGGCCGCGCGTGAACGCCGTCGGGGTCGTGTCGCGTAAAGGAATAGAAGATGGAGGGTGTTTCTGTAAACCGTCAGCGACACATAAAAACAGTAAAGGAACTTGTTTCCTGTTACCCAGAACTCCGAGGACCCCTGTGCAAAACTGCCATCGCGCGCGGGCGCGGGCACGCGTTTCCTGTGGGGTTGGGCTGCTCGGGCCAGTTTAAGCCCAACACTGTTGAGCATTTTTCTTTTTCTTTTTCAAGAGAACTTTAGAAATCCCTGGAAAAATGTAGAAAAATGGTAAAATTGTGAAACTAATTTTCCTAGACTCCTTATTTTCCCTAGAATTTAATAAAAATAGTTTCATGATTTTTAGGGTAAATTAGGAATTTTAAGGTATTTAAAATAGTTTAAGATAGTAGTTTTGGATTTTTAAAAGATAAATGATAATCCCAAAAATGCTCAAACTTTTTATATGAGTTCCTCATATTATTTAGAAGCCTTGGGTAGAATTTGGGTTGATTTGGACCTTGTTTGATCACCAAACCCCAAAACACCCCCCCTGCCCTGTGAACTCCTTTACCGACTCCGGAAACCCTAAGTTCTCGGAGTTCCGTGAAGGAAAATTGTATTCAAGACTTAGATAATAAGTTTATATTATCTTTGCACCCTCATGAGCATCCCATGGCATTTATTCTTATACATATGTATGGTTATGATTAGAACACGAAGAAGAAGTGGAAGCCACTGAAGAGCAAGTACCACCACCTTTGGAAACACAGGCTGAGAACTGTTTCTACTTCGATATTTGTGGATCTGAGCCTGACTCACCCATAAACAAAGGCAAGCCCCGGTGCATTTGCCACCTCCCTTGATGTTTTTAAAATCTTTCTCACTTGCTTGCTGCATTAGGTGATAGGAGTTGATTGATATAACAATTCTTGCATTACCTTCCTTGAACTTGATTACCTTCCTTGAAACCCTGTTTTTACAAAAAGGTTTTACTATGCTTAGTCTTGCTTTTAGAAAAACAAAAGGATTTTGTTTTACAAAAGATGTTTGGCAAAGTGGGAGGGCTGTTTTCAAAAATAAAACTTGATGGTGGATCCATCACGGTCGTGATGGATTCAACATCGGAAAAGATGTACCTCTGCCAGGTACCAAGTTTTTGGGTTGAAAAGATTAAGCTGAGACCGGACGGGTGACTTGCACGAGAAGAGAGTCTCGGTGTAGTGTCTCCGTCTGAGTCAATTAAGGACCTTGTCGATGTAGGCTTGATGATCGAGGACCCTTTAACTGGTCACATGCCTCGTCATGGGTAAGCCTTGCCTCGGGCAGACTAAGGCCAGAATAAGATAACACGAAATGGGCGTGGAGCGGTGGTGAGAGTAGCGTGTACCCTCCGTGGCAAGAGGCTGGACGGTGGTGTATCTGTGCTCTCGGTTTGCGTGAACCTGATCTGGTCTTAAGAACCCCGGTGGTAGGTTGACATATGCAAGGGTTAAGTGCTACATATGTTGTGTGATTGGAGATCCTCAGCTGAGTATAATCGATTCGGATCGTCGTACCTTCGCGGTTATGAAGACTTGGTCACTGCCCTACACGTAGCAATCCACTGAAGATGAAGGGTTGATAAGAACTTGGCTAGTGCAGGTCAAGTGATTGAACTAGGGTAGAAAGAACTCTAGCTGCAGGTAATTTTACTTAACCTGACAATAAAATTGGATTTTAAGGATCCACTTTAGTAAGCAATTCTGCAAACAGAGTCTTTGATTATTGAAAGGCCTCACCTTGACTCCCATATAACCAGCATACCCTTGAGAGTCTTTTTCTTAGTCGGGTAAGACTTGCTGAGTAATTCCATACTCAGGGTTTATTCCCCCGTTGTTTTTAGGTGAGGAGACAACAAACTTTTGTTGTTTTTGTACCAAGGTGGTGAAAGGTGAAGATAATCAAGAATGAAGCTACCGGAGGACCGGGTCCTCCTTAAAAACTTTTATGTAAAGAACTTAATGGGAGGAGTTTTTGCCTCCCAGGTATTGTAATAATACTTTTCTGCACTCTCTGGTCTGTATTATATGACTTACTCCTACTTTATAAATAAATGTAAGTTTATGTAATCACTTCCGCATTTCCGCATCTCCGATGAACATATTGTCTGCCAGACGGGTGAAACGTTCCTGGAAAGGTAAGGATAAAGATACCGAACTTTTCAAGTGATTCAGGAACAGCTACAGGGTTGTCTGATGTCTGTTGGACAAGGACAACTGTAGGTGGGCCTAATGACTTGGGAGGTTCCGTCACAGCTGGTATCGGAGCGTAGTCCTTCTTGACAGATACTATGTAGCATCTTCAAAAGGATTTTCTAAGATTTATCTAGAAAATTTCTTCTCTTCTTACCTAAGTATTTCTGAAAAGTTTATTTCAAAGACCAGATAGGAAGAGTGCGATGTATAGAAGGTTGAATCAATTAAGGTTGATTCTGTAACTATTCATGCATCATGCTAAGAACGGTACTAATAAATTTCCCCCTTAGAAAATGTCGCCGCGTACAAGGAAGACAGCGCGAAAGCATACTGGACCTATCGGTGTACCTCCACACCAACTTGCCCCACAGGAGCAAGATAGCAGTAGCGGGAGCAACGATCCAATTGGTGATCTCGAAGCTCGCGTGAATCAACTTCAAGCAGAGTTACATGCAGGACCAATTTATGGGTTGCGGACGGTGACCGAATAAATGAATTAAGAAGTTACATCCGCACCCTGCAAGATCAACTTGCTGATCGAGATCTGGCACTTGATTGGGCAGTACAGTCTCGTTCAGTAGCTTGGGCTAAGGAAGCGAAGGCTCGAGCACGAGTCAAATAACTTAGCACTGCTATTGATAACTTGCAGGTATATTGCAATACTTTACATGAGGAAGTTCATGTACTGTATTCGCAATTACACCCAAATGTCCCTGCGGATCCTGTCGGGTCAGAAGCCGGACCCTCGCATACTGCGGGAGAAGCGCTTGGTAGGGAGTTAGACCTTTTTAGGCCCCCTCCTTCTATGAGGCTGGTCGACGTATGGTCTCCCACACCTGACGATGAAGCTGCCAAGAGCAACCAGAAGCAGGAGTAGTAGTATAGCTTGTAGAAATAGAAGTAGTATGTTGTATAATAGGTTGAACTCTTGTATAATGGGTAATGTATCCTGTTGTATAACATCGAGTCTGTATCATTACTTTTTATAGTAATGTAAAATGGAAGGTTTCTCTGGCATATTATGTTTACTTCAAATGTTCTTTGCCTCAGATGCCTACCAGGACTCGAGGACAGGATGCAGCAGGAACTTCTGGGGGAAGGGATGTTACCCCAAATCCACCCCCGGTTCCTCCCACATTGGCCGAGGCGATTGCCGCCTTGGTGAACGCAACTGCAGACAATACCCGCTTTCTTAGAGAAATGGCGGGCCAACAATTCTAGCAGCAGGGAGGAAGGGGTTATCAGCAAGGCCCCCGTGAAACCACATATCTGGATTTCTCTGAAACCCGTCCACCACTATTTGTCAAGGCTGAGGACCCGTTGGAAGCTGATGAGTGGATACAGGTTATTGAGCAAAAATTTGGTCTTCTCCGCTGTTCAGAGACACAGAAGCCGTTGTTCGCAGCACAACAACTGTGCGGCCCTGCCAGTACCTGGTGGGGGAATTTTGTGGCTATTCAACCTGCCAACCATCAAGTCACATGGGAAGAATTTAAAGTGGCCTTCTGCGAACACTACATACCCGAAGGTGTTCTGCATATGAAACAGGAAGAGTTCATGAAGCTGAAACAAGGAGGAGACACCGTCAATTAGTATCTCAACAAGTTTAATCACCTGTCACAATATGCAATTGATCAGGTGAATACTGATTTAAAGAAGAAGAACTGCTTTATGAGAGGGCTAAATGATCGATTGCAGAGAAAAATGGCCACCTGTATAGATCTCACGTATGGAAAGGTTGTCAGCACAGCCTTATCTGTTGAAGCAAAATATGCAGGTTTCGGGAAGAACAAGGGATTTGGTGGTGAGAAGCCTAATCAGGGCCAGACAAAGAGGCAACGGTTTGTGATCCAGCCTTCTAGCCAAAATCGCTCTTTTTCTCGACCGCCCTCATTTCCCTTCAAGCAGCCAATCATTATTCGCCCCAACAATGCCCCCACTACCCCAAATCAGACGGGTGCCTCGGGCACTCGATTCCTGCTTTGCCCAGCTCCTCAACCGGGTGTTTTAATTGTGGCAAGTCTGGACATTTCATCAAAGACTGCCCATATCCCAAGCAGAATCAATCAAATGCTCAGCAAGGATTTGGGAAGTCAGCTCAGCCCAAGGGAAACAATGTGGGGAAGAATGCAAAGAAGACGGGGCGGGTATACTATACTCAAGTGGCCACTACACCGAAAGGTGAACCGGTGATGATGGGTACGTTTCTCGTGGCCAGTCACCCTGCAATTATTCTTTTTGATTCTGGTGCTTCGCATACATTTATTAGCAAGAAGTTTGTGGAGCAACATCACATTTCATGTCATGAATCAAAAGAAGGGTTTAAAATTCATTCACCTGGGGGACATATTTTTACTAGAGAAGTGGCCTATGAAGTGCCAGTAACAATGGCCGGACGGAACTTTCCTGCTAACATGATTGTTCTGAAAGGCCAGGATATAGATGTAATTTTGGGTATGAATTGGTTAACCCAACACAAGGCAATTCTCAACACTGAACTCAGAACCGTCAGGTTGAGCTATAATCAAGAAGAGATTCTTTTATCTATTCTTGTAACCAATCCAGCCAAAGCTTCTGGTAGAGTATATGAAGCCATTGTACCGGAGATCAAGGATATTCCGGCAGTATGTGAGTTTCCAGATGTATTTCCGGAAGATTTGCCTGGACTGCCCCCAGAGAGGGATGTAGAATTTGTAATTGAACTAAAGCCCGGTACGGCTCCCATTTCCCGAAGATCGTACCGTATGCCCCCTAATGAGTTGGCGGAATTGAAGATTCAATTACAAGATCTACTGAATAAGGGATTCATCCGGCCAAGCTCGTCTCCATGGGGTTGTCCCGCCATTTTTGTTAAGAAGAAGGACCAAACCTTACGAATGTGCGTGGATTATCGACCCCTGAATGAGGTCACCATCAAGAACAAGTACCCTCTTCCAAGAATCGATATCTTATTTGATCAATTGACTGGGGCGAGGGTATTTTCCAAAATTGATCTCAGGTCGGGCTATCACCAAATCCGTATTCGGCCCGAGGATATACCGAAGACCGCGTTTACTACACGGTATGGTTTATTTGAATATCTGGTAATGTATTTTGGGCTAACAAATGCTCCTGCCCACTTCACCTATTTGATGAACTCGGTGTTTATGCCCGAGTTGGACAAGTTCGTGGTGGTCTTCATCGACGATATCTTGATATACTCTAAAAATGAAGAGGAACATGCTCAACATCTACGGATTGTATTGACGCGCCTGAGGGAACATCAGTTGTATGCCAAGTTCAGCAAGTGCGCGTTCTGGCTAGAGGAAATTCAATTTTTGGGGCACGTGTTATCTGCCAAGGGAATTACGGTAGATCCTAGCAAAGTCAAGGATATTCTGGAGTGGAAACCCCCAACCACTGTTCACCAAGTCCGGAGTTTTCTTGGACTAGCTGGGTATTATCGCAAATTCATACCAGATTTTTCTAAGCTTGTGAAGCCAATCACAAGTTTATTAAAGAATGACACTAAATTCAATTGGTCTTCTAAGTGTAATGAAGCCTTTGAGCAATTGAAGACATTATTAACCACTGCTCCGGTATTGGCTCAACCGGACATCACCAAATCTTTTGATGTATATTGTGATGCATCAGGCAGTGGACTCGGCTGTGTATTAATGCAAGAGGGCCGAGTAATTGCATATGCTTCAAGGCAGTTGCGCCGACATGAGGAGCATTACCCAACTCATGATTTGGAGCTAGCTGCTGTGGTTCTTGCCCTGAAAATTTGGCGTCACTATCTACTGGGAAATATCTGTCATATTTATACAGATCATAAAAGCTTGAAGTACATCTTCACCCAGTCAAAATTAAATATGAGGCAAAGGCGATGGCTAGAAATTCACTATCACTCAGGCAAGGCCAATGTTGTGGCAGATGCACTGAGCCGTAAGGTTTCCTGCCACTGTCTTTTGGCGAAGACCTCTGACAATACTTTATGTCAAGAGATGGAAAAGCTAAACCTAGGGATGGTCCAACCAAGAACCCTGAATCAGCTAAAGCTTGAGTCTATCATCTTGCAAAGGATAATTGATGCTCAAAAGGATAATGTGGGTATGAAGCACATACGGGAAAAGATAAGGGCTGGAACAGCCAAATGTTTCAAGGAAGACGATCAAGGTGTGGTATGGTTCAATGACCGCATAGTAGTGCCGAAGAACGAAGAACTCCGCCAACAAATCTTAGATGAAGCGCATCTTAGTCGCTATTCTATTCATCCGGGAAGCACTAAGATGTATCATGATCTAAAGCAGCACTACTGGTGGACGAAGATGAAAATTGAAATTGCACGCTATGTGGCTAAGTGTGACACTTGTAGACGTGTCAAAGCCATACACATGAAAACTGCTGGTCCATTACAATTTTTGTCGATCCCAATATGGAAATGGGAAGATATAAGTATGGACTTTATCGTGGGATTGCCTAGGACCGCAAAAGGGTATGACTCTATTTGGGTTATCATTGATCGACTTACCAAGATCGCCCACTTCCTCCCTGTCAAAGTAAAATATCCCGTCATTACCTATGTGGAGTTATACATGGCTCGTATTCTTAGTCTGCATGGTGTTCCAAAGACCATTGTGTCGGATCGTGGACCTCAATTTGTAGCCAAGTTTTGGGAAGCACTTCACAAATCCTTGGGTACTAAGTTGCTCCATAGTTCAGCATATCATCCACAAACCAGTGGACAGACTGAGAGGATTAATCAAGTACTTGAAGATATGTTGCGAGCCTGTGTTCTGGACTTCTCACCAAAATGGGATCAATGCTTGCCTTTGGCGGAGTTTTCATACAATAATAGTTATCAATAAAGTATCAAGATGGCACCTTTTGAAGCTTTATATGGGCGACGGTGTCGAACTCCGCTAAATTGGTCTGAACCTGGAGAAAGGTATTTCTTTAGGCCTGATATAGTGAAGGAGGCCGAGGAAAAGGTTCAGAAAATTATTCATAATATGAAGAAAGCACAAGCCCATCAGAAGGGTTATGCAGACAAACGGCGAATGCCCTTATATTTTCATGAAGGGGACTATGTCTACCTGAAAGTTTCACCCATGAAGGGAGTATCGCGTTTCGGGGTTAAAGGGAAACTTGCACCTAGATACATTGGTCCATTTCTGATACTTGAGCAATGTGGACCAGTGGCATATCGACTGCAGCTCCCCGAAATTCTGTCTGCTATTCATAATGTGTTCCATGTGTCGCAATTGAAGAAGTGTCTTCGGGTTTCCGATCGAACCGTTGAAGTAACAGATGTTGTCCTGAAACCAGATCTAACATACTCGGAGCATCCTATTCGAGTTCTGGATCCAAAGGACAGGGTCACTCAAAGAACAACTCTCAAGTTTTATAAGATACAGTGGAACCAACATTCTGAGGAAGAGGCTACGTGGGAAACTCAGGACTTTCTAGATAAAAATTTCCCAGGCTTTCTAGCCTCATGTAATTTAAAAGTGTATATAGTTACTGAATAAAGGAGTGAACCCCCACACCACCCCTGCCTTGTACCAGAAATAAGGGAATAAAGATGTGACACATTTCCTTTTCCATTACTCACCCTAGGACTTTAAATCTCGGGACGAGATTCTTTTATGGGGGGAAGGATGTAACACCCCTGGTGTTACTGTAACTAAAACTTGAGCATAACATCATAAGCATTGGCATTGCATATGTTTGACATACCTAGAGTGCATTTACTAGGTAAAAATTTCAAACAAGTTGTATTGTTATAGCATTTTGCAAATAGGACCCTGGATAGGGAACCTGACTCCAAATAAGGCTCAAAGGGGCAAAACTTAACCCAAATGAAGAAAACCTAAAGATTTTAGGGGAAATGTCATAAAATGATCCCAAGACTTAAGTAGAATTACACTTAGACCTCTGGGATACTAGAAACCCTAATTGGAACCCTGGAAAACCCTAAAACCAAACCCTAGGGACCTATGTGTAAAAGTAGTCCACTTTTGGACTAAAGTGCAAAAACCAAGTCAAATAGGTATCTTAAGTCATTTGGTTCACAAATGTGTGGACTTGTAAGCCAAATATTGGATTTTGGACTTAAATGCAAAATGGACCTCAATTAGGTTCTATTCTAAGTCTGAAATTCAGTGTTGAGGGCTCAACTTTGGAGCATTGTATCTTTCAAATTGTAGGGTTTTTGCCCTAGGTCACCACATCAAAATTGTAGCCTAATTATAGAAGAACAAATTTGCTTAAGAGGGCAAGCCATGTTCTTATGAGAAATTTGGAGATAAGTGAGCCCAAAGATGGGCTGTCAGAATAAAACAAGCTGATGATCATATGCTCAGTGACATTGGACCATCTTTGGAGACAAATTATGAATAATCTATTAAGAATTTGCCCATGGCTGCTATAACAAAGATGGAGATGGTATGTTAGTCTACAACTTTACTACAGAGCCTCGGATTAGTTGCCATGTGAATTCGAGAGTAAATGGGCCCAAACTTTGTCTGTCAGAGCGTCTGAAACTCATCACCATGGTACAATAGACCCGAGTGGATCAGGTTGCCAGCGCGGTGGGCTCGTCGCCGGTGAATCGCCGCCGGTGATCGATCCCTTGCTGCGATTCGTGCACCGTGTACCACAGATAAACTTGACCGGGTAAAAATCCGATACTGGATTGAGCCACGGCTAAGGTCGCCGCACTTCACCCCCCAGCTCATCGTCGGTTGGATGACCTCGTCGCCGATAAGCCACCGCCGTTGCACACCACGTGTCTCAGCACGAAACTCTCTTGCAGTGACTCATTAGTTGCATGCCCGGCGATCACCGGAGTCACTGCCACGGTGAAAGCCACTTTTCCCTGGATTGAGCTCGCCTCCCCTCTCCGGCCGTCCGCACCCCTCGACCAAATTCTTCACCGTCGTTCGATGCGCCTATAAATTGCGTGTGCCACCAGCTTCGTAGGATAGTAAGTTGTCCAGCCACCACGAATCAGCCCCGGTCGTTCACTAAACTCCACGAATTTGGATTTCTCCCCAAAACTGTTTCCGCCACCGTAGGATCAAGCTCACCGCGGCCAGCCCTTTCCAGGTTAGCTCGTCGCTCTCTCTCCCTTGTTTGGGCACTATGGTTACTCTACGATGCTTGTCGAGCCACTGAATTGAATTAGGGGACCACCAGTCGCCGGGAACACGATGATCTAGCCGCCATGCTTTCGGCCACCGTGGCTAGAGCTTCGTAGTTGATCTTAGATGCAATTGAGTTGGGGGAAAGCTTAGGATAGGTCCGATTTGGTGTCTGCTGCTCGGGAACCCTAGCCGTTGCCCCAATCGGCCGGTCTACGAGCTCGTCGGAGCTCGGCCGCGCGTGAACGCCGTCGGGGTCGTGTCGCGTAAAGGAATAGAAGATGGAGGGTGTTTCTGTAAACCGTCAGCGACACATAAAAACAGTAAAGGAACTTGTTTCCTGTTACCCAGAACTCCAAGGACCCCTGTGCAAAACTGCCATCGCGCGCGGGCGCGGGCACGCGTTTCCTGTGGGGTTGGGCTGCTCGGGCCAGTTTAAGCCCAACACTGTTGAGCATTTTTCTTTTTCTTTTTCAAGAGAACTTTAGAAATCCCTGGAAAAATGTAGAAAAATGGTAAAATTGTGAAACTAATTTTCCTAGACTCCTTATTTTCCCTAGAATTTAATAAAAATAGTTTCATGATTTTTAGGGTAAATTAGGAATTTTAAGGTATTTAAAATAGTTTAAGATAGTAGTTTTGGATTTTTAAAAGATAAATGATAATCCCAAAAATGCTCAAACTTTTTATATGAGTTCCTCATATTATTTAGAAGCCTTGGGTAGAATTTGGGTTGATTTGGACCTTGTTTGATCACCAAACCCCAAAACACCCCCCTGCCCTGTGAACTCCTTTACCGACTCCGGAAACCCTAAGTTCTCGGAGTTCCGTGAAGGAAAATTGTATTCAAGACTTAGATAATAAGTTTATATTATCTTTGCACCCTCATGAGCATCCCATGGCATTCATTCTTATACATATGTATGGTTATGATTAGAACACGAAGAAGTGGAAGCCACTGAAGAGCAAGTACCACCACCTTTGGAAACACAGGCTGAGAACTGTTTCTACTTCGATATTTGTGGATCTGAGCCTGACTCACCCATAAACAAAGGCAAGCCCCGGTGCATTTGCCACCTCCCTTGATGTTTTTAAAATCTTTCTCACTTGCTTGCTGCATTAGGTGATAGGAGTTGATTGATATAACAATTCTTGCATTACCTTCCTTGAACTTGATTACCTTCCTTGAAACCCTGTTTTTACAAAAAGGTTTTACTATGCTTAGTCTTGCTTTTAGAAAAACAAAAGGATTTTGTTTTACAAAAGATGTTTGGCAAAGTGGGAGGGCTGTTTTCAAAAATAAAACTTGATGGTGGATCCATCACGGCCGTGATGGATTCAACATCGGAAAAGATGTACCTCTGCCAGGTACCAAGTTTTTGGGTTGAAAAGATTAAGCTGAGACCGGGCGGGTGACTTGCACGAGAAGAGAGTCTCGGTGTAGTGTCTCCGTCTGAGTCGATTAAGGACCTTGTCGATGTAGGCTTGATGATCGAGGACCCTTTAACTGGTCACATGCCTCGTCATGGGTAAGCGTTGCCTCGGGTAGACTAAGGCCAGAATAAGATAACACGAAATGGGCGTGGAGCGGTGGCGAGAGTAGCGTGTACCCTCCGTGGCAAGAGGCTGGACGGTGGTGTATCTGTGCTCTCGGTTTGCGTGAACCTGATCTGGTCTTAAGAACCCCGGTGGCAGGTTGACATATGCAAGGGTTAAGTGCTACATATGTCGTGTGATTGGAGATCCTCAGCTGAGTATAATCGATTCGAATCATCGTACCTTCGCGGTTATGAAGACTTGGTCACTGCCCTACACGTAGCAATCCACTGAATATGAAGGGTTGATAAGAACTTGGCTTGTGCAGGTCAAGTGATTGAACTAGGGTAGAAAGAACTCTAGCTGCAGGTAATTTTACTTAACCTGACAATAAAATTGGATTTTAAGGATCCACTTTAGTAAGCAATTCTGCAAACAGAGTCTTTGATTATTGAAAGGCCTCACCTTGACTCCCATATAACCAGCATACCCTTGAGAGTCTTTTTCTTAGTCGGGTAAGACTTGCTGAGTAATTCCATACTCAGGGTTTATTCCCCCGTTGTTTTTAGGTGAGGAGACAACAAACTTTTGTTGTTTTTGTACCAAGGTGGTGAAAGGTGAAGATAATCAAGAATGAAGCTACCGGAGGACCGGGTCCTCCTTAAAAACTTTTATGTAAAGAACTTAATGGGAGGAGTTTTTGCCTCCCAGGTATTGTAATAATACTTTTCTGCACTCTCTGGTCTGTATTATATGACTTACTCCTACTTTATAAATAAATGTAAGTTTATGTAATCACTTCCGCATTTCCGCATCTCCGATGAACATATTGTCTGCCAGACGGGTGAAACGTTCCTAGAAAGGTAAGGATAAAGATACCGAACTTTTCAAGTGATTCAGGAACAGCTACAGGGTTGTCTGATGTCTGTTGGACAAGGACAACTGTAGGTGGGCCTAATGACTTGGGAGGTTCCGTCACAGTTCTGGCATCGCGCGGAGTAGTATTGCTGTTGCAGCCAGGTTCTGGCCGACCCCACTGGAAGCCGGTGGCGGCCTTGCCCTGACGTCGTCGGCAATGCGGTGCTGAATGCCCTGGGGTAGATGACGCGCTTCTCCGGCCGGAGCTTGGCCTGCCCATTCCTGCCCGATGTTCCGCCGGAACTGCTCAAGTGTTCCTGCTCCCTCGTCGAGCCTGGCCTGCATCTCGCAGATTTACTCAAGCTGTGTGTCCTGACCCCCCGCAGGGACTGGGACCACACCTAGCTCCCGAAGGATGTCAACGCGAGGCGCAGGCCTAGGGGGATCGCCATTTTCCGGCATACCAAGATGGTTGCCTTTGTCGGGACCCCCTAGATCGACGTGGAAACATTCACGACTTGGGCCGCAGTCCTCGTCGCCGAAGCTGCGGCTACCATCGGAACAATCGGAGAGGCAGTAGTCGCATGCGGTCATGAAGTCCCGCATGGCACTAGGGTTACCGAGCCCGGAGAAATCCCAACAAAAGTCGGGCTCGTCATCTTCCTCAGAACCCGAGGGTCCGTAGGTCGAGACGACCGTCAGTCTGTCCCTGGGCGACCGCATATGGTACCCCAAAGGGTTGGTACATGCCTCTATGAAGGCTTCCACCGAAGCGAGGTCGCTTGGTGGGTCAAAGCTGAATCCAAAAGGCACGAGATGGGAATCGGTTGGTACCTCTTGGTCGACGGGCGGTGACGAAGTCGCGTCAGGGGCAGACTGCACCGCTGTCTCAGGTACGAGGGCGATGCCCAGCAAGTCCTTCGCGAGCATGCTGGCGTCGTTCGTCTGCTTGGGGTTGGCGTGTTGCGGGGAAAGGGCGCTCGTCTTTGTCTCAGACGCAAGGTCGACGCCCGACGTGTCCCCCGCTGGGGCGCCGGCGTCGTCGACTTGCTTGACAGCCGATGAGGTGCCGCCTCCTGCTTGGCCATGGTTGCCCCGCCTCCTCCTCCGTCGGTGGGGGGGTGACGGGACAAACCCGGATGTTGTTCTTCCGCCATGTGGCGAAGAAGTCGTTGATTCTGCCGTCGGCGGGTGGGCTGACGGCCGCCATTGTCGCTGTCGCGCGGCGGAGGAAGGAGTATCATGTCGTAGCTGCCATCGAGGGACATGAACTCAAGACTCCCGAAACAGAGCATCGTCCCGGGTTGGAAAGGTTGCTGGAGCCTACCCATCTGGAGCTTGACAGGAAGCTGTTCGTCAACACGCAGCAGGCCCCTACCTGGCGCGCCAACTGTCGGCGTTTCGACCCCGGGGGGGTCCCTGGACCGACGAGTAAATTGTCGCTGCGTGTCCCAGCCCAGATGGGTCGGCGCGAGACGGGACACAAAGGGGGAGAATAGTAAGGGGAAACCGCGGCCTTCGTGTTGTCCTGCGCCCAGGGCGGCTGGATGCGCTTGCAGTAGGGGGTTACAAGCATTTGCGTGGGAGAGAGAGAGAGAGAGAGAGCCTTATGCGTCGGCCCGTTCTCCCGCGTGGCCAACCCTCTCGTACGAGAGCCCTGGACCTTCCTTTTATAGACGTAAGGAGAGGGCCCAGGTGTATAATGGGGGGTGTAGCAATGTGCTAACGTGTCTAGCAGAGAGGAGCTAGTGCCCTATGTACATGCCGTCGTGGCTGTCGGAGAGGTGTTGCTGCCCTGTTCACGTGATGTCATGGCCATCGGAGGAGAGCTGGAGCCCTGCGGAAGTACAGCTGTCGGGGCTGTCGGATCCTTGCTGACGTCTCCTTGCTGACGTAAGGGACTGGGAGCTGCCGTCGTCATGGAGCGTGCGGGGTGTCATCGTTACTTGTTTACTGGGGCGAGCCAGATGGGACGCCGGTCTTGTTCCCCGTAGCCTGAGCTGGCTAGGGGCAGGGTAATGATGGCCCCCCTGGCGACGTGGCTGGTCCGGGCCCGAGTTTGGGCGAGGTGGCGATTCCTTCGAGGTCGAGGTTGAGCCCGAGCCCTGGGGTCGGGCGAGGCAGAGTTCGTCGTCTTCCGGAGCCGAGGCTGAGTCCGAGCCCTGGGGTCGGGCGAGGCAGAGTTCGTCGTCTTTCGTAGCCGAGGCTGAGTCCGAGCCCTGGGGTCGGGTGAGGCGGAGTTCGTCGTCTTCCGGAGCCGAGGCTGAGTCCGAGCCGTGGGGTCGGGCGAGGCGGAATCCATCTTCTGAGGCTGAGACGGGGGCCGAACCCTGGGGTCGGGCGAGGCGGAGCTTCCTATGTCGCTCGAGGCTGGACTTAGCCGCTGTCGACCTCACTCTGGCGAGTGGCACGGCAGTCGGAGCAAGGCAGGCGGCGCTGTATTCCTGTCAGGTCGGTCAGTGGAGCGGCGAAGTGACTGTGGTCACTTCGGCCCTGTCGACTGAAGAGCGCGCGTCAGGATAAGATGTCAGGCGATCCTTGCATTAAATGCTCCTACGATATGGTCGGTTGGTGTGGCGATTTGGCCAAGGTTGCTTCTCCGCGAAGCCTACCCGAGCTGTGCCTCGGGCGAGTCATCGGTGCGTCCGTTGCTTGAGGGGATCCTCGGGCGAGGCGTGAATCTTCCGGGGTCGGCTGTCTTTGCCCGAGGTCGGGCTCGGGCGAGGCGGGATCGTGTCCCTTGAGCGGAGCCTTGGCCTGAATCGCACCCATCAGGCCTTCACAGCTTTGTGCTGATGAGGTTTACCAGCTGAGATTAGGAGTCTTGGGGGTACCCCTAATTATGGTCCCCGACAGTAGCCCCCGAGCCTCAAAGGGAGTGTTGGCACTCGCTTGGAGGCTTTTGTCGCACTTTTTTGCAAGGGGACCGGCCTTTCTCGGTTGCATTTCGTTCCGGTGGGTGCGCGCGAGCGCGCCCGCCGGGTGTAGCCCCCGAGGCCTCGGAGGAGTGTTTTGACTCCTTCGAGGTCTTAGTGCCTTTCGTGATGGCTCGGCCGGTTTGGTTGTTCCCTCATGCGAACTGGTCGTTGCCCGGGTGCTTAGTCTGGTCCCAAGTTCTCGGGCTAGTATGTTGACGCTGTCAACGGTTTGGCCGGAGCCGGGTTTGCGAGAGCAGCCCCCGCACAGAGCGAGAGGACGGTCAAGGACAGACTCAGCTTTTTTCGTACGCCCCTGCGTCGCCTTTCCGCAAGGAGGAGGGGGGAAAGCGCCATGTTGCCCTCAGAGGGCGTCGAACATGGTGTCTCCAGTGAGTTGCTAACGGGTAATCCGAGTGGACGCCCGTGCCCCATTCGTTAGGGGTCGGCTAGTGGCCCGGAGGCGCGCTCCAAAAGTACTTGTGGGTGATTCACCGGACCTGGTCCCCTTTTGACGGGGTCTGAGGGCTCGATGCCTCCCTCTGGTGGGATTCCGTTACAAAATCATTCTCGTCGGTCTCGGAAATGTCCTAGGGTACCTCAGGAGCGTAGCCCGAGCCTTAATTATGTATCAAACGTACCCAGGGTCATCCCTCGCTCTGCGTGCTCTGAGGCGGCTGTCGAACCCTTCGGGGGCCAGCCTACGAACCTCTGATCAGTAGTGGGCGCAGAGCCCGAGTGGCCTGAGGCGGCCGTTGAACCCTTCCGAGGGGCCAGCCTTCGAACCTCTGACCAGTAGTGGGCGTGGAGCCCGAGTGCTCTGAGGCAGCTATTGAACCCTTCCGAGGGGCCAGCCTTCGAACCTCTGATCAGTAGGGGGGCTCGGGGCCCGCTTCCTTCGCGGAGAAGGATCCCTTTCGGAGTATCCCCTTTCTCGGTCCCTGTGGCAAGAGAGAGAAAGAGGAGGAGGAAAAGGATACAAAATCGAACGATGTGGCGCACCTTTTTTGACGTGGTCATTATGGCGGAGGTGAAGCGTCGCCTGCTTCGCCTGCCAAGGGTGTCGCCTGTCCTGCCGCAGAGTTAATGCGACGGGACGAGTGGTTCGCGGGGCAGCCGTTGTGCGTGCTCGAGCCGTTCGAGGAACGGAACACGGGCGCGTCGTCTTCACGCCGTGGGAGAGGGCTCTCTCGCTGTCCCAGGAGGGGACGTGAGCCTGCAGGCGATTTGATTGCTGCTTCCGCCCGCTTGCCACCACCATTACTGCCGGCCCATTTCTAGCCGTATCGACCGTCGCGCCTTCTCCCACGGCTGACTGACCCGTGAACGATGTGCTCGGTTGGCACTATCGGGTCATGCGCAGGGTCGCCTCGAGTCGCGGCACCGGTCCCACAGTCGAGAAGGCACGGTACTGGCGCGAGTGGCGGTGCAGTTTCTTGCACGTAGTAACCGGCGCGCCGGTTACATGACGTGTGGGCCTGGGCCTCCATGCTGGACGCGTCGAAGTCGAAAGGGTGCACCCCCTTGGTGTAGTTGCATGCCGCCTGCATGGTAGTCCGTCCTTTCACCCGCTGGTCTGGGCGAAAGTGGAGGAGCGCTTGTAACGGCTGGGCAGTTACGCGTACCGCGCGTGGCGGTTTGGCCTCTTCCGTCCTGGGCCAGCTTGCATGATGCGTGGGACCCAGCCCCCGTGTCGTAGGGGGAGGACCTTGGAGCGTGTTGGAGAAGACTCAGTCCATGCCGGCTGAGGACGCAAGTGGGGAGAGTCACCTTTAAAAGGAGGGTGGCCCCCTTGGATGGCAACCATGTCTTCGCACTCCCTTCATGCATCGCGTCCTTCCACCTCCCGAGCCCCTGAATGGGGAGCACTCGCGTCGCTTTCGTCTCGCTGTCGTTGGAGGAACGCAACTTCACGGAAGTTGGTACCTTTTAGCCATCGTTCGGCTTCAAGGATTTTCATCAGGCAGCCCGGTTGCATCCCCTCGCCGGTGGTCACCCAAGACGGTGACCACCAGTTCGATGGTGGGGAGAACCGAGCCGGGCTACGGCCTCTGCCCCTCCCTCAGCTTCAAGGATGTTCATCATCAGTGCTGGGGAGGGGAGTGCGCCGCGTTGGGGCCTGTCTCCATGCGGGCAGCGGCCCGCTCCTTCCCTCAGTGATCGGGGGGAAGGGCGTTCGCCGTTCGTGGCGCTGGCAACTGCCGTGTGCCCGGCTCCCCGGCCTGAGTGGCTCCGGCGCTACTTCCGGTGCCACCTCCCACCGAGGCAGCCGGAAGAGGTTTCTCTGCCGACGGGATAGTCGATGCCACCCACGGACTGACCTCCGACTCTACGGCCTTCTGCTTGTCCTTGCCCCTCGAGTGGGGCGTGGGCGAGGGCCTTATCGCAGCAGCGTCTGCTCTGAGGTCATCGCTGCTGCTGTTCGGCCGCCCGGAGCGGAGGTCGTTGTCGCTGCTGCCGGAGCGGGCGTCGACGTGCCACCTGGGGTCTTGTCGCCCCGCAGGCCCTCCAATGTGGGGGGTTGTTCGTACCTGCGGGGGCGGAACCAGAGTTCCGTTTGTAATGGCACCTTGAGTGCCGGTGTCTGTTCATTGTGGTTGTCGGGGCCTGAACATGTAGGTATTTTTGGGTGTAATACCATGTTTTTCCTCATTTTCGAGCACTGGAACTCGCCTGTCGGCTAGCCGAACCGCTTAACCAAATGTGAGTTGCTCTGTGCGGAAGGTGACGAGTGAGGTATCCGTATCCCGGAGGCATAGGAATCCCTCGGCTCGGTCGGCCTTGCCGCCCAAGGCTTCACTTGCTTAGTCAAAGAAACCCTCGGCCGCTCTGCGGTGAGCCGGGGCCGAGGGCAGCGGTGTCAGCGTGGACAGAGGCGGAGTTGGCTCGAAAAAGGAAGCTTCATCGGCCGGGGCTTGGCCGGGTCGTCCATTGGCGGGACCAACGTTGGAGTCGAGTTGCCGAGGCCACGAGCCGGGCTGGTGTCCTCGGGGGACAGCTGGCTGAGGCTTCGGGGCGGCCGGCCGAGCCGTCTGCTCGGGCCGGGTTCCTGGAGGAGACCCTAGCGGCGATGGCCCGGCCGTGGTGCTGACGTCGTCCTTCGGAGCGGAGATCCTTCGCCCGTGTTGCCGTTCGAGGCTCGGTCGGACATCAGCGATGGTGGAGTTGACGCCGAGGGTGTTGCTGCTCCCCCTCCATCGACGTCTGAGCCTGCAGGATCGGTTCGCCTGTAGTATGCATATGTTTTTTTGCGGCCGTCGAGGCCCAAAGATACTGTCGTCGCGTTGTAAAGCTGTGTTTCTTTTCCCCTTGTTTCGAGTATCAGGACTTATTTGTCGGTAACAGAATTGTTTGTCCAAGCGAGAGTTACTTTTCACGGAAGGTGATGAGTGAGGTATCCGTATCCTGGGGGCGTAGGAGTCCCTCGGCTCGGTCGGCCTTGCCGCTTACGTGTACTCTTACTCGTCCGTAGGATTCTGCTATCGATATAGTCGAGAAGGCACGAAAAAATCGTTTCGGTAGAAAAGTTTTCGAGCATTAAGACTTGTTCGGTCAGCAGGATCGCTCATCCGAACGCGAGTTACTTCTCGCAGAAGGTGATGAGTGAGGTATCCGTATCCTAGAGGCGTAGGAGTCCCTCGGCTCGGTCGGCCTTGCCTGCTTAAGTGTACTCCGTCCTTTTCATGATCCCACTACCGAAGTAGTCGAAAAGCACGAAAGATATTCTGGTAGAAAGACTTTTTCCGAGAAAAATTTTGACGCGGAGGGGGTTCCCCCCTTCTAGCCCCCGAGGGAGGGTCGGGCTTTGCTGAGGCAAGTCTGACCCTTCCTTGATGGTTAGACTTTGTTGGCGTATGTAAACGAGGTGTATGAACGACTTGAAAACATTTCAAGGGTAGAAACGACGTAGCTGTCGGATGTTCCAAGCGTTGTTGTAGACCTCGCCTTGACTGTTGGCCAGCTTGTACGTCCCAGGCTTCAAAACCTTGGCGATGACGAACGGCCCTTCCCAGGGAGGCGTGAGCTTGTGCCGCCCTCGGGCATCTTGTCGTAGTCGAAGCATCAAGTCGCCCACCTGGAGGTCTCGGGACCGAACCCCTCGGGCGTGGTAGCGTCGCATGGACTGCTGATACCGCGCCGAGTGTAGTAAGGCCATGTCCTGAGCCTCTTCCAGCTGGTCCAGTGAGTCTTCTTGGTTGGTCTGGTTGCGTCGGTCGTTGTACGCCCTCGTCCTCGGGGAACCGTATTCTAAGTCTGTGGGCAAGATGGCCTCGGCCCCATAGACTAGAAAGAACGGTGTGAAGCCCGTGGCTTGGCTCGGCGTTGTCCTCAGGCTCCAGACCACCAAGGGGAGTTCCTTCATCCATCGCCTGCCGAACTTGTGGAGGTCGTTGTAGATCCTCGGCTTGAGTCCTTGCAGAATCATGCCGTTGGCACGTTCTACCTACCCATTCGTCATGGGGTGTCCCACGGCGGCCCAGTCCACCCGGATGTGGTGATCCTCGCAGAAGTCCAGGAACTTTCTGCCGGTGAACTGGGTGCCGTTGTCGGTGATGATGGAGTTCGGGACCCCGAAGCGATGGATGATGTTGGTGAAGAATGCCACCGCCTGTTCGGACCTGATGCTGTTTAGGGGTCGGACCTCGATCCACTTGGAGAATTTGTCGATTTGCAACCAGTAGGTGCGTGTAGCCCCCGGGTGCCTTCTGCAAGGGACCGACGAGGTCCAGACCCCACACAGCAAACGGTCAGGTGATGGGTATTGTTTGCAGAGCCTGAGCGGGTAGGTGTGTCTGCCTTGCGTAGAATTGACACCCTTGGCAGGTGCGGACAATTCTAGTGGCGTCGGCCACCGCGGTCAGCCAGTAGAAACCTTGTCGGAAAGCATTTCCAACAAGGGCTCGAGGCGCTGCGTGATGACCGCAAGCCCCCGAGTGTATTTCTTGTAAGAGCTCCTGGCCTTCGGCGATGGATATGCATTGCTGGAGGATGCCGGAGGGGCTGTGGTGGTAGAGCTCCTTCCTGTCACCCAGCAAGACGAATGACTTGGCGCGCCGCGCCAGTCGCCGAGCTTCGGCTCGGTCGAGGGGCAGCTCTCCTCGGTGGAGATATTGCAGGTACGGGGTCTGCCAGTCTCGATCAGGCGGGACCCCATTCCGCTCTCCCTCGACGTGCAGTGCCTCACCCTCGGGGGCCGAGGGTGCCTCGGGCTGAGCCGAGGGCGCCTCGGGCTGAGCTGAGGGCGCCTCGGGTAGGGCCGAGACCTTCTCGGGCTCGGGCATGTCATCGGTCTTGACTGAGGGTTGATGTAGGTCCCAGGAGAAGACGTTCGGGGGAACCGTTGTTCGCGCCGAAGCTATCTTCGCCAGCTCGTCCGCAGTCTCGTTGTACCGCCGGGCGACGTGGTTGACCTCGAGCCCGTAGAACTTGTCCTCCAGGCGCCGAACCTCGTCGCAGTAGGCTTCCATCTTCGGGTCGCGGCAATGGGAGTTCTTCATGACTTGGTCGATGACAAGCTGCGAGTCGCCGCGAGCGTCGAGGCGTCGGACCCCTAGCTCGATGGCGATGCGCAACCCGTTAACCAGAGCCTCATACTCGGCCACATTGTTGGACGCTGGGAAATGGAGGCGCAGCACGTAGCGGAGGTGCTTCCCGAGGGGCGAGATGAAGAGCAGGCCCGCGCCTGCCCCTGTTTTCATCAGCGACCCATCGAAAAACATGGTCCAGAGTTCCGGTTGGATTGGAGCTGCCGGGAGCTGGGTGTCGACCCATTCAGCCACAAAGTCTGCCAAGACTTGGGACTTGATGGCCTTCCGAGGGGCGAATGAGATTGTCTCACCCATGATTTCCACCGCCCACTTTGCAATCCTACCCGAGGCCTCTCAGCACTGGATGATCTCCCCCAGGGGGAAGGATGACACCACAGTCACCGGATAAGACTCGAAGTAGCGTCGCAACTTCCGCCGCGTCAGAATCACCGCGTATAGCAGCTTCTGAATTTGTGGGTAGCGAATCTTGGTCTCGGACGGTACCTCACTGATGAAGTAGACCGGCCTCTGGACGGGCAATGCATGCCCTTCTTCTCGTCTTTCGACCACGATCGCGGCGCTGACCACCTGAGTGGTAGCGGCGACGTAGATCAAGAGGGCTTCTCCGGCAGCGGGAGGCACCAGGATGGGTGCATTCGTAAGGAGCGCCTTCAGGTTCCCAAGGGCTTCCTCGGCATCGGGGGTCCAAGTGAAGCACTCGGTCTTTCTTAAGAGGCAGTACAGAGGTAGGCCTCTTTCGCCGAGGCGCGAGATGAAGCGGCTCAGAGCCGTAAGGCATCCCATGACCCTCTGTACGCCTTTCAAGTCCTTGATGGGCCCCATGTTGGTGATGGCCGCGATTTTCTCCAGGTTGGCCTCGATGCCCCGCTCGGAGACGATGAACCCCAAGAGCATGCCTCGGGGGACTCCGAAGACGCACTTCTCAGGATTGAGTTTTACGCCTTTCGCCTTGAGACACTTGAATGTCGTTTCAAGGTTGGAGAGGTGGTCGGAGGCTTTCCTCGTCTTGACTACGATGTCATCGACGTAAGCCTCGACGGTCCGACCAATGTGCTCTCCGAACACGTGGTTCATGCACCTTTGGTATGTCGCACCCGCATTCCTCAAACCAAATGGCATAGTAACGTAGCAGTACATGCCAAAAGGTGTGATGAAAGAAGTCACGAGTTGGTCAGACTCTTTCATCCTGATTTGGTGATACCCTGAGTAGGCATCGAGGAAAGACAAAGTTTCGCACCCAGCAGTGGAATCCACGATTTGATCAATGCGAGGCAGAGGGTAGGGAACCTTCGGACATGCTTTGTTTAGACCAGTGTAGTCTACACACATCCGCCATTTCCCTCCTTTCTTTCTCACAAGCACAGGGTTGGCAAGCCATTCGGGATGGAATACCTCTTTGATGAACCCTGCGGCCATCAGCTTGTGGATCTCCTCGCCTATGGCTCTGCGCTTTTCTTCGTCGAATCGGCGTATAGGCTGCTTCACGGGTCGGGCTCCAGCTCGGATATCCAGCGAGTACTCGGCGACATCCCTCGGTATGCCAGGCATGTCCGAGGAACTCCACGCAAAGACTTCGGCGTTCGCGTGGAGAAAGTCGACGAGCACTGCTTCCTATTTGGGGCCGAGCTCGGAGCTGATCTGGATCTGCTTGGAGGCGTCGTTGCTGGGGTCGAGAGGGACGGACTTAACCGTCTCTGCTGGCTCGAAGTTGCCGGCGTGGCGCTTTGCATCTGGCGCCTCCTTGGAGAGGCTCTCCAGGTCGGCGATGAGGGCCTCAGATTCGGCGAGGGCCTCGGCGTACTCCACGCACTCCACGTCGCATTCGTACACGTGTCGGTACGTGGGGCCGACGGTGATGACCCCGTTGGGGCCCGGCATTTTGAGCTTGAGGTAGGTGTAGTTGGGGACGGCCATGAACTTGGCGTAGCATGGCCTCCCCAGTACTGCGTGGTAGGTTCCTCGGAACCGGCCACCTCGAACGTGAGGGTTTCCTTTTGAAAGTTGGAGGGAGTCCCAAAGCAGACGGGCAGATCGAGTTGTCCGAGGGGTTGGACGCGTTTCCCGGGGATGATCCCGTGAAAAGGCGCCGCGCCGGCCCGGATCGAGGACAGATCGATCTGCAGGAGCCCGAGGGTCTCGGTGTAGATGATGTTGAGGTTGCTGCCTCCGTCCATGAGGACCTTGGTGAGCCTGACGTTGCCGATGACGGGGTCGACAACGAGCGGATATTTCCCCGGGCTCGGCACGCGGTCGGGGTGGTCGCCCTGGTCGAAGGTGATGGGCTTGTCGGACCAGTCTAGGTAGACTTGTGCCGCCACCTTTACCGAGCAGACCTCCCGATGCTCTTGCTTGCGGTGCCGAGCCGAGGCATTCGCCACTTGCCCACCGTAGATCATGAAGCAGTCGTGGACCTCGGGGAACTCCTCTGCCTTGTGATCCTCCTTCTTGTCGTTGTTGTGGGCCCTGCCACCTTCCGCAGGTGGCCCGGCCTTGTGAAAGTGGCGCCGAAGCATGACGCACTCCTCAAGGGTGTGCTTGACGGGCCCCTGATGATAGGGGCACGGCTCCTTGAGCATCTTATTGAAGAAATTAGCACCTCCAGGAGGTTTCCGAGGGTTCTTGTACTCAGCGGCGGCGACAAGGTCCGCGTCGGTGGCGTCGCGTTTCGCTTGCGACTTCTTCTTGTTCTTCTTCTTGGTGCCGAGCTGAGTGGACGCCTCGGGGACATCTTCCGGCTGGCGGCCCTGGGGCTGCTTGTCCTTTCGGAAGATGGCCTCAACCGCCTCCTGGCCAGAGGCGAACTTGGTGGCGATGTCCATCAGCTTGCTCGCCCTGGTGGGGGTCTTGCGACCCGGCTAGCTCACCAGGTCGCGGCAGGTGGTGCCGGCGAGGAACGCGCCGATGACGTCCGAGTCGGTGACGTTGGGCAGCTCGGTGCGCTGCTTCGAGAATCGCCGGATGTAGTCCCGGAGAGACTCTCCCGGCTGCTGGCGGCAGCTTCGGAGATCCCAAGAGTTCCCAGGGCGCACGTACGTGCCCTGGAAGTTGCCGGCGAAGGCTTGGACCAGGTCGTCCCAGTTGGAGATCTGCCCCGGAGGCAGATGCTCCAGCTAGGGTCGAGCGGTGTCCGAGAGGAACAGGGGGAGGTTGTGGATGATGAGGTTGTCATCGTCCGTTCCACCCAGCTGGCAGGCCAGTCGGTAGTCCGCGAGCCACAGTTCCGGCCTCGTCTCCCCCGAGTACTTTGTGATGGTAGTCGGGGTTCGGAACCGGGTCGGGAATGGCGCCCGTCGTATGGCCCGGCTGAAAGCCTGCGGACCAGGTGGTTCGGGCGAGGGGCTCCGATCCTCCCCGCTGTCGTAGCGTCCCCCACGCCTGGGGTGGTAGCCTCGGCGCACCCTCTCGTCGAGGTGGGCTCGACGGTCGCGTTGGTGGTGCTCGTTGCCGAGGCGACCCGGGGCCGCAGGCGCCGTGTTGCGCGTGCACCCGGTGTGGACCGAGGCTTCCCGCACGAACCGGGAAGTCGCGGCGCGATGCTCCGAGGGGTACCCCTGCCTTCGGGAGGCAGAGCTTTCGGCCCATCAGACCGCAGCATCCTCCAGGAGATTCTTGAGCTCTCCCTGGATACGCCGCCCCTCGGTGGTCGATGGTTCCGGCATCGCGCGGAGCAGTATTGCTGCTGCAGCCAAGTTCTGGCCGACCCCACTGGAAGCCGGTGGCGGCCTTGCCCTGATGTCATCGGCAATGCGATGCTGGATGCCCTGGGGTAGATGACGCGCTTCTCCGGCCGGAGCTTGGCCTGCCCATTCCTGCCCGATGTTCCGGCGGAACTGCTCATGTGTTCCTGCTCCCTCGTCGAGCCTGGCCTGCATCTCGCGGATTTGCTCGAGCTGTGTGTCCTGACCCCTCGCAGGGACTGGGACCACAGGTAGCTCCCGAAGGATGTCAACGCGAGGCGCAGGCCTAGGGGGATCGCCGTTTTCCGGCATACCAAGATGGTTGCCTTCGCTGGGACCCTCTAGATCGACGTGGAAACATTCACGACTTGGGCCGCAGTCCTCGTCGCCGAAGCTGCGGCTACCATCGGTTGGTACCTCTTGGTCGACGGGCGGTGACGAAGTCGCGTCAGGGGCGGACTGCACCGCTGTCTCAGGTACGAGGGCGACGCCCAGCAAGTCCTTCGCGAGCGTGCTGGCGTTGTTCGTCTGCTTGGGGTTGGCGTGTTGCGGGGAAACGGTGCTCGTCTTCGTCTCAGACGCAAGGTCGACGCCCGACGTGTCCCCCGCTAGGGCACCGGCGTCGTCGACTTGCTTGACAGCCGACGAGGTGCCGCCTCCTGCTTGGCCATGGTTGCCCCACCTCCTCCTCCGTCGGTGGGGGGTGACGGGACAAACCCGGATGTTGTTCTTCTGCCATGTGGCGAAGACTTCGTTGATTCCGCCGCCGGCGGGCGGGCGGGCTGACGGCCGCCATTGTCGCTGTCGCGCGGCGGAGGAAGGAGTATCATGTCGTAGCTGCCGTCGAGGGACATGAACTCAAGACTCCCAAAACGGAGCATCGTCCCGGGTTGGAAAGGTTGCTGGAGACTATCCACCTGGAGCTTGACGGGAAGCTGTTCGTCAACACGCAGCAGGCCCCTACATGGCGCGCCAACTGTCGGCGTTTCGACCCCGGGGGGGTCCCTGGACCGACGAGTAAATTGTCGCTGCGTGTCCCAACCCAGATGGGTCGGCGCGAGACGGGACACAAAGGGGGAGAACAGTAAGGGGAAACCGCGGCCTTCGTGTTGTCCTGCGCCTAGGGCGGCTGGATGCGCTTGCAGTAGGGGGTTACAAGCATTCGCGTGGGGGAGAGAGAGAGAGCCTTATGCGTCGGCCCGTTCTCCCGCGCGGCCAACCCTCTCGTACGAGAGCCCTAGACCTTCCTTTTATAGACGTAAGGAGATACCTTCCTTTTATAGCGGCGAAGTGACTGCGGTCACTTCGGCCCTGTCGACTGAAGAGCGCGCGTCAGGATAAGATGTCAGGCGATCCTTGAATTAAATGCTCCTGCGATATGGTCGGTTGGTGTGGCGATTTGGCCAAGGTTGCTTCTCCGCGAAGCCTACCCGAGCTGTGCCTCGGGCGAGTCGTCGGTGCGTCCGTTGCTTGAGGGGATCCTCGGGCGAGGCGTGAATCTTCCGGGGTCGGCTGTCTTTGCCCGAGGTCGGGCTCGGGCGAGGCGGGATCGTGTCCCTTGAGCGGAGCCTTGGCCTGAATCGCGCCCATCAGGCCTTCGCAGCTTTGTGCTGATGGGGTTTACCAGCTGAGATTAGGAGTCTTGGGGGTACCCCTAATTATGGTTCCGTAGTTCCCGTTACAGAAGCAAATGTTGAAGAGCGTTTTGTGTGGTAAAGTGACTGTATACTGAATAGCAGCTGACGCTCAACATTATTAGTGCCAACAAATTAGGGTGATCTCCATATCGTTGAAGCTTCACCAAGTGTTCTTGCCTATGCTTTAAATCTTCGAAGTACAAAGAAACAGAATATAATAGAACTACGGGAAACAATTCACCAAGCTAAATATTGTCAACCGGTAAATTTGGATAAGTCGACAACTAGATGTCAGACATGTATGGTGCTGACAGTAACACCCGAAAAGGGGCATGAAATATGTTATGTATGGTGGTGGCAGTAACACCGGAAAAGGGGCAGGAAATATGTTACTCCCTCCGTTTGGAAACTCTAATTTCCTAAGAAATTTCTATTTTTCTAAGACTATTTATTTCATTAAAATTAAACTTCATTCTAATAATTATAATTTAAACAAAACTAATCTATATCTATACTATACTTAAAGCACCAGTTTCAACGGTGCCATCTTTTTACAAAAGACCCCTCACAGTTATTTCAAATTAATCTGTTACATGCTTATAGATAGCCAAACGGCGGCCCGGCACGGGCCAGACGTCCGTGGGCCACAACTCTGGCCAGACATGTCATGCCAGCCTGCTGACTGTGTCGGGCCAGCTCGTTAGCCCGTCGGCTAAATTTGGATAAGTCGACAATGTTTACTAGATGTCAGACATGTATGGTGGTGACAGTAACACCTGAAAAGGGGCATGAAATATGTTATGTATGGTGGTGGCAGTAACACCGGAAAAGGGGCAGGAAATATGTTACTCTCTCCGTTTGGAAACTCTAATTTCCTAAGAAATTTCTATTTTTCTAAGACTCTATTTATTTCATTGAAATTAAACTTTATTCTAATAATTATAATTTAAACAAAACTAATCTATATTTATACTTACTATACTTAAAGCACCAGTTTCAACGGTAGTCCCGCGTCATCTTTTTACAAAAGACCCCTCACAGCTATTTCAAATTAATCCGCTACACGTCTATAGATAGCCAAACGGCGGCCCGGCACAGGCCAGACTCCCGCGGGCCACAACTCTGGCCCAGGCATGTCATGCCAGCTTGCTGACTGTGTTGGGCCAGCCCGTCGGCACATTTGATTAAATCAGCGTAAAATATTAAAAAATGGTGTAGGAGGTGGGGTTTGAACCCATGCCCTGCTAAAAAAGGGCAGGAGACACTGCGTGAAGCTGTCTAATCAGTAGAACATCATGCTAAGATGTTTTTAATATTAAATATAAATTGTATATATGTATATATGTTTTTTGTAAAATAAAAAATATAATCGTGTCAGGACGGGCCAGCACTATGGGCTGAGGCTACAGCCCAAGCACGGTACGACGTTCTTGGCTCTTACAAACATTAGGTCGTTTCTGAGACCATATTGACGCAATAGACTCCATGGTATTTAAGGTTGCTGAATTGGATGGAGCAACAATGATTTTTCACACTAACAGTAAAATAAAAGGTTATTTGTTGATTTTAAACCTTAGTAATTACTACGAAGTAGCATAATTTATATAGAGCACATCCAATTTTTATTGATGTCTGACTTTAGCAATCACTTCATATTTTGATCTATCTTTTTTATAAGTTTGACTTCATATTACTTATTTTAGAAACTTGAACTCACAAACTCTCTTATTTGGTCTCTGTATGATAAAATTATATCATTTTATAATCTCTCTTCGTTCAGTAAGTCGTTGTGAACTCTTTTCTAATCGCTCACTTCATTGGTCGTGTTATAACAAGACATATTTAATGGAGTAAACAATAACATTAGTTAGCTAAATCAAAAAATATTATACAGAGAGTAGAGACAATCAACAAAAAAATCTTGATTTTTTTATGGATAGTTTACGTGAATATTGTTATAAACCGTCGTAACGCACGGGCAACCGACTAGTTAAGTTAATATATTTATATATATAATATATTTGTATATTGTCTTAAATCATAAGCGAGAGATATACACAATATTTATACTATAGAGAAACAAGTAAAAGAATATAATATAAATTGTATATTAAAAAAGTAACATGTAAATCTATAGAATCAATTTCCATCTCTCGCTTCATAAATTTAAAAAAGTAGTCTACTTCATTAGTTAGATTCTAATTCCTCAAAATAAAGAGAAAAACAGAACCTAAGAAAAAATAAACTAATTTTACTTGAGAAAATGAGAATCACCTAGAAAAATGATGTTCTCAAACTAGTCTAAAAATAGTAGTTATTTTAGCTCTAGATTTTTACATCCATATTCATATGGATAATTATAAAACTAAATATATATATATATATATATATATACAACACATACATTAATTATAAAACGAATTTTAATTTGGAACAGAGGGAGTATTCGCCATGAACAAAACAAATGAAATAACAGGTGGTTGAGACCGACTGGATGAAATAAAGTTCTAAAGTATGCATTATGTACACTGAAAAATATTAATTATACACCGAATCGAACATGAAATCACTTTTCTGCATCGCAGGGATCAAACAGAGTTAAGATCTTGAGAAACTTGGTTTTGCCACCTGCAAAGATGGCAGAAACTTGTTACTTGTCATGGGTATTACTAAGCAAGCTGAAAAATATGTGACTCTGAAGTCTGAACCAACCTTATGAGAAGGAACCTTGCCAGTGGGCTCACGGTAGGAGCAGCCAATGGTGGCATATTAGCTAACTTCTTGTCGCCTGCTTTTTCAGAGGGAGGTTCATGTTCCTTAGTGAAAATTGACATCGCCGTCTCCTGAAGACCTTGCAATGAGGAATCCTTTGAGCTGCGGGAAGGTGAGCCATCATGAGGTGAGATAACTGCACAAGGTGAATCTCTCTATCGTAAGATCGTGAGAGCATAGTGATGGTCGCACCTCCCTAGCCGGTGTAGCAATCTGCCAACCAGTACTTCGCATGATCCAGGTATATCACGTTCTAAATCCATCAAGGAATCAAGGAAGGCATGAACAGCAGGCCGATCAAACTTGTCACCAGTAGCCTACATCATGCAAGCAATAATGTCCAAAAGTTGGAAGACATGTCCGGAGGGATGCAATGAAAGCAAAAGATTGACTGGTCTGAATGAACACTTAAGCACTCTCACGGTACATTGGTACCTCAAAATATTAATACAGTTTCTTAGAGAGAAAATATGAAGGGGTCAAATTAAAATAAACATGAAAAATTCAATGACCAAAATAAAATTTCTGCAGATTTAGTAAAACAGAAAAAAAAAACAAATCCAATGTAACTTTACCTCTTTCAGGGAAGGGAGTAGCAATGATGAGACTGCAGGTGAAGATACAGAACTAGCACGAGAGGCTGACTGCCCATCAGGTAATTGCCGTAATTTGTGACCTTTCTGCGTGTCCACATCCTCACTAGGATAAAGAACACACTTTGGTTTAAAAAACCTTTAATAATAAGGGCAAAGTGTTTCTATCAATGAAATTAAACACAGGTAAAGGTAAGCTTGAAATACCTTTGAATCTCTTGACTATTTACTCCAGATCTATGCTCATGTGATCCCTTTTCATGCCTGTTGATAAAAGGTCTTTCTCGAGCATTTCCCTTTCTTAACCCAGCCTGCAAAGCAGCCTTTGCCTGCATGTACCACCATGTACATTATAATTATGCATCGACTAATAACCACAAACAAAAAAACTGCCAACAAATTGTTAATGTGCATCACCTCCGCAAGGTTAATGGCACTATCCTCAAGAGGAGCATTTGATGCTTTTTCTTGGATCCCCAGCCTTGACCTTGAAGATCGTGGAGTTTCTGGGTCTTCATTTTGGGTCTGAACAACTGTCCCACTATTAGACATATCTTCATATGAGGAGAATCTGCTGGGAGGCTAAGAAGTAAAGATGTGTTAGCTGCTGCTCCTCAGTTCTATCTTTGCCATGTTTTACATAGACAGTAAGGATGTTAATCTTAAAAATGTATAAGTAGTGTTTGTAACTTACCTTGGCACTGTGATTGCTAGCTGTTGAGTACAACTGAGATGCTCTTGGAGAGCGTAACACAACAGTTCCTGACCCACTTACAGAGTGATCATTCTGGTAAAAACTTATAGTTAGTGAAATCATCATGATTTAACCAAATTGCATGCCAAAAGCCAAAATATTACGTCATCAGTAGAACTTTCTACTCTCCCTCGTCCGCTCTGAGTATCTCTGAGAGAGAGAGATTCTTCAGATCCAGTCCCTGATGACCTCCACTGATTTTCTCGATCAGCTGTGCGTATTGGTGCTTTTGGACTTTGAGGCATATCAGATCTACCATCCTTGGTGGAGGCGATTTGAGGAGGCCTTGAAACAACTCGGACAGTTCCTGTGCCCTCTGATCTATCAGAAAAATCTCTGACTGCAGATTTCCTAACTGTTCCTTGACTACAGTAGAAAAAAGAATCAGGTAAGTGAAGACACACCAAAAATTACTTAATGATGACTTAAATATACCTCAAAGATGGAGCTGTATCTTTTGTCCTATTGACCTTGATAGTGCCTGTACCAAAATCCTCCTCTTCATCATGTGTTTGCCCATTTTGTGTGGCATCCATGCTTTTTGCTGCAAATTTTGGCCGCTCTCTACCAATAACAGTAATAGAAGGCACACAGAATGATATAAACATTCGAGTGCATCAATTTACTCAATTTTCACTAAGAAAGAATAATCACAAACCTTATTCGCTCCAAAAGCTTTGGAGTCTTTCGGGCATTTTTTATGAAACGATGCTTAAGAAGCTCCTTGGCACTAGGCCTCTGTGAGGAAGTGAGAGAGCATTAGGCAAAAGTAAGGCAGAAGAACAAACTTCAATCCATTCAAGCATACATATACAGATTCTGTTCTAGAACATACAATATGCGAAGGCCATAATCAGGCATAATTAAGCTAGGTAGTCGGACAGGTGTTGCGGTTTAGGTCATTTGGCAGTGATTCAAGACCTAGTTTAGCTAGAAGGTTTGCACATGTTGACCTTTTTACCAATTGCTGGTTTTCCTTTTCCCTATTTAACTAAGTGACATACAGTTTCTCCTTTCCCTTAATATGAGTAATTTCTAATGAGTAAAATACATTTCCGTTCCTTAAACTTGTTGTGTTGTGTCATCTCGGTCCATAAACTTTTAAAGTATGTTTGTGTCATCTCGGTACATAAACTTTTAAAGTATGTCTGATAAAACTTTATTCGTTGTTCGGATCTCTCTTAGGTCCAAACGGATTGTGGTTTTACCATGCAGCCTACAACTGACATATGAACCCCATATGTCAGACTATGTATCTACTATTTTCTTACGAAGCCTATTCTTGGGATACCAGCGTTCCAAAAAAAAACCTCAATCCAGTCACCACTCCCGACCAAAAGCCACACCAAGCCCGCCTCACCCAATTTATCGACGGGACGACCTCGCCGGCGAGAGTGACAGATGGAGACGGCAGCAGCGGCGGCCGGTGTGGACCTAGGCTCCTCGAAGCCCCAAATCGCCACGCAAGCAGAGATGGCAGAGGCCCGGGTGCCGCTCGCCTACCACGACCAGTGCGCGCACGGCGCACCTCCTCATCCCGCTCAACAAGTGTCGCGTCGCCGAGTTGTACCTCCCCTGGAAGTGTTAGCCCGAGCGCCATGCCTATGAGAAGTTTCAGTAAGAGCTCGTCATGGAGCGGATGCTCCAGATGCAGAATATCTGTGAGGCGCAGGAGACCAAGGTCAAGGGAGGCGCCTCCATTGGCCTCATCGCAGCCATCGCCAAGCTCCCTTGATCTGGTCCGGCTCCGATCCGCTTGATTAAGGTGAGCTCTGACTCCATCACGCCGTTTCGTGTCATGTAACCGATGGCTGAACGACACCTTGAAGTTTTGAATACAAATCCGTGGTTTAGACTGACAGACTCACCTCTGTTTGGCTGGGCTGTTGCCTAGAACCAACTGTTGCGGCATGGCCACCGCAGCGATTTGTGCCTCGGCATGTCGCTGGAGATGGAGGAGCAGCAGCGACAGGTACATCATGGCGAGCAACAGCGATGGGCGAAACACGGGAAGGTGAGAGAGAACTGAGAAAAGAAAGAGAAGAGGTACATAGGCTGACATATGGGGTCCATATGTCAGTTCTAGTCTGTATGGTGAAACCAAAATCCGTTTAGATCTAAGAGAGACCCGAACAACGAATAAGGCTTTAAGAGACATACTTTGAAAGTTTATGAACCGGGATGATACAACATGACAAGTTTAAGGACCAGAAATGTATTTTACTAAATTTCTAATTGAAACGACACTCCTAACTTGAGTTCTAACTGTTGAAATATATTATAAGTGAATTGTTCACCTCTTCCTATCAACTTAAGCTTTTGAGCTAAATTGGTTGGTGCATGCAACATTGTAACTTAATATGGTATTAGAGCCAGAGGTCTCTAGTTTGAATCCTGGTTAGCGCAATTAAAATAAAATAATTGTTTCTCGCTCATATTCCATGTCTGGGACCCAAGAGAGGCTCGACGTAAGAGGGAGTGTTGAAATACAATATAAGTGAATTGTCCACCTCCTCCTATCAGCTTAAACTGTTGGGTTGCACGTGCATGCAGCTTAATACCAACAACAATAATAATAATAATAACAATAAGGGTGGACCATATAAGTGGGAGCAGGGGCGGACCCACAGGGGTTCCTAGTGGGCCACGGCACACCCTAAGCCTGCCCAGCAAGACCCCCCAGCCCACAGTGTCTTCAAGCCGACGTTGCATGTTGCCTGATGCCTTGGCCGGTTGGCCCTTGTTACGTAGTGGTAGTCTTCAGAGCTCCCGCCATCGCCGCCTGCAGAGCTCGCACTAGCGCTTCTCGTCTCACGTCACCGCCATAGCACTCGCCAACCACGCTCACACAAATTCGTAGGTTCCTGTCACGCCACACCCATGCTCCCGCTGTCCTGCAGGTTCGTCACGCTCCCGCAGCCGTTAGCCCACACAGGTTCGTCGCGCGCCGCCGCCATAGTAGCTCGCAAAGCCACTAGACGCCAGACGAGGCTGGCCAGCGCCAGCCGCCAGGCTGCCGCGCCCGTTGCTCCGGCAGCCCGTGACGCTCTCCACTTCCAGTGAACAGCTATCCAGTCTTGAACAATGTTTGTGATTTTTAATTCCCAGTTTTTAAGGTTTGTAGTGTGATTTCTAAACCCTTGATGCTAGTTTTGATTGTAAATGTGCAACTAATGATTTGTGCTGCAATTTAGAAATGTATCTCATTTTTTATTGTTGTGATAGTTTTCACTATGATTTTTTTTATTGCGGCACACCCTATATCAAAATCCTAGGTCTGCCACTGAGTGGGAGTTAGAAAAAGGAATAAACTCAGGCAAAGCCTTCCCGCTGCAAATGCAGAGATTTGCAGCAGAGAGGCTGCTTCGAACCTGTGACCTGGTGACTCAACAGCTCTCACCGGTCACCACTGCATCAAGCCTGCCCTTCCACAACAACAACAATAGCCAATAACAATAACGGTTATTATTATTATTATTTTACCTCTGCTGGATTCTTCTTTAAACATAGTGAGACAAACTCTTTCATTGGTTTCGAGAAATGCTCATCAAGCTGCATATTAATACAAATCATTTATCTTCTTGCATAGAAATGTGTACTGGTACTTTTGGCAAGTTACTGAAAATTAATCAAATTACCTGCGGAGGATTTTCACGAGGTATGATGAAAAGAACTCTCATGGGATGAATATCTGCCAGAGGGGGTTCACCTTTAGCCATTTCAATGGCAGTGATACCTAAAGACCAGATATCTGCCTGCATTGAAACAGCCTTGTCTATAAAAGCTCACTACTAATAAATTTATTTAGCAAATGCACAAGTACCTTCTCATTGTACCCTTCAGAATTTTGAATAACCTCAGGTGCCATCCAAAAGGGAGTTCCAACAAATGTCTGAACAGTTTGAAATCATTAGCAGCAGACCAGCAGTACAAATGCTCACCCTTTAATCAATGTAATTTTTCAAAGAGAATATTTTGCCATAAAATTTAAACAAATGAGTGCATGCTTGTCCTGAAGCTAAGTGTTAAAATGCTAAAATATCAACATAACAGATAAGGCCTTCCATATAGAGCAATCAATACGAACAAGTTCTAAGTTCATGCTTACAAATAAAACTTTGAACCATCCACTACTTTCCTCCCTTCCTACACTCCTTAAGTAAAAAAACAACTCATGATGCCTAAGCATAACCAAGGTTCCCCACTACCCAGACCAAACATGAATGCATATAACCTAGTGTGGCACTCTATCACTCACCAGATGGTAGCATGACTCATGGCAGCATTCTCAGTCACACTAATTGATAGGATTCCTGATCCTACCGGGGATGCCACATAGGGAATAGGGGTGAGGAGATGGAGGCTGGAGATCACGGCGCACGGGCGCTGTGGCTGGGTGTTCCTGGGCGCTGCACAGAGAGGAGGTGAGGAACCCTAGGCTGTTGGGCGCAGGAACAGAGAGGAGGCGAGAGCTGCTGCTGGGCGCAGGTATGAACAATTGCTGCTTCTGCATGCTTCCATTAGATGACCACTTACAAGTATTTATATCTCTGCTAATGCTTATCTTGATCTAAGGATAAGAGATCTGAGATCTCTTCTAATCCATATCCAACTAACCTGGGATAATCTCTCTTCTATATCTAACTAACCTGAGATAATCTCTCGTCTATATCTAACTAACCTAAGATAATCTCTCTTCTATTAGATAAGCCTTATCTAATTTCTCTGGCAACCTGTGACCTGTGGTCAGCGCCTATAGTGGTGGCCGACCATAACATCTCTCCCGGCCTACGCAAACAGCTCGTCCTCGAGCTAGAAGTCTGAGTAGAGGTGGTGAAAGTTCATCCACCGGATCAGTACCCGCCACAACGTCGTGGTCATCAAGACCTGTTGCAGGCTTGCAGCAAAGATGTTGGCCGGGATATCGTTGTCAATGAAGTCAGCCGACTCCAAGTAGAAGAGGCGTTGACAGACGTGGCCGCGGACGTATGGTTTGTCGCAGTTGTAGCAGAGTCCTTGACGCCTGTGGTCTTGTTGTTCAGCCGGAGAGAGACGACGAAACTGACGAGCAGGGCCGCCGGTTTCTGCCGAGGCTTGCTCGCTGCCCAGGTGCTGGGGCGGCGTTTGCTCAGCAGCGCGCCCAGCGGGGCTCGATTTGGCGCAGGTTGGCCCTGGCGCGGCGAGGGTTCAGCACCCCGTGCTGTCGGGGCCGGCGGTGACGCGGCTGCGCGGGTCTCGAAGGCCCAGGCCAAGTACATGGCCGACTGGAGGTCCCGCGGCTCGCGAAGGTCGACGTCAATGTGGATGTGGTCCGGGAGCCCGCCCACGAACAACTCGGCCTTCTAGGATGCCGAGAGGTTGCGGGAGTGGCACAACACTACGTTGAAGCGGTCGGCGTAGTCCTGCACTGTGGAGGTGAACGTAAGGCACGGCGGCACGCCATCTCAGAGAGGCGTGTGCCCCGCATGGTCAGCCCAAAGCGGAGGGAGCACAGCTCACGAAAGCGCTCCTATGAGGGCATACCCTCGTCCTGCTCAAGGGCATAGTACCACGTCTGGGTTGCGCCTGTGAGGTGGTAGGAGGCCAGCCATGTGCGGTCCGAGGCCATCGTTCGTTGTTCTCGGAAGAACTGTTCGCACTGATTGAGCCAGAGGAGGGGATCTGCAGCACCGCCGTAGGTGGGGAACTCCAGCTTGTAGAAACAGGGTGGAGTCATGGCGGATGTTGGGTCCGGGGCGATACCCTGGTATTGCGGGATGGCAGGGCTGCCACGGTCATTGGTTGGCTCCCTGTAAATCAGGGTTCCATCGACCCCGCCATAAAAAACCCCGTTGGGGCTAGTGTTGGGTGGTGCGGCTGTGGTTGAGATTTGTCGCCATCGTGTATTGGGGGGTTGTGGTGGTGGCAGGACGTATGACAGGAATTGGCGATGGTGATGGTGGCATGGGCAGGAGGTGGATGGGGACGGGGTTGCTGGTTGTCTGGGTGGGCCCTAGGAGTTGGGGAACCGACGCCGGTGGTAAGGCTGGTAGCGGTGGCTGGAGGTGGTGTTGTATTGGGTTGCTGGATTGCAGGAAGGTGTTGGACAGGAAGGTGGTGATGGCCGCCACAGAGCGGGTGAGATCGGTGACCGCCTGTGCGACGGATTTTGTGGTTATGGGTGGCGTGGGTAAGGGAGAATGGATGGCAGGGGATGTGGCGGGCGGTGGTGGGGTCGCAGATGTCGTTGATGGCGTGGATGTAGTGGGTGGAAGACCTGACATTGCTGATACCATATTGATAGGATTATTGATCCTATCAGGGATGTCATGTAGGGAATAGGGATGAGGAGATGGAGGAGGCTGGAGATCACGGCGCACGGGCGTTGTGGCTAGGTGTTCCTGGGCTGTTGGGCATAGGAACAGAGAGGAGGCGAGAGTTGCTGCTGGGCGCAGGTAGCAACAATTGTTGCTTCTGCTTGCTTCCATTAGATGACCACTTACAAGTATTTATATCCCTGCTAATGTTTATCTTGATCTAAGGACAAGAGATCTAAGATCTCTTCTAATCCATATCCAAATCTCTCATCTATATCTAACTAACCTGAGATAATCTCTCTTCTATTAAATAAGCCTTATCTAATCTCTCTGACCGCCTGTGACCCGGTCAGCGCCTATAGTGGTGGCCGACCATAACACTAATGCACCGAAACAGTAAACATATTATTTTGGATTTATGATACAAAACAATGAGCTATGCCATTACCATGAACAACATACACCCTCAAGCCACATGTGACCATGATGAACTTGTAAATGCCGGTGTAAGCAGCAATCATAAACAGGTCAAACCACATGGCCATTTTGCTCCGTGATAAGGCACTTGAAGAAAAATCAACAATGATTCAACCACCTTGTAGATGGGCGTAGCATTTGAACAGTACTTAGAAGAGGAAAATGATATGTAAGGAACTCAATGACAAGAACATATAGCTCCACCCCTGATTAGTTGGTTGGTTCATAGCAAATTGCTGGTTAATTTCCTTAAAACAGTACTTTGCCCTACTTGGTTGGGTACCTCTTAGAAGGCTGCACTCATTAGCAAACACCAATTTGTCACCAATTTTAAATTTCCCAATGGATGCAATCTGCAATTAAAATACAGCCAGCCAATATGCTTCCAAGGGCAGACCCAGTGCCAGAGGCTCCCACGAGTGGGATCTCAGAAAGAGATAAACCGAAGAGCCTTTATTTCCCCTAGTAATACGGAGAGGCTGCTTCGAACCCATGACCTACGTAGTAACTCAGTGAGACAGCTCTCACCACAGCATCAGGTCTTCCAAGGATAAACTAATAATTATACCAGAAGTCCATTGACTACAATGAAGGTATATCTAATTTACGTACATGAAAAGCAACTGGTGAGACTCAAGGGCCAAGTGACCATCGTAATACTAATATTGCATGGCCAATTGTAACAGTGTCGATTTTTACTACATCGATAATAGCTGTGTAGAAAACAAAACACAGATGCATTTTTAGCCATAGACATTAGAGTTACATACAGAATAAAATTGTAGTTTCCAAATCTACACATGCAGTTGCACAGGTTACTCCTAATTTTACAATGGAAGACATAATGTTTAAACACTGCTTGACAAGGACATGCTCCATTTGAGCTGAAAAAGACGCATATCAATGTTTAGAGCATCTCCAAGAGACTCTTTATTTTTGGCTTTCTATTTGACTCTATTTATCTTTTCATAAAGATTACACTCTATGGCCCTGTTTGGGACAGCTGCTGCTTGTTAAAAAAGCAGCTTATCTGATAAGCTGGTAAAAAGCAGCTTCTGCTTGTTGGCTGCTTTTAGTTCATTTTGAGAAGCAGCTGAACTGATAAGCTGCTGCAGAAGCTGCCTGTTTGGTAGATCTTCAGCTTAAATTTGTGAAGAAGCTGAAAATAAGCTGTGCCAAACAGGGCCTATATATAGCATCTCCTCCAACAGACTATTTATCTAGTTTGGCTAGTAAAGTGGCTAGCTAAGTTTGGCTAGTGAGGGAGCTAGTTTGGAGAGTCGGATAGCTTGGCGAGTCAGTTAGCTAGTTTGTTGGAGAGTTATTCTGCTGTTGACTAGCCTAAATTTGGCTTGACGAGCTATTTGGCTAGTTTGTCGGAGATGCTCTTACTAGCACAACACATATATGACAAACACAATCATCAAGTTTTATATTAAGAAACAAGACTGACAGTTTAATTGTGGTTGTGTGAAATCGACAGCTAAGCAGTTTATCTAGAATAAATAACATTGATTTACTTCAAAGGTTTACCGGTAGATGTGTAGTTAAGGCTTAATAGGTTCCTAATGCATGTTCAGAAAGCCAGAAACACTAAGCAATCTGACGTAACAGAAGAATGGTTAAGGTTATACCTTTCTCCTAGACATTGTTTTAGTCAGCTGTGCAGAAACACCAAAGTCCGCAACCTATGGAATACACATAGTAACAACAGAATACATATTATGAACTAAAAATCAACAATAGATATAGATGTACCACAATGGAAAGCATTCCTAAATGCAGAACCTTCCCTTCATAAAAGTTATACCTTCACATCTCCACTTTCAGTGAGGAGGATATTTGCCGCTGCAAAATATCAAACAATGTTTTCGCTTCATTAGTTAACATCCTTGGCTTTACAACTTTCAAGACAAGAAAAATTACACTAATGACAAAATATCCCAATAATTAGTCCTTGCACATCAATAGGATTATCTGTATTTGTGAAATCCTCCACATAACTGTATCAGTGGAAGAGCATTACCAACCATCCATCATCAAAGCACCAAACATGTAGATTTATGAATAAGGTGCCTTGGTGAGGGTTTTGCTCCCTCTTCACGTCACCAGCACCTCTAAGATTTCAAATCTATCCAGGCTCATGCTACTACCAACAGCAAAAACAATTCTTCACCCACCCTTCAGCATATTAAGTATTAGCCCAAACAAGTACAAATTGAATAACAAATAAGATCCAAACTTTTTATACAGCCAAGGAATTCAAAAGGAACAATTAATAGATGGTAAAAAAATTCATTGTATTGTATCATAAAGTAATCATCAACTAGGCCTCTAGCCTAGTGGTTAAGGACTTCCGAGTAGCACCTCCAAGTCCTGGGTTCGATTCCCCTCGGGAGCGAATTTTCAGGCTTGGTTAAAAAAATCCCCTCGTTGTGCCTCATCCGCTCTCGGGTTACGATGTCCTGTGCGCCACCCTCCGGTTGGGCCGTTGCAGAGTGGACAGTTGACGCCGGCCCGTTAGTGATGGGAGGCCAGGGTTCGGGGATTTTCTCGGCCGGGACCATTGTTTCAGTCTCTTCTTAATATAATACCGGAAGGGCGGTCTTTCCCTCCCCGGCCGAGTTTTTTTAATCATCAACTAACTTAACAGAAAGTATAAGATATGATCTACACATCCCAGGGTGGGATGGCAGCAGCTATTTGATTAGGGTAGTTCAAATGCATTGGATATGTTTCCCAAACAGTATTTGTAATGCAAGAGTAATACCAATCAACCACTAACAAACTATTTTTTCATAGAAACATGTTCCATGAGAAAGACTGTATGCTATATTGCTATAGCTATACTGCTATTACACTATTGGCTTTTACAGAATAGTGTGCCACCCTTATCAAGAAGCCTCCTGTTCCTCTTATTAGACATACAAACAGGAGAGAATAGGCAGACACATAAACTACTTAACAATTATGAGTCTGTTACTGGAGGTACAACACACCACTTGTAGGGCTGGAGCTGCCAACCTCCAGGAGCTTTGTAAAAGGTCGCAGGCCACAGCCGGGTAGGTCTGGTGGTCTGGGTCAGCTCCGTTCTGTGTGAAGTCCCTAGTTTTGTGTGTGTGGTGTTCGGGTTGGGCATCCTTCTGCAGTTCTGCCTACCCGATGTATTTGTTTTTTTCTACTTTAAATGAAATGACATGCAGTTCTCCTGCGTGGTTCAAGAAAAAAAAACACCACTTGTCTCTGCAGTTACTACTCAATTGAAAGACTTGAGTTTCACCAATTAGCTAAATATCAAGAGATTACAAAGACCAAATGGAAAGAGCCATTGAGACATATATAATACATTTTGCAACAAGAGATTACATCCAGATCGTGATAAGGCAAGTCAAGCTGGAAAAATTATCCATTACCACCTAAAGTAAGCCAAGCTTATTTGAAGATTTATTCCAATTTATATCCTCATAAGAAAGATTGATGAGGTTTGGATAGTTCGATTACTACTGGGTCAGTAATTGTTCCAAATAGTCGCGGACATTCACAAGAAACATCTGGATAAGAAGGGGAAAGGGGGGAGGAGTAAAACCTTTAATATCACGGTGAATTTTTCCTTCGGAATGTAGATACTCAATTGCGTGTAACAAGTCCCTCAGAATGCATGCAATAGACATTTCATCCAGAGGAGGACCAGCTTGAAGCTGCACATGGAATGATGGAAATGAACGAACAACATCAATTATCATCAAGTAGTTTATAATGGTGTTTGACAGGTGATGATGGAATGGTCAATGGAGCACTAACTTCACAGTTATCTGCATTGTATTAAACATTATAAGGATCAATTGAGAAAGGATATACAAAACATACAAGATCAGCAACAGAACCACCAGCCATGTATTCCATTACTATCCACAATTTAGTCTGGTGAAGATAAGAGCCGTAATAATCGGTAATATATGGGCACCGGCATTGTGACAAAACAGATATCTCCTGCAACAGGAAATAAAACCTTTAGGAACTTGCATATCGACCAAGTAAGTTTTTTTTTTACCATGAAAACTGTAGGGGAAGCCCCTACAGTATCGGCCGGGTAAGTTGATCTATGATAGCCTAGCATACAATATAGAGCACAAGGAGAAACCACAACCTTTTGGATGTCTTCAATGTCATCCTCACTGCAATGGAAACGGTTCGAAATGAATTAACAACTTGGTTAAATTCTTGGCGGAAGAAATCCAGAGAAAACAGAACGTAGAATGAGAAGGTGTTCCAATTATTCAAGTATTTTCCAAGGGAAAATTAGCGACAGTACAAAACAAAAGAAAACAACAACTAATATGTTAAAAAATAAGAAATTGTGGTAAAATTCATAAGGGACTCACGCTTCTTCCAAATCAATGACTTTTATAGCAACCTCTTTATTTAGTTCCTTGTCAAACCTACAAAAAGATAACACGGGACTTTGAGTAAGCAATGAGATTCAACATAAAACATGAGGCAACAGAAATAATATGAAGTACAACTCATGGGAAATTTTAAGTGAAGCGGATGTCTACTGATGAGGGGAATAAAGAAATCAGGCAAATATAATACCATCCTCCATGTAGACAACATGCCCGTTAGAATAGAATGTGCTTGTATTTCAAGCTACGCCATATCAGATCAGGGCCCAGTTGTTCTATAATAGAGGAAGATCTTAACTAACTCTGGTTAAAGATAGGATAGAATTGTTACTAGCCTTGAATTGACAAGAGGCAACCTGTCCATATGGACTGTATAGAGTATATATAGAGGTCAACAGGCCTTAGATGGGATGGGCCTTCACACACACCCTCAAACTCAAGGAGGAAGTGGAGGATTTAAGGCGTTGAGTTTGATCAAGTGTAAGTGATGTTATGCTCTGGTTTGTGCTTTAGTGAAGAAATCAGTCAATTGAGATTCTGAAGGCACATATTGAAGATCAATAGTCTTTGATGACAATGAGACCGGGTGAAAGATGCATCAACACCAATATGTTTAGTAAGTTCATGCTTCATAGGATCATGAGAAATCTGTATAGCAAACATGTTATCACATAAAAAGGTGTAGGAGTGTCGCAAGAGACACCAAGATCAGCCAATAGCCATCGCAACCAAATAATTTCAGCAGTAGTAGTGGCAAGAGGACGAAGTTCTGCTTTAGTAATAGATCGAGAGATGGCTACTTGCTTCTTGGATTTTCATGCAATAGGAGAGGATCCAAGAAGAATACAGTAACATGTAATAAAACGTCATTAGGGTATGAATACAAGCTAAATATTCTATCCATGGGTCTCTTATTGGACAAAAGCCTTCACCCAGTAGGTAAATGGGTATTCCAACGTTCCGCCCTCACCCATACCCGTTAACCCATGGGTATAAAATACCCAGTATAAAAGCATGAACTTGTGCTTCGATCATCCATCTATTTGACTATTTAACAAACTTTTTTGGTGGTAATGTCATAGAAGGCTTAACAACTATTTGATGACCATATAATGAAACATGTAATGTGTTATGTGGTACTATCCTAGTGTTGCTACTTTATCTAATTATCCATGGTGTTGTTGAGTGGATGATTAAATGATGCTCGAAATTTTGTAATGGTATTTAGATTGATATACTTGACGTTTGTATAATGTATTATTTTGATAGATGTTTAATCTTTATGGGTACGGGTGACACGACAGGTGACCCATACCCACATGGGTATGGGTATGGGGGTAAATCCATACCCGCCAGCGGATATGGGTGACTCGACGGGGTTATTTTTTTGTTGCGGGTATGGGTATGGGTATGGGATAGTAATATCCGGTGGGTATTTACCCATTGTCATCTCTAATAATAGAGGAAGACCTTAACCGACTCTGATTAAAGATAGGATAGAATCAGATTTGATCTGTCTCAGAGATAGCAGAGTTAGAATTAGAGTCGGTTAAAGAGGTGTTTGGTTCCCCTGACTAAAGTTTAGTCCGCATCACATCGGATATTTGAATGTCAATTACGAATATTAAATATAGTTTAATTACAAAACTATTTATGCAGATAAAGACTAAACTGTGAGACAAATTTATTAAGCATAATTAATTCATGATTAGCAAATATTTATTGTAGCATCACATAGGTAAATCATGGACTAATTAGGCTTCATAAGTTCGCCTTATCGTTTAGTCCCCATCTGTGTAATTAGTTTTGTAACTAGAATATATTTAGTACTTTAACTAAATCTAAACAACCGATGTGACAAGACTAAAATTCAATCATCTGGATCCAAACATCCCACCCCCTAAGGTAGTTGTACCCGAGTTGAACTCTCTGTCATGTTGTAATCCTGATAGCAATATTCTGCCCTATACAAACTCAGATCCTCTCGGCCTAGTAGGTTTTTTTGCAATGTCAACTTCTATGCGCATTATATGTTAAGTAAAAACAGGTATTTTTATTTTGGGAAATGATACAAGTACATAGCATAACTTTTCATTTCACGTACTGATGATTGTTTCTAGTCCAAAGGGAAGACCCTTTTACATAGAAGTAACATATGAAAGTTGTCTGGGTTGTGAATTACAAAAAAAAATCCCCGATTGACACGCTGACACTGCTTGTTCCCCAACGCCCAAATCCCACACTGAGCAAACAAACTGAGTCATTTCCCTTTAGATCCCGATGAACTCCACCAATGGCACGGAACTAACTCGGACATGCAGATGGATAGCATCACAGACGCAGAGACGCTACCAAGCTGGCCGCTCGATCCGTACCCTGCCCCAGCGCTCGAATCCGCAATGCCGCTCGAATTACCAACACTCGACGCACGAATTACCCGCTGGACCCAGCCCCAGCGCTCGAATCCGCAATGCCGCTCGACCCGAAGCTAAATTAACGGCTAAATCAAGCGTGGCCGCCGCCTGCCGTGCATGAGCTCAAAATCCGCGCGAAGGCAACGAGAGGGAAAGGAAATTTAGGGACTGCCGAACGGGAGTGGGGGCGTCATCCGTACCCTTTATAGACGTCGCCGAAGGAACCGCAGCCGATGAGGTCGCGGCTGCTGAACCGCGCCTCGATGGCGGCCGCCATCGATGCCGAATCCGACATCCTTCGTTACCCCTAGATCCGGCCGCGGCCGCCGCCGTGCTAGGATATTAGAGGTCAGGAATCGTTGCTGCGTTCGCTCGCCGTCTTCCTTCCCGCCTCTAGGGTTTCGATTAGGGCGGCGTTCGTCTCGCGCTACACACTGCTTCCGGTACCGCTCATTTCGAGAGGTCGCGAGATTTGTCGTTGGTCCCTGGTTCGTGTCTGTTCGGCCGGGAGGTGGAGATGGTGGGGCCGCGTCGGAGGGGCTGGAGATGGCCAGATGGGGTAGGGAGGTCAGGACTCGTGTTTGAATGCTAGTAGGTAGGGTATGTTTGGTTAGAGAATCTTGTCGTGTATAATTTGAGTATCATATAGATTATATACAGAAAAAATATAGATAGTTTTATAGTCTTCATGATCTAGAAAAAGGTGTATTCCTTCTATCATGACTACTCGATCAATTGTTTATTCGCGCTGATTTTGGAGGGTTTTCACCAAATGTTCCGGTGACAATTGATGAGCAAGAAAGGATGAAAGTGATTCCTTATGCTTCAGCTATAGGTTCCATCATATATGCAGTGCTATATACACACTCCGATGTCTTGTATATTGTAAGTGGTATGAGCAAGTATCAATCAAACTATGATGAAGCTCACTCGACAGCTATGAAGAACATCCTTGAGTATTTAAGAACTAAGGATGTGTTCTTAGTGTTTGGTGGTGAGAAAAAACTTGTTGTAACTTATTACACTGATGCTAGCTTCCAGATAGACGTAGATGATTCTAGATCGCAATCTGGCTTTATTTTCTGTGTCAATGGTGGAACGGTGAGTTGGAAGAGTTACAAACAAGATACAGTAGTAGATTCGACGTGGAAGCTGAGTATATTACAGCTTTAGAAGCTGCAAAAAAGGTTGTTTGGATCAGAAAAAAGTGTTTTTGAGTTGGGTGTTGTTCATAGTGCGTCCAGCTTAGTGGATCTCTATTGTGATAAAGTGGAACCATTACACAGGCTAATGAGCCTACATCACACCAAAAGACAAACATATACTAAGTCGATGTCACCACATTCGCGAGATCACTGGACGAGGTGACATAAATATTTGCAAGGTGGACTAAATGTTGCAGATCCATTGACGAAACCTCTTTCATAAGTAAAACGTGAGGCACACACAAGATCAATGGGTATAAGATGCTTACATCAGTTATTTTAGTGTGAATGTGTGAGAGACTTATGTCATGACTATGTCTATGTACTATTGAAAAAGGTATTGTTTAATAACTACCATTTAGATCGATTATCAAGTATGTGACTTATTTGTAAAACTCTTTGTTGATTATGGTGTTATTCTATATAATTCATATTCCATACCATTATACGAAATAATGAGTATGCACAGAGTAGCACATGTATCAATTACATGTTTTACGGATCATGGATATAGATATATCAGATTAATAATGTGGACACATGTTAATGAACATGGTGTTAGATTGACCCACCCCAAAACACTGATGGGATTGTTGTTCTGCATGTGCCATCAGTTATTTTCGAGTGGTACACCTACTAAATCCTTAGATCTGAGATCGTCATTGTTTCTCACTATGTGTGGTTATGTGTTTTGGGACTCCTAATCGCTACACCGTATCTAGGTAGTCATAAAAGGAATCTTCATGTGTACCATAAAGCATGGAACAGGATAAGAGCGGATCAAAATGGGATTTGCCCCTCTTAGATAATAGGAGAGATGTCTGTGGAGGCCCTAAGATAGTTGGATTGGAAAGTGCATGGTCATGCCAATATGATTAAAGAGTTAATCACAATGACTAAATGTTAGCCATGAATTGAATCCACTATTTGATCGAGTGAATAGTTAAGTCGCAACAAGGATGACACGTACCTTGCCTTGAGCTTGACTGATATCGTTGAAAGGGAAATGTGGCCTTAAGGCATTTCTAGTTCTTCCGGCGATTAAATGTTCAACACACCACTTTGAACTAACCTTCTTCGTATGAGCATGAGCACAGGTTTAGATCAAGCAAATCAGAGATCAGAAGTCCAAATGAGTTGGATTGGAAGACCAAAAGGTGCAACTTTGGGTAAAACTACAAAAATAAGAGGTTTAAGTATTTAAATAAGTTGCACTTACATTATGCTATGATTATTACACCTTTGTTTGGCTACTAACTATTTTGTGCAAGAAAAGGTATGGTTCTCTCACTTAGTCAATTGTCTTTGTTGCTAACTATGATTTTCTAAGTGCTAGGGATCATCTCAAAGAGAGTCAAAAAGGAGTAAAGGAGTTTGGCTCAAAAGAGCCAGACTGGCTTCATCGGTTAGTCTGATGTGCACCAGACATGTCCGGTGCTGGCAAATCAACTGGCCACTCTCAGGTTTTGGCTGGGTTCGCTGGCTGAAAATCGTTGGACAGTCTGATGTGCACCAGACATGTCTGGTGTGCCAGGCGGTCAACATCTCCTTTCCCGTGCCAACAATCGGAATGGGTCACAGGACAGTCATGTGCGTCATCGGATAGTCTGACGCCTAACCCAAGAGGAAGGTGGCAAATCAAATGATTATGTGACCGTTGCAGACAAGGATGTTCGGTGTGCACCGGACTGTCCGGTGGCCTCGCGGACATAAGGCAATCTTAAATTTCCAAAGGAAGGGGCAATGAATCCTTGACCCTTGGCGATAAAAGAGGCCCTTAGGCGCCTCTACCAGGACACCACAGCTCCAATACTCCGTGAACATATTGTTCTAGTGTTTGAGAGATATTTGGGCACGTTTTTGAGTTGTCACTCTATCTTTGTGTTCTTGCACTCTCTTTTTTGCTTGTGTGCATGTTGTCGCTGCGATTGTGCTCTTGTGTGCGTGTTCTTACTCCCTCACTTAGTCCAGTTTTTTGTGATCATTTGTGTAAGGCGTGAGAGACTCCAACTTGTGGAGAATTTTTACAAACAGGATTAGGATATAAGGAAGACATATGTGGCACTCAAATTTGATCTTTAGATCACTTGAGAGGAGTTGAGTGCATTCCTTGATCAAAGGAGGTCACCACAACGTGGAGTAGATATTAGTCGAACCGCGAGAAAAATCGTTGTGTCTCTTGTCCACTTTACTTTATTGTGATCCTTGTCTTTCGGTAAACCCTTAACATATGGTTTGAAGTATTAGCTAGTTCATGGATATATATATATATATATATATATATATATATATATATATATATATATATATATATATATATAAAGAGTTTATTTTAAGTCCATGTTTTATTTGTGAGACATGTTTCCTATTAAATAAATAAGAAGTATGAGAAGATCCATAAATGAGTTAAGCTAATGAATAATATAATTGTAAATATCCTCTAAAAGTTTTGAGTTAAATTATCATCTAATAAACATTATGCCTTAGTGGTTATTTCCTTAAGTATAAGTATTTTTACGGGTATATTTTGTATATTTAAAAGCATTCGTCTGAATAGAAGTAGTAATAAACAAATAAATAAATAAATAAATAAATAAAACATATCTGCATTCATGATAAGAAGAACCATGATTTTATTTACACTCATGTTAAGAATGCTAAAAAAGTTCATCATGATGCTTTCAATGATTGTCCTATTTTACCTGTGTTGTGATGCTGCTTTTGCTTTTCGCACTATGATTGCTTCATCTAGTGGTTCTTATGCTCATAGTAGGAGTAGACCTAGGCACCGTTCTTTTCATGTTGTTTCTCATGCGTCTAAGGACAGGAATGCATATCATGTTCCTTCTATGCTATTTCGTACTTTTGATGCATCCTATGTACTTTATTGTAAGAATGATAGAATTGTTGCATCCAATATGAGGCCCAAAAGCAAGAAGGGAAAGACTTGCATTTGTGTGCCAAAATATTATGTAACTAAACTGACAGGACCCAACACTAGTTGGGGACCTAAACCCCAAGCCTAAATTCGTTGCAGGTTTATACATCCGGGGGCTCAAGCTGGATTATCAATAGCGGATGCACGAACCGTATGACGGGGAGATGAAGAAGTTCACTTCTTTCGTCAAGAATAAAGATTCACGTGACACGATCATGTTTGGAGATGGATACCAAGGCAAGGTAAAGGGGATATGTAAAATAGCGATTACTACTGAGCACTTGATTTGTAATGCATTTTTGGTAGAATCTTTTGGTTAAAATCTACTCTCTGTTAGTCAATTATGTCATACGGGATATAATTGCTTATTTACAAATGTCGATGTAACTGTCTTTATAAGAAGTGATGATTTATTAGCATTTTAAGGTGTATCTGATGGTAAGCTTTACTTGCCTGATTTTACTAAAGAGAATGTCAGTCTAAATGCATGCTTGCTTGCTAAGACTAACATGGGCTGGCTTTGGCATCGCCGTCTACCACATGTTGGGATGAAGAGCCTTCATAAGCTTTTAAAAGGAGAACATGTGTTAGGACTAACCAATATCTGTTTTCAGAAAGACATACCTTCAGTTGAGCGATGTAAAGCTCGTCTTGTGGCCAGAGGTTTTCAACAAACTCAAGGACTAGACTATGGTGAAACCTTTCCTTTCATAGTCTAATTGATGTAATCTTTTCTATTTTTATTATGGCACCCTTTTCCTTTCAGAAGGGGAGAAAGGTTTTTAATTGGGCCATAGTTTGTATTTTTTTATTCTTATTCAGTCCTATGCAATACAAGGGCCAAAATCCCCAAAAAATGTAACATGTAATATCAGAACCTACACCATCGAGTGCAAAAAGAAAACAGGAAAAAGCTCAAAAGACGTCCCTAAGAGGATGCAGAGCTGTAATCACTCAAAGGATGATGAAGCTGCAAAAGTCGTTACTAAGGGAGCGCAGAGTAAGTTCCGAAGCTGCAAAAGTCGTTCCTAAGGGGGCGCAGAGTAAGTCCCGAAGCTCAAAAGTCGTTCATAAGGGAATGCACAGCCAAATACCACTGAAATAGAAGGTGAAGAAGCTCCAAAGTCATTCCTAAGGGGATGCAGGGCTTAAATGCCACCGAAATAGAAGGTGAAGAAGCTCCAAAGTCGTTCCTAAGAAGATGCAGAGCTTAAATGCCACCGAAATATAAGGTGAAGAAGCTCCAAAGTCATTCCTAAGGGAATGCAAAGCTTAAAGACTCCAAAGTCATTCTAAGGGGATGCAGAGTCTAGGTGTGGCTTCGTGTGCGTTTGGGTCATACATTTGCATATTACATTACATCATTCATTGCATTCATACAAACATACATTAGACATTTGTAGGATCATCATCATCATGACATGAAGCACGAACAGAAATAGTATAGCTTCGGCGACAAAGTGCTTCGTTGAACGCAAAGAAGCTTCATTTCAAATATGAATACAGGCATTTTATACAAGGAAATGCTTCGATGCGTACGAAAAGAAGGGAAGGTGTTTTTCGCCTTTGGCTCAAAAGACATGAATTTCGTCCACAGCAAAGCAATTCGTTAATGGATAGAAAGGTAAAATTATACTACAAGGTATGGACAAATATACATGACATTGAGTTCAACTCTCGATTACAATTTGTTGCAAAAACAATGCAACTATTTCCTAAGCTTTATACAGGAAGGCATAAAACGAAGCTTCAAGCCAGCAACCTTCGGGATGTGTTGTGGACTATTAACCTTTGGCACCGCCATCCTACAGACAAACGATGGTATAAGATAAAAGCGAATAAAAATCAAGGCAGACAACAGGTATAAGTTTCGTATTCCGCCCTTCGTCTCCAACCAACTCTCGTCCGCCTTTAGCCCAAATTTGAGTGATGAATCTACTTCCGATACTTCAGGCCTCACCAGGAATATTAATCAGGTCTGACGACAACAGGTTGAAGGTCGGTCTGTTTACTATCTTTGCATGCGTGCATCCGACCTTCAAGAATGCAGCAGCTATGCCGCGAGAAGCTAGCAGGGCACAGAAATCACCATGCCCAACTATTACTTCATCGAGTGCATCAACTTCATTTTCAATATGATTGAAGGTATCTGAAATATCTTCAGCTAAAGGGGTCACTTGTTCAGAACTGGCTCCAACCGAGCTGAAGATTCCTTTTAACCGTTGCATGCAGCGGCTGGCAAATTCCAAGCATTTGTTCCGAAGGTCCCCCAAAGATTATTGCAGATTCGTGTTCTTATCAGCTTCGGCTTTATATTTTGCTTTCAGTTCTTTCTTCTCTTGCTCAAAGCATTCTGATTTTTCTTTTAAGATTTTTTGAGTTTGAAGAAGCTCCACACTTAACCTGGCATTTTCAGCTTGAATCTCTGCAAGGAAACCTTCTGTTGCTTGAAGCAGGAAGTCTTTCTTTTCAAGAGAAGCTTTGTAATCTTTAATCTTGTTTTCTAAGCCCTCAATTATGATTTCATTTTTCTTATCTTCAAGGTCCTGTTGCATTCTCAATGCTTTGCTTAACAGCATGCTATGTGAAAATAAGTTGACTTCAGAAAATTTTCGTCATAAAGATAACAGAGATCTAGGCAAAAGAATTTTACCTTGAAATTGGAGTAAAAGAGACTGCCGACAATATGTTGTCACCGATAGCCGCTTATATCAGACTCAAGCTTCGAGAAACCGACACTCTTGATAGAGTGCCGATTATTTTCGCCCCGGCACGATCACGAACACATCCTAAGGCTTTGTCGGCGTTTCGACCCCGGGGGGTCCCTGGACCGATGAGTAAATTGTCGCTGCGTGTCCCAGCCCAGATGGGTCGGCGCGAGATGGAACACAAGGGGGAAAACAATAAGGGGAACCGCGGCTCGTGTTGTCCTGCGTCTAGGGCGGATGCGCTTGTAGTAGGGGGTTACAAGCGTTTGCGAGGGAGAGAGAGGCTGCTCGTCAGCCCGTCCTCCCGCGCGACCACCTTTTTGTACGAGGGCCCTGGACCTTCCTTTTATAGATGTAAGGAGAGGGCCCAAGTGTACAATAGGGGTGTAGCAGTGTGCTAACGTGTTCGGCAGAGAGGAGCCAGAGTCCTATGTACATGCCGACGTGAAAGTCGGAGAGGTGTTGGTGCCCTGTTCATGTGACGTCGTGGCCATCGGAGGAGCGCTTAAACCCTATAGAAGCACAGCTGTCGGGGTTGTCGGGACCTTGCTGACGTCTCCTTGCTTCCGTAGGGGGCTGAGAACCACCGTCGTCATGGAGCACGCGGGGTGTCATCATTACTTGTTTTACCGGGGCGAGCCAGATGGGACGGCGATCTTGTTCCCCGTAGCCTGAGCTAGCTAGGGGTAGGGTAATGATGTACCCCCCTGCGACGTGGTCGACCCGAGCCCAAGGTCGGGTGAGGCGGAGGCTCCTCCGGGGTCGAGGTTGAGTCCGAGCCCTAGGGTCGGGCGAGGCGGAGACCGTCTTCCGGGGTCAAGGTTGAGTCCGAGCCCTGGGGTCGGGCGAGGCGGAGACCATCATCCGGGGTCGAGGTTGAGTCTGAGCCCTAGGGTCGGGCGAGGCGGAGACCGTCTTCCGGGGTCGAGGTTGAGTCCGAGCCCTGGGGTCGGGCGAGGCGCAGACCGTCGTTCGGGGTCGAGGTTGAGTCCGAGCCCTGGGGTCGGGCGAGGCGGAGACCGTCGTCCGGGGTCGAGTCCGAGCCCTAGGGTCGGGCGAGGCGGAGACCGTCTTCCGGGGTCGAGGTTGAGTCTGAGCCTTGGGGTCGGGCGAGGCGGAGCTTTCTATGGCGCCCGAGGCTGGACTTGGCTGCTATCAGCCTCACCCGAGCGGGTGGCACAGCAGTCGGAGCAGTGCAGGCGGCGCTGTTTTCCTGTCAGGTTAGTCAGTGGAGAGGCAAAGTGACTGCGGTCACTTCGGCCTTGTCGACTGAGGAGCGCGCGTCAGGATAAGGTGTCAGGCGATCCTTGCATTGAATGCTCCTGTGATGCATTCGGTTGGCGTGGCGATCTGGCCAAAGTTGCTTCACTGCGAAGCCTGCCCGAGCTGGGCCTCGGGCGAGTCGAAGGTGCGCCCGTTACTTGAGGATGCCCTCGGGCGAGGCGTGAATCTGCCTTGGTCTACTGTTCCTGCCCGAGGCTAGCTCGGGCGAGGCGAGATCGTGTCCCTTGAGTGGACAGAGCCTTGACCTGAATTGCGCCCATCATGCCTTTGCAACTTTGTGCTGATGGTGGTTACCAGCCGAGTTTAGGAGTCTTGGGGGTACCCCTAATTATGGTCCCTGACAGTAGCCCTCGAGCCTCAAAGGGAGTGTTGGTACTCGCTTGGAGGCTTTGTCACACTTTTTTGCAAGGGGACCGGCCTTTCTCTATCACATTTCGTTCCGGTGGGTGCGCACGAGCGCACCCGCCGGGTGTAGCCCCCGAGGCCTCGGAGGAGTGGTTTGACTCCTTCGAGGTCTTAGTGCCTTTTGTGATGCTTCGGCCGGTCTGGTTGTTCCCTCATGCGATCTGATCGTAGTCCGGGTGCATGGTCAGGTTTCAAGTTCTCGGGCTAGTATGTTGACGCTGTCAACGGTTTGGCCGGAGCCGGGTTCGTGAGAGCAGCCCCCGAGCCTCTGCACAGGGCGAGAGGACGGTCAGGGACTGACTCGGCTTTTTTCATACGCCCCTTCGTCGCCTTTCTGCAAGGAGGAGGGGGGAAAGCGCCATGTTGCCCTCAGAGGGCGCCGAACATGGTGTCTCCAGTGAGTTGCTAACGGGTGATCCGAGTGGACGCCCGTGCCCCGTTCGATAAGGGTCGGCTAGTGGCCCAGAGGCGCGCTCCAAAAGTACCTGCAGGTGATTTGCCAGACCCGGTCCCGTTTGATAGGGTCCGAGGGCTCGATGCCTCCCTCTGATGGGATTCCGTTACAGAATCGCTCCTACTGGTCTCGGAAATGTCCTAGGGTACCTCGGGAGCGTAGCCCGAGCCTTGGTTATGTATCGAACATACCCAGAGTCATCCCTCACTCTGCATGTTCTAGGGCTACTGTCGAACCCTTCGGGGGGCCAGCCTACGAACCCCTGATCAGTAGTGGGCGCGGAGCCCGAGCAGCCTGAGGCGGCTGTCGAACCCTTCCGAGGGGCCAGCCTTCGAACCTCTGATCAGTAGTGGGCGCGGAGCCCGAGTGCTCTGAGGCGGCTGTCGAAACCTTCCGAGGGGCCATCCTTCGAACCTCTGATCAGTAGGAGGGCTCGGGGCCCGCTTCCTTCGCGGAGAAGGATCCCTTTCGGAGTATCCCCTTTCTCGGTCCCTGTAGCAAGAGAGAGAAAGGGGAAGAGAAAAAGGATATGAAATTGAACGACGTGGCACACCTTTTTTTTGACGCGGTCATTATGGCGGAGGTGAAGCGTCGCCCGCTTCGCCTGCCAAAGGTGTCGCCTGCCCTGCCGTGGAGTTAATGCGAGTGGTTCGCGGGGCAGTCGTTGTGCATGCGCGAGCCGTTCGAGGAACGGGACACGGGCGCGTCGTCTTCACGCCGTGGGAGAGGGCTCTCCTACTGCTCCAGGAGGGGACGTGAGCCTGCAGACGATTTGACCGCCGCTTCCGCTCGCCTGTTGCCGCCATTACTGTCGGCCCACTTCTGGCCATATCAACCGTCGCGCCTTCTCCCGCGGCTGACTAACCCGTGACCGGCGTGTTTGGCTGGCACTGCTGGTCCATGCGCAGGGTTGCCCCGAATCGTGGCACTAGTTTCGCAGTCGAGAAGGCGCGACACTAGCGCAAGTGGCGGTGCAGTTTTTGCACGTAGTAACCGGCGCGCCGGTTACATGACGTGTGGGCCTGGGACTCCATGCTGGACGCGTTGAAGTCGAAAGGGTGCATCCCCATGTCGCGGTTGCATGCTGCCTGCATGGCGGTCCGCCCTTTCACCCGCTGGGTTAGGCGAAGACGGAGGAGTGCTTGTAACCGCTGGGCGGTAACACGCTCCACGCGCGGCAGTTTGGCTTCTTCTGTCTTGGGCCAGCTTGCATGTTGTGTGGGACCCAGCCCCCGTGTTGTAGGGGGAGGACCTTTGAGAGTGTTGGCGAAGACTTAGCCCGCGATGCCTGAGGACGCGAGTGGGGTGAGTTGCCTTTAAAAAGGGAAAGGCTCCCTGGGTGGCATTAACGCCTTCACACTCTCTTCATGCATTGCGCCCTTCCATCTTCCGAGCCCCCAGATGGGGAGCGCCCGCGTTGCCTTCATCTTGCTGCCATTGGGGGAGCGCGATCTCGTGGAGATCGGTACCTTTTAGCCATCGTTCGGCTTCAAGGATTTTCGTCGTGCAGCCCGGCTGCATTCCCTCACCAATGGGCAGTTTGGTGGGGAGAAGCGAGCCGGGCTGCGGCCTCCGCCCCGCCCTCAGCTTCAAGGATTTTCGTCCTCCGGGCTGAGGCGGAGGAGCGAGGCGAGCGGGGGCCTGCCTTCGCGTGGGCTGGCGTCCCGCTTCTTCCTTCCGCATCTGGGGGTGGAAACCATCCTCCAGCTCTATGGAGGAGGCGTCCTCCAGCCATGCCGGGGAAGGCGAACTGCTGCTGCCCAGCCAGGGTGCAGCATTCCGTCCTCTGTCTGGGTGACGGCGGCCAGCCGCACCAGGGGGTCTCACAACACGTCGTACGCCGCGGGGGCGGTACTCGTGTTCTGGGACGGTCCCATTCTCGTTTTCGTGGCGAGGACGGGAGTGAGAACCTGCCGGTGCGCTTTGGGGCGGCCGACGCTCGTTGGTGCGGTGTTGGTGGGCAGGTGGAGGTCCTTTTGCTTGGGTCGTCGTCCGAGGTCGGGCCTGGTTCCGTCGAGGGTGGAATCAACGCCGAGGGTGCTGCTGCTGCCCCTACCGATGCTAGAACCTGCAGGAACAGTTTGTCTGTAGCATGCGCACGTTTTTTGCGGTCGCCGAGGCCCAAACATGTCATTGTCGTGTTATAAAGCTGCGTTTCTTTTCCTCTTGTTTCGAGTATCAGGACTTGCTTGTTGGTAGCAGAATCGTTAATCCGAGCGAGAGTTACTTATCGCGGAAGGTGATGAGTGAGGTATCCGTATCCCGGAGGCGTAGGAGTCCCTCGGCTCGGTCGACCTTCGCCGCTTACGTGTACTCTTGCTCGTCCGCGGGATTCTGTTATCGATATAGTCGAGAAGGCACGAAAAATCATTTCGGCAGAGAAGTTTTCGAGCGTTAAGACTTGTTCGGTTAGCAGAATCGCTTATCCGAGCGTTAGTTACTTATCGCAGAAGGTGATGAGTGAGGTATCCGTATCCCGGAGGCGTAGGAGTCCCTCGGCTCGGTCGGCCTTGCCGCTTACGTGTACTCCGTCGTTTTCAGGATCCCACTATCGACGTAGTCGAAAAGCACGAAAGATGTTCTGGCCGAAAGAGTTTTTCCGAGGAAAATTTTGACGCAGAGGGGGTTCCCCCTTCTAGCCCCCGAGGGAGGGTCGGGCTTTGCCGAGGCAAGGCTGACCCTTCCTTGATGGTTAGACTTAACTTGTGTATGTAAACAAGATATATGAACGACTTGAAAACATCTTAAGGGTAGAAGCGACGTAGCTGTCGGATGTTCCAAGCGTTGTTGTAGACCTCGCCTTGACTGTTGGCCAGCTTGTATGTTCCGGGCTTCAAAGTCTTGGCGATGATGAATGGCCCTTCCCTGGGAGGCGTGAGCTTGTGGCGCCCTCGGGCGTCTTGTCGTAGCCGAAGCACCAGGTCGCCCACCTGGAGGTCTCGGGACCGAACCCCTCGGGCGTGGTAGCGTCGTAGGGACTGCTGATACCGCGCCGAGTGTAGTAAGGCCATGTCCCGAGCCTCTTCCAGCTGGTCCAGTGAGTCTTCTCGGTTGGTCTGGTTGCTTCGGGCGTCGTATGCCCTCGTCCTCGGGGAGTCGTATTCTAAGTCTGTGGGCAAGATAGCCTCGGCCCCATAGACTAGAAAAAACGGCGTGAAGCCCGTGGCTCGGCTTGGCGTCGTCCTCAGACTCCAGACCACCGAGGGGAGTTCTTCATCCATCGCCTGCCGAACTTGTTGAGGTCGTTGTAGATCCTCGGCTTGAGTCCCTGTAGAATCATGCCGTTGGCACGCTCTACCTGCCCATTCGTCATGGGGTGAGCTACGACGGCCCAGTCCACCCAGATGTGGTGGTCCTCGCAGAAGTCCAGGAACTTCCTACCGGTGAACTGGGTGCCGTTGTCGGTGATGATGGAGTTCGGGACTCCAAATCGATGGATGATGTTGGTGAAGAACGCCACCGCCTGTTCGGACCGGATGCTGTTTAGGGGTCGGACTTCAATCCACTTGGAGAATTTGTCGATAGCGACCAGCAGGTGCGTGAAGCCCCCGGGTGCCTTCTGCAAGGGACCGACGAGGTCCAGACCCCACACAGCAAACGGCCAGGTGATGGGTATTGTTTGCAGAGCCTGAGCGGGCAAGTGGGTCTGCCTTGCGTAGAATTGACACCCTTGGCAGGTGCGTACAATCCTAGTGGCGTCGACCATCGCGGTTGGCCAATAGAAACCTTGTCGGAAGGCGTTTCCAACAAGGGCTCGAGGCACTGCGTGGTGACCGCAAGCCCCCGAGTGTATTTCTTGCAATAACTCCTGACCTTCGGCGATGGATATGCATCGCTGGAGGATGCCTGAGGGGCTGTGGTGGTAGAGCTCCTTTCCGTCACTCAGCAAGACGAACGACTTGGCGCGCCGTGCTAATCGCCGAGCCTCGGTTCCGTCGAGGGGTAGCTCTCCTTGGTGGAGATATTGTAGGTACGGGGTCTGCCAGTTTCGATTAGGCGGGACCCCATTCCGCTCCTCCTCGACGCGCAGTGCCTCACCCTCGGCGGCCGAGGGTGCCTCGGGCTGAGCCGAGGCCTTCTCGGGCTCGGGCGTGTCGTCAGTCTTGACGGAGGGTTGATGTAGGTCTCGGGAGAAGACGTCCGGGGGGACCGTTGTCCGCCCCGAGGCTATTTTAGCCAGCTCGTCCGCAGTCTCGTTGTACCGTCGGGCAACGTGGTTGAGCTCGAGCCCGTAGAACTTGTCTTCCAGGCGCCGAACCTCGTCGCAGTAGGCTTCCATCTTTGGGTCGCGGCAGTGGGAGTTCTTCATGACTTGGTCGATGACAAGCTGCGAGTCGCCACGAGCGTCGAGGCGCCGAACCCCTAGCTCGATGGCGATGCGCAACCCATTAACCAGAGCCTCATACTCGGCCACGTTGTTGGACGCCGGGAAATGGAGGCACAACACGTAGCAGAGGTGCTTCCCGAGGGGTGAGATGAAGAGCAGGCCCGCGCCCGCTCCTATTTTCGTCAGCGACCCGTCGAAAAACATGGTCCAGAGTTCCGGTTGGATCGGAGCTGCTGGAAGCTGGGTGTCGACCCATTCTGCCACGAAATCCGCCAAGACTTGGGATTTGATGGCCTTCTGAGGGGCGAACGAGATTGTCTCGCCCATGATCTCCACCGCCCACTTTGCAATCCTACCCGAGGCCTCTCGGCACTGGATGATCTCCCCCAGGGGGAAGGATGACACCACAGTCACCGGATGAGACTCGAAGTAGTGTCGCAACTTTCGCCGCGTCAGAACTACCGCGTACAGTAGCTTCTGAATTTGCGGGTAGCGGATTTTGGTCTCGGACAGTACCTCACTGATGAAGTAGACCGGCCTCTGGACCAGCAATGCATGCCCTTCTTCTCGTCTCTCGACTACGATCGCGGCGCTGACCACCTGAGTGGTTGCGGCTACGTAGATCAGGAGAGCTTCTCCGGCAGCGGGGGGCACCAGGATGGGCGCACTTGTAAGGAGCGCCTTCAAGTTCCCGAGGGCTTCCTCGGCCTCGAACGTCCAAGTGAAGCGCTCGGTCTTCCTTAAGAGGCGGTACAGGGGCAGGCCTCTTTCGCCGAGGCGCGAGATGAAGCGGCTCAGAGCCGCAAGGCATCCCATGACCCTCTGTACTCCTTTCAAGTCCTTGATAGGCCCCATGTTGGTGATGGCCGTGATTTTCTCCGGGTTGGCCTCAGTGCCCCGTTCGGAGACGATGAACCCCAGGAGCATGCCACGAGGGACTCCGAAGACACACTTCTCGGGATTGAGTTTTACGCCTTTCGCTTTGAGACACTTGAATGTCGTTTCAAGGTCGGAGAGGAGGTCGGAGGCTTTCCTCGTCTTGACTACGATGTCATCGACGTAAGCCTTGACCGTTCGGCCAATGTGCTATCCGAACACGTGGTTCATGCACCTTTGGTATGTCGCGCCTGCATTCCTTAAACCGAGTGGCATAGTAATATAGCAATACATGCCAAAGGGTGTGATGAAAGAAGTCGCGAGCTGGTCGGACTCTTTCATCCTGATTTGGTGATACCCTGAGTAGGCATCAAGGAATGACATGGTTTCGCACCCAGCATTGGAATCCATGATTTGATCGATGCGAGGCAGAGGGTAGGGAACCTTCGGACATGCTTTGTTTAGACCAGAGTAGTCTACACACATCCGCCATTTCCCACCTTTCTTTTTCACAAGCACAGGGTTGGCTAGCCATTCGGGATGGAATACCTCTTTGATGAACCCTGCAGCCATCAGTTTGTGGATCTCCTCGCCTATGGCTCTACGCTTTTCTTCGTAGAATCGGCGCAGAGGCTGCTTCACGGGTCGGGCTCCAGCTCGGATATCCAGCGAGTGCTCGACGACATCCCTCGGTATGCCAGGCATGTCCGAGGGACTCCACGCAAAAACCTCGGCGTTTGCGCGGAGAAAGTCGACGAGCACTGCTTCCTATTTGGGGTCGAGCTCGGAGCCGATCCGGACCTGCTTGGAGGCGTCGTTGCTGGGGTCGAGAGGGACAGACTTAACCGCCTCTGCTGGCTCGAAGTTGCTGGCGTGGTGTTTCACATCTGGCACCTCCTTGGAGAGGCTCTCCAGGTCGGCAATGAGGGCCTCGAACTCGGCGAGGGCCTCAGCGTACTCCACACACTCCACATCGCATTCGTATGCGTGTCGGTATGTGGATCCAACGGTGATGACCCCGTTGGGGCCTGGCATCTTGAGCTTGAGGTAGGTGTAGTTGGGGACGGCCATGAACTTGGTGTAGCATGGTCTCCCCAGCACTGCGTGGTAGGTTCCTCGGAACCCGACCACCTCGAACGTGAGGGTTTCCTTTCGGAAGTTGGAGGGAGTCCCGAAGCAGACGGGCAGATCGAGTTGCCCAAGGGGTTGGACGCGCTTCCCGGGGATGATCCCGTGAAAGGGCGCCACACCGGTCTGGATCGTGGACAAATCGATCTACAAGAGCCCGAGGGTCTCGGCGTAGATGATGTTGAGGCTGCTGCCTCCGTCCATGAGGACCTTGGTAAGCCTGACGTTGCCGATGACGGGATCGACAATGAGCGGGTACTTCCCCGGGCTCGGCGCGCGGTCGGGGTGGTCGCCTTGGTCGAAGGTGATGGGCTTGTCGGACCAATCTAGGTAGACTGGCGCCGCCACCTTCACCGAGCAGACCTCCTGGCGCTCCTGCTTGCGGTGCCGAGCTGAGGCGTTCGCCACCCGCCCACCGTAGATCATGAAGCAGTCATGGACCTCGGGGAACTCCTCTGCCTTGTGGCCTTCCTTCTTGTCATTGTCGTGGGCTTTGCCACCTTCCGCCGGTGGCCCGGCCTTATGGAAGTAGCGCCGAAGCATGACGCACTCCTCAAGGGTGTGCTTGACGGGACCCTGATGATAGGGGCACGACTCCTTGAGCATCTTGTTGAACAGGTTGGCCCCTCCGGGAGGCTTCCGGGGGTTCCTGTGTTCAGCAGCGGCGACAAGATCTGCGTCGGCGGCGTCACGTTTCGTTTGCGACTTCTTCTTGCCCTTCTTCTTCGTGCTGCGCTGAGCGGACGCCTCGGGGACGTCTTCCTGCTGGCGTCCCTGAGGCTGCTTGTCCTTCCGGAAGATGGCCTCGACCGCCTCCTGGCCAGAGGCGAACTTGGTGGCGATGTCCATCAGCTCGCTCACCCTGGTGGGAGTCTTGCGACCCAGCTTGCTCACCAGGTCGCGGCAAGTGGTGCCGGCGAGGAACGCGCCGATGACATCTGAGTCGGTGATGTTGGGCAGCTCGATGCGCTGCTTCGAAAATCACCGGATGTAGTCCCGCAGGGATTCTCCCGACTGCTGGCGGCAGCTTCAGAGATCCCAGGAGTTCCCAGGGCGCACGTATGTGCCCTAGAAGTTTCCAGCAAAGGCTTTGACCAGGTCGTCCCAGTTGGAGATCTGCGCAGGAGGCAGATGCTCGAGCCAGGCTCGGGCGGCGGCGGAGAGGAACAGGGGGAGGTTGCGGATGATGATGTTGTCATCGTCCGTTCTGCCCAGCTGGCAGGCCAGCCGGTAGTCCGTGAGCCACAGTTCCGGCCTTGTTTCCCCCGAGTACTTGGTGATGGTAGTCGGGGTCCAGAACCGGGTCGGGAACGGCGCCTGTCGTATGGCCCGGCTGAAAGCTTGCGGACCGGGTGGTTCGGGCGAGGGCCTCCGATCCTCCCCGCTGTCGTAGCGTCCCCCACGCCTAGGGCGGTAGCCTCGGCGCACCTTCTCGTCGAGGTGGGCTCGACGGTCGCGGCGATGGTGCTCGTTGCCGAGGCGACCCGGGGCCACAGGCGCTGTGTTCCGCGTGCGCCCGGTGTGGACCGAGGCTTCCCGCATGAATCGAGGAGTCGCGGCGCGATGCTCTGGGGGGTACCCCTGCCTTCGGGAGGCAGAGCTTTCGGCCCGTCGGACCGCGACATCCTCCAGGAGATTCTTGAGTTCTCCCTGGATACGCTGTCCCTCGGTGGTGGATGGCTCCGACATCGCTCGGAGTAGTATTGCTGGTGCAGCCAGGTCCTGGCCGACCCCACTGGAAGCCGGGGGCAGCCTTGCCCTGGCATCGTCAACGATGCGGTGTTGGACGTCCTGGGGCAGATGACGCGCTTCTCCGGCTGGTGCTCGGCCTGCCCACTCCTGCCCGACGTTCTGCCGGAGCTGCACAAGTTGTCCTGCTTCCTTGTCGAGCCTGGCCTACATCTCGCGGATTTGCTCGAGTTGTGCGTCCTAACCCCCCGCAGGGACTGGGACCACAACTAGCTCCCGAAGGATGTCAACGCGAGGCGCAGGCCTAGGGGATCGCCGTCCTCCGGCATACCTAGGTGGTTGCCTTCGTCGAGACCCCCTAGATCGACGTGGAAACATTCGCGACTTGGGCCACAGTCCTCGTCGCCGAGGCTGTGGCTATCATCGGAGCAATCGGAGAGGCAGTAGTCACATGCGGTCATGAAGTCCCGCATGGCACTAGGGTTCCCGAGCTCGAAGAAATCCCAACCATAGTCGGGCTCGTCATCTTCCTCGGAACCCGGGGGCCCGTAGGTCGAGATGGCCGTCAATCGGTCCCAGGTTGACCACATATGATACCCCGGAAGGTTCGGATATGCCTTTATGAAAGCGTCCACCGAAGCGGGGTCGCTTGGTGGGTCGAAGCTGAATCTAAAAGGCAAAGGGTGGAAAACGGACGGTACCTCTTGATCGACGGATGGTGACGGAGTCGCGTCAGAGACGGACTGCACCGTTATCTCAGGTATGAGGCTAACGCCCAGCAGGTCCTTCGCGAGCGTGCTGGCGTCATTCGTCCGCTTGGGGTTAGCGTGTCGTGGGGAAATGATGCTCGTCTTCGTCTCAGACACGAGGTCGACGCCTGACGTGTCCCCCGCTGGGGCGCCGGCATCATCGACTCGCTCGACAGTCGACGAGGTGCCGCCTCCTGCTTGGCCATGGTTGCTTCGCCTCCTCCTCCGTCGGCAGGGAAGGTGACGGAACAGACTCGGATGCTGTTCTTCCGCCATGCGAGGAAGACGTCGTCGATTTCGCCGCCGGAGGGCGGGCTGACAGCCGCCATTGTCGTTGTCGCGCGGCGGAGGAAGGAGTACCATGTCGTAGCTACTGTCGAGGGACATGAACTCGAGACTCCCAAAACGGAGCAGCGTCCTGGGCTGGAGAGTTTGCTGGAGACTACCCATCTGGAGCTTGACGGGAAGCTGTTCGTCAACACGCAGCAGACCCCTACCTGGCGCGCCAACTGTCGGCGTTTCGACCCCGGGGGGTCCCTGGACCGACGCGTAAATTGTCGCTGCGTGTCCCAGCCTAGATGGGTCGGCGCGAGACGGAACACAAGGGGGAAAACAATAAGGGGAACCGCGGCTCGTGTTGTCCTGCGCCCAGGGCGGATGCGCTTGCAGTAGGGGGTTACAAGCGTTCGCGAGGGAGAGAGAGAGCCTACTCGTCAGCCCGTCCTCCCGCGCAACCACCTTTTTGTACGAGGGCCCTGGACCTTCCTTTTATAGACGCAAGGAGAGGGCCCAGGTGTACAATGGGGGGTGTAGCAGTGTGCTAACGTGTCCGGCAGAGAGGAGCCAGAGTCCTATGTACATGCCGACGTGGCTGTCGGAGAGGGTTGGTGCCCTGTTCATGTGACGTCGTGGCCGTCGGAGGAGCGCTTAAACCCTATAGAAGCACAACTGTCGGGGCTGTTGGGACCTTGCTGACGTCTCCTTGCTTCCGTAGGGGGCTGAGAACTGCCGTCGTCATGGAGCACGCGGGGTGTCATCATTACTTGTTTTACCGGGGCGAGCCAGATGGGATGCCGGTCTTGTTCCCCGTAGCCTGAGCTAGCTAGGGGTAGGGTAATGATGTACCCCCCTGCGACGTGGTCGGCCCGAGCCCAAGGTCGGGAGAGGCAGAGGCTCCTTTGGGGTCGAGGTTGAGTCCGAGCCCTAGGGTCGGGCGAGGCGGAGCTTCCTATGGCGCCCGAGGCTGGACTTGGCTGCTGTCAGCCTCACCCGGGCGGGTGGCACAGCAGTCGGAGCAGTGTAGGCGGCGCTGTTTTCCTGTCAGGTCAGTCAGTGGAGGGGCGAATTGACTGATGTCACTTCGGCCTTATCGATTGAGGAGCGCGCATCAGGATAAGGTGTCAGGCGATCCTTGCATTGAATGCTCCTATGATGCGGTCGGTTGACGTGGCGATCTGGCCAAGGTTGCTTCACTGCGAAGCCTGCCCGAGCTGGGCCTCGGGCGAGTCGAAGGTGCGCCCGTTACTTGAGGATGCCCTCAGGCGAGGCGTGAATCTGCCTTGGTCTACTGTTCCTGCCCGAGGCTGGGCTCGGGCGAGGCGAGATCGTGTCCCTTGAGTGGACGGAGCCTTGACCTGAATTGCGCCCATCAGGCCTTTGCAGCTTTGTGCTGATGGTGGTTACCAGCCGAGTTTAGGAGTCTTGGGGGTACCCCTAATTATGGTCCCCGACAGGCTTCTTCGTCAATTCCACCAAAAAGCATAGCTCCTGGCTGGTAGCCACAGGATATCCCCATATTCCTGTAGCTCCTTCTTCTCAACCTCGGACAATTCTTGACCCACCAGGTTCCGAAGCTCAAAATCTTTTTCTTCTGAAGCAGCATCAACAATATTTTTTCCTTTGTCAGGCACTGTGGCCATGACCTTCTCTGCAGTTGCAGCCGTCTCTTCTGCAGCCATGACCGCAAGGAGTTTGTCAATTCCAAACAGTGCAGTTGCTAGATGACAACTTCGACAACAACTGCAGCTTCGGTAGAGGTTTCAGCTTCGGCAGTGGCCTCGACACTTGCGGCAGGCACTATTTTGGATGCCGAGGCCAGCGGTGGTGTCCGCTCAATAGCTTGCATTACATTAAGGATAATTCATTTTTTCTGACCTTCAGTCTTCTTCTCTGTAGCCGAAGGTTCATCTCTCTTCTGTAAAAGTTTCGTTAGTTCTGGTCTCAGAGGACTTAACAGCTGGATGGGCAAGGTTTCAGTCATTACCTTTAGAATTTCTGCTATTTCAGCAGCAGAGGGCGTTGGAGTTCCTTCTATTGCCTTAGATACCTTCGGCTCCGGTACTTCAGGCTTCCTCTTTTGTGACACTGCCATCCTCAGCTCAGGAGCAGTTTTTGTCTTCTTTAAAGCCTTCTCATCCTCTTTAACCATTCTGATAGCCTGTCTGTTTAAAATACTAACAATTCTTTTTTCTTTTTACTCCTTCGGCCCCATTGTCAAGCCTTTCATAAATCGGGGTATTCAAAATTTAAGGCATCCATCACCCGGTTCAATCTTCGTTTCGGCCGGGTAGTGAAGGCTGCAGTCATCAGCTGATCTTCCTTCTTGGTATAATTCCCAAGTATTTCATTGCACATGGTCTCAATCATGTCTAGCCATTCTTTGCAAGGTTTCTTGACTTGTTTTTCAAACTTAAAATGATAAGCAAGTCGAACAAGTTCATGCTTCTTCCCCACTTCTTTCCTCTTCGGCATTCCCCAACCACTTGACGTCGGATATGTTTTGTTCGCCAAATATTCTTGCACCATGTCCCTAGTACCGATCTGCTCAGCTACCACTCTAAATTCTACTTCAGCCAGCTGACAGGGTGATCCCAGTTGTATATTGCATAAGGGCATGGTCATTCCGAAGCTCATTGACAGTGGACTCATAATCATGGTCATTAGTTTCTCCCTCTTTTTCTCGTCAGTCTTCATATAGAACCACTCACACTTCCACCCAGTTGGCCATTTGGTACGGTAACTAAGAACTGGTGCCTTCGTATCCTTCCGATACGCAAAATTGTAATAGCCAAAATTTTCCTGAAGGCCATCTGCCTGGCCTTCGTCTGATAATGCAGCTCGTGCACTCGGCAGAAAGCTTTGGTATTTGGACCCATCCCTTAGCTTAGGAGGGCCCAAATATAGACACTGAATCTAACGATAGCGTTGGGAGTCAGCTGATGAAGGTATATCTCAAAGTGCTTTAAAACTTCTCTATCATTTCATTCTGGGGGAACCGGAGCCCTACTCTGAAGAAGCTCTTAAAAACGACAACTTCATCCTCTTTTGGCTCCGGGATTACTTCTTCCCCGGCAAATCGAATAAGTTTGCTCTCAGCCTCTCCAAAATAGCCCAAATTCACCATCATAGGCATGTCATCTTCTGTTACAGTAGGTTTTCCAAATTCAAGATGACTAGGCTTTGTCGGGATCAAAATGTTGTAATCTTCTTCAATCCCATCATCATGTTCACCCTCAACCATAGTTTGTTCAGCTTTGGCATTAGAAGCACCTTCGTTAGCAACCTCCTCTGCCACAACCAGACCTGATCGCTTCATTACTTCTGAAATCGGCACTGTTTCGACGGCTTCGGTTTCGTCCCCCTCACGAGACACTCTAGCAGTTGATCGCACTCTGGACATTTCAATGATTTCACCGTTTGACAAAGCTAACCTTAAACGATGAAGCGTTTGCTCGAGAGCGCAATGCAGGAAGCTTCAGATATGGTCAAATTTTTTAACAGCACAACAATGCAATAGCAATGAATGATGCAGTAACTCCTCACCAACCCATCTGTTTATATAGTGCTGTAGGGGGGAAGGTGAACCGCTAGGCCGCCAGCACTCGCTAAAAGGTGGATCGACCGATGCTTGGAATATTATAATCGTTTCTCAGCAACGAGCTCAGGGAAGGTGTTTTTCGGATCTTCGACATTCCGAAGCCTTCGAGTTTTTCGCGGATCGAGCTCGTTACGAAAAACGATCTAGCACCGCGAAGGGGCTACTGTTGGGGGCCTTCTTCTTCGCCGAAGGTCCTCTAAGTGAAAACACCTTCGGCAGGATGATATGCAAGCAGGCATGACATGAAGATATATGCCGAAGCTACAATTGAAGGGGCTTCGGCATGGTGACATGCCTAAGACGAAGGATGGCACCGACTTAAAAAAGAAAAGACTACATAGTCCCTGATAATTTGTATTATGATCATAATTAGTTTCAGGGACACGAATGTAATTTTGTCTAGGCTGCGTCCTGTGCCTATAAATAGGTGAACAGTATCCCCAAACTGTTCACGCTAACTTGTAATCATTCTTGCATCACTCTTGTACTTCCATCTTCTGTCGAGCCGAAGGTACAAATGTAATATAAACATTATCAATGTTTATTCATATTGATAAAATGAAAATATAAATGATCTAACGATTTGATATAATTGTTTACATTCTTTACATGTTTCATATGTTTCTATTTACATCCTTGTTCATCAAAATGATGAAGGTATGCCCTTCATGACCTTCGTCTGAAGATCATTATATCCTAAGGGAAATAATGTTTTGAAGGACGAAGGTCTCTAATCGATAACAATTGTGTTGCTTTGTTCTTGGTGTGTAGCATCCAGGAACAAGGACCAACATTGGCGTCCACCTCCGGTGAACTCACTTCCACTGTTGTGACGATGGCTTCGTATAACAACCAAGCTGTAGCACCTTCGGCCATGAAGCTGGTGCTCCCAATCACATGTAGTTCAAGCTCAGAGCCAGCTAATAAGAAGTAGAAGAAGGAAGCACAAAGAAGAGTGCAACATGTTGGGGTATAGGGTCCCTTCATCAGATCCAAGTGGTCTCACATTCCAATTACCTTCTCCCAGGAAGATCTTCAGCTCAAAGATTATCCTCACAATGATGCCATGGTTATATCTTGTGTCATCAAGAGATTTTTGGTCCACAATGTTCTGGTCGACACAGGCAGCGCAGCGGACATCATCTTCGCAAAGGCTTTCAGGCAAATGCAAGAGCCAGAAGACAAGATACATGACGTAACATACCCTCTTTGTGGCTTTGGAGGGAGACAGATTGTGGCACTTGGCAAGATAACAATGTCAGTAACCTTCGACTACGTCCATAACACAAGAACTTAATAGGTTGTCTTTGACATTGTTGGGGTGGGCATTTGGGTTACCCGAAAATTTTGGGTCGGGTAATTCGGGTATTTAAAATTTCGGGTTTTGAGAATTGATACCCAAAATTACAACGTGTTTTACAATACCCGAAAATTTTGGTACCCGAAATTTTGGGGTTCAGGTTCGGGTATTCCCGAACTACCCGAACTATTATGTTGGCTTCATAAAAACACATACACCATATTAAAAGTATAAAAATATAGTTTGAATAATGATATACATGGACATATAAAACACAAGCAATCTACAATCACAAGTTATGCACACTTACACATAATTATAGATGTACAAATTAATAATTAAGCATGACATGAGTACATGACACATGAAAGTTCGGGTAATTCAGGTACCCGATTGTGATACCCGAATTACTCGAAATAAATTCGGGTTTTACAAGTTGCTACCCGAAATTCCCGAACAAAATTCGGGTTTTGGTTATTTTGGGTTTGGGTTCGGGTATTCCGGGTTTGGGTTTCGGGTTACGGGTTTTTCGCCCACATATAGTTGATATGGAGTATCCATACAATGTAATCATTGGTCGAGGGACACTCAATGCCTTTGAAGCCATTCTTCATCCAACATATTTATGCATGAAGATTCATGCTAGGAAACCTCATAATGTTTCTCACCATGCATTTATGTACAAAAATGAGGCTTCTAGCTCTAGGCATACTACACATGTTAAAATGCCTAGAAAGAAAATTCCTACTACATCAAATGAGCATAACATTTCATTTAAGACTTTTGATGCTTCATATGTTTTAACTAACAAATCAGGCAAAATAGTTGCCAAATATGTTGGGGGTAAACACAAGAGTACAAAGACTTGTGTTTGGGTACCCAAGGTGCTTGTTTCTAATGTGAAAGGACCCAAGACCGTTTGAGTACGTAAGAACAAGGCCTAAACTTGTTTTGTAGGTTTATGCATCCGGTGGTTCAAGTTGGATAATCGATAGCAGGTGCACAAACCACATGATAGGGGAGAAAAGAATGTTCTCCTCCTATGAGAAAAATGAAGATCCCCAACGAGCCATCACATTCGGGGATGGAAATCAAGGTTTGGTCAAAGGTCTAGGTAAAATTGCTATATCTCCTGACCATTCTATTTCCAATGTTTTTCTTATAGATTCTTTAGATTACAATTTGCTTTCTATTTCTCAATTGTGTAAAATGGGCAATAACTGTTTGTTTAGTGGTATAGGTGTTATTGTCTTTAGAAGAAGTGATGATTCAATAGCATTTAAGGGAGTGTTAGATGGTCAGCTATATTTAGTTGATTTTAATGATAACAAAGCTGAGCTAGACACTTGCTTAATTGCTAAGACTAACATGGGTTGGCTCTGGCATCGCCGACTTGCCCATGTTGGAATGAAGAATCTTCATAAGCTTCTAAAGGGAGAACACGTTTTTGGACTAACAAATGTTCATTTTGAGGAAGACAGGATTTGTAGCACATGCCAAGCAGGGAAGCAAGTTAGAGTCCACCATCCACATAAAAACATAATGGTGACGGACAGGCCGCTCGAGCTACTCCACATGGATTTATTCGGCCCGATAGCTTACATAAGCATCGGCGGGAATAAGTACTGTCTAGTTATTGTGGATGATTATTCTAGCTACACTTGGGTGTTCTTTTTGCAGAAAAAATCACAAACCCAAGAGACCTTAAAGAAATTCTTAAGACGGGCTCAAAATGAGTTCAGATTGAGAATAAAAAAGATAAGAAGCGACAATGGGACGGAGTTCAAAAACTTTCAAATTGAAGGATTTCTTGAGGAGGAGGGCATCAAGCATGAGTTCTCTTCTCCCTACACACCTCAACAAAATGGTGTAGTAGAGAGGAAGAATAGAACTAAACTGGACATGGCAAGAACCATGCTTGATGAATACAAGACACCAGACCGGTTCTAGGCTGAGGCGATTAACACCGCCTGCTACTCCATCAACCGGTTATATCTTCATCGAATCCTCAAGAAGACATCGTATGAACTCCTATCTGGTAAAAAGCCCAATGCTTCATATTTTAGAGTCTTTGGGAATAAGTACTTTATTCTTATTAAAAGAGGTAGAAGTTCTAAATTTGCTCCTAAGGTTGTAGAAGGCTTTTTACTAGGATATGACTCAAACACAAGGTCATATAGAGTCTTCAACAAATCCACTGGATTAGTTGAGGTTTCTTGTGACATTGTGTTCGATGAGACTAATGGCTCCCAAGTGGAGCAAGTTGATCTTGATGAACTAGATGATGAAGAGGCTCCGTGCGTCGCGCTAAGGAACATGTCCATTGGGGATGTGTGCCCAAAGGAATCCTTAGAGCCCACACAAGCACAAGATCAACCGTCATCTTCCAACCAAGCATCTCCACAAACTCAATATGAGGATCAGGCTCAAGAAGATGAAGATGAAGATGAAGATCAAGACAATGAGCCACCTCAAGAGGACATTGATCATGGGGGAGATGAAGACAATAATAACAAGGAAGATGATCAAGAAATAAGGGATCAAAGACCGCCACACCCAAGAGTCCACCAAGCAATTCAAAGAGATCACCCCGTCAACTCCATACGTGGTGACATTCATAAGGGGATAACCACTAGATCTCGAGTTGCACATTTATGTGACATTACTCTTTTGTGTCCTCTATTGAGCATACAGGGTGGAGGATGCACTAAGAGATCCAGATTGGGTGGTGGCAATGCAAGAGGAGCTCAACAACTTCACAAGAAATGAGGTATGACATTTAGTTTCACGTCCTAATCAAAATGTTGTAGGTACCAAGTGGGTATTCTGCAACAAACAAGATGAGCATGGTGTGGTGACAAGAAACAAAGCCCGACTTGTGGCCAAAGGTTATTCACAAGTCAAAGGTTTGGACTTTGATGAAACTTATGCACACATAGTTAGGCTTGAGTCAATTCGTATATTACTTATCTATGCTACTTACCATGGCTTTAAGCTTTATCAAATGGACGTGAAAAGTGCATTCCTTAATGGACCTTTTGAAAGGGAAATGTGCCCTTGGGCCATTTCTAAAGTGTTTTGGTGATTTAGTGCCCAACACATATTCTCTAAGTGTTAATTTGTGCCAAAGTTTGAAGAAGTGCAAATCATGTAACAAGGTACGTTTCTAGACTTAGTACATTGATTTGGGTACTAATGTATTGTGTCTAAGTGCTAGAAATAGGAGAAAAGGAATTGGAAAAGAGTTGGTTGTGTACAGCCAACTCCTGCTCGGTCTGGGTGCACCGGAGTGTCCGGTGGTGCACCAGACAGTGTCCGATGCGCCAGGCCAGTCTCGGTGAACAGGCCGCTCTCGGGACTCGACGGCGGCGTACGGCTATAATTCACTGGACTGTCCGGTGAGTCGTCCGCGGCGAAGTCGTCGCTCTCGGGAAAAGTTCAACGGCGTACGAATAAAATTCACCGGACTGTCCGGTGGTGCACCGGACTGTCCGGTGAGCCAACGGTCGACTGCGCCAACGGTCGGCCGTGCAATCTTCACGCGACGCGTGGACGCGCCAACGGTCGGCAGGGGCACCGGACTGTCCGGTGTGCACCGAAAAGTGTCCGGTGCGCCAACTGCCACGAATCTACAACGGTCGACTGCGCCAAAATAGGAAGGAGATCCGCACCAGACTGTCTACAGTGACTGTCCGGTGGCGCACCGGACTGTCCGGTGCGCCACCCGACAGAAGGCAAGATTAGCCTTCCAAGATTGCCTCCAACGGCTCCTAGCTGCCTTGGGGCTATAAAAGGGACACCTAGGCGCATGGAGGAGTGACCCAAGCACACTCTAAGCATTCCAAGACTTCTAGTCTTCATTTTCATGCAATCGTTCATAGTTCTTGAGATTAGAGCACTTTTCGAGTTGTAAACTCCCCGCGCGTGTTTTGTGTGCTCATCTTCTCACTTGTGTGCGTGTTTGCTGTGTGGATTTAATTCTAGTGTGCGTTGCTCTTCCCAACCTTACTTCCGTGCTTCTTTGTGAACAATCTTGTAAGGGCGAGAGGCTCCAACTTGTGGAGATTCCTCGCAAACGGGAAGAAAACTATAAGGAAGAACACCGTGGTATTCAAGTTGATCATTGGATCACTTGAAAGGGGTTGAGTGCAACCCTCGTCCATTGGGACGCCACAACGTGAGGTAGGCAAGTGTTATACTTTGCCGAACCACGGGATAAACCACTGTGTCTCTTGTGTTGTCTTTCGTTGTGATTATTGTGATTCACAAGAGCTTGCTCTATAGCCACTTGGTTCTATTGCACTAACATTTTTATAACCAAGCTTGTGGCTATTTAGTGTTGATTTTTACAGGATCACCTATTCACCCCCCTCTAGGTGCTCTTAATTGGTATCAGAGCCATTCTCTTCACGTGTGGGACTAATCGCCTGAAGAGATGGATCCTAAGGGAAAGGGGATGGTGGTCAACAATGAGGAGGAGGAGTCCATCTTCAACGAGCCAAGGGACGACAAGCCCACTGACTCTGGCTCAAGTCACAATAAGAAGGACAGGAAGAAGAAGAGACATATCAAGAAGATCGTCTACTACGATAGCGACGAATCTTCTTTTTAACCAAGAGACGACGACAACGAGAAAAGGAGACCAGTTAATTCAAATTTTTCATTGGATTATTCTCGTATTCATTTTAATTCCAATGCTCATTTGCTTTCAATTCCTCTTGGTAAACCTCCACACTTTCATGGAGAGGACTACGCTTTTTGGAGTCACAAAATGCGTAGTCACTTATTTTCTCTCCATCCTAGTATATGGAAGATAGTTGAAAATGGAATGCAATTTGATAGTTCGGATAACCCTGTATTTATTGATGAGCAAATTCATAAGAATGCGCAAGCTATCACTGTTTTGCTAGCATCCTTGTGCAGGGACGAATACAACAAGGTGAGCGGCTTGGACAATGCCAAGCAAATTTGGGATACCCTCAAAATATCACATGAGGGAAACGACGCCACCATGATCACCAAAATGGAGTTGGTGGAAGGCGAGCTGGGGAGGTTCGCAATGATCAGGGGAGAGGAGCCAACACAAACGTACAACAGGCTCAAGACCCTGGTCAACAAGATCAGGAGCTATGGAAGCACGAGATGGACGAACCACGACGTCGTCCGACTTATGCTCAGGTCTTTTACTGTTATTGACCCTCATCTTGTGAACCTCATCCGTGAGAATCCCAGGTACACAAAGATGACGCCCGAGGAGATACTCGGAAAGTTTGTGAGCGGGCGTATGATGGTCAAGGAAGCAAGATATGTTGATGATGCATTGAACGGCCCAATGCCCATCTATGAGCCCCAGCCCGTTGCACTCAAGGCAACAAGCAGCAGCAAGGAGGCGCTACCTAGCAAGGTGGCACAAGTTGAGGCTGCCGGGCTAAACGAAGATGAGATGGCCCTCATCATCAAGCGCTTCAAGACCGCGCTAAAAGGACGCAAGGAGCATCCCAACAAGAGCAAAGCAAAGGGAAAGCGCTCCTGTTTTAAATGCGGTAAGACTGGTCATTTTATAGCAAATTGTCCCGATAATGCTAATGACCAGGAACAAGAAAAGAGCGGGAAGATGGAGAAGAAGGCCTGCAAGAAGGCGAAGGGCGAGGCGCACCTTGGCAAAGAATGGGATTCAGACTGCTCTTCTTCCGACTCCGACGATGAAGGACTCGCTGCCTCAGCCTTCAACAAATCGACACTCTTCCCCAACGAGCGCCACACTTGCCTCATGGCAAAGGAGAAAAAGGTAAGCGTTCGAGAAACCCCTAAGTATACTACTTCAAGTGATGATGATTCTAGTGATGATGAAGTAGATTATACCGATTTATTTAAGGGCTTAGATAGAGCAAAAGTAGATAAAATTAATGAGTTAATTGATGCTTTGAATGAAAAAGATAGATTGTTAGAGAAGCAAGAAGATATTTTGTATGAAGAGCATGACAAGTTTGTTAGTGTGCAAAAATCTCTTGCTTTAGAGGTTAAAAGGAATGAAATGCTATCTTCTGAATTATCTGCTTGTCATGAAACTGTGTCTAGATTAAAGAGTGTTAATGATGTTTTAAATGCTAAGCTAGAAGTAGCTAATAAAACTAGATCTTGTGTAGAACATGTTGCCATTTGTAATAGGTGTAAGGATTTTGATGTTGATGCTTGTGTTGAACACCTTACATCAATTACTAAATTAAATTCTGAAGTGGCAAGTCTTAATGCTCAACTTAAGACTTGCAAGATAGATTTTGATAATTAAAATTTGCTAGGGATGCCTACACCATTGGTAGACATCCCTCAATTAAGGATGGGCTTGGCTTTCGAAAGGAAGCCAAGAACTTAACAAGCCAAAGGGCTCCCATTCCCAACAAGGAGAAAGGGAAGGCCCCTATGGCTAGTAGTAATCAAAAGAATCATGCTTTCATGTATAATGATAGAAAATTTTCTAGAAATTCTCATTATAATAGGAGTTATAATGCTTTTGATTCTCATGCTATGATTGCTTCAAGTTCAAATGGTAGGCCTAGGAGAAATTTTGTGTCTCATGCTCCTAGGAAAATGTGTAATAAACCTACCACTGTCTTTCATGCTTGCAACACTACATTTGTACTTTCATGTAAAAATGAAAAAGTGGTTGCTAGAAAATTGGGGTCCAAATGCAAGGGAGACAAGACTTGTATTTGGGTCCCAAAGGCTATTGTAACTAACCTTGTAGGACCCAACAAGAGATGGGTACCTAAAACCCAAGCCTAATTTGCCTTGCAGGTTTATGCATCCGAGGGCTCAAGCTGGATTATCGACAGCGGATGCACAAACCACATGACGGGGGAGAAGAAGATGTTCACCTCCTACGTCAAGAACAAGGATTCCAAGATTCGATCATCTTTGGAGATGGGAACCAAGGCAAGGTTAAAGGACCGGGAAAAATAGCCATTTCATCCGAGCATTCTATCTCAAATGTGTTCTTAGTTGAATCGCTCGGGTACAACTTATTGTTTGTCAGTCAACTATGTAATATGGGTTATAATTGTCTATTTACCAATGTAGATGTGTCTGTCTTTAGAAGGAGTGATGGTTCATTAGCTTTTAAGGGTGTACTAGACGGCAAACTCTACTTAGTTGATTTTTCGAAAGAGGAGGTCGATCTAGACGCATGCTTAATTGCTAAGACTAGCATGGGCTGGTTGTGGCATCGCCGTCTAGCACATGTTGGGATGAAGAACCTTCATAAACTTCTAAAGGGAGAACATGTGTTAGGACTAACCAATGTATTTTTCAAAAAAGATAGACCTTGTGCAGCTTGTCAAGCAGGTAAACAGGTGGGAAGCACTCATCACAGCAAGAATGTGATGACCACATCAAGACCTCTGGAGCTACTTCATATGGACCTCTTCGGACCCGTCGCCTACCTCAGCATCGGGGGAAGTAAGTATGGTCTAGTTATTGTTCATGATTTTTCCCGCTTCACTTGGGTATTCTTTTTGTAGGATAAATCAGAAACCCAAGGGACCCTAAAGCGCTTTCTAAGGAGAGCTCAAAACGAATTTGAGCTCAAGGTGAAAAATATAAGAAGCGATAATGGGTCCGAGTTCAAGAACTTACAAGTGGAGGAGTACCTTCAGGAGGAAGGAATCAAGTATGAGTTCTCCGCTCCCTACACACCACAGCAAAACGGTGTGGTAGAGAGGAAGAACAGGACGCTTATCAACATGGCAAGGACGATGCTTGGAGAGTTCAAGACACCCGAGTAGTTTTGGTCGAAGGTTGTGAATACAGCTTGCCACGCCATAAACCGGGTCTACCTTCATCGCCTCCTCAAGAAGACCTCGTATGAACTTCTAACTGGTAACAAACCCAACGTTTCATACTTTCGTGTATTTGGGAGTAAATGTTACATTCTAGTAAAGAAAGGTAGAAATTCCAAATTTGCTCCCAAAGCCGTAGAAGGGTTTTTGCTAGGTTATGACTCAAATACAAAGGCGTATAGAGTCTTCAACAAATCAATGGGTTTGGTTGAAGTCTCTAGCGATGTTGTATTTGATGAAACTAATGGCTCTCCAAGAGAGCAAGTTGATCTTGATGATGTAGATGAAGATGATGTTCCAACGGCCGTAATACGCACGATGGCGATAGGTGTTGTGCGACCACAAGAACAACAAGTGCAAGATCAACCTTCTTCCTCAACAACGGTGCACCCCCCAACTCAAGACGATGGACAGGTTCCTCAAGAGGAGGCGTGTGATCAAGGGGGAGCACAAGAAGACCAAGTTATGGAGGAAGAAGCACCATGGGCCCCTCCAACTCAAGTCCGAGCGACGATTCAAAGGAATCATCCCGTCGACCAGATTCTGGGTGATATAAGCAAGGGAGTAACTACTCGCTCAAGACTAGCTAACTTTTGTGAGCATTACTCGTTTGTCTCTTCTATTGAGCCTTTCAGGGTAGAAGAGGCCTTGCAAGATCCGGACTGGGTGTTGGCCGTGCAGGAAGAGCTCAACAACTTTAAGAGGAATGAAGTTTAGAGCCTGGTGCCACGTCTCAAGCAAAATGTTGTGGGAACCAAGTGGGTGTTCCGCAACAAATAGGACGAGCACGGGGTGGTGACAAGGAACAAGTCTCGACTTGTGGCAAAAGGTTATGTCCAAGTCCCAGATTTGGATTTCGAGGAGATTTTTACTCCTGTGGCTAGGCTAGAGTCTATTCGCATTCTATTAGCCTATGCCGCTCATCACTCTTTTAGGTTGTTCCAAATGGATGTGAAGAGTGCTTTCCTCAACGGGCCAATCAAGGAGGAGGTGTACGTGGAGCAACCCCCTGGCTTTGAGGATGAACGGTACCCCGACCATGTGTGTAAGCTATCTAAGACGCTCTATGGACTTAAGCAAGCCCCAAGAGCATGGTATGAATGCCTTAGAGATTTTTTAATTGCTAATGCTTTCAAGGTTGGGAAAGCCAATCCCACTCTTTTCACTAAGACTTGTGATGGTGACCTTTTTGTGTGCCAAATTTATGTCGATGACATAATATTTGGTTCTACTAACCAAAAGTCTTGTGAGGAGTTTAGCAGGGTGATGACACCGAAATTTGAGATGTCAATGATGGGCGAGTTGAACTACTTCCTTGGGTTCCAAGTGAAGCAACTCAAGGACGACACCTTCATCTCACAAACGAAGTACACGCAAGACCTTCTCAAGCAGTTTGGGATGAAGGATGCCAAGCCCGCAAAGACACCAATGGGAACTGACGGACATGTCGACCTCAACAAAGGAGGTAAGTCCGTTGATCAAAAGGCATACCGGTCTATGATAGGGTCATTACTTTATTTATGTGCTAGTAGACTGGATATTATGTTTAGTGTATGCATGTGTGCTAGATATCAATCCGACCCCAAGGAATGTCACCTTGTGGCCGTTAAGCGGATTCTTAGATATTTAGTTGTTACGCCTTGCTTTGGGATCTGGTATCCAAAGGGGTCTACCTTTGACTTAATTGGATATTCAGACTCCGATTATGCCGGATGCAAGGTTGATAGGAAGAGTACATCAGGGATGTGCCAATTCCTAGGAAGGTCCCTGGTGTCCTGGAGTTCAAAGAAACAGACATCCGTTGCCCTATCCACCGCGGAGGCCGAGTATGTTGCCGCAGGATAGTGTTGCGCGCAACTACTTTGGATGAGGCAAACCCTCCGGGACTTTGGCTACAATCTGAGCAAAGTCCCACTCCTATGTGACAATGAGAGTGCAATCCGCATGGCAGATAATCCTGTTGAACACAGCCGCACTAAGCACATAGACATCCGACATCACTTCCTGAGAGACCACCAGCAAAAGGGGGATATCGAGGTGTACCGTATTAACACTGAGAACCAGCTAGCCGATATCTTCACCAAGCCTTTAGATGAGAAAAGGTTTTGCAGGTTGCGTAGTGAGCTAAATGTCTTAGATTCGCGTAACTTGGATTGATCTATAGCATACATGTGTTTTATGCCTTTGATCATGTCAATTTATGTGTTTCAATCTATTTTTGTTCATTTGTGGTGCTCAAGTTGTACACATGATCCCCGGACCTCACAAGTCCATTTGCAAGTGATGCACTTATTTAGGGAGAGGCATGCTACAACTTGACCCTCTGAGACTAATCTTTGTGTTTGAGTTCTTGATTTAGTCTCAAAAGTGAATTGAAAGGGAAAGGTGAACTTGGACCATGCAAAGACTTCCACTGCACTCCGGTATGAACTCCAAGTTCATATCCATGCTCTTATTGCCTTTTTGCTCTTAATTGACAATTTTGGTGAGGCAATGGGGTTAAAGGGCCAAGAATGATCCCGTTTTGGTGCTTAATGCCAAAGGGGGAGAAATTAAAGCCAAAGCAAATGGATCAACTACCACTTGAGAATTTTGAAAATAGTAGAGTTAGAACTTTTAATTTGTCAAAATACTCTTATTGTCAAAATTTGGCCTCTTGTGGGGAGAATTTATGATTATGGGAAGAAGGGGGAGTTTTTGGATCTTTGATCAATTTCACTCTTGGAATATCTCTCTTTATGCCTAAACAAGTGCGTTTGACTTAGAGATAGGAAATTGAATTTGATTTGCAAAAACAAACCAAGTGGTGGCAAAGAATGATCCAAATATGCCAAATTTGAATCAAAAACAATTTTTGTTCTCAATGGCATTGATGTTGCACTTCTTTTGGTTGCTTTTTGATGTGTTGGCATAAATCACCAAAAAGGGGGAGATTGAAAGGGAAATGTGCCCTTGGGCCATTTCTAAAGTGTTTTGGTGATTAAGTGCCCAACACATATTCTCTAAGTGTTAATTTGTGCCAAAGATTGAAGAAGTGCAAATCATGTAACAAGGTACGTTTCTAGACTTAGTACATTGATTTGGGTACTAATGTATTATTTCTAAGTGCTAGAAATAGGAGAAAAGGAATTGGAAAAGAGCTCCTGCTCGGTCTGGGTGCACCGGACTGTCCGGTGGTGCACCGGACAGTGTCCGGTTGAAAGTTCCCTTTGGCCCGGGAACAGGATCTGGATGTCGCCTAGAGGGGGGGGGGGGGTGAATAGGCGAATAAAACTTATCACTTTAAAACTCAAATTCTTACTCTACTCGAAGACTAGAATGCAGTGGAGTGAAGACCCTCCGAGTAGGTTGCAGCGGAATAGAAGATCCTGTTTCAATATGTCCTGCACTTCAAATAAAGCTTATACCACAGATAAGTGTTGAAGTGCAGATATAAAAGCGAATAAGACAGAGAGTCAGAATACAATACGGAACAGAGCACACAGACGCAAGGATTTATCCCGAGGTTCGACCAAGCCTGAAATGCTTGCCTAGTCCTCGTTGGAGTTAGCCACACCTGGGCTTGGAGTCTATTTCAACTCCTTCCTCCGTTTGCTCAGATCTGTCAGTCAGACAGATAGAGCCTTCCACTATGTTGAGTTTGTTACAACGAAACCGCGACTGCTTACAATCTTCTTGGCAGCACTTCGGCAGAGTAACGATACACTCAAGACCTTGCTCTTGCTCTTAGCAGCACTTCTCCACTCTCTAAAGGCTTATAGCTTTGCCTTCTACATAAACTAGAGAGATACACACAAGAGGGAGAGTGAGAATTGATTTGAGTGATGTCTACACTTGTTGGCTGCACTTGTATTTATGCTTGAGGCGCCTAGGGGTCCCTTTTATAGGCACAAGGGGCCTAGGAGCCGTTGGAAGCAATCCAGGAAGGCAAATCTTGCCTTCTGTCGGGTGGCGCACCGGACACTGTCCGGTGCCCGATTTCCTTCCAGAAATGGAGCAGTCGACCGTTGCAGTCCTGGAGCCGTTGGCGCACCGGACACTGTCCGGTGCACACCGGACAGTCTGGTGCCCCATCTGACCGTTGGCTCGGCCACGCGTCACGCGCGGATTGCGCGGCCGACTGTTGGCCCAGCCGACCGTTGGCCGCCGGCTTCTCCCGAGAGTGGCCTGTTCACCAGAGTTCAGCCTGGCGCACCGGACACTGTCCGGTGCACCACCGGACAGTTCGGTATGCCAGACTGAGCTGAGTCTTGGCTGTACACAGCCAAACATTTTGCATCTCTTTTCTTTTCTTCTTCCTTCTGTTTCTAACACTTAGACAAATATATTAGTACACAAAAACCAATGTACTAAGTCCAGAAAACATACCTTCTCTTTGATTTTTACATCTATAGCATTTGACATGCTTGAGCTTTGATGTTGGACTCATAAATCATCAAGTCAGCTTGACTTGATCTAGATTGACATTCCTTAGCTCCAACATCCTGCAAAGGTCACATAGAACATCTCCAAACATAGGAACAACCCAAACTAAAAGTCAAGGGGCACTTAGCTCTTTTTGGGCTGCTTCCAGTTCTGGTTTTGACACTGCTTCTTCTTCTAGTAACCTTGATCTCCTTCTTAGAGATTGGTCTTGAGCCTTATGACTTACACCACATAACTAGATATGTTTCCTCATTGGTTGTAAGTCACGTCCTTATGTAGTGATCCTTGATGTGCCGTAGCTATTCTCAACTCGATCACCCTTGACTTTGCAAGTCTTCTTCTTCACCCTTGGCTTTGGGTTCCTCAGCCTCTTTGACCTTCTCCCGTGCACTTGGTACCTCGAAGCTCTTCTTGCCTCCATCCTTGGCTTGATCAGTTGTCTCCGAGCTACGCACCCGAGTCTCACTTTATGCAATGTCCATCTTACTTGTGATGTCCATTATATATCCATAATCCAGTTCTTGGACCATCACATTTGTTCACTTGTGTTGAACCCTGTTAGTGTTGGGGCCATGCTTCGTTGCGCCGAAGGTCTTACACGAAGAAGCAGCTTCGGCCGAAGTTGTCCCCAGGGGATGGCCGAAGGTTCCTTTTTATGGAGCTTCGGCGTTACAAACCGACATAGAGATAGAATGACCTTTTTATCCATAGAGGTCTGAGTTAATGTTGTAAACTTTTGTAAGGGGCATAATTGTAATTCGTCACAGGCTGCGTCCTGTGTCTATAAATAGATGAACAGTACCCCTGTACTGTTCACGCGAACCTGACATTTGCCTTCGCATCACATTTGTATTTTCACCTTCTTCAGGACCGAAGGTACATTTGTAATTTGAAGTCATTTATATTCGTTCATGTTAATAAAAATGGAAATGATTCTATGATAACATTTAAATGTTTATTTTATACTTCATGATTTATATGAATACTTCGTCCCTCGTTATTATGCTCACGAAGGTACGTCCTTCGTAACCTTCGTCCGAAATTCTTTATATCCTGAAGGGATATAATGTTTTGGAGGACGAAGGACTTTAACACCTAACATTTTCTATGTTGCCTTGTTATTAATTCTTAGCATTTGAGAACAAGCCCCCAACATTGGCGCCCACCTCCGGTGAACTCACTTCCACTTTTCTGAGCTGATGGCTTCGTTCAACAATCAAGCTGGAGCTGCTTCGGCTTCGAAGCTGGTGCTCCCGATAACAGGCGGTTCTTGCTCAGAGCCGGCTAACAAGAAGCAGAAGAAGGAGGCTCAGAGAAGGGTGCAGCATGTTGGAGTGCAGGGACCCTTCATCAAGTCAAAATGGTCCCACATTCCAATTACTTTCTCTCAGGAAGATCTTCAGCTTAAGGATTATCCTCACAATGATGCCATGGTTATCTCTTGTGTGATCAAAGGATTTTTGGTCCACAATGTCTTAGTTGATACAGGCAGTGCAGCTGACATTATATTTGCTAAAGCCTTCAGACAAATGCAAGAGCCCAAAGACAAGATTCATGATGCTACGCACCCTCTTTGTGGCTTCGGAGGGCGACAGATTGTAGCACTTGGGAAGATTACCATGCCGGTAACCTTCGGATTTGTTAACAACACAAGGACTGAGCAAATTGTGTTTGATATCGTTGACATGGAGTATCCTTACAATGCTATCATTGGCCGTGGTACTCTTAATGCCTTCGAAGCAATTCTTCACCCAGCTTATCTCTGCATGAAGATACCTTCGGACCAAGGGCCTATTGCTATTCATGGAAGCCAGGAAGCTGCTAGAAGGGCCGAAGGAAGCTGGACTGACTCCAAAGCAATCCACAACATAGATGGAGCTGAAGCTTGTGAACAGTACAAATTCAGAAGGGAGAAAGCAGCTTCAGCAGATCAGCCGAAGCCTATGCTATTGTGTGAGGACATAGCAGAACAGAAGGTGCTGTTGGGCTCGCAACTATCTGAAGACCAGGAGAAAACCTTGATAAGGTTTTTATTCAACAACAAAGATGTTTTTGCATGGTCAGCTAATGATCTCTGTGGAGTAAATCGGGATGTTATTGAACATTCGCTCAATGTCGACCCATCCTTCAGACCCCGAAAGCAGAGGCTTCGGAAGATGTCAGATGACAAGGCCGAAGGGGCTCGCAATGAAGTAAAAAGACTCCTCAGTGCAGGAGTTATCAGAGAAGTAAAGTATCCAGAGTGGCTAGCTAATACTGTTATGGTGAAGAGGCCAATGGCAAGTGGAGAATGTGTATCGATTTCACAGATCTCAACAAGGCTTGTCCGAAGGATGAATTCCCGCTGCCAAGGATAGATTCTTTAGTTGATGCAGCAGCTTCTTCAGAGCTCATGAGTCTCCTGGACTGCTACTCAGGCTATCATCAAATCTGGATGAAGAAGGAAGATGAGCCGAAGACTAGCTTCATAACCCCAAGTGGCACATATTGCTATCTTCGGATGCCTGAGGGGCTCAAGAATGCTGGAGGAAGTTTCAGCAGAATGACAGCGAAGGTCCTCCAATCTCAGATAGGCAGAAATGTGTTGACTTATGTCGATGACATCATTGTAAAAAGCACGAAGCAGGAAAATCATATTGCTGATCTGCAGGAGACCTTCGCCAGTTTCAGACAAGCTGGTCTGAAGCTGAATCCAGAAAAATGTGTCTTCGGAGTGAAGAAGGGGAAATTTCTTGGATGCTTGGTTTCAACAAAGGGAATCGAAGCTAATCCAAATAAAATCGAAGCTATACTGCGAATGGAGCCACCAACCACAAGAAAGGGGGCCCAAAGATTGACAGGAAGGCTGGCATCTCTCAACAGATTTATATCCAGATCAGCAGAAAGAAATTTACCATTCTTCGAGGTGCTGAAGTCAGCTGAAGTCTTTCAATGGGGCCCAAGTCAACAAAAAGCCTTCGAAGAGCTGAAGCAATACTTGATAGATCTAACAACATTAACTCCACCAACGCCAGGGGCTCCTCTATTGTTATATGTGGCAGCTTCGCACTCGGCAGTAAGTGCAGCACTTGTCCAGGAGAAGCTTGATGGACAAGTCAAGAAGCAGGTTCCAGTATACTTTGTATCTGAAGTCCTTAGTGTATCAAAGAAAAATTATACGGAGCTGGAGAAGGTATTATATGCCGTTTTAATGGCATCCAGGAAGCTTCGGCATTATTTTCAGGCATACAATATTATTGTTCCTTCTTCGCAGCCGTTGAAGGATATCATGAGAAATAGAGAAGCTACTGGACGGATTGGAAAATGGGCTGCAGAGCTCAATGAATTTTACATTGATTATGTGCATAGATCCTCGATCCAGTCCCAAGCATTGGCAGATTTCATTGCCGACTGGACGCCAGGGGCTCAGGATGAAGAAGCAAATAAAGATGTCGAAGTGTGGACAGTGTTTTGTGATGGCTCTTGGGGAACCTTCGGAGCAGGTGCAGCTGCTGTGTTGGTCTCACCATCCAAAGTTAAAATTTGTTATGCAGCAAGACTTGACTTCAGCTGTACAAACAATATTACTAAGTACGAAGCCCTGCTTCTGGGTCTTCGGAAATTAAAGGCAATGGGAATCAGAAGGGCGATTCTTAAAACTGATTCCCAGGTTGTTTCGGGTCATGTTGACAAAAGTTGCAAGGCTAAAGATCCGAAGCTTGAAAAATATCTAGACACGGTCCGAAGGATCGAAGCCTCCTTCGAAGGGTTTTCTGTCAAGAATATCCCTCGAGGACAAAATGAGCATGCTGATTTGTTAGCCAAGTCTGCAGCACAGGGGCTGCCATTACCTTCGGATGTGTTCTTCGAAACAATAAAGGCACCTTCAGTGGAGCTTCTTGAAAGAGCGGTCCTCAACATATCTCCTGTTTACAGCGAAGATTGGAGAACTGAAATCATCTCTTACCTTCAGGGTAACTTCCTATCAGATGACGAAGCTTATAATAAAAGGATAGAGGCAAGAGCTCGTCCGTATGTCATGATAGAAGGGGAGTTATACAAGCATGGAGTTTGCGCTCCGCTGCTCAAGTGCTTATCTAGAACCGAAGGTATAGAGTTGATGAAAGAAATACATGCAGGCCTGTGTGGGTCCCATATTGGATCTAGGCCGTTGCTTGGAAAAGTCTTCCGCCAAGGGTTTTATTGGCCGAAGGCAGCTTCGGATGCAGCGGAGTTAGTTCAAAAGTGCGAAGGTTGTCAGAAATGTGCAAGAGATCAAAAGCAACCTTCGTCTTTGACACAGTTGATACAACCCATCTAGCCATTGCAAAGGTGGGGCCTTGACTTGTTGGGTCCATTACCACCGGCTCAAGGAAATCTAAAGTATGTTGTAGTGGCTGTGGAGTATTTTTCCAAGTGGATTGAGGCGAAACCATTAGCCACAATAACTTCGGCTACCGTCCAAAAGTTTTTCTGGCAGAATATTGTCTGTCGCTTCGGGGTACCGAAGGCAATCACTGTAGATAATGGAACGCAGTTTGACTCCGAAGTTTTCAGAAATTTCTGTGATCAAATTGGAACAAAGATCCATTTTGCATCAGTCAGGCATCCAGAGTCAAATGGGCTCGTTGAAAGGGCCAACGACATTATAATGACAGGAATAATGAAGTTAATCTTCAATCAACCCAGGGGAAAGTGGCCAGATCAGTTGACCAAAGTGGTGTGGAGCCACAATACAACAACATCAAGGTCTACAGGCTTTACCCCATTCAAATTATTATTCGGTGACGAAGCAATAACTCCGGAAGAAGCTAAAGCTGGGTCAATAAGAGTAGTAGCTTCGGCAGAATCAGGTCCCGAAGATGCTTGCCTTGTGGAAAAAGATGCTTTAGAGGGGACCAGGCTTCAGGCCGTGGAGAATATCAATAAATATCAAGCTGAAACAGTCAAGTGGCGAGATAGAAAGGTCCGGTTAAAAAATATTGAGCCGGGTCACTTGGTGCTTCGGAGAGTAGCCAACCCAGACACAGTGGGCAAGCTACAGTTGAAATGGGAAGGACCTTTCTTAGTAGTATCTTCGTCAAGGCCTGGATCGTACAGATTGAAGGACATGGATGGCAATGAAATTCCAAGATCTTGGAATGCGGATGAGCTTCGGCGATATTATGTATAACTTGATGTAACTTTTTATGTTTTTCTTTTCTTTTTTCATGGCACCCTTTTCCTTTCTAAAGGGGGAGAAAGGTTTTTAATGGGGCCATCATGTGTAATTTCCTTTTTAGTTTTATAAGAGCAAAATCCCCCAAAAAATGTAAATGTAAAAACTGAGAACGCACCATCGAGTGCCGAAACTGAAAAGGTGAAGAAGCTCCAAAGACGTCCCTAAGGGGATGCAGAGCTCACAGCGAAAAGTCAACGCTGATTCCGCCGAAAGTAAAAGGCGAAGAAGCTCCAAAGACGTTCCTAAGGGAATGCAGAGCTTATACCGCCTAAGTAAAAGGCGAAGAAGCTCCAAAGACGTTCCTAAGGGAATGCAGAGCTTATACCGTCTAAGTAAAAGGCGAAGAAGCTCCAAAGTCGTTCCTAAGGGAATGCAGAGCTGATGTGTGGTTGTTTCTAAGGAAATAATGGCTGAGAGTGTGGCTTCGGACATATGCTTTGGACATTCATTCGCACATTACATTACATCATAGCATTTGCATTCATAAGCATTCATTCATAGCATTTGTGTTCCTAAGTGGTTGCTTCGGCAAAAAGAAGAAGTGGTCTTTTATGCTTCGTTGTGTACAAAAAAGAAAAGCCTCGGCAAAAAGAAGAAGTGGTCTTTTATGCTTCGTTGTGTACAAAAAAGAAAAGCCTCGGCAAAAAGAAGAACTGGTCTTTTATGCTTCGTTGTGTACGAAAAGAAGGGAAGGTGTTTTTTCGCCTTCGGCTCAAAATACTAATTTCGTCCACATCAAAGCGCCTCAATAGAAGGGTAAGAATATATTGCAAGGTATGTACAAAGTTCCTTGAGAACATTTTAGTTGTATTTACAAAAAGTCGTTACAAATTCTCCTGAGTTTTTTCTAGTCTACTCCTACTAATCTTCGTCAGGTTTCCGCTTCGGCGGCGTATTCTTTAAGTATCATCTTCAGCTTCGTCATCCTACATGAATCAAGGTATCGTGGGTAAAAATCAAGTGTGAAGGAGAAGGTAAGTACGAAGTATCATTTCTTACTGGTTCAAGATGACTTCGAGCTTCGTCTCCAGCCTTCTCCCGCCCGCCTTTTGTCCATATCATTTTTATAAATCTATTTGAGATGCTTCGGGCGAGGTCAGGAATATCGTCCAGGATTGATGGAGACAGGGTGAAGTTGGGCCTGTTGACGATTTTTCCATGCTCGCAGCCGGCCTTCAGGAATGCTGCAGCGGTACCCCGAGAAGCTACCCAGGCACAGAAGTCACCGTGCCCGGCTATAACTTCGTCAAGTTCTTCAATTTCAGCTTCAATATGATCGAAGGCTTTTGGTAAATTTTCAGCTGAAGGGTTAAACTTCCCGCTGCTGGCTCCAACTGAGTAAAAGATCTTCTTTAATTGTTGGATACAGTTGTTACTAAATTTCAAGCACTTGTCTTGAAGGCTTGTTAATGATTTCTTCAAGTCTGAGTTGGTCTGGACTTCGGCTTCAAGTTTCGAATTAAGCTCTAACTTCTCCTGTTCAAATTGTTTTGATTGATCGATAAGCTTCGAATTCAATTCTGATACTTTAGCTTCAGTCTCTGCCAGCAAGCCTTCGGTTGATTGGAGCTCGAAGTCTTTCTTTTCAATGATAGCTGATTGTTCTTTTATCTTGCTCTCTAAATTTTCAATTATAGCTTCGTGTTTTTTGTCCTCCAAATCTTGCTGCATTTTCAGAGCTTTGCTCAGTAGCATGCTCTGCACAGAAACAACTTTCGTTAGTAGCATTTTCATTATTAAAAGCAATAAAAACCAGAGAAAAGGTTGTCTACCTTGAAATTGGAATAAAATAAGCTGCCGACGATATGTTGTCGTCGGTAGCGGCTGATATCTGTCTCTAGCTTCGAAAAACCGATACTCTTTGATAGAGTACCGATGACCTTAGCTCCAGTTTGGTCTCGGATGCAGCCTAATTTTTCATCATCCACACCTCCGAAAAGAAGAGCTCCTGGCCTGTATCCGCAAGATTTGGCATAGTCTTTAAGCTCTTCTATTTCGTCCTTCGAAAGTTTTTGCCCAACTAAATTTTGAAATGTGTAGGCTTCGTCGTCCGAAGTGTCTTCGGCCATTTCTTTCCCCTTCCCAGGCACTGTGGCCATGGTTTCTTCAGCAGCGGTGGCAGCTTCTTCTGCAGCCATGTCTTGCAAAATTTTGTTGATGTCCTCAATGGTAGTTTCTAAGTTCACATCTTCGGCTGTAGCGGCTTCGGTAGCCGCGACCTCCGAAGGTGCGACTTCAACATTTGTTGTGCCCTTAACAGCTGGTGTTTTCTGAATTGACGCCCTCGGCGGCGTCTTGTCGATAACTTCGGTCACTGCAATAATTCTTTGCCGCTTTGGTTTGGTTATCTTCGTTTGTTCCGGCTCTTCCACCTTTCGAAAAAGCTTCGTCAGTTGAGGCCCTAATGGACTTAGCTTCGTGGGCACGGGTTCAGTCATTACCTTTAAAATTTCCTCCATGTCGCTGGTAGGAGGTGGTGCGGGGGACCCCTCTTCATCGGATAGTTTTCGCTTTGGAGTTGATATTTTTCTCTTCTTGGGAATTTTCTTCTCTTTTGCTGGTTTTTCTTCATCCTTGTTCAAAGTTTCGGCCACTCTTTTTCTTTTTTGGCCCTCAGCACCCTTGTTCAGTCGTTCATAGTCAGGGTACTCGAAGCCCAGGGCATCAAGCACTCGGTTCAGCCTTCGCTTCGGACGGGTGCCGAAGGCCGCGGTCATCAGTTGATCTTCTTTTTTGGAATAATTCCCAAGAATTTCATTGCACATCACCTCAACTATGTCCAGCCACTCTTGGCAAGGCTTTTTAAAGTATTTCTTGAATTTGAAGTGATAAGGCAGCCGGACAAGTTCCCCCTTCTTCTTCTCCCCTTCTAGCTTGGGCATTTCCCATTCTTTCAGAGTAGGGAAGACTCTGAACGCCAAGAATTCTTGAACCAGATCCCTGGTACCGATATGCTCTGAAATAATTTCAAACTCACCCAGTGCAGCCCAGGTGGGACCCTCCAATTTCTTGTGGCATCGCGGCCTTGTTTCTCCGAAGATTAAATCAAGAGGGCTTTGTACCAATTTTTCTTCGTCTTCGTCAACTTTCACATAAAACCACTCAGATTTCCAGCCTGCTGGCCATTTGCTTCGGTAGCTGATAACAGGACACTTTGTTGTCTTTCGGTAGGCAAAATTGTAGCAGCTAAAGTTGTCATGTAACCCATCTTTTCTGGCCTTTGTTTGATAATGTAACTCATGAACTCGACAGAAACTGTCGGCAAATGGCTCCACCGCTTGGCTTCGGAGGGCCCAGATATAAACATTAAGCCTAACGATAGCGTTAGGAGTCAATTGATGAAAGTAAATACCAAATTTTTTCAATACATCTGCAATAATTCCATGAAGAGGGAATCTCAGCCCAGCCTTTAAAAAGCTCTTGAAAATGACAATCTCGTCCTTCTCTGGCTTCGGGGTAGTTTCTTCTCCCCCGAAGCGAAGTAGCTTCTTCTGATTTTCACTGAAATAACCTGCCTTCACCATCTTGGCGAGATCAGCCTTTGAAACAGTCGACTTTCCGAAGTCTAGGTGGCTGGGCTTGCTGGGCATGGCAATGCGGTAGTCATCTTCGGAGTCAGTTTCTTCAATGTTCTCTTCTCCTTCGGCAGCTGTCGGGCCTGCTTCAGCAACGGGCATTTCTTCCGCAATCACCAGTCCGGAACGCTGCATTGCTTCGGAGATGGGCACAGTATTCGAACCTTCGGCTTCGTCTCCTTCACGTTCAACTCTGGCAGTAGATCGCACTCTGGCCATTTGATTCTGAGTTCGGGAAAGTTAGATACTCTTTTCTTTTTCCTTTTCTCCCGAAGCTTTTCTTTCTGACGAAGCAGGCTTCGAGACAGACCTTCGTTCGATTCTGAGAATCAAGCTTCGGCTACAGTTAAAAATTTTGGCAGCAAAACAGTGCAAATAGCAATGAATGCTGTGGTAACTTCACACCTACCCGTCTGTTTATATAGTGCTGCAGGTAAGAAGGCGAAGCGGCAGGATTTTTACACCAGGCGGGCAGTCACTTGTACTCGCTGCGCAGTGGACCGCAAAGATCAAACAGTAACTCTGCAAGGTGGGACCGACACGAGCTCGGGAATTGAATCGTTTCTCGGCAACGAGCTCAGGGAAGGTGTTTTTTGGACCTTCGGCTTCCCGAAGCTTAAGAGGTTTTTTTTCACGGATCAAGCTCGTTACGAAAAACGATCTAGCACCGCGAAAGGGGCTACTGTTGGGGCCATGCTTCGTTGCGCCGAAGGTCTTACACGAAGAAGCAGCTTCGGCCGAAGTTGTCCCCAGGGGATGGCCGAAGGTTCCTTTTTATGGAGCTTCGGCGTTACAAACCGACATAGAGATAGAATGACCTTTTTATCCATAGAGGTCTGAGTTAATGTTGTAAACTTTTGTAAGGGGCATAATTGTAATTCGTCACAGGCTGCGTCCTGTGTCTATAAATAGATGAACAGTACCCCTGTACTGTTCACGCGAACCTGACATTTGCCTTCGCATCACATTTGTATTTTCACCTTCTTCAGGACCGAAGGTACATTTGTAATTTGAAGTCATTTATATTCGTTCATGTTAATAAAAATGGAAATGATTCTATGATAACATTTAAATGTTTATTTTATACTTCATGATTTATATGAATACTTCGTCCCTCGTTATTATGCTCACGAAGGTACGTCCTTCGTAACCTTCGTCCGAAATTCTTTATATCCTGAAGGGATATAATGTTTTGGAGGACGAAGGACTTTAACACCTAACATTTTCTATGTTGCCTTGTTCTTAATTCTTAGCATTTGAGAACAAGCCCCCAACAGTTAGCTTTACCTTAAGCACCTGTTCAACACTAAGTACACTTGTTAGTCCTTTAATTGAGTTGTCATCCAAACACCAAAACTCACAAGAGAGCTTTCACCGGTGCGCCAGGCCAGTCTCGGTGAACAGGCCGCTCTCGGGACTCGATGGCGGCGTACGGCTATAATTCACCGGACTGTTCGGTGGTTCACCGGACTGTCCGATGAGTCGTCCGCGGCGAAGTCGTCGCTCTCGGGAAAAGTTCAACGGCGTACGGATAAAATTCACCGGACTGTCCGGTGGTGCACCGGACTGTCCGGTGAGCCAACGGTCGACTGCACCAACGGTCGACCGCGCAATCTTCGCGCGACGCGTGGACACGCCCGGTCGGCAGGGGCACCGGACTGTCCGGTGCGCCAACTGCCATAAATCTGCAACGGTCGACTATGCCAAAATAGGAAGGAGATCCGCACCGGACTATCTATAGTGACTGTCCGGTGGCGCACCGGACTATCCGGTGCGCCACCCGACAGAAGGCAAGATTAGCCTTCCAAGATTGCCTCCAACGGCTCCTAGCTGCCTTGGGGCTATAAAAGGGACCCCTAGGCGCATGGAGGAGTCACCCAAGCATACTCTAAGCATTCCAAGACTTCTAATCTTCATTTTCACGCAATCGTTCATAGTTCTTGATATTGGAGCACTTTTCGAGTTGTAAACTCCCCGCGCGTGTTTTGTGTGCTTATCTTCTCACTTGTGTGCGTGTTTGCTGTGTGGATTTAATTCTAGTGTGCGTTGCTCTTCTAACCTTACTTCTGTGCTTCTTTGTGACCAATCTTGTAAGGGCGAGAGGCTCCAACTTGTGAAGATTCATCGCAAACAGGAAGAAAACTATAAGGAAGAACACCGTGGTATTCAAGTTGATCATTGGATCACTTGAAAGGGGTTGAGTGCAACCCTCATCCATTGGGACGCCACAACGTGGAGGTAGGCAAGTGTTATACTTTGCCGAACCACGGGATAAACCACTGTGTCTCTTGTGTTGTCTTTCGCTGTGATTATTGTGATTCACAAGAGCTTGCTCTATAGCCACTTGGTTCTATTGCACTAACATTTTTATAACCAAGCCTGTGGCTATTTAGTGTTGATTTTTACAGGATCACCTATTCACCCCCCTCTAGGTGCTCTCACCTATCAAGGAAGAGGTATATGTTGAGCAACCTCTCGGCTTTGAAGATAGTGAGTATCCTAACCATGTCTACAAACTCTCAAAGGTGCTTTATGGGCTCAAGCAAGCCCCAAGAGCATGGTATGAATGCCTGCGAGATTTTCTTATCACTAACGGCTTCAAAGTCGAAAAAGGCGATCTCACTCTCTTTACTAAAACTGTTGCAAAAGACTTGTTTGTATGTCAAATTTATGTTGATGATATTATATTTGGGTCTACTAATAAGTCAACTTATGAAGAGTTTAGTAGGATCATGATACAGAAATTCGAGATGTCTATGATGGGGGAGTTGAGGTATTTTCTTAGATTTCAAATCAAGCAACTCCAAGAGGGCACCTTCATCAGCCAAACAAAGTATATTCAAGACATACTTAAGAAGTTTGGAATGAAGGATGGCAAACCCATCAAGACACCCATGGGAACCAATGGGCATCTCAACCTCAACACAGGAGGTAAATCCGTAGATCAAAAGGTATATCGGTCGATGATAGGATCTTTACTCTACTTATGTGCATCTCGACCGGATATTATGCTTTCAGTATGCATGTGTGCAAGGTTTCAGGCAAATCCTAAGGAGGTTCACCTTAGGGCCATGAAAAGAATCATGAGATATTTAGTTTATACTCCTAAGTTTGAGCTTTGGTACCCCAAGGGATCCACATTTAATTTAATTGGATATTCCGATGCCGATTAGGTAGGGTGTAAAATTGATAGAAAGAGCACATCAGGGACTTGTCAGTTTTTGGGAAGATCCCTGGTGTCTTGGGCTTCAAAGAAACAAAACTCTGTAGCTCCTTCAACTGACGAAGCTGAGTATATTGCCGCATGTCATTGTTGTGCGCAATTACTTTGGATGAGGCAAACCCTCAGGGACTATGGCTATAAATTGGGCAAAGTCCCTCTCCTATGTGATAATGAGAGTGCAATCTACATGGCGGATAATCCCGTTGAACATAGCCGTACTAAGCACATAGATATTCGGTATCATTTTCTAAGAGATCACCAACAGAAGGGGGATATAGAAATTACTTATGTTAACACCATCAACCAATTAGCCGATATCTTTACCAAGCCACTAGATGAGAAAACCTTTAGCAAACTAAGGAATGAGCTAAATATACTTGATTCTCGAAACCTTGACTGAAACATTGCACACATAGCTCATTTATATACCTTTGATCATGTCTCTTTCATTTGGTACAAATGAATATTTCTTATTATTCTTGTGCCAAGGCTAAAACTAATGTGCTTCCATGAGTATATCTTGTATTAGTCTTAGATTGAAAGGGAAATGGAGTATTCGGCAAAGGCAACGCTTCCACTCAACTCTAACGGTATCATTTATCCTTTGTCGTTACCCCACAAACTCTCAATTGGTATAATATTTCACTCATATTTCTTTTACCAATGGGGGAGAAAGTATTAAAGGGCTCTCAAGTTCTCTATTTTTGGCGCTTAATGCCAAAGGGGGATAAAATATTAAGCCCAAAGCAAAAGGACCGCACCACCACCATTTCAAATCTTTCGAAATGAATTTTGAAATTGATGTATTCTCAAATTGGTATCTATGTTCCACTTGTCTTGTGAAAGTAACATTTCAAATTGGTATCTATCTCAAAACCCTCTTGAAAGCTAAGAGGAGAATTTCATTCAGGGGAAGTTTTTATTTAGTCAAAGGAAAAACATTTGAAACATGGGGAGAAATTTCAGATATTAAAAATGCTTCTTACAATATCATTCCTATACCTTTGACTATTTGCAAAAAGACTTTGAAATTTTTTTCCAAAAATATTTGCAAAAACAAAACAAGTGGTGCAAAAGTGGTCCAAAATGTTAAATAAAAGAAAAGCAATCCATTTATACTAGTGAGGTTTTAAATTGGTTTAACTCCAAGTAACCTATGCACATTCTAAATGCAAACTAGTTACATTTCTGCACTTTATATTTGTTTTGTTTTGTGTTGGCATCAATCACCAAAAAGGGGGAGATTGAAAGGGAAATTGGGTTAACCATTTCCTATAATTAATTTTGGTGGTTGATGATAACACAAACACATGGACTAACTAGTTTGTCTAGAATTCATCTATTACAGGTGCATAAGGTTCAACACAAACCAAGAAAAGAACCAAGTTAGGACACAATTTTATTGGAGCAAAAGGTCTTGAGTGTGCTGAAGATTGGCACACCGGACTGTCCGGTGTGCCAGGTTGTACAACCCTAAACCAGCCACTATCAGGAATTCCAGGGCGCGCTCCGCTATAATTCACCGGACTGTCCGGTGTGCCACCAGACTGTCCGGTGAGCCAGCGGAGCAACGGCTCCCTGCATGCCAACGGTCGACTGACAGGATGAATAGTGCAGCACAGTGCCGCGCAGAAGTCACAGCGCAGAAGTTAGAGGGCACCGGACAGTCCGGTGTGGCACCGGACTGTCCAGTGCAGCTAGAGGACAAAAGCTCCAACGGTCGACCAGCTTTGAACCCTAACGGTTGGGTGACGTGGCGGCGCACCGGACAAGGAACAATGCCTGTCCAGTGGCACACCGGACTGTCCGGTGCGCCCATCGCCAGCAGTCTTCACCAACGGCTATGGAAGTGGTTAGAGGCTATAAATACCCCCAACCACCTCATTCATAACCATCCAAGCATTCCAAACATCTCATTCAATACAAGAGCAAAAGACTCCACTCCAAGACACATCAAATAGATTGAATCATCTCTAAGCCTCCAAATTAACTCAATTCCATTAGGGACTTGAGAGAGGGTGTTCTTGTGTTCTTTTGTTGCTCTGGTTGCTCGGCTTGACCTTTTTCTTTTCCCATTCTTATTCTCAAGTGCTTTGTAAGCGAAGCAAGAGACACCAAATGTGTGGTGGTCCTTGCGGGATCTTAGTGACCCGTGAGATTAAGGAAGAAGGTTCACTCGGTCTAAGTGACCATTTGAGAGAGGAAAATGGTTGAAATAGACCCAGTCTTTGTGACCTCCTCAACGGGGACTAGGTTCTTTGTAACCGAACCTCAGTAAAACAAATCATCGTGTTCACTCGCCTTGATTCTTGTTTGATTTATTTTCCCCTCTTTTCGGACTTAAATTTAATTCTAACGCTAACCCCCGACCTTAGTGTGTGCTTAAAGTTTATAAATTTTAGGTTTCGCATATTCACCCCCCTCTAGGCGACTTTCACATACAACTTTGTTCGAATGATGGTTCACCACTATAGGATCCATCCAGATATCAACATATAGTTGGTAGTCTAGTCTATCTCACTATCACTCAACCAGATATTGCTCATGTTGTTCATATTCTGAGTCGGGTTGTCTCTGCGCCTACTTCAGTCCATTATGGTCACTTCCTTCATGTATTAAGATACTTATGGGGAACCACATATCGAGGCTTATTCTATACTTGTAATAGTTCTCTTCGGCTTCATGCCTACTCTTATGCCACTTGGACGAGTGATCGCATTGATCGCTGCTCTATTACAAGTTATTGTATTTTCTTGGTTCCTCTCCTAATGCGTGGAAATCAAAGAAGCAAGCTACTATATCAAGATCCAGTGTAGAAGCAGAACTTCGAGCTCTTGCTACCACTACTGTTGGGATTATATGGCTATGATGGTTGTTGGTTGATCTTGGTGTCTCTTGTGATACTCCTACGCCTATTATGTGCGACAGCACTAGAGCCATTCAAATTGCAAATGATCATGTGAAGCATGAACTTACAAAACATATTGGTGTTGATGTTTTTTCACACGGTCTCATTATAAACAGAAAACTATTGCTCTTCAACATGTGTCCTCGGAAATGCAAGTTGCAGACTTCTTCACAAAAGCACAAACAAGAGAACAACATTTGTCGGCGTTCCGGGACCGGGGGGTCCCCGAGCCGACGAGTGAGTGTGCCGCGTGCCCCAGCCCAGATGGGTCGAGCGCGTGGGCGAGCGCGAAGGGGGGAGAGAGCGAGAGCGAGGTGGCCGGAGCCGGGTCGTGAGGGAGTCAGAGATCCCGCGGCCTTCGTGTTCGTCCCGCGCCCAGGTCGGGTGCGCTTGCAGTAGGGGGTTACAAGCGTCCGCGCGGGTGAGGGGAGCGAGCGGCCCCGAGAGAGCGCCTGCCCCTGCCCCTCGTTCCCGCAAGGCCAACCTTCTCTAAGAAGGCCCTGGTCCTTCCTTTTATAGGCGTAAGGAGAGGATCCAGGTGTACAAATGGGGGTGTAGCAAGGTGCTACGTGTCTAGCGGGGGAGAGCTAGTGCCCTAAGTACATGCCAAGGTGGCAGCCGGAGAGATCTTGGCACCCGGCTAGTGTGGCGTCGTGGCTGTCGGAGAAGCAATGGAGCTTGGTGGAGGGACAGCTGTCGGAGTGGTTGGGCCCCTGCTGACGTCCCCCTGCTTCCGTAAGAGAGCTGAGAGCCGCCGTCGTCACGGGTCCAGCGGGGTGCCATCATTGCCTATCTGGCGGAGCTAGCCAGATGGGACGTCGGTCCTGTTCCCTGCGGCCCGAGTTGGCTCGGGGTAGGGTGATGATGGCGCTTCCTGTTGACGTGGCGGACTCGTGCCCTAGGTCGGGCGACGTGGAGGCTCCTCCGAAGCCGAGGTCGAGTCTGTCCTGCATGGCCGAGGCCGAGCCCGAGCTCCTGGGTCGGGCGAGGCGGAGGTCGTTCGGCAGAGGCCAGGGCGGAGTCCGAGCCCTGGGTCAGGCGAGGCGGAGTTCGTCGTCTTCCGGGGCCTTAGCCCGAGTCCGAGCCCTGGGTCGGGCGGAGCGGAGTTCGCCGTCTTCTGGGGCCTTAGCTCGAGTCCGAGCCCTGGGTCGGGCAGAGCGGAGTTCGCCGTCTTCTGGGGCCTTAGCCCGAGTCCGAGCCCTGGGTCGGGCGGAGCGGAGTTCGCCGTCTTCTGGGGCCTTAGCCCGAGTCCGAGCCCTGGGTCGGGCGGAGCGGAGTTCGCCGTCTTCCGGGGCCTTAGCCCGAGTCCGAGCCCTGGGTCGGGCGGAGCGGAGTTCGCCGTCTTCCGGGGCCTTAGCCCGAGTCCGAGCCCTGGGTCGGGCGGAGCGGAGTTCGCCGTCTTCCGGGGCCTTAGCCCGAGTCCGAGCCCTGGGTCGGGCGGAGCTTCCTATGGCGCTTTTGGCCAAGCCTGGCCGCCCGGCAGTCCCACTCTTTGCGTCAAATGCCCCAGTGACTTGGTCGGTCGGCGCGGTGATTTAGTCAGGGTTGCTTCTCAACGAAGGCAAGGCCTCGGGCGAGCCGGAGATGCGTCTGCCGTGAAAAGGGGGCCTCGGGCGAGACGGAAAACACCTCAGGGTCGGCTGCCCTTGCCCGAGGCTAGGCTCGGGCGTGGCGTGATCGAGTCGCTCGTATGGACTGATCCCTGACTTAACCAAACCCATCAGGCCTCTGCAGCTTTATGCTGATGGGGGTTACCAGCTGAGAATTAGGCGTCTTGAGGGTACCCCTAATTATGGTCCCCGACAGTAGCCCCCGAGCCTCGAAGGGAGTGTTAACACTCGCTTGGAGGCTTTCGTCGCACTTTTTTGCAAGGGGACCAGCCTTTCTCGGTTGCTCTTTGTTCCGGTGGGTGCGCGCGAGCGCACCCGCCGGGTGTAGCCCCCGAGGCCTCGAAGGAGTGGTTTCACTCCTTCGAGGTCTTAATGCCTTGCGTAATGCTTCGGCCGGTCTGGCGGTTCCCTCATGCGTACAGGCCGTAGCCCGGGTGCACTGTCGGGGCCCAAGTTCTCGGGCTGGTATGTTGACGCCGTCAACGGTTCGGCCGGAGCCGGGTTTGCGAGAGCAGCCCCCGAGCCTTCGCACGGAGCGAGAGGACGATCAGGGACAGACTCGGCTTTTTTACATACGCCCCTACGTCGCCTTTCCGCAAGGAGGAGGGGGGGAGAGCGCCATGTTACCCTCGATGGGCACCGAACATGGTGTCTCCGGTGAGCTACAATCGGGTAATCCGAGTGGACGTCCGTGCCCCGTTCGTTGGGGGTCGGCTAGGGGCCCGGAGGCACGCCCAAAAGTACCTGCGGGTGATCTGCCGGACCCGGTCCCCTGGCGACGGGGTCCGAGGGCTCGTTGCCTCCCTCCGATGGGATTCCGTTACAGAGTCGTTCCCGCTGGTCTCGGAAATGTCCTAGGGTACCTCGGGAGCGCAGCCCGAGCCTTGGTTATGTATCGAACGTACCCCTGGTCATCCCTCGCTCGGTGTCTGAGGCGACTGTGAACCCTTCGGGGGGCCAGCCTTCGAACCCCTGATCAGTAAGGGGCGCGGAGCCCGAGTAGCCTGAGGCGGTCGTGGGACCTTTCGGGGGCCGACCTTCGAACCCCTGACCAGTAGTGGGTGTCGGGCCCACGCGATCTGAGGCGGCTGTTGAACCCTTCGGGGGGCCAGCCTTCGAACCCCTGATCAGTAAGTGTAACACCCGGATTTTAGGGGTCCAAAACCCGGGCGCTAACATAAACACCAGGTATGCTGGGACCAAGTCTCACACATATGATGTATAGTGGCACAGGATCGAATGTCACATCTTTATATATAACAGGAGTTCTATACAAAATAAATAATTACATTATAAGGAGACAACGGTCCAGCAACCCAAAGTTGACTGGGAGACGACGACCTAGACCACTCACGAACTCATCGCAGCATCCTCCAGGAGCATCATCCTGCAGTACCTGTTCTTGACCTGTGGTGTGTGTGAGACAGCAAGAGTGAGCTCACATACGTTCATCGCTCAACAAGTTGTGGGGGATAATGTGCATGAACTCGCCAAAGGTGGGAGCTCACGTGAAGTGTAAGGCTTACCAAAGAAGATGGTTAGAGCTGAGCATTGCTTTTAAAGTTGGTCAAAATTTTATTAGCAGTTACTAAGTATAAGTAAATACCAGCCCAATTAAATAGTAGAACAAAAGTAACAACTTCACCTGCGATGCAATGCATATGACAAATTGAGTTTAAGTTCCATAATTAATCATGTGAGTGTCCGAGCTGCTCATGACCGTGAGCACGGCTAGTATACTAGTTTTACACTCTGCAGAGGTTGCGCATCTTTACCCACAAGTCGTGTATCCCATGTCGCCAGGGTTTGCAAGGCCCTTAGACACTTCCGAGGTGAATGGCTAGGGATCCACTACGAGGCCTTTACAAAGTTCCACTAGCTTCCGAAAACCCGCTACAGTTTATAGGAAGATCCAGTGCAGGAATCCCTTGCAGGACCGCCATCGCAGCAAAATCCTCCCGAGGGCCTCCCTACACTGACCTCTCCCCTACTGCCCTTGCCCCTTTCGGGTAAGGTAGTCTTCCACTAGCTTTCCTAATTAATCAGCCAAGGGCGTCCCATTCCACCCTTGTGGTAGCACTGTTTTCCCGGGTGGTTCTCCATGTTCCAATTAACATAATGATCTTAACATGAACAGTAAATAACAACTGACAATAAAAGTATAATCATGGATAGTAATGTGTATCTCTATACCCAAAACCACATAAAGCACTAGCAAGTACTACCCAGAAGGTTCAGTGGTAAACAAGGTATAAAGATAGACAAACTAGGGTAACCTATTGGGTCCCATCAAAATTAACCTATGCAGATCATTATGATTAATTAGAACATGAGTAGGTGAAAAGAAGTGATCAAGGGCACAACTTGCCTGGGCCTTGAGAATCCAGGTACCAGGATGATCTTCAGGTGACTCGTGACCTCACACTAGTCGTAGCAATACAAACAAACGGTGTATAGGCAAAATTAACATTACACCAAACATATATGCAAAATACATATTAATAATCTACATATTAAAATAAGATCACAGGAAAAAGAATTATTAATTTTGGAGTTGTAGGTTTTAAGTTATAAATTTCCTAAGGTTTAATGTGATTAAAATATGATTAAATGATAAATAAATTTTCTGACAGAGTTCATGTCAAAACAGAGACACTAAATGATGAAGAATATTATTACAAAATTTTAGAAACTGAAATGGTTCAATTTGGAGCTAAAATGAATTTTCTATGAATTTATAAAGTTTTAGTAATTATTTTCATATTAAAAATCCATTTATAAATTATTTTCTCTGGTTTTACACTGCTCTGGACTGGGCCTCGATTTCCAGAAAACTCAGGGGTCTCGGGGTAACATTTCATATGACTCAGGGCACAACAGAGATGGACGGCGGGTTGTTTTCTTAAAAGGTCGGGGTCTCTTTTGCATAATGGCATGGCCGAAAGGGTAAGATCTATTATGAGCCGTCCGATCCGTTATCAACGACCCAGATTATAACCCGAGCCCCGCGAACCGGTACGCGCTGATAGCCGCAGGATCGGAATCCAACGACGTAAATTTTAAGTATCAAGATCTAACCGTAGCCGCAGGATCCGAGATCTACGGTTCACGGACGATCTGGACGAAAGGGTATAACCCTTCTAATCACAACCGCCCATATCAGATCGCACGGTTAGGAACCTACCACCTACCTCGCGTCCGTGGCCGAGCAGGGGGCATCCGCGCACCCGACGGCGCATCGCCGGAGCAGCTGCAATCCGGCGCCAACACGGATCTGCGCGTTGATGGACGGGTGCAAAATGAAATTGGAGGTACGGCGAACATGGCCATGGGCGTCTTACCGATAATGGTGTCGTAGGGAAGTCGGGCCACGGCGCACGGCGGAATTTGTATGACGGCGAGCAATTGCCGAACCATGCCTGGTCTCCCGGCGTCGCTGATTCACCACCGCACACCCGAGGCCCTATTGAGGCGCTTAAATCAACAGTCAAGGCTCAAGCGAGGTTGGAGTGGCCCAACCGCATGAGCCGCGGTGACGCAGAGGGAAGAGGGGAGAAGATGAGCTGTGCGTGCCCGAGGTGCGACTTGGCGGTAGCTGGAGGTCTCCTCTCATGGCTTGGAACAGGGTGGGTGCGGATCCGCTCTTATGCACCGAGGCCAGGAAGTCCGCGCGGGGATCACGCCATGGCTACGGAGCTCGGAAATCCCGGGGCAACGAGCGGCGCGTGGTTCTTGGCGACAATCTGGGACCGGATTCGGAGACCAGTGAGATTTCCCCCGGTAAGCGCAAGGTGGATTGACTCGGGCGGTTGCGCGCTTGGTGGAGGTCGTTCCCGGGGTCTGCGGGGTGGCGACAGCGAGGTCGCCGACATTCGTGGGAGGTCTTTTACAGGAAGGAGATGACCTGACCGCGAGGGCCCCTTTGGCAGAGACAGCGAACGACGCGAGAGCGAAGGACGGCTGGGAGGCTGACAGAGTGGGAACGGGATGTCAGTGCAGGTCACCGCGAAGGAGTCGCGCGAGGTAGGTCTGACGGGCGGAGCCCACCTGTCGGCGCATGCGGGTGTTGGTTAGCTGGGCCGCGCGCACGGTAACTGTTTAAGTGGGCCGAAATGGTGGCCGCCGGCCCAGATAGGTTTTTATTCTTTTTCCTTTTTAATTTCTGTTTTCTTTTCTTTTACTTTTGAATTTTTGAATTTCAAATTTGTGATGAACTTGCACTCAAATTTTTCTGAGTATATGATTTGGATAAAGCATTGTGGATCAAATTTATCTATTTGTAAGTTTTATTTCTTTGTATAGCATTTTTCTTTCTCTCTTTCCAAATTTTAGCATTTCTTTTAGGATTTAATTTCTCATTTGGATATTTAATATTTTTCTTGTCACAAAATGCACACAAAATAAAATATCCAGCATGATGCATAATTTAGTAGCATATCTTTTCATTAATTGTTTTTTTAGACATGGTGTTCTCATATGATAATGCATCAAACTCACATAAAGAGAAAATGTTTCTCCATTGGTATTTTATCTAGCAATTACAAAGTGGGTGTTACAAATCCTACCCCCCTTAAAAATAATCTCGTCCTCGAGATTTGTAAGAAAAAAGGGAATACAAAAGGATTGGTTTGCAATTTAGCTTTCAATTTCTAAATCAAGGGTCTCTCTTTTTATTATTAGTAAGTGATAGGAGAGCATGGGTATTATATGTATGTCCACTTTATTATATAGGATAGAAGATGTCTTTAGGGTATATATAGGTTTAGGTAAGAAAGAGTAGGATAAGAAAAACTCCATCTAAGATTGTGGATCTTGACTCATCTTGGTGACCTTACTTGATCCTTGAAGACTTGAGTTGGTGTTCATTCCTTCCTTGATGAAGTTGATCATCTTCTTCCTTGTCGAGGTTGAGCTGTTCTTTTTCAGACCTTGGTGTTTTCATTCTTGGGGTTGCCACCAGAGTTAGGGACCTATGGTTTAAGATAGATTTGTGGGTGACAAGTAGGTAGAGCAGCTAGTTTAGTGGGTGGCTTAGGAGTTAAATGAGATTGGTCAAAATTTGGTTTGGTTGTTTGCCTCTAGATTGGTTGGATAGGTCATGTAACCTATTATGTAGGTCAAGTTGTTCATGTATGGCTGGGTTGATCTAAGTCACCAATTTAGTCTTAGGTGAATTTAGGAGTATGGCCTTATCTTTTGTACCAGCATTAAGTAACTTACTCTAGATTAGATCATAATAGATTAGATAAAATCTAGATTAGGTTGGATATGACTAGGTTAGACTAGTTTAGGTTAGATAGATTTATCAGGGTAAGATATATCTTGTTAGGATATGTTAGAATCTTTTGAGATAGGATGGGGTATATGGTGTAGGTAGGTCAGAAGCTCTATTAGGTTAACACAGAGGGATTATGCAACTATCGGATGGGTAAGGTAGTTGCATATGTATATGGTCAAGTTAATCTAGGGCATCAATTTAGCTTAAATCATTTTTATAGGAGTGAGGTCTAATCCATTTCACTAGTACTAACTAATCTATTAAATGACTCACTTTAGATTGGATCCTATTGGGTTGGAGGGGATCTAGATTAGATTGGTAGGATTAGTTTGACTAGATATGATCTAATTGTTTTGCTTTTAGATCATGGTTGTTAAACTAGGGTGGATAGGTATGCTTATTAGGATAAGACAGATCCATGAAGATAAGATAGAATCCTTTAAGGCCAGTTAGATCTATTGGAATAAGGATAAAATCTTTTCAAGATAAGATGAGTATCTTTTAAGATGAGATGGATCTATTAAGATAAGGGAGAATCTTTTAAGATAAGATGAATTGGTTAGAATGAGATCTTTTAGGGTAAGATAAATCTCTTAAGCTAGATATGTTCCAATGGGGATAACCCAGGTTGTCTAGTTATTTTATAAATATATTTTCATACCTATGTGTATATGCAGATGCAATTGTGGACATTACTCCACAACTCATCACACTCAATCAAAGATTCAAATCAGACAGATATCATAAGAACAAATATTCAAATACATAGACACTTATAAAAATAGTTTTGTTTTTGTTCCTAGGATTAGGTCTCCTATTCCTAAAGTCACTTTAGGCACAGGATTTCAAAGTGTGAAATCCAAGTTTGTCTTTAGATGGAAAAGGTAAGAATAATCAGAGTAACGCGGAAATAGATAAGAATAGATTAAGAAAAGTTTTAGAAAGAATCAGAGTAGCAAAGGTAAGTAAGTATAGGTTGTCCAGTTCTATCTAGGTTTCGTCCTACAGTCAACATTCCTCTGATACCACTTCTGTAACACCCGGATTTTAGGGGTCCAAAACCCGGGCGCTAACATAAACACCAGGTATGCTGGGACCAAGTCTCACACATATGATGTATAGTGGCACAGGATCGAATGTCACATCTTTATATATAACAGGAGTTCTATACAAAATAAATAATTACATTATAAGGAGACAACGGTCCAGCAACCCAAAGTTGACTGGGAGACGACGACCTAGACCACTCACGAACTCATCGCAGCATCCTCCAGGAGCATCATCCTGCAGTACCTGTTCTTGACCTGTGGTGTGTGTGAGACAGCAAGAGTGAGCTCACATACGTTCATCGCTCAACAAGTTGTGGGGGATAATGTGCATGAACTCGCCAAAGGTGGGAGCTCACGTGAAGTGTAAGGCTTACCAAAGAAGATGGTTAGAGCTGAGCATTGCTTTTAAAGTTGGTCAAAATTTTATTAGCAGTTACTAAGTATAAGTAAATACCAGCCCAATTAAATAGTAGAACAAAAGTAACAACTTCACCTGCGATGCAATGCATATGACAAATTGAGTTTAAGTTCCATAATTAATCATGTGAGTGTCCGAGCTGCTCATGACCGTGAGCACGGCTAGTATACTAGTTTTACACTCTGCAGAGGTTGCGCATCTTTACCCACAAGTCGTGTATCCCATGTCGCCAGGGTTTGCAAGGCCCTTAGACACTTCCGAGGTGAATGGCTAGGGATCCACTACGAGGCCTTTACAAAGTTCCACTAGCTTCCGAAAACCCGCTACAGTTTATAGGAAGATCCAGTGCAGGAATCCCTTGCAGGACCGCCATCGCAGCAAAATCCTCCCGAGGGCCTCCCTACACTGACCTCTCCCCTACTGCCCTTGCCCCTTTCGGGTAAGGTAGTCTTCCACTAGCTTTCCTAATTAATCAGCCAAGGGCGTCCCATTCCACCCTTGTGGTAGCACTGTTTTCCCGGGTGGTTCTCCATGTTCCAATTAACATAATGATCTTAACATGAACAGTAAATAACAACTGACAATAAAAGTATAATCATGGATAGTAATGTGTATCTCTATACCCAAAACCACATAAAGCACTAGCAAGTACTACCCAGAAGGTTCAGTGGTAAACAAGGTATAAAGATAGACAAACTAGGGTAACCTATTGGGTCCCATCAAAATTAACCTATGCAGATCATTATGATTAATTAGAACATGAGTAGGTGAAAAGAAGTGATCAAGGGCACAACTTGCCTGGGCCTTGAGAATCCAGGTACCAGGATGATCTTCAGGTGACTCGTGACCTCACACTAGTCGTAGCAATACAAACAAACAGTGTATAGGCAAAATTAACATTACACCAAACATATATGCAAAATACATATTAATAATCTACATATTAAAATAAGATCACAGGAAAAAGAATTATTAATTTTGGAGTTGTAGGTTTTAAGTTATAAATTTCCTAAGGTTTAATGTGATTAAAATATGATTAAATGATAAATAAATTTTCTGACAGAGTTCATGTCAAAACAGAGACACTAAATGATGAAGAATATTATTACAAAATTTTAGAAACTGAAATGGTTCAATTTGGAGCTAAAATGAATTTTCTATGAATTTATAAAGTTTTAGTAATTATTTTCATATTAAAAATCCATTTATAAATTATTTTCTCTGGTTTTACACTGCTCTGGACTGGGCCTCGATTTCCAGAAAACTCAGGGGTCTCGGGGTAACATTTCATATGACTCAGGGCACAACAGAGATGGACGGCGGGTTGTTTTCTTAAAAGGTCGGGGTCTCTTTTGCATAATGGCATGGCCGAAAGGGTAAGATCTATTATGAGCCGTCCGATCCGTTATCAACGACCCAGATTATAACCCGAGCCCCGCGAACCGGTACGCGCTGATAGCCGCAGGATCGGAATCCAACGACGTAAATTTTAAGTATCAAGATCTAACCGTAGCCGCAGGATCCGAGATCTACGGTTCACGGACGATCTGGACGAAAGGGTATAACCCTTCTAATCACAACCGCCCATATCAGATCGCACGGTTAGGAACCTACCACCTACCTCGCGTCCGTGGCCGAGCAGGGGGCATCCGCGCACCCGACGGCGCATCGCCGGAGCAGCTGCAATCCGGCGCCAACACGGATCTGCGCGTTGATGGACGGGTGCAAAACGAAATTGGAGGTATGGCGAACATGGCCATGGGCGTCTTACCGATAATGGTGTCGTAGGGAAGTCGGGCCACGGCGCACGGCGGAATTTGTATGACGGCGAGCAATTGCCGAACCATGCCTGGTCTCCCGGCGTCGCTGATTCACCACCGCACACCCGAGGCCCTATTGAGGCGCTTAAATCAACAGTCAAGGCTCAAGCGAGGTTGGAGTGGCCCAACCGCATGAGCCGCGGTGACGCAGAGGGAAGAGGGGAGAAGATGAGCTGTGCGTGCCCGAGGTGCGACTTGGCGGTAGCTGGAGGTCTCCTCTCATGGCTTGGAACAGGGTGGGTGCGGATCCGCTCTTATGCACCGAGGCCAGGAAGTCCGCGCGGGGATCACGCCATGGCTACGGAGCTCGGAAATCCCGGGGCAACGAGCGGCGCGTGGTTCTTGGCGACAATCTGGGACCGGATTCGGAGACCAGTGAGATTTCCCCCGGTAAGCGCAAGGTGGATTGACTCGGGCGGTTGCGCGCTTGGTGGAGGTCGTTCCCGGGGTCTGCGGGGTGGCGACAGCGAGGTCGCCGACATTCGTGGGAGGTCTTTTACAGGAAGGAGATGACCTGACCGCGAGGGCCCCTTTGGCAGAGACAGCGAACGACGCGAGAGCGAAGGACGGCTGGGAGGCTGACAGAGTGGGAACGGGATGTCAGTGCAGGTCACCGCGAAGGAGTCGCGCGAGGTAGGTCTGACGGGCGGAGCCCACCTGTCGGCGCATGCGGGTGTTGGTTAGCTGGGCCGCGCGCGCGGTAACTGTTTAAGTGGGCCGAAATGGTGGCCGCCGGCCCAGATAGGTTTTTATTCTTTTTCCTTTTTAATTTCTGTTTTCTTTTCTTTTACTTTTGAATTTTTGAATTTCAAATTTGTGATGAACTTGCACTCAAATTTTTCTGAGTATATGATTTGGATAAAGCATTGTGGATCAAATTTATCTATTTGTAAGTTTTATTTCTTTGTATAGCATTTTTCTTTCTCTCTTTCCAAATTTTAGCATTTCTTTTAGGATTTAATTTCTCATTTGGATATTTAATATTTTTCTTGTCACAAAATGCACACAAAATAAAATATCCAGCATGATGCATAATTTAGTAGCATATCTTTTCATTAATTGTTTTTTTTAGACATGGTGTTCTCATATGATAATGCATCAAACTCACATAAAGAGAAAATGTTTCTCCATTGGTATTTTATCTAGCAATTACAAAGTGGGTGTTACAGTAAGGAGGCTCGGAGCCTAGTTCCTTCACGGGGAAGGATCCCTTTGGGGGTATCCCCTTTCCCGGTCCCTGTTGCAAGAGATAGAAAAAGAAGGAAAAGGGAAAAAAGGATACGAAATTGAACGACGTGGCGTACCTTTTTTGGTGTGGCCGTTTTGACGAAGGCGAAACGTCGCCAGCTGCTTCCGCCAGAAGCGCTGCCTGTCGAGCCGCGGAGTTAATGCGCCGGGGCGGGCGGTCGGCGAGGCTGCCGTTGCGTACGCGAGCCGTTCAAGGAACGGGTCGCGGGCGTGTCGGCTTCACACCGTGAGAGAGGGGGTTCTCTTGCTGCCTCCGGATGGGACGTGAGCTTGGCTGATGGCGTGACCGCTGCTCTTGCGCGCCTGCCACCGTCATTACTGCCGGCCCACTTTTGACTGCGTTTGACCGCTGCGCCCGGCTGGCGCTGCTGGACCGCGCGCTGGGCCGCCTCGGGTCGCGGTATTGGTTCCGCAACCGAGGAGGTGCGGTGGTGGCGCAAGTGGCATAGTGGCTTACATGCAGCATCCGGCGCGCCGGTTGCGCGACGCGTGGGCTTGAGCCTCCGTGCTGGCCTGTCAGGAGTCGGAGAGGCGCGTCCACTTGGCGCGAGTGCATGCTGCCCGCATGGCTGCCCGCCCCTTTCGCCCGTTGGTCTGGGCAAAGGTGGAGGGTCACTTGTAACCGCTGGGTAGTTGCACGCGCCGCGCGCGGCGGTTCAGCTTCTTCTGCTCGGAGCCGGTCTGCATGACAGGTGGGTCCCAGCCCCCGCGCCGCAGGGGAGGGCTTTGGAGGCGTGTTGGAGAAGACTCGGCCCGTGACGGTTGGGGGTGCAAGCAGGGAGAGTCGCCTTTAAAAGGAGGGCGACCCCTTCCGTAAGGCGACCACGTCTTCTTCCTCCCTTATGCACTGTGTTTTTCCACCTTCCAAGCCCCGGATGGGGGAAACCGCCGTCTTTTCGCCTCATCGTTGGAGGAACGCAACTCCGTGGGAGTTGGTACCTTTCAGCCATCGTTCGGCTTCAAGGATTTTCATCATGCAGCCCGGCTGCACCCCTCCACCGACGGTCACCCAAGATGGTGACCTCCGGCTTGATGGTGGGGGAAAGCGAGCCGGGCTGCGGCCTCTGCCCCTTCCTCAGCCTCAAGGATTTTCATCACCAGGGCTGGGGAGGGGAGTGTGCCGAGTTGAGGTCGGCCCCCGCGTGGGCGGCGGCCCGCTCCTTCACTCGGTGATCGGAGGGAGGAGCGGTTGTCGTCCACGGCGCTGGCATCTGCAGTGTGCCTGGCCTTCGGACGTGAGTGGCTTCGGAGCCGCTCGCGGCGCCGGCGTTTGCCACGGCAGCTGGAAGAGGTTCTTCCGCCGGCGCGACAGCCAAGGCTGGCCACGGACCGACCTCCAACTCTACGGCCTTCTGCCCGTCCTTGCCTCTCGAGTTTGGGCATGGGCGGGGGCCTCCTGGCAGCAGCATCCGCCCTGAGGTCATCACTGCTGCTGTTCGGCCCCTCGGGGCAGAAGTCTTCATCGTCGCCGCTGCTGGGGCGGGCGATGACAAGCCGTTCGTCGGTCTTCTGTTGCTCCGCAGGCCCACCCCTGTCGAGTGGGGTTGTTCGTACCTGCGGAGGGGGAACTGGAGTTCCATTTGTAATGGCACTTCGAATGCCAGGGTTTTTTTGTTCATTTCGGCTTTCGGGGCCTGAACATGTATGTAATTACGGCACGGAGCCGTGTTTTTTCCTCATTTCCGAGCACTAAGACTCATCTGCTGATTGTCTGAACCGCTTTACCAAGCATGAGTCGCCCCGTGTCAAGGTGACGAGGGAGGCATCCGTATCCCGGAGGCGTAGGAGTCCCTCGGCTCGGTCGGCCCTGTTGTCCGAGGCTCCTCTAGCTTAGTTAAAGAGACCCCTCGGCCGCTCTTCGACGAGCCGAGGCCGGGGGTAGCGATATCAGCATGAGCAGAGGCGAAGTTGGTTCGGAAATGAAACCTGGTTGGCTGGAGCCTAGCCGAGTTGTCCGTTGGCAGGATCGACGCCGGAGTCGGTCAGCCGAGGCTTCGGACCGGGCTCGTGCCTTCGAAAGGTGGTTGGCCGAGGCCCCGGAGGTGGCTGGCCGAGCCGCCTGCTCGGGCCGGATTCCCGGAGAAGTCCCTGACAACGATCGCCCGAGCGTGGTGATGACGTCGTCCTTCGGAGCGGAGGCCCTCGGACCGTGTCGCCGTCCGAGGCTAGGTGGGGCCTTGCCGAAGGTGCCGTCGATGCTGAGGGTGTCGCTGCTCCCTTCCCGAGTCAGGACCCGAGCCTGCAGGATCAGTTTGTCTTGTAGTGTGCGCTTTGTGCGGCCGTCGAGGCCAGAACACACACCCTTGCTGTGTTGTAAAGCTGTGTCTCTTTTCCTCTTGTTTCGAGCATCTGGACTTTTTGTCGGTAACAGGGATGTTAGTGCGAGCGAAAGTTGCTTCTCGCGGAAGGTGAGGAGTGAGGTATCCGTATCCCGGAGGCGTAGGAGTCCCTCGGCTCGGTCGGCCTTGCCGCTTACGCGCACTTTTACTCGTCCATGAGGCCCTATCACCGACTTGGTCGAGGAAACTCGAAGAATCACTTCGACAGAAGGGCTTCCGAACGTAGAGACTTGTTCGATCCGCGGAGTCACCTTATCCGAACGCGAGTTACTTATCGCAGAAGGTGATGAGTGAGGTATCCGTATCCCAGAGGCGTAGGAGTCCCTCGGCTCGGTCAGCCTTGGCTGCTTACGTGTACCCCGTCGTTTCCAGGACCCACTTTTCGAAGTAGTCAAAAAGCACGGAAGATATTCTGGTAAAAGAGATTTTCTGTTTGAGGAAAATTTTGACGCAGAGGGGGTTTCCCCCCTTTTAGCCCCCGAGGGAGGGTTGGGCTTTGCCGAGGCGAGGCCGACCCTTCCTTGTTGACTAAACTTTGCGTGGGTGTGAGGTATATGAACAACTTGGAAACATCTTAAGGGTAGAAGCGACGTAGCTGTTGGATGTTCCAAGCGTTGCCGTAGACCTCGCCTTGACTGTTGGCCAGCTTGTACGTTCCGGGCTTCAGAACTTTGGCGATGACGAACGGCCCCTCCCAGGGGGGCGTGAGCTTGTGCCTCCCTCGGGCGTCTTGCCGCAGCCGAAGCACCAGGTCGCCCACCTGAAGGTCTCGGGGTCGGACCCCTCGGGCGTGGTAGCGTCGCAGGGACTGCTGGTACCGCGCCGAGTGTAGTAAGGCCCTGTCCCGAGCCTCGTCCAGCTGGTACAGCGAGTCTTCTTGGCTAGCTTGGTTGCTTTCTTCGTTGTAGGCCCTCGTCCTCGGGGAGCCGTATTCCAGGTCAGTGGGCAAGACGGCCTCGGCCCCGTAGACCAGGAAGAACGGCGTGAAACCCGTGGCTCGGCTCGGCGTCGTCCTCAGGCTCCAGACCACCGAGGGGAGTTCCTTCATCCATCGCTTGCCGAACTTGTTGAGATCATTGTAAATCCGAGGCTTGAGCCCTTGTAGAATCATGCCATTGGCACGTTCTACTTGCCCATTCGACATGGGATGAGCTACGGCGGCCCAGTCTACCCGGATGTTGTGATCCTCGCAAAAATCCAAGAATTTTTTGCCGGTGAACTGGGTGCCGTTGTCGGTGATGATGGAGTTCGGGACCCCGAAGCGATGGATGATGTTGGTGAAGAACGCCACCGCCTGCTCGGATCTGATGCTGTTCAGGGGTCGGACCTCGATCCACTTGGAGAATTTGTCGATGGCGACCAGCAGGTGCGTGTAGCCCCCGGGCGCCTTCTGCAGAGGGCCGACGAGGTCCAGACCCCACACAGCGAAGGGCCAGGTGATGGGTATCGTCTGCAGAGCCTGAGCGGGCAGGTGGGTCTGCTTCGCATAGAATTGGCACCCTTCGCAGGCGCGGACAATTCTAGTGGCGTCAGCCACCGCCGTCGGCCAATAGAAGCCTTGGCGGAAAGCGTTCCCGACGAGGGTTCGAGGTGCTACATGATGGCCACAAGCCCCCGAGTGTATTTCCTGCAGGAGTTCCTGACCCTCGGCGATGGAGATGCATCGCTGGAGGATGCCCGAGGGGCTACGGTGGTAGAGCTCCTTCTCATCGCCCAGCAAGACGAACGACTTGGCGCGCCGCGCTACCCGCCGAGCCTCTGCCCGGTCGAGGGGCAGTTCTTCTTGGTGGAGATATTGCAGGTACGGGGTCTGCCAATCTTGTTCCGGCGTGACCCCGCTCTGCTCCTCCTCGATGTGCAGTGCTTCGCCCTCGGGGGCCGAGGGTTCCTCGGGCTGAGCCGAGGATGGCTCGGGCTGGGTCGGGGCTGCCTCGAACGGGGCCGAGGGCACCTCGGGCTCGGGCGTGTCGCCGATCTTGACGGAGGGTTGGTGCAGATCCCGGGAGAAGACGTCCGGGGGAACCGTCGTTCGCCCCGAGGCTATCTTTGCCAGCTCGTCCGCAGTCTCGTTGTAGCGCCGGGCGATGTGGTTAAGCTCGAGCCCGTAGAACTTGTCTTCCAGGCGTCGAACCTCATCACAGTAGGCCTCCATCTTCGGGTCGCGGCAGTGGGAGTTCTTCATGACTTGGTCGATGACGAGCTGCGAGTCGCCGCGTGCATCGAGGCGTCGGACCCCTAGCTCGATGGCGATTCGCAATCCATTGATCAGAGCCTCGTACTCAGCCACATTGTTGGACGCCGGGAAATGGAGGCGGAGCACGTAGCGCAGGTGTTTCCCGAGGGGCGAGACGAAGAGCAGGCCCGCGCCGGCTCCCGTCTTCATCAGCGACCCGTCGAAAAACATGGTCCAGAGCTCCGGTTGGATCAAAGCCGTCGGCAACTGGGTGTCGACCCATTCGGCTACGAAGTCCGCTAGTACCTGGGACTTGATGGCCTTCCGAGGGGCGAACGAGATTGTCTCGCCCATGATTTCCACCGCCCACTTTGCGATCCGTCCCGAGGCTTCTCGGCACTGGATGATCTCCCCCAGGGGGAAGGATGACACCACAGTCACCGGATGAGACTCGAAGTAATGTCGCAGCTTTCGCCTCGTCAGGATCACTGCATACAGCAGCTTCTGGACTTGTGGGTAGCGGATCTTGGTTTCGGACAGCACCTCGCTGACGAAGTAAACTGGCCTCTGAATGGGCAAGGCATGCCCCTCTTCCCGCCTTTCGACCACGATCGCGGCGCTGACCACCTGAGTGGTAGCGGCGACGTAGACCAAGAGGGCTTCTCCATCAGCTGGGGGTACCAAGACGGGCGCCTGGGTGAGGAGCGCCTTCAGGTTCCCGAGAGCTTCCTCGGCCTCGGGAGTCCAGGTGAAGCACTCGGCCTTCCTTAAGAGACGGTACAGGGGCAGGCCTCTTTCGCCGAGGCGCGAGATGAAACGGCTCAAGGCCACGAGACATCCCATGACCCTCTGTACGCCTTTTAAGTCCTTGATGGGCCCCATGCTTGTGATGGCTGCGATCTTCTCCGGGTTGGCTTCGATGCCCCGCTCAGAGACGATGAATCCCAGGAGCATGCCTCGGGGCACCCCGAAGACGCACTTCTCGGGATTGAGCTTGACGCCCTTCGCCTTGAGACACCAGAATGTCAGTTCAAGGTCGGAGAGAAGGTCGGAGGCTTTCCTCGTCTTGACTACGATGTCATCGACGTAGGCCTCGACCGTGCGACCGATGTGTTCGCCGAACACATGGTTCATGCATCGCTGGTATGTCGCACCCGCGTTCCTCAAACCGAACGGCATGGTGACATAACAGTACATGCCAAAGGGCGTGATGAAAGAAGTCGCGAGCTGGTCGGACTCTTTCATCTTGATTTGATGATACCCTGAGTAGGCATCGAGGAAAGACAGGGTTTCGCACCCTGCAGTGGAGTCCACGATTTGATCGATGCGAGGTAGAGGGTAGGGGACCTTCGGACATGCTTTGTTGAGACCAGTGTAGTCTACACACATCCGCCATTTCCCCCCTTTCTTCCTCACAAGTACAGGGTTGGCAAGCCATTCGGGATGGAATACCTCTTTGATGAACCCTGCTGCCATCAGCTTGTGGATCTCCTCGCCTATCACCCTGCGCCTTTCCTCGTCGAATCGGCGCAGAGGCTGTTTGACCGGTCGGGCCCCGGCCCGAATATCCAGCGAGTGCTCGGCGACATCCCTCGGTATGCCGGGCATGTCCGAGGGACTCCACGCAAAGACATCGGCGTTTGCGCGGAGAAAGTCGACGAGCACTGCTTCCTATTTGGGGTCGAGCCCGGAACCGATCCGGATCTTCTTGGAGGTGTCTCCACTGGGGTCGAGAGGGACGGCCTTAACCGTCTCCGCTGGCTCGAAGTTGCCGGCATGTCGCTTCACGTCTGGCACCTCCCGGGAGAGGTTTTCCAGGTCGGCGATGAGGGCCTCGGACTCGGCGAGGGCCTCGGCGTACTCCACGCACTCCACATCGCATTCGAACGCGTGTTTGTACGTGGGGCCGACGGTGATGACCCCGTTGGGGCCCGGCATCTTGAGCTTCAGGTAGGTGTAGTTGGGGATGGCCATGAACTTCGCGTAGCATGGCCTTCCCAACACTGCGTGGTAGGTTCCTCGGAACCCGACCACCTCGAACGTCAAAGTCTCCCTTCGGAAGTTGGAGGGTGTTCCGAAGCAGACAGGAAGGTCGAGCTGTCCGAGGGGCTGGACGCGCTTCCCAGGGATGATCCCGTGGAAGGGCGTAGCGCTTGCTCGGACGGATGACAGATCGACGCGCAGGAGCCTGAGGGTCTCGGCGTAGATGATATTGAGGCAGCTGCCCCCATCTATCAGGACCTTGGTGAGCCTGACGTCGCCGATGACGGGATCGACGACGAGCGGGTACTTCCCCGGGCTCGACACGTGGTCCGGGTGGTCGTCCTGGTCGAAGGTGATGGGCTTGTCGGACCAGTCTAGGTAGACTGGTGCCGCCACCTTCACCGAGCAGACCTCCCGACGCTCTTGCTTTCGATGCCGAGCCGAGGCATTCGCCGCATGCCCTCCGTAGATCATGAAGCAGTCGCGGACCTCGGGGAACTCTCCTGCTTGGTGATCTTCCTTTTTGTCGTCGTCGCGGGCCCTGCCACCCTCTGCGGGTGGCCCGGCCTGGTGGAAGTGGCGCCGAAGCATGACGCACTCCTCGAGGGTGTGCTTGACGGGCCCCTGATGGTAGGGGCACGTCTCCTTGAGTGCCTTGTCGAAGAGGTTGGCGCCTCCGGGGGGCTTCCGAGGGTTCTTGTATTCGGCAGCGGCGACAAGGTCGGTGCTGGCGGCGTCGCGTTTCGCTTGCGACTTCCTCCTGCCTTTCTTCTTGGCGCTGAGCGGAGTAGACGCCTCGGGAGCATCTTCTGACGGGCGGCCCTGGGGCTGCTTGTCCTTTCGGAAGATGGCCTCGACCGCCTCCTGACCAGAGGCGAACTTGGTGGCGATGTCCATCAGCTCGCTCGCCCTGGTGGGGGTCTTGCGACCCAACTTGCTCACCAGGTCACGGCAGGTGGTGCCGGCGAGGAATGCGCCGATGACATCGGAGTCGGTGATGTTAAGCAGCTCGGTGCGCTGCTTCGAGAATCGTCGGATGTAGTCCCGAAGGGACTCTCTCGGCTGTTGCCGGCAGCTTCGGAGGTCCCAGGAATTCCCGGGGCGCACGTACGTGCCCTGGAAGTTGCCGGCGAAGGCTTGGACCAGATCCTCCCAGTTGGAAATCTGCCCCGGAGGCAGGTGCTCCAACCAAGCGCGAGCAGTGTCGGAGAGGAACAGGGGGAGGTTGCGGATGATGAGGTTGTCGTCGTCCGTCCGACCTAGTTGACAGGCCAGGCGGTAGTCTGCGAGCCACAATTCCGGTCTCGTTTCCCCCGAGTACTTTGCGATGGTAGTCGGGGGTCGGAATCGGGGCGGAAACGGCGCCCGCCGAATGGCCCGGCTGAAGACCTGCGGACCGGGTGGTTCGGGCGAGGGACTCCGATCCTCCCCGCTGTCGTAGCGTCCCCCACGCCTGGGGTGATAACCTCGGCGCACCCTTTCGTCGAGGCGGGCCCGTCGGTCGCGATGAGGGTGCTCGTCGCCGAGGTGGCCTGGGGCCGCTGGCGCGGTGTTGCGTGTACGCCCGGTATAGACCGAGGCTTCCCGCATGAGTCGGGAAGTCGCGGCGCGAGGTTCCGAGGGGTACCCCTGCCTTCGGGAGGCAGAGCTCTCGGCCCGCCGGGCCGCAGCGCCTTCCAGGAGATGCTTGAGCTCTCCCTGGATTCGCCGACCCTCGGTGGTTGAAGACTCCGGCATCGCGCGGAGGAGCATCGCTGCGGCGGCCAGGTCCTGACCGGTCCCGCCGGATGCGGGTGGCGGTCTGTCCCTGGCATCGTTAGCGATGCGGTGCTGGAGACCTTGGGGCAGGTGACGTATTTCTCCGGCCGGGGGCTGGCCCGCCCATACCTGCCCGACGTCCCGGCGGATTGCCTCGAGCGCTCCTGCTCCCTCATCGAGCCCGGCCCGCGCCCCGCGGACTTGCTCGAGCTGTGGGTCGTGACCCCCCGCCGGAACGGGGACCACAGCTAGCTCCCGCGGGATGTCGGCGCGAGGCGCTGGCCTAGGGGGATCACCATCCTCCGGCATGCCGAGACAGCTGCCTCCGGAGGGATCCCCTAGCTCGACGTGGAAACATTCGCGGCTCGGGCCGCAGTCCTTGTCGTCAAGGCTGCGGCTGCCGTCAGAACAGTCGGAGAGGCAGTAGTTGCATGCGGTCATGAAATCCCGCATGGCACTGGGGTTGCCAGATCCAGAGAAATCCTAGTAGATGCTGGGATCGTCATCTTCCTCGGACCCAGAGGGCCCATAGGTCGAGACGTCCGTCAATCGGTCCCAAGGCGACCGCACACGAAACCCTAGAGAGGTTGCACTCGCCTCAATGTGAGCGCCCGCCAAAGCGAGGTCGCTAGGCGGGTTGAGGCCGAGTCGAAATGACAAAGGATGGGAATCAGTCGGTACCTTTTGGTCGACGAGGATCGACGAAGTCACATCGGGGGCTGATCGTGCTGTCGTCCTGGGTGCGAGGGCGACGTCCTGCAGGCCCTCCGTGAGCGCGCTGGCGTCGTCCACTTGCTCGGGGTTGGCGTGTCGCGGGGGGACGACGCCCGCCTTCGCCTCAGGCGCGTGGGTGATGCCCGACGCGTCCTCCGTTGGGGCGCTGGGGATGTCGATTTGCTCGACAGCCGACTGAGCGCAACCTCCCGCTTGGCTCCGGTTGCCCCGCCTCCTCCTTCGATGGCGAGGGAGAGGATGGGGCGAGCTCGAAAGTTGTCCTTCCCCCACGCGGGAAAGACGTCGTTGATTCCGCCGCCGGTGGGCGGGCTGTCCGCCAGCACTGTCGCTGTCGCGCGGCGGTGGAAGGAGTATCATGTCGTAGCTGCCGTCGAAAGACATGAACTCGAGGCTCCCGAAACGGAGCACCGTCCCGGGTTGAAGAGGTCGTTGGAGACTGCCCATCTGGAGCTTGACGGGAAACTACTCGTCAACACGCAGCAGGCCCCTACCTGGCGCGCCAACTGTCGGCGTTCCGGGACCGGGGGGTCCCCGAGCCGACGAGTGAGTGTGCCGCGTGCCCCAGCCCAGATGGGTCGAGCGCGTGGGCGAGCGCGAAGGGGGGAGAGAGCGAGAGCGAGGTGGCCGGAGCCGGGTCGTGAGGGAGTCGGAGATCCCGCGGCCTTCGTGTTCGTCCCGCGCCCAGGTCGGGTGCGCTTGCAGTAGGGGGTTACAAGCGTCCGCGCGGGTGAGGGGAGCGAGCGGCCCCGAGAGAGCGCCTGCCCCTGCCCCTCGTTCCCGCGAGGCCAACCTTCTCTAAGAAGGCCCTGGTCCTTCCTTTTATAGGCGTAAGGAGAGGATCCAGGTGTACAAATGGGGGTGTAGCAAGGTGCTACGTGTCTAGCGGGGGAGAGCTAGTGCCCTAAGTACATGCCAAGGTGGCAGCCGGAGAGATCTTGGCACCCGGCTAGTGTGGCGTCGTGGATGTCGGAGAAGCAATGGAGCTTGGTGGAGGGACAGCTGTCGGAGTGGTTGGGCCCCTGCTGACGTCCCCCTGCTTCCGTAAGAGAGCTGAGAGCCGCCGTCGTCACGGGTCCAGTGGGGTGCCATCATTGCCTATCTGGCGGAGCTAGCCAGATGGGACGTCGGTCCTGTTCCCTGCGGCCCGAGTCGGCTCGGGGTAGGGTGATGATGGCGCTTCCTGTTGATGTGGCGGACTCGTGCCCTAGGTCGGGCGACGTGGAGGCTCCTCCGAAGCCGAGGTCGAGTCTGTCCTGCATGGCCGAGGCCGAGCCTGAGCTCCTGGGTCGGGCGAGGCGGAGGTCGTTCGGCAGAGGCCAGGGCGGAGTCCGAGCCCTGGGTCGGGCGAGGCGGAGTTCGTCGTCTTCCGGGGCCTTAGCCCGAGTCCGAGCCCTGGGTCGGGCGGAGCGGAGTTCGCCGTCTTCCGGGGCCTTAGCCCGAGTCCGAGCCCTGGGTCGGGCGGAGCGGAGTTCGCCGTCTTCCGGGGCCTTAGCCCGAGTCCGAGCCCTGGGTCGGGCGGAGCGGAGTTCGCCGTCTTCCGGGGCCTTAGCCCGAGTCCAAGCCCTGGGTCGGGCGGAGCGGAGTTCGCCGTCTTCCGGGGCCTTAGCCCGAGTCCGAGCCCTGGGTCGGGCGGAGCAGAGTTCGCCGTCTTCCGGGGCCTTAGCCCGAGTCCGAGCCCTGGGTCGGGCGGAGCGGAGTTCGCCGTCTTCCGGGGCCTTAGCCCGAGTCCGAGCCCTGGGTCGGGCGAAGCTTCCTATGGCGCTTTTGGCCAAGCCTGGCCGCCCGGCAGTCCCACTCTTTGCGTCAAATGCCCCAGTGACTTGGTCGGTCGGCGCGGTGATTTAGTCAGGGTTGCTTCTCAACGAAGGCAAGGCCTCGGGCGAGCCGGAGATGCGTCTGCCGTGAAAAGGGGGCCTCGGGCGAGACGGAAAACACCTCAGGGTCGGCTACCCTTGCCCGAGGCTAGGCTCGGGCGTGGCGTGATCGAGTCGCTCGTATGGACTGATCCCTGACTTAACCAAACCCATCAGGCCTCTGCAGCTTTATGCTGATGGGGGTTACCAGCTGAGAATTAGGCGTCTTGAGGGTACCCCTAATTATGGTCCCCGACAACATTGTCTCAACTTTTTCAAACTCAATGCTTTAGATCCTCCACTTCCACCTTAAGTCTGAAGGGGGGGTGTTAAGGCCCATAATAGCCCATATTACCGTGCATATATATATATATATATTCAACCAAGTCCTAAGGACTAATTATTCTTTCTCTAATCCAAGGTTAGTAACAGAGGAGATTTGCCGAGGACTGGAGGGCGCATACGGGAGGGATATCCGCTAGGGGAGCCAAGATAACCTAAGCGTGGCATGCACCACTGTGTCCTCCTCGGTGGCACACGTAGAGAAAGGCCAGGAGCAAGACCGACTCGCCCCATACCTGCTTCGACGAGCGTCGGTCGGCTCGTAGCTGTGACCGTGGGCGGGGGCAACAAGTTGGGGAGGAATAACGAGGTGAAAGTTGGGAAGACGAACGAGACGTCCGACAACGGCGAAAATGATGGTGCGCGAATGCTGCGAAATGTCCTCATGGACGTCCAATAGCCACTGCGTGGGTCGGGACTGGTGTCGGACGAATATGGGGAGGAGGCGCCTGCTCCCATGCCCTTTGCTAAGAATGTGGTGTCGCGGAGGCAAAGACATGAGGGAAGAGAGAAAAGAAGAAGGATAGCGAACGAGGTGGCGACAACTGAGGCAAGGACCATCATTATCATGTGGAGGTATAGATGGCCAAATGGGCCGTGTCTAGCGGGTCGGCCCGGGCCACAACCTATTTAATAGTGCCTGGGCCAGCCCGATACAAGCGCCATGTCGTGTTTGGGCCATAGCCTCGGGCCGTAGTGCTGGTCAAGCCCAACGTGATTATATATTTTTATTTTACAGAAATCATATATACATATATATAATTTATATTCAATATTAAAAACACCTGAGCATGATATTCTACTGGTTAGACGACTTCACCCAGTGTCTCTCGCCCTTCTTCTACCAGGGTGTGGGTTTGAACACCACCTTCTACAGCAGATCGGTGTGTCATGCATGGGTCGGAGCTACAACGTGGAGGTTGGTTGCGCGGAAGGTACAAACGTGCAGGGGGTTAAATTGAAATAGACGTGAGGGGTTATTTATAAAAAGATAACGCGGAACGACAGTTGAAACTGGTGTTTTAATATAGTAGATAAAGAAGAGATAGAGATAGAGAAATATTGATCTGCATATGCCGACCAGTTCAACAATGGGGAAGGATGGCAGTTATGTTAGCCAGACCTCTGGCTTTGAAACTATATTTAGTTATATTCCCCAACCAACTCAATAATGATGAGGGAAGGCAACTCACTTATGCTTCAACACTCTTCCTCACGTGGAATAGAAGTTGACAACAATTATTGTTTATTGAACTAATTGAGATTGAAACTTGAGACATCTAGCTTTAATATCATATACTCACTATGTCCCAAAATATTAGTTGTTTTAGCTTTTGATTTTTTTGTCTATGTTCAGATGGATGACGATAAATTTAGACACAAATATAAAACAAATACATTGATTATTGTATGAATCAACTAAAAAGGTAAAACATATTTTATTTTAAAATAAAGGGATCGTTGAATACATTTTCAACCTAAAAGGTTAAGTTGATGGAAGAGGTAGACAATTTACTTTCACTTCAACAATTTTTACAAGTAGGAACATCCGTTCGTTGCAAAATGAAGCAAAGAATGTTATACTTCTATTGTTGTTTTCAATGCCTTTTATTTCTTGTTCATGGCAATTCGCTATACCCTGGATGCCGGTAAACTTCACTAAATAAAAATACTCTAGTAAACTCCATACTTTCAAATCGATTTGAAGAAATTTGGATCAGGAGTATGGGTGTAGAGCAGTATGTTTTTACCCTATAGCCTTCGATAGCTCTAGTTACTTGATACTCCCCCACCCACCCCCAAAACAAATCCTGGACATAGCAAATTACTAGTACAGTAGCACAATGCGCGCGCCCTGCGCGCATGTTTATGAACAATTAAGTATAAATTTAGAAACGTCTCTCAATTACAAAATTGCATATATTTGTACAAACATCGGGATGAAGGATCTTAGGCTTGAACTTCTAGACACTACTTGCTATGATGATTGAGTTGTAAAGTTATTCCTGTTGATGGATCTCTAGTTGTGGAACATCAAATGCCATGCGCACATGTTTATGAACAATTAAGTATAAATTTAGAAATGCCTCTCAATTACAAAATTGCATATTGTATTTGTACAAACACCGGGATGAAGGGTCTTAGGCTTGAACTTCTAGAAACTACAAGCTATGATGATTGAGTTGCAAAGTTTTTCCTGTTGATGAATCTCTAGTTGTGGAGCATCAAATCAAATTTTGACAGCAAGGCTAAATATGCTTTGCACGCCGCATAAGAAGCTAACCGATTCATTATAGATGATAGTCTGTTTCTCCAAGTGAGTTGGTGATCAAAATCTACCAACAAAAATCTTAAATTATGCAGTCTGGAGAGGGATACAACGTAAGAAGCTTCAATGACCTCATTCTACACTCTATAGTTGATTTCTTACGTAATAGACACTTGGTTGGTGAAATGTAAGGGAGCCAAGATAGTGAAATGCAATTTTTTATACAAATAGTGAAATGGATTGGTTAGAGCCTACAAAAGGGCACATGTCGCCACATATGGTTCAGTGTTTGCTTATGTCACACCCCGGGCTTTAAGGGACAAAGTCGGGTGCATCTCATACATGCGCCAAAGAAGACAACACATATAATAACAAAGTGTATAGAGATAAATGTCATAATAATCAGAGTACTTATTACATAGCGGAAGACTTACAAAAATAAAAGATAAATATAACAGGATCTAAAATCCATCCTTGGCGCCAGAAAGTCAACTAGGAGACGACGACCTAGACCTCTCACGAACACAGCGCATCACCCACCATGCACTTCATCCTGTGGTACCTGTCCTTGACCTGTGGGGGGTGTGAGACAGCAAGGGTGAGCTCACACATGTTCATCGCTCAACAAGTTGTGGGGAATAATGTGGCATGAACTCACCAAAGGTGTGAGTTCATGTGAAGTGTAAGACTGATCAACAAAATAAAGGTTGAAGCTGAGCATTGCTTTTATAAGTTGGTCAAAGTTTTATTAGTAGTTACTAAGTGTAAGTAAATACCAAACCATAATAAATAACTAAAAGTAATAATAAAATAATCCCAATGCAATGAAATTACAAATTGAGTTTAGGTTCTATAAATTAATCATGTGAGTGTCCGAGCCGCTCATGACCGTGAGCACGGCTAGTATACCAGTTTTACACTCTGCAGAGGTAGCACATCTTTACCCACAAGCCGTGTTACCCATCTGCCAAGGGGTCATGAATCCCATACACCTCTACCAAGGAAGCGAGGCAGGGTAACACTACGAGGCCTTTACAAAGTTCCACTAGCTTCAGAAAACCCGCTATAGTTTATAGGAAGCTCTAGTGCAGGAATCCCTCGCCTGACCGCCATCGCAGCAAAATCAACCCAAGGACCTCCCTACACTGACCACTCCCCTACTGCCCTTGCCCCTTTCGGGTAAGGTAGTCATCCACTAGCTTTCCTAGTTAATCAGCCAAGGGCATCCCATTAAACCCTTGTGGTAGCACTGTTTTCCCGGGTGGTTCTCCATGTTCCCATTAACATAATGATCTTATCATAAACAGTAAATAATAAACAGATAATAAAAAGTATAACAATGAGTGATGAATATCTCTATACCCAAAGCCACATAAAGCAATAGCGTGTACTACCCAAAAATTTAGTAGTAAAACCAGTGGTGAAACAAGGTATAAAGATAGTCAAAATCTAGGGTAACCTATTGGGTCCCATCAAAAATAACCTATGCAGATCATTATGATTAATAAGAACATGACTGGGTAAAAGAAGTGATCAAGGGCACAACTTGCATGGGACTTGAGATTCCAGGTACCAGGGTGATCCTCAAGTTCTCGTGACCTCACTGCTAGTCGTACAATACAAACAAACATGGTATAGACAAAATTAACATCACACCAAACATAAGATCAAACTGCATAATAATGATCTACGCGTCGCTACGAGATCGTGGGTTCGAGAACCACTAAGATCGAAGTTACGATTAAGGAGTTATGATGTGATTAAATGATTAAAACTAGGTTCTATGTTTATTTTATAAATCTAGAGAAAAGATAACCTAAAGTAGTAATTAATTCAACTTTAATCCTAATTATAAATTGACCATAGATCATATTTTAGTAGATTATAATGATATAAGCAGATTAACAAGACTAACCAACATAAGTTAAATAAAGATCTAATTAGAAAAGAATGAGACATGGTATAATAAATGTTGTTATTGCATAGTAAATATTCATATGAAGCTAACGCAACTGGAACGGTTCAATTCGAAGTTAAAATGGGGAAGTTATGAATTTCCAAAGATTTTATGTATTTGATATGAGATTAATTAGGATATAAATTTTATTATTGTTTTTATGTCAAAACAAAGACACTAGGTGGTAAACAACAGTATTACAAAATTATAGAAATTGGAATGAATCAATTTAGACTTCATATCTCTACTACTATTAAGGCTGCAAGAGTAGTCGGCCATTCCCGTGTTCTGCCACCATTCCCATTCCCATGTCTGTCATTCCCATTTTTTATTCTGTCTTTCTCATTCCCTCCTCCCGCAAAGCTCATTCTCATTCCCATTCCCCCGTACAGCCCACGTCTAGCTAAAATTTAAAAAAACACATATGTCCTTAAGGGGATTTGAACCTGTGACCTCTCAAGCAAAGGCTAAGAGTAGTTACCGCTACACCACATATGTGTTTATGTTTACATCTATGATAGGGAACATATCTACTACATCTCTCACCAAGCTCACTTGCTATCCTTGCACAATGCGTAGTAGTAGATAAGTATCACCGAGATTCTTGAATTAGATTTTTGGATGGAGGTAATATTATTTAAAGAAGAGCTTTGCATGCAATTTCTTTTGTTTGAATAATGTATTATACTTAAATTCCCTTTTTGCATGCGTGACATTTTTCTTCGTAATATTTTTTCCATAGATCAGACTTGTGAGTCATTTTTATAAACTAACGCCAAGCATGAATCCATGTTTCTTACTTGAAACCCCGAACAAACATCATGAGCAGGAGGCACTCACGTTGGCGTCGCTCATCGATGACGAGAAGAAGCTTGGCGACTGTCAGTTCGACCTCTAGAAGCAGTCCTACGTGGTCGCATGCGCCGCTGTGTATGACAAGCTCCCGCAAAGCCACCACTTGGACGTGGTCCAGAGCAGCTGCACCGCGCTGTCCATCGTTAAGAAGGGGGGCCTCATGGTTGTCGCCAACATCGACGACTCTTGAGTTGTTCTGGACACCGCATCCGACGACGACCCCATCACGTCGTCTAGCTCATCGTCCACCTGAAGCCCAACCTACCACGTAAGTCGCTACTGACCGGACATGAATTCTTGTGCGCTGGGACGATGGACGTTGCTGACGTTGTGTGAGTGTCCTCGAACATGATGTATATAGTGGAGTAGCGCATCTGGTGGTGCAACGGCCAGGGGTACTACCTCGCTGATGAGCCCGGGGTGCACTTCGTTTGGCAGCCCAACCAAGAGTCATCGGTACTCGTCATGTCGCGCGCGTTTGACGACTACTATATCAAGGATTGTGGCATCATCTTAGCGCCGGAGGTAACGCAGAGGAGGATCGACAACAGTGACCAGTTCGTTATCCTCGCCACCGTTAGGGTAGCTTTTGTTCCGACCTGCCTTTAATTCTCTTCGCAAACCAACACACTTACCTTTTTGTTTAAGCAAGACCGTATGGTGGTGCGTGTCTGATGACTAACGATGTACGAGGAAATTTCTTCCAGTATGTGTGAAACGTGCTCTCCAATGATGAGACCATACAAATCGTGGCATATATCGAAGTCTGCATGATACTGATGGTTGAGAGCACCTAGAGGGGGGGTGAATAGGTGATCCTGTAAAACTTGAAAACTTAAGCCACAAAAACTTGGTTAAGTGTTAGCACAGTAAATACCAAGTGGCTAGAGAGGAGTCAAAACACAATAACCACAAGAAATCAATCACAGAGATGGCACGGTGGTTATCCCGTGGTTCGGCCAAGACCAACGCTTGCCTACTCCACGTTGTGGCGTCCCAACGGACGAGGGTTGCAATCAACCTTTCTCAAGCGGTCCAAAGACCCACTTGAATACCACGGTGTTTTGCTTGCTTTTTCTCAATCCCGTTTGCGAGGAATCTCCACAACTTGGAGCCTCTCGCCCTTACACTTTAAGATCACAAAGAAACACGGAGCAAGGGAGGGATTAGCAACGCACTCAAGACAAGAAATCACAGCAACACCACGCACACAAGTCACAACGAGAGCTCACAACACAACTCAATGAGTTCACTACTCAACTAGAGCTCTAATTGCTATCGCAAAGAATCAAAGGCGTGGAATCGATGTCTTGGTGCTTGGGAATGTTGTAGGAATGCTTGGTGTACTCCTCCATGCGCCTAGGGGTCCCTTTTATAGCCCTAAGGCAGCTAGGAGCCGTTGAGAGCAATCTAGGAAGGCTGATCTTGCCTTCTGTCGACTGACGCACCGGACAGTCCGGTGCCCGATTCCTTTCCATAAATGGCGCAGTCGACCGTTGGCAGGCTGAGAGCCGTTGGCGCACCGGACATGTTCGGTGCACACCGGACAGTCCGGTGCCTTCTTCTAGCCGTTGGCTCTGCCACGTGTCCCGCGCAGATTGCGCGGCCGACCGTTGGCCCGGCCGACCGTTGGCTCACCGGACAGTCTGGTGCACACCGGACAGTCCGGTGAATTATAGCCGTACGTCGCCGATGAATTCCCGAGAGCGACGAGTTCGCCTGTGAACGGCCCACCGGACAGTCCGGTGCACATCGGACAGTCCGGTGAATTATAGCCGTACACCGCCGTCGAAGTCCCGAGAGCAGCCTGTTCACCAGAGCCATCCTGGCGCACCGGACACTGTCCGGTGCACCACCGGACAGTCCGGTGCTCCAGAATGAGCAAAGTCCTGGCTGCTCGAGCCAAGGCATTTTCAATTGGATTTTTCCTGTTTCCAGCACTTAGACACAATACATTAGTCCATAAAACAATGTACTAAGTCTGAGAAACATACCTTTATCCTTGATTTGTACTTTGTCCACCTTTTTACACTGAGGCACTTGTGTTGGACACTAAATCACCAAAATACTTAGAAATGGCCCAAGGACACATTTCCCTTTCAATCTCCCCCTTTTTGGTGATTTATGCCAACACAACATAAAGCAAGTAGAACAAGTACAAAATCAATTCAACTAAGAACTCAAAATTCTTTTGATTCAATTTGACATATATGGATCACTCTATGCCACCACTTGGTTTGTTTTTGCAAATCAAACTCAAATTCCTATCTCTAAGTCAAATCCACTTGTAGAGACATAAAGAGAGGTTTTCCAAAGAAATTTGATCAAGGATTTCAAAAACTCCCCCTTTTTCCCATAATCAACACTTCTCCCCACAAGTGGCCAACTTTTGACATAAGAGACAATAAAAGAGTTTTGACAAACCAAAAGCTCTAATCTACTATTTTCAAAATTTCTCAAGTGGTAGCTGATCCATCTATTGCTTTGGCCTTTATTTTCTCCCCCTTTGGCATCAAGCACCAAAACGGGATCAATCTTGGCCCTTTAACCCCATTGCCTCACCAAAATCTTCAAATAAGAGTACAAAGGCAATAAGAGTATAAAGATTGTCGGTGTTTCGAGACCGGGGGGTCCCTCGGGCCGACGAGTGAGTGTCGCCGCGTGCCCCAGCCCAGATGGGTCGAGCGCGTGGGCGAGCGCGAAGGGGGGAAAGGAGCGAGGCGGCCGGAGACCGGCGTGAGAGAGAGGTGGGAATCCCGCGGCCTTCGTGTTCGTCCCGCGCCCAGGTCGGGTGCGCTTGCAGTAGGGGGTTACAAGCGTCCACGCGGGAGAGGGAAGCGAGCGGCCCCAAGAGAGCGCCTGTCCCGTCCTCGTCCCCGCGCGGCCAACCTTCTCTAAGAAGGCCCTGGTCCTTCCTTTTATAGGCGTAAGGAGAGGATCCAGGTGTACAATGGGGGTGTAGCAGAGTGCTACGTGTCTAGCGGGGGAGAGCTAGCGCCCTAAGTACATGCCGATGTGGCAGCCGGAGAGATTTTGGCACCCAGCTGGTGTGAAGTCGTGGCCGTCGGAGGAGCGACGGAGCCTGGCGGAGGGACAGCTGTCGGGGCGGTTGAGTCCTTGCTGACGTCCTCCTGCTTCCGTAAGAGAGCTGAGAGCCACCGTCGTCACAGAGCATGCGGGGCGCCATCATTGCCTATCTGGCGGAGCTAGCCAGATGGGACATCGGTCTTGTTCTCTGCGGCCCGAGTCAGCTCGGGGTAGGGTGATGATGGCGCTTCCTGTTGACGTGGCTGGCCTGCGCCCTAGGTCGGGCGACGTGGAGGCTCCTCCGAAGCCGAGGTCGAGTCTGTCTTCCATGGCCGAGGCCGAGTCCGAGCCCCTGGGTCGGGCGAGGCGGAGGTCGTTTGGCAGAGGCCAGGGCGGAGTCCGAGCCCTGGGGTCGGGCGAAGCGGAGTTCATCGTCTTCTGGGGCTGAGCCCGAGTCCTAGCCCTGGGTCGGGCGGAGCGGAGTTCGCCGTCTTCCGGGGCTTAGCCCGAGTCCGAGCCCTGGGTCGGGCGGAGCGGAGTTCGCCGTCTTCCGGGGCTTAGCCCGAGTCCGAGCCCTGGGTCGGGCAGAGCGGAGTTCGCCGTCTTCCGGGGCTTAGCCCGAGTTTGAGCCCTGGGTCGGGCGGAGCGGAGTTCGCCGTCTTCCGGGGCTTAGCCCGAGTCCGAGCCCTGGGTTGGGCGGAGCGGAGTTCGCCGTCTTCTGGGGCTTAGCCCGAGTCCGAGCCCTGGGTCGGGCGGAGCTTCCTATGGTGCCTTTGGCAGGGCCTGACTGCCTGTCAGTCTCACTCTGTCAAGTGGCACTGCGGTCGGAGTGGCGCAGGCGGCGCTGTCCTTCTGCCAGGCCGGTCAGTGGAGCGGTGAAGTGACGGCGGTCACTTCGGCTCTGCCGGGGGGCGCGCGTCAGGACAAAGGTGTCAGGTCACCTTTGCATTAAATGCTCTTGCGACTTGGTCGGTCGGTGCGGTGATTTAGTCAGGGTTGCTTCTTAGCGAAGGCAGGGCCTCGGGCGAGCCGGAAATATGTCCACCGTTAGAGGGGGGCCTCGGGCGAGACGGAAATCCTCCGGGGTCGGCTGCCCTTGTCCGAGGCTAGGCTCGGGCGAGGCGTGATCGAGTCGCTCGAATGGACTGATCCCTGACTTAATCGCACCCATCAGGCCTTAGCAGCTTTATGCTGATGGGGGTTACCAGCTGAGAATTAGGAGTCTTGAGGGTACCCCTAATTATGGTCCCCGACAGTAGCCCCCGAGCCTCGAAGGGAGTGTTAGCACTCGCTTGGAGGCTCTCGTCGCACTTTTTTGCAAGGGGACCAGCCTTTCTCGGTTGCATTTTGTTCCGGTGGGTGCGCGCGAGCGCACCCGCCGGGTGTAGCCCCCGAGGCCTCGGAGTAGTGGTTTCACTCCTTCGAGGTCTTAATGCCTCGCGTAATGCTTCGGCTGGTCTGGTTGTTCCCTCATGCGAACTGGCCGTAGCCCGGGTGTACGGTCGGGGCCCAAGCTCTCGGGCTGGTATGTTGACGCTGTCAACGGTTCGGCCGGAGCCGGGTTTGCGAGAGCAGCCCCCGAGCCTCCGCACAGGGCAAGAGGGCGATCAGGGACAGACTCGGCTTTTTTACATACGCCCCTGCGTCGCCTTTCCGCAAGGAGGAGGGGGGAAAGCGCCATGTTACCCTCGATGGGCGCCGAACATGGTGTCTCCGGTGAGCTGCAAGCGGGTAATCCGAGTGGATGTCCGTGCCCCGTTCGTTAGGGGTCGGCTAGGGGCCCAGAGGCACGCCCAAAAGTACCTGCGGGTGATCTGCCGGACCCGGTCCCCTGGCGACGGGGTCCGAGGGCTCGATGCCTCCCTCTGATGGGATTCCGTTACAAGATCGCTCCCGCTAGTCTCGGAAACGTCCTAGGGTACCTCGGGAGCGCAGCCCGAGCCTTGGTTATGTATCGAACGTACCCCTGGTCATCCCTCGCTCGGCGTCTGAGGCGACTGTGAACCCTTCGGGGGCCAGCCTTCGAACCCCTGATCAGTAATGGGCGCGGAGCCCGAGTAGCCTGAGGCGGCCGTGGAACCCTTCGGGGGGCCGGCCTTCGAACCTCTGACCAGTAGTGGGTGTAGGGCCCACGCGATCTGAGGCGGCAGTTGAACCCTTCGGGGGGCCAGCCTTCGAACCCCTGATCAGTAAGGAGGCTTGGAGCCTGGTTCCTTCACGGGGAAGGATCCTTTTCGGGGTATCCCCCTTTCCCGGTCCCTGCTGCAAGAGATAGAGAAAGAGGAAAAAAGGAAAAGGATACGAAATCGAACGACGCGGCGTACCTTTTTTTTGTCGCAGTTATTACGGTGAAGGCAAAGCGTCGCCCACTGCTCCCGCTGGAAGCGCCGCCTGTCCTGCCGTGGAGTTAATGCGACGGGGCGAGCGGTTGGCGGGGCGGCCGTTGCGCGTGCGCGAGCCGTTCGAGGAACGGATCACGGGCGCGTTGTCTTCACGCCGTGAGAGGGGGTTCTCTTGTTGCCCCCGGATGGGACGTGAGCTTGGCTGACGACGTGACCACTGCTCCCGCCCGCCTGCCACCGTCATTACTGCCGGCCCACTTTTGGCCGCATTGACCGCCGCGTCAGGCTAGCACTGCTGGGTCGTGCGCCTGGTCGCCTCGAGTCACGGTATTGGTTCCGCAATCGAGGAGGCACGGTGGTGGCGCAAGTGGCGGTGCAGTTGCTTGCATGCAGCATCCGGCGCGCCGGTTGCGCGACGCGTGGGCCTGGGCCTCCATGCTGGCGTGTCGGGAGTCGGAGAAGCGCGTCCACTTGGCGCGGTTGCATGCCGCCTGCATGGCTGCCCGCCTCTTTCGCCCGTTGGTCTGGGCAAAAGTGGAGGGTCACTTGTAACCGCTGAGCGGTTGTGTGCACCACGCGCGGCGGTTTGGCTTCTTCTGCTCTCAGCCGGTTTGCATGACATGCGGGACCCAGCCCCCGTGCCGCAGGGGAGGGCCTTGGAGCGTGTTGGAGAAGACTCAGCCCGTGACGGTTGGGGGCGCAAGTAGGGAGAGTTGCCTTTAAAAGGAGGGCGACCCCTTTCGGAAGGCGACCATGTCTTCTCGCTCCCTTATGCATTGCATCTTTCCACCTTCCAAGCCCCCGGATGGGGGATATCCGCCGTCTTTTCGCCTCATCGTTGGAGGAACGCAACTCCGTAGGAGTTGGTACCTTTCAGCCATCGTTCGGCTTCAAGGATTTTCATCACACAGCCCGGTTGCTCCCCTCTGCTGGTGGTCACCCAAGACGGTGACCTCCAGCTCCTGGATGGGGAGAGGGAAACCGGGCTGTGATCCCGATCCCGCCCTCAGCATCGAGGGTGTTCGTCATCCTCGCTGGGGCGGGGAGCGAGGCGAGCCGGGGCTCTACCTCCTGTGCGGGTCAGCGGGCCACCTCTTCTTCCAGCTTCTGGTGGTGGCAATCGCCTTCCAGCCCTGTGGCGGAGACGTCCTCCAGCCACGTCGGGGAAGGCGAACTGTTGCTGCCCAGCTAGGATGCAACATTCCGCCCTCTCCCTCGCATTCGCGGCGAGGACGACAGCGAGGACCTGCCGGTGCGCTTGGGGGCGACCCGTGTTTTGCTGGTGATTCACCCGGAGCTTGTCGCTCCGCAGGCTCCCCGGTGTGGAGGTTGTCCGTACCCGCGGGGACGGAACCGGAGTTCCGTTTGTAACGGCACTTCGAATGCCAGGGTTTTTTGTTCATCGCGGCTGTCGAGGCCAGAACATGTATGTAATTTTGGCACGGAGCCATGTTTTTTCCCCATTTTTGAGCACTAAGACTCGCCTGTTGGTTGTCTGAACCGCTTCACCAAGCATGAGTCGCCCCGTGTCAAGGTGACGAGTGAGGTATCCGTATCCCGGAGGCGTAGGAGTCCCTCGGCTCGGTCGGCCTTGTTGTCTGAGGCTCCTTTAGCTCAGTTAAAGGGACCCCTTGGCCGCTCTTCGACGAGCCGAGGCCAAGGGTAGCGATATCAGCATGAACAGAGGCGGAGTTGGCTCGAAAATGAAGCCTGGTTGGCCGGAGCCTAGCCGGGTTGTCCATTAGCGGGACCGACGCCGGGGTCGATGAGCCGAGGCCTCGGGTCGGGCTGGCGCCCTTGGAAGATGGTTGGCCGAGGCCCCAGGGGTAACCGGCCGAGCCGCCTGCTCGGGCCGGATTCCCGGAGAAGTCCCTGGCAGCGATTGCCCGGGCGTGGCGATGACGTCGTCCTTCAGAGTGGGGATCCTTAGACCGCGTCGCCGTCCGAGGCTAGGTCGGACCTCACTGAAGGTGTCGTCGATGCCGAGGGTGTTACTTGCCCCCTTCTAGCGTCAAGACCCGAGCCTGCAGGATCAGAGTGTCTTGTAGCGTGTGCCTTCTGCGGCCGCCGAGGCCAGAACACACACCCTCGCTGTGTTGTAAAGCTGCGTCTCCTTTCCTCTTGTTTCGAGTATCTGGGCTTTTTTGTCGGTAGCAGGGATGTTTGTGCGAGCGAGAGTTGCTTCTCGCGGAAGGTGACGAGTGAGGTATCCGTATCCCGGAGGCGTGGGAGTCCCTCGGCTCGGTCGGCCTTGCCGCTTACGCGCACTTTCACCCGTCCATGAGGCCCTGTCACCGACTCAGTCGAGAAGGCTCGAAGGATCGCTTCGACAGAAGAGCTTCCGAACGTGAAGACTTGTTCGGTCCGCGGAATCACTTTATCCGAACGCGAGTTACTTATCGCAGAAGGTGATGAGTGAGGTATCCGTATCCCGGAGGCGTAGGAGTCCCTCGGCTCGATCAGCCTTGGCTGCTTACGTGTACTCCGTCGTTTTCAGGATCCACTTTTCGAAGTAGTCAGAAAGCACGAAAGATATTCTGGCAGAAGAGATCTTTTTTTTTGAGGAAATTTCGATGCAGAGGGGGTTCCCCCCCTTTTAGCCCCCGAGGGAGGGTCGGGCTTTGCCGAGGCGAGGCCGACCCTTCCTTGATGACTAAACTTTGCGCGGGTGCGAGGTATATGAACAACTTGAAAACATCTTAAGGGTAGAAGCGACGTAGCTGTTGGATGTTCCAAGCGTTGCCGTAGACCTCGCCTTGACAGTTGGCCAGCTTGTACATTTCGGGCTTCAGAACTTTGGCGATGACGAATGGCCCCTCCCAGGGGGGCGTGAGCTTGTGCCTCCCTCGGGCGTCTTGCCGCAGCCGAAGCACCAGGTCACCCACCTGGAGGTCTCGGGGCCGAACCCCTCGGGCGTGGTAGCGTCGCAGGGACTGCTGGTACCGCGCCGAGTGTAGCAAGGCCTTGTCCCAAGCCTCTTCCAGCTAGTCCAGCGAGTCTTCTCGGCTAGCTTGGTTGCTTTGATCGCTGTAGGCCCTCGTCCTCGGGGGCCGTACTCCAGGTCAGTGGGCAAGACAGCCTCGGCCCCGTAGACCAGAAAGAACGGCGTGAAACCCGTGGCCCGGCTCGGCGTTGTCCTCAGGCTCCAGACCACCGAGGGGAGTTCCTTCATCCATCGCTTGCCGAACTTGTTGAGGTCGTTGTAGATCCGAGGCTTAAGCCCTTGTAGAATCATGCCGTTGACACGCTCTACTTGCCCATTCGACATGGGATGAGCCACGGCGGCCCAGTCCACCCGGATGTGGTGATCCTCGCAGAAGTCCAAGAATTTTCTGCCGGTGAACTGGGTACCGTTGTCGGTGATGATGGAGTTCGGGACCCCGAAGCGATGGATGATGTTGGTGAAGAACGTCAGCGCCTGCTTGGACCTGATGCAGTTCAGAGGTCGGACCTTGACCCACTTGGAGAATTTGTCGATGGCGACCAACAGGTGCGTGTAGCCCCCGGGCGCCTTCTGCAACGGGCTGACGAGGTCCAGCCCCCACACAGCAAAGGGCCAGGTGATGGGTATCGTCTGCAGAGCCTGAACGGGCAGGTGGGTTTGCTTCGCATAGAATTGACACCCTTCGCAGGTGTGGACAATTCTAGTGGCGTCAGCCACCGCCGTTGGCCAGTAGAAGCCTTGCCGGGAAGCATTCCCGACAAGGGCTCGAGGCGCTGCGTGATGGCCGCAAGCCCCCGAGTGTATCTCTTGCAGGAGTTCCTGACCTTCAGCGACAGAGATGCATCGCTAGAGGATGCCCGAGGGGCTGCGGTGGTAGAGCTCCTTCTCATCGCCCAGCAAGACGAACGACTTGGCGCGTCGCGCTACCCGCCGAGCCTCGGCTCGGTCGAGGGGTAGCTCTCCTTGGCGAAGATATTGCAGGTACGGGGTCTGCCAATCTCGATCAGGCGTGGCCCCGCTCCGCTCCTCCTCGATGCGCAGTGCCTCACCCTCGGAGGCCGAGGGTACCTCAGGTTGAACCGAGGCCGCCTCGGGCCGAGCTGAGGGTGCCTCGGGCTGTGCCGAGGGCACCTCGGGCTGGACTGAGGGCGCCTCAGGCTCGGGCGAGTCGTCGATCTTGACGGAGGGTTGATGCAGATCCTAGGAGAAGACGTCCGGGGGAACCGTTGTTCGCCCCGAGGCTATTTTTGCCAGCTCGTCCGCAGTCTCGTTGTAGCGCCGAGCGATGTGGTTAAGCTCGAGCCCATAGAACTTGTCTTCCAGGCGCCGAACCTCATCGCAGTAGGCCTCCATTTTCGGGTCGCGGCAGTGGGAGTTCTTCATGACTTGGTCGATGACGAGCTACGAGTCACCGCGAGCGTCGAGGCGCCTGACCCCTAGCTCGATGGCGATCCGCAACCCGTTGACCAGAGCCTCGTACTCAGCCACATTGTTGGACGCCGGGAAGTGGAGGCGTAGCACATAGCGTAGGTGTTTCCCGAGGGGCAAGATAAAGAGTAGGCCCGCGCCGGCTCCCGTCTTCATCAGCGACCCGTCAAAAAACATGGTCCAGAGCTTCGGTTGGATCGGAGCCGTCGGTAGCTGGGTGTCGACCCATTCGGCTACGAAGTCCGCCAAGACCTGGGACTTGATGGCCTTCCGAGGGGCGAACGAGATTGTCTCGCCCATGATTTCCACCGCCCACTTTGCAATCCTGCCCGAGGCCTCTCGGCACTGGATGATCTCCCCCAGGGGAAGGATGACACCACAGTTACCGGATGAGACTCGAAGTAGTGTCGCAACTTCCACCGCGTCAGGATCACTGCATACAGCAGCTTCTGAACTTGTGGGTAGCGGATCTTGGTTTCGGACAGTACTTCGCTGACGAAGTAAACTGGCCTCTGAACGGGCAATGCATGCCCCTCTTCTTGCCTCTCGACCACAATCGCGGCGCTAACCACCTGAGTGGTCGCGGCGACATAGACCAAGAGGGGTTCTCCGTCAGCTGGAGGCACCAAGATAGGCACCTTTGTGAGGAGCGCCTTCAGGTTCCTGAGAGCTTCCTCGGCCTCAGGGGTCCAAGTGAAGCGCTCGGCCTTCCTTAAGAGGCGGTACAGAGGCAGGCCTCTTTCGCCGAGGCGTGAGATGAAGCGGCTCAGAGCCGCGAGACATCCCATGACCCTCTGTACGCCCTTTAAGTCCTTGATGGGACCCATGCTGGTGATGGCTGCGATCTTCTCGGGGTTGGCTTCGATGCCCCGCTCGGAGACGATGAACCCCAAGAGCATGCCCCGGGGCACCCCGAAGACACACTTCTTGGGATTGAGCTTGACGCCTTTCGCCTTGAGACATCGGAATGTCACTTCAAGGTCGGAGAGGAGGTCGGAAGCTTTCCTCGTCTTGACTACGATGTCATCGACGTAGGCTTCGACCGTGCGACCGATGTGTTCGCCGAACACATGGTTCATGCACCGCTGGTACGTTGTGCCCGCATTCCTCAAACCGAACGGCATGGTGACATAGCAGTACATGCCGAAGGGCGTGATGAAAGAAGTCGCGAGCTGGTCGGACTCTTTCATCCTGATTTGGTGATACCCTGAGTAGGCGTCGAGGAAAGACAGGGCTTCGCACCCAGCAGTGGAATCCACGATTTGATCGATGCGAGGCAGAGGGTAGGGAACCTTCGGACATGCTTTGTTGAGACCAGTGTAGTCTACACACATCCGCCATTTCCCCCTTTCTTTCTCACAAGCATAGGGTTGGCAAGCCATTCGGGATGGAGTACCTCTTTGATGAACCCGGCTGCCATTAGCTTGTGGATCTCCTCGCCTATCGCTTTGCGCTTCTCCTCGTCGAATCGGCGCAGAGGCTGCTTGACGGGTCGGGCTCCGGCCCGAATATCCAGTGAGTGCTCGGCGACATCCCTCGGTATGCCGGGCATGTCCGAGGGACTCCACGCGAAGACGTCGGCGTTCGCGCGGAGAAAGTCAACGAGCACTGTTTCCTATTTGGGGTCGAGCCCGGAACCGATCCGGATCTGCTTGGAGGCGTCGCCACTGGGGTCGAGGGGGACGGCCTTAACCGTCTCCACTGGCTCGAAGTTGCCGGCATGACGCTTCACGTCTGGCACCTCTTTGGAGAGGCTTTCCAGGTCGGCGATGAGGGCCTCGGACTCGGCGAGGGCCTCGGCGTACTCCACGCACTCCACGTCGCATTCGAACGCGTGTTTGTACGTGGGGCCGACGGTGATGACCCCGTTGGGGCCCAGCATCTTGAGCTTCAGGTAGGTGTAGTTGGGGACGGCCATGAACTTCGCGTAGCATGGCCTCCCCAGTACCGCATGGTAGGTTCCTCGGAACCCGACCACCTCGAACGTCAGAGTCTCCCTTCGGAAGTTGGAGGGCGTTCCGAAGCAGACGGGAAGGTCGAGTCGCCCGAGGGGCTGGACGCGCTTCCCGGGAATGATCCCGTGGAAGGGCGCAGCGCCTGCTCAGACGGAGGACAGATCGACGCACAGGAGCCTGAGGGTCTCGGCGTAGATGATGTTGAGGCTGCTGCCCCCGTCCATAAGGACCTTGGTGAGCCTGACGTCGCCGATGACGGGGTCGACGACGAGCGGGTATTTCCCCGGGCTCGGCACGTGGTCGGGGTGGTCGTCTTGGTCGAAGGTGATGGGCTTGTCGGACCAGTCTAGATAGACCGGCGCCGCCACCTTGACCGAGCAGACCTCCCGGCGCTCTTGCTTGCGGTGCCGAGCCGAGGCATTCGCCGCTTGCCCACCGTAGATCATGAAGCAGTCGCGGACCTCGGGGAACTCTCCTGCTTGGTGATCTTCCTTCTTGTCGTTGTCGCAGGCCCTGCCACCCTCCGCGGGTGGCCTGGCCCTGTGGAAGTGGCGCCGAAGCATGACGCACTCCTCAAGGGTGTGCTTGACGGGCCCCTGATGATAGGGGCACGGCTCCTTGAGCATCTTGTCGAAGAGGTTGGCACCTCCGGGGGGCTTCCGAGGGTTCTTGTACTCGTCGGCGGCGACAAGGTCTGCGTCGGCGGCGTCGCGTTTCGCTTGCGACTTCTTCCTGCCTTTCTTCTTGGCGCCGCGCTGAGTAGACGCCTCGGGAGCATCTTCCGGTGGGCGGCCCTGGGGCTGCTTGTCCTTTCGGAAGATAGCCTCGACCGCCTCCTGGCCAGAAGCGAACTTGGTGGCGATGTCCATCAGCTCGCTCGCCCTGGTGGGGGTCTTGCGACCCACCTTGCTCACTAGGTCGCGGCAGGTGGTGCCGGCAAGGAACGCGCTGATGACATCCGAGTCGGTGATGTTGGGCAGCTCGGTGCGCTGCTTCGAGAATCGCCGGATGTAGTCCCGGAGAGACTCTCCCGGCTGCTGCCGGCAGCTTCGGAGGTCCCAGGAATTCCCGGGGCGCACATACGTGCCCTGGAAATTGCCGGCGAAGGCTTGGACCAGGTCATCCCAGTTGGAGATCTGCCCCAGAGGCAGGTGCTCCAACCAGGCGCGAGCGGTGTCGGAGAGGAACAGGGGGAGGTTGCGGATGATGAGGTTGTCGTCGTCCGTTCCACCCAGCTGGCAGGCCAGGCGGTAGTCCGCGAGCCACAATTCCGGTCTCGTTTCCCCCGAGTACTTTGTGATAGTAGTCGGGGGTCGGAACCGGGTCGGGAACGGTGCCCGCCGGATGGCCCGGCTGAAGGCCTGCGGACCGGGTGGTTCGGGCGAGGGACTCCGATGCTCCCCGCTGTCGTAGCGTCCCCCATGCCTGGGGTGATAGCCTCGGCGCACCCTCTCGTTGAGGGTGGCCCGACGGTCGCGATGATGGTGCTCGTTGCCGAGGTGGCCCAGGGCCGCAGGCGCGGTGTTGCGCGTGCGCCCGGTGTAGACCGAGGCTTCCCGCATGAATCGGGAAGTCGCAGCATGAGGTTCCGAGGGGTATCCTTGCCTTCGGGAGGCAGAGCTCTCGGCCCGTCGGACCGCAGCGCCTTCCAGGAGATTCTTGAGCTCTCCTTGGATTCGCCAACCCTCGGTGGTTGATGGCTCCGGCATTGCGCGAAGAAGCATCGCTGCTACAACCAGGTTCTGACCGACCCCACTGGATGCGGGTGGCGGCCTGACCCTGACGTCGTTGGCGACGCGGAGCTGGAGACCCTGGGGCAGGTGACGTATTTCTCCGGCCGGGGGTTGGCCCGCCCATGCCTGCCCGACGTCCCGGCGGATCGGCTCAAGCGCTCCTGCTCCCTCGTCGAGCCTGGCCTGCGCCCCGCGGACTTGCTCAAGCTGTGGGTCGTGACCCCCCGCCGGAACGGGGACCACAGCTAGCTCCCGCGGGATGTCAGCGCGAGGCACCGGCCTAGGGAGATCACCGTCCTCCGGCATGCCGAGATGATTGCCTTCGGAGGGACCCTCTAGATCGACGTGGAAACATTCGCGGCTTGGGCCGCAGCCCTCGTCGTCGAGGCTGCGGCTACCGTCGGAACAGTCGGAGAGGCAGTAGTCACATGCGGTCATGAAGTCCCGCATGGCACTAGGGTTGCCAAGTCCAGAGAAATCCCAACAGATGCTGGGGTCATCGTCTTCCTCGGACCCGGAGGGCCCATAGGTCGAGACGTCCGTCAGCTGGTCCCAAGGCGACCGCATGCGAAACCCCAGAGGGTTTGAACTCGCCTCTACGAGAGTGCCCGCCAAAGCAAGGTCGCTAGGCGGGTTGAGGCTGAATCTAAATGACGTAGGATGGGAATCGGTCGGTACCTTTTGGTCGACGAACGGCGATGAAGTCACGTCGGGGACTGACTGCACCATCATCTCAGGTACGAGGGTGACGCCCAGCAAGCCTTCCGCGAGCGTGCTGGCGTCGTCCGCTTGCTCGGGATTGGCGTGTCGCGGGGAGACGGCGCTCGCCTTCGTCTCAAACGCGAGGTCGACGCCCGACGCGCCCCCCGTTGGGGCGCTAGGGACGTCGATTCGCTCGACAGCCGACGAGGCGCGGCCTCCCGCTTGGCCTTGGTTGCCCCGCCTCCTCCTCCGTTGGCGGGGGAGAGGACGGGGCGAGCTCGAATGTTGTTCTTCCACCACGCGGGGAAGACGTCGTCGATTCCGCCGCCGGCGGGCGGGCTGTCGGCCGCCATTGTCATCGTCGCGCGGCGGTGGAAGGAGTATCATGTCGTAGCTGCCGTCGAAGGACATGAACTCAAGACTCCCGAAACGGAGCACCGTCCCGGGTTGGAGAGGTTGCTGGAGACTGCCCATCTGGAGCTTGACGGGAAGCTGTTCGTCAACACGCAGCAGGCCCCTACCTGGCGCGCCAAATGTCGGCGTTTCGAGACCGGGGGGTCCCTCGGGCCGACGAGTGAGTGTCGCCGCGTGCCCCAGCCCAGATGGGTCGAGCGCGTGGGCGAGCGCGAAGGGGGGAAAGGAGCGAGGCGGCCGGAGACCGGCGTGAGAGAGAGGTGGGAATCCCGCGGCCTTCATGTTCGTCCCACGCCCAGGTCGGGTGCGCTTGCAGTAGGGGGTTACAAGCGTCCACGCGGGAGAGGGAAGCGAGCGGCCCCAAGAGAGCGCATGTCCCGTCCTCGTCCCCGCGCGGCCAACCTTCTCTAAGAAGGCCCTGGTCCTTCCTTTTATAGGCGTAAGGAGAGGATCCAGGTGTACAATGGGGGTGTAGCAGAGTGCTACGTGTCTAGCGGGGGAGAGCTAGCGCCCTAAGTACATGCCGATGTGGCAGCCGGAGAGATTTTGGCACCCAGCTGGTGTGAAGTCGTCGCCGTCGGAGGAGCGACGGAGCCAGGCGGAGGGACAGCTGTCGGGGCGGTTGAGTCCTTGCTGACGTCCTCCTGCTTCCGTAAGAGAGCTGAGAGCCGCCGTCGTCACAGAGCATGCGGGGCGCCATCATTGCCTATCTGGCGGAGCTAGCCAGATGGGACACCGGTCTTGTTCTCTGCGGCCCGAGTCAGCTCGGGGTAGGGTGATGATGGCGCTTCCTGTTGACGTGGCTGGCCTGCGCCCTAGGTCGGGCGACGTGGAGGCTCCTCCGAAGCCGAGGTCGAGTCTGTCTTCCATGGCCGAGGCCGAGTCCGAGCCCCTGGGTCGGGCGAGGCGGAGGTCGTTCGGCAGAGGCCAGGGCGGAGTCCGAGCCCTAGGGTCGGGTGAAGCGGAGTTCGTCGTCTTCTGGGGCTGAGCCCGAGTCCGAGCCCTGGGTCGGGCGGAGCAGAGTTCGCCGTCTTCCGGGACTTAGCCCGAGTCCGAGCCCTGGGTCGGGCGGAGCGGAGTTCGCCGTCTTCCGGGGCTTAGCCCGAGTCCGAGCCCTGGGTCGGGCGGAGCGGAGTTCGCCGTCTTCCGGGGCTTAGCCCGAGTCCGAGCCCTGGGTCGGGCGGAGTGGAGTTCGCCGTCTTCCGGGACTTAGCCCGAGTCCGAGCCCTGGGTCGGGCGGAGCGGAGTTCATCATCTTCCGGGGCTTAGCCCGAGTCCGAGCCCTAGGTCGGGCAGAGCTTCCTATGGTGCCTTTGGCAGGGCCTGACTGCCTGTCAGTCTCACTCTGTCAAGTGGCACTGCGGTCGGAGTGGCGCAGGCGGCGCTGTCCTTCTGCCAGGCCGGTCAGTGGAGCGGTGAAGTGACGACGGTCACTTCGGCTCTGCCGGGGGGCGCGCGTCAGGACAAAGGTGTCAGGTCACCTTTGCATTAAATGCTCCTGCGACTTGGTCGATCGGTGCGGCGATTTAGTCAGGGTTGCTTCTTAGCGAAGGCAGGGCCTCGGGCGAGCCAGAAATATGTCCACCGTTGGAGGGGGGCCTCGGGCGAGACGGAAATCCTCCGGGGTCGGCTGCCCTTGTCCGAGGCTAGCCTCGGGCGAGGCGTGATCGAGTCGCTCGAATGGACTGATCCCTGACTTAATCGCACCCATCAGGCCTTAGCAGCTTTATGCTGATGGGGGTTACCGGCTGAGAATTAGGAGTCTTGAGGGTACCCCTAATTATGGTCCCCGACAAAGATGAACTTGGAAAAGTTACTCTTTTCATCGGAGTGCAGTGGAAGTCTTGCATGGTCCAAGTCCACCTTTTCCCTTTTAATCCTCCTTTGAGACTAAAACAACCAAACTCAAGAATATGGTTAGTCTCAAAGGGTCAAGTTGTAGCACAGCTCCCCCTAAATATGTGCATCACTTGCAAAAAGGACTTGTCAGGTCCAGGGAGTGTTTGTATAACTTGAGCACCACAATAAGCAACAAAATGCAGAATGAACATGATCAAAATGCAGAATGATATCTAAAGGCTTAGTGAAGATATCGGCTAGCTGGTTCATGGTGCTAACATGAGACACTTCGATATCTCCCTTTTGCTGGTGGTCTCTCAAAAAGTGATGCCGGATGGCAATGTGCTTTGTGCGGCTGTGCTCAACAGGATTTTTCGCTATTCGGATAGCACTATTATCACATAGGAGTGGGACTTTGCTCAGATTGTAGCCAAAGTCCTGGAGGGTTTGCCTCATCCAAAGTAGTTGCGCGCAACACTGTCCTGCGGCAACGTACTCGGTCTCAGCGGTGGATAGGGCAATGGAAGTTTGTTTCTTAGAGTTCCATGACACCAGGGACCTTCCTAAGAATTGGCACGTCCCCGATGTACTCTTCCTATCGACCTTACATCCAGCATAGTCGGAATCTGAATATCCAATCAAGTCAAAGTTAGACCCCTTTGGATACCAGATCCCGAAGCAAGGCGTAGCGACTAAATATCTAAGAATTCGCTTCACAGCCACTAAGTGACACTCCTTAGGATCGGATTGAAATCTAGCACACATGCATACGCTAAGCATAATATCCGGTCTACTAGCACATAAATAAAGCAAAGAACCTATCATGGACCGGTATGCTTTTTGATCAACGGACTTACCACCTTTGTTGAGGTCGGTGTGTCCGTCGGTTCCCATCGGCGTCTTTGCGGGCTTGGCGTCCTTCATCCCAAACCGCTTTAGCAAATCTTGCGTGTACTTCGTTTGGGAGATGAAGGTGCCGTCCTTGAGTTGCTTCACTTGGAACCCAAGGAAGTAGTTCAACTCGCCCATCATCGACATCTCGAATTTCTGCGTCATCACCCTGCTAAACTCAGTTAGCAGCTCGTATGAGGTCTTCTTGAGGAGGCGGTGAAGATAGACCCTGTTGATGGCGTGGCAAGCCGTGTTCACGGCTTCCGACCAAAAACACTCGGGGGTCTTGAACTCTCCAAGCATAGTCCTCGCCATATCAATGAGCGTCCTGTTCTTCCTCTCTACCACACCATTTTGCTGAGGTGTGTAGGGAGCGGAGAACTCGTGCTTGATCCCCTCCTCCTCAAGGAACTCCTCCACTTGAAGATTCTTGAATTCGGACCCGTTGTCGCTCCTTATCTTCTTCACCTTGAGCTCAAACTCATTTTGAGCTCTCCTTAGGAAGCGCTTGAGGGTCCCTTGGGTTTCAGACTTATCCTGCAAAAAGAACACCCAAGTGAAGCGGGAAAAGTCATCAACAATAACTAGACCATACTTACTTCCTCCTATGCTCAGATAGGTGACGAGTCCGAAGAGGTCTATATGCAGCAGCTCCAGAGGTCTTGAAGTGGTCATCACATTCTTGCTATGATGTGCTCCTCCCACTTGTTTGCCTGCTTGACAAGCTGCACAAGGTCTATCTTTTTCGAATTGCACGTTAGTCAAACCTATCACGTGTTCTCCCTTTAGAAGTTTGTGAAGGTTCTTCATCCCCACATGTGCTAAGCGGCGATGCCACAGCCAGCCCATGCTAGTCTTAGCGATTAAGCATGCATCTAGACCGGCCTCCTCTTTTGCAAAATCAACTAAATAAAGTTTGCCGTCTAGTACACCCTTAAAAGCTAGTGAACCATCACATCTTCTAAAGACAGACACATCTACATTTGTAAATAGACAATTATATCCCATATTACATAATTGACTGACAGATAGTAAATTATATCCAAGAGACTTAACTAAAAACATATTAGAGATAGAGTGCTCATTGGATATTGCAATCTTGCCTAAACCTTTCACCTTGCCTTGGTTCCCATCACCGAATATGATTGAATCTTGGGAATCCTTATTCTTGACGTAGGAGGTGAACATCTTCTTCTCCCCCGTCATATGGTTTGTGCATCCGCTGTCGATAATCCAGCTTGAGCCCCCGAATGCATAAACCTGCAAGGCAAATTTAGGCTTGGGTCTTAGGTACCCAACTCTTGTTGGGTCCTACAAGGTTAGTCACAATTTCCTTAGGGACCCAAATGCAAGTTTTATCACCCTTGCATTTTGCCCCTAATTTCCTAGCAACTATCTTCCTATCCTTTCTACAAATAGCAAAGGAAGCATTTAAAGCATGATAAATTGTAGAGGGACCATTCATAACTTTTCTAGGAACATGAACAATATTCTTCCTAGGCACATGATGAATATTTTTCCTAGGCATATCTCTACCATGCATATAGGAAGAACTGGAAGCATACATAGCATAAGAGTCATAGGCATGTGAATCAAAAGCATTACAACTCCTATGAGACTGTCTTCTATCATTGTACATAAAAGCATGGTTCTTTTTAGTACTACTTGCCATAGGGGCCTTCCCTTTCTCCTTGGCGGAGTGGGAGCCTTATGGCTTGTTAAGTTCTTGGCTTCCCTCTTGAAGCCAAGCCCATCCTTAATTGAGGGGTGTCTACCAATCGTGTAGGCATCCCTAGCAAATTTTAGTTTATCAAAATCACTTTTGCTAGCCTTAAGTTGGGCATTAAGACTAGCCATTTCATCATTTAACTTTGCAATAGAAGCTATGTGTTCACTACAAGCATCAATATCAAAATCTTTACATCTATTGCAAATAACAACATTTTCTACACAAGTTGTTGATTTACTAGCTATTTCTAACTTAGCATTCAAATCATCATTAATGCTTCTCAAGCTAGAAATTGTCTCATGGCAAGAAGATAATTCACAAGAAAGCATTTCATTTCTCTTAACTTCTAAGGCATGAGATTTTTGAGCTTCTACAAATTTGTCATGTTCTTCATACAACAAGTCCTCTTGTTTTTCTAAAAGCCTATTTTTATCATTCAAGGCATCAATCAATTCGTTAATTTTATCTACCTTGGTTCTATCTAGGCCCTTAAATAAACGTGAATAATCTATTTCATCCTCATCACTAGATTCGTCCTCACTTGAAGAAGCATAAGTAGAGTTTCGACTACATACCTTCTTCTCCCTTGCCATAAGGCATGTGTGACGCTCGTTGGGGAAGAGGGATGACTTGTTGAAGGCGGTGGCGGCGAGTCCTTCATTGTCGGAGTCGGAGGAGGAGCAATCCGAGTCCGACTCCTTTCCTAGATGTGCCTCGCCCTTGGCCTTCTTGTAATTTTTCTTCTTTTCCCTCTTGCTCCCGTGTTCCTGGTCACTTTCATTATCGGGACAGTTAGCAATAAAATGACCAATCTTACCGCATTTGAAGCATGAGCGCTTCCCCTTGGCTTTGGTCTTGCTTGGCTATCCCTTGCGACCCTTAAGCGCCGACTTGAATCTCTTGATGATGAGGGCCATCTCTTCATCATTAAATCCGGCCGCCTCAATTTGTGCCACCTTGCTAGGTAGCGCCTCCTTGCTTCTTGTTGCCTTGAGAGCAAGGGGTTGAGGCTCATTGATTGGACCATTCAATGCGTCATCCACGTACCTCGCCTCCTTGATCATCATTCGCCCGCTTACGAATTTTCTAAGGACTTCTTCGGGCGACATTTTGGTGTACCTAGGATTCTCACGAATGTTATTCACCAAATGAGGATCAAGAACGGTAAAGGACCTTAGCATCAATCGGACGACGTCGTGGTCCGTCCATCGCGTGCTTCCGTAGCTCCTTATTTTGTTGATAAGGGTCTTGAGCCGGTTGTATGTTTGTGTCGGCTCCTCGCCCCTTATCATCGCGAATCGTCCAAGCTCGCCCTCCACCAATTCCATCTTGGTGAGCAAGGTGACGTCGTTCCCCTCATGTGAAATCTTGAGGGTGTCCCAGATCTGCTTGGCGTTATCCAAGCCGCTCACTTTGTGATATTCATCCCTGCACAATGAAGCAAGAAGAACAGTAGTAGCTTGTGCATTCTTATGAATTTGCTCATTAATGAACATGGGACTATCCGAACTATCAAAGTGCATTCCACTCTCTACAATCTCCCATATACTAGGATGGAGAGAGAACAAGTGACTACGCATTTTGTGACTCCAAAATCCGTAGTCCTCTCCATCAAAATGAGGTGGTTTACCAAGTGGAATAGATAATAAATGAGCATTTGCACTTTGAGGAATACGAGAGTAGTCAAAAGAAAAGTTCGAATTGACCGGTTTCCTTCTCTCGTAGTCGTTGTGGTCGTCGTCCTTTTGGGAGGAAGTAGACTCATCACTGTCGTCGTAGTAGACGATCTCCTTGATGCGCCTCGTCGTCTTCTTCTTCCCTTCTTTCCGTCTATGGCCCGAGCCGGAGTCGGTAGGCTTGTTGTCCTTCGGCTCGTTGACGAAGGATTCCTTCTCTTTATCGTTGATCACGATACCCTTCCCCTTAGGATCCATCTCTTCGGGCGGTTAGTCCCTTTGTGAAGAGAACGGCTCCGATACCAATTGAGAGCACCTAGAAGGGGGGGGGTGAATAGGTGATCCTGTAAAACTTGAAAACTTAAGCCACAAAAACTTGGTTAAGTGTTAGCACAGTGTCGGGGACCATAATTAGGGGTACCCTCAAGACGCCTAATTCTCAGCTGGTAACCCCCATCAGCATAAAGCTGCAGAGGCCTGATGGGTTTGATTAAGTCAGGGATCAGTCCATACGAGCGACTCGATCACGCCACGCCCGAGCCTAGCCTCGGGCAAGGGCAGCCGACCCTAAGATGTTTCCGTCTCGCCCGAGGCCTCCTCTTTCACGGCAGACGCATCTCCGGCTCGCCCGAGGCCTTGCCTTCGTTAAGAAGTAACCCTGACTAAATCACCGCGCCGACCGACCAAGTCACTGGGGCCTTTAACGCAAAGAGTAAGACTGACGGGCGGCCAGGCTTGGCCAAAAGCGCCAGAGGAAGCTCCGCCCGACCCAGGGCTCGGACTCGGGCTAAGGCCCCGGAAGACGGCGAACTCCGCTCCGCCCGACCCAGGGCTCGGACTCGGGCTAAGGCCCCGGAAGACGGCGAACTCCGCTCCGCCCGACCCAGGGCTCGGACTCGGGCTAAGGCCCCGGAAGACGGCGAACTCCGCTCCGCCTGACCCAGGGCTCGGACTCGGGCTAAGGCCCCGGAAGACGGCGAACTCTGCTCCGCCCGACCCAGGGCTCGGACTTGGGCTAAGGCCCCGGAAGACGATGAACTTCGCTTCGCCCGACCCAGGGCTCGGACTCCACCCCGACCTCTGCCGAACGACCTCCGTCTCGCCCGACCCGGGAGCTCAGGTTCGGCCTCGGCCATGCAGGACAGACTCGACCTCGGCTTCGGAGGAGCCCCCACGTCGCCCGACCTAGGGCACGAGTCCGCCACGTCGACAGGAAGCGCCATCATCACCCTACCCTGAGACGACTCGGGCCGCAGAGAACAGGACCGACGTCCCATCTGGCTAGCTCCGCCAGATAGGCAATGATGGCGCCCCGCTGGACCATGACGACAGCGGCTCCCAGCTCCCTTACGAAAGCAGGGGGACGTCAGCAAGGGCCCAACCACTCCGACAGCTGTCCCTCCGTCAAGCTCCATTGCTTCTCCGACAGCCACGATGCCACACTAGCCGGGTGCCAAGATCTCTCCGGCTGCCACCTTGGCATGTACTTAGGGTATTAGCTCTCCCCCGCTAGACACGTAGCACCTTGCTACACCCCCATTTGTACACCTGGATCCTCTCCTTACGCCTATAAAAGGAAGGACCAGGGCCTTCTTAGAGAAGGTTGGCCTCGCGGGAACGAAGGGCAGGGGCAGGCGCTCTCTCGGGGCCGCTCGCTCCCCTCACCCGCGCGGACGCTTGTAACCCCCTACTGCAAGCGCACCGACCTGGGCGCGGGACGAACACGAAGGCCGCGGGAATCTTCGACTCCCTCACGACCCGGCTCCGGCCACCTCGCTCTTGCTCTCTCTCCCCCCTTCGCGCTCGCCCACGCGCTCGACCCATCTGGGCTGGGGCACGCGGCACACTCACTCGTCGGCTCGGGGACCCCCCGGTCTCGGAACGCCGACAGTTGGCGCGCCAGGTAGGGGCCTGCTGCGTGTTGACGAGTATTTTCCCGTCAAGCTCCAGATGGGCAGTCTCCAACGACCTCTTCAACCCGGGACGGTGCTCCGTTTCGGGAGTCTCGAGTTCGTGTCTTTCGACGGCAACTACGACATGATGCTCCTTCCACCGCCGCGCGACAGCGACAATGGTGGCGGACAGCCCGCCCGCCGGCGGCGGAATCGACGACGTCTTTCCCGCGTGGGGGAAGGACAACTTTCGAGCTCACCCCATCCTCTCCCTCGCCATCGGAGGAGGAGGCGGGGCAACCAAGGCCGAGCGGGAGGCTGCGCTCAGTCGACTGTCGAGAAAATCGACATCCCCAGCGCCCCAACGGAGGACGCGTCGGGCATCACCCACGCGTTTGAGGCGAAGGCGAGCGCCGTCCCCCCGCGACACGCCGATCTCGAGCAAGTGGACGACGCCAACACGCTCACGGAGGGCCTGCAGGACGTCGCCCTCGCACCCAGGACGACAGCACGATCAGCCCCCGATGCGACTTCGTCGATCCTCGTCGACCAAAAGGTACGGGCTGATTCCCATCCTTCGTCATTTCGACTCGGCCTCAACCCGCCTGGCGGCCTCGCTTTGGCGGGCGCTCACGTTGAGGCGAGTGCAACCTCTCTGGGGTTTCGTGTGCGGTCACCTTGGGACCGATTGACGGGTGTCTCGACCTACGGACCCTCTGGGTCCGAGGAAGATGACGACCCCAGCATCTGTGGGATTTCTCTGGATCTGGCAACCCCAGTGCCATGCGGGACTTCATGACCGCATGCAACTACTGCCTCTCCGACTGTTCCGACGGCAGCCGCAGCCTTGACGACAAGGACTGCGGCCCGAGCCGCGAATGTTTCCACGTCGAGCTAGGGGATCCCTCCGGAGGCAGCTGTCTCGGCATGCCGGAGGATGGTGACCCCCCTAGGCTAGCGCCTCGCGCCGACCTCCCGCGGGAGCTAGCTGTGGTCCCCGTTCCGGCGGGGGGTCACGACCCACAGCTCGAGCAAGTCCGCGGGGCGCAGGCCGGGCTCGATGAGGGAGCAGGAGCGCTCGAGGCAATCCGCCGGAACGTCGGGCAGGTATGGGCGAGCCAGCCCCCGGTCGGAGGAATACGTCACCTGCCCCAAGGTCTCCAGCACCGCATCGCCAACGATGCCAGGGACAGACCGCCACCCGCATCCGGCGGAACCGGTCAGGACCTGGCAGCCGCAGCGATGCTCCTCCGCGCGATGCCGGAGTCATCAACCACCGAGGGTCGGCGAATCCAGGGAGAGCTCAAGCATCTCCTGGAAGGCGCTGCGGCCCGGCGGGCCGAGAGCTCTGCCTCCCGAAGGCAGGGGTACCCCTCGGAACCTCGTGCCGCGACTTCCCGACTCATGCGGGAAGCCTCGGTCTACACCGGGCGCACGCGCAATACCGCGCCTGCGGCCCCGGGCCACCTTGGTGACGAGCACCCTCATCGCGACCGTCGTACCCGCCTCGACGAAAGGGTGCGCCGAGGTTATCACCCCAGGCGTGGGGGACGCTACGACAGCGGGGAGGATCGGAGTCCCTCGCCCGAACCACCCGGTCCGCAGGTCTTTAGCCGAGCCATTCGGCGGGCGCCGTTTCCGCCCCGATTCCGACCCCCGACTACTATCACAAAGTACTCGGGGGAAACGAGACCGGAATTGTGGCTTGCGGACTACCGCCTGGCCTGTCAACTGGGTGGGACGGACGACGACAACCTCATCATCCGCAACCTCCCCCTGTTCCTCTCCGACACCGCTCGCGCTTGGTTGGAGCACCTGCCTCCGGGGCAGATTTCCAACTGGGAGGATCTGGTCCAGGCTTTCGCCGACAACTTCCAGGGCACGTACGTGCGCCCCAGGAATTCCTGGGACCTCCGAAGCTGTCGGCAACAGCCGGGAGAGTCTCTTCGGGACTACATCCGGCGATTCTCGAAGCAGAGCACCGAGCTGCCCAACATCACCGACTCCGATGTCATCGGCGCGTTCCTTGCCGGCACCACCTGCCGTGACCTGGTGAGCAAGTTGGGTCGCAAGACCCCCACCAGGGCGAGCGAGCTGATGGACATCGCCACCAAGTTCGCCTCTGGTCAGGAGGCGCTCGAGGCCATCTTCCGAAAGGACAAGCAGCCCCAGGGCCGCCCGTCGGAAGATGCTCCCGAGGCGTCTACTCCGCTCGGCGCCAAGAACAAAGGCAGGAGGAAGTCGCAAGCGAAACGCGACGCCGCCAGCACGGACCTTGTCGCCGCCGCCGAGTACAAGAACCCTCGGAAGCCCCCCGGAGGCGCCAACCTCTTCGACAAGGCACTCAAGGAGACGTGCCCCTACCATCAGGGGCCCGTCAAGCACACCCTCGAGGAATGTGTCATGCTTCGGCGCCACTTCCACCGGGCCGGGCCACCCGCAGAGGGTGACGGGGCCCGCGACGACGACAAAAAGGAAGATCACCAAGCAGGAGAGTTCCCCGAGGTCCGCGACTGCTTCATGATCTACGGAGGGCATGCGGCAAATGCCTCGGCTCGGCATCGCAAGCAAGAGCGTCGGGAGGTCTGCTCGGTGAAGGTGGCGGCGCCAGTCTACTTAGACTGGTCCGACAAGCCCATCACCTTCGACCAGGATGACCACCCCGACCACGTGCCGAGCCCAGGGAAGTACCTGCTCGTCGTCGATCCCGTCATCGGCGACGTCAGGCTCACCAAGGTCCTGATGGATGGGGGCAGCTGCCTCAACATCATCTACGCTGAGACCCTCAGGCTCCTGCGCGTCGATCTGTCATCCGTCCGAGCAGGCGCTGCGCCCTTCCACGGGATCATTCCTGGGAAGCGCGTCCAGCCCCTCGGACAGCTCGACCTTCCTGTCTGCTTCGGAACACCCTCCAACTCCCGAAGAGAGACTTTAACGTTCGAGGTGGTCGGGTTCCGAGGGACCTACCACGCAGTGTTGGGAAGGCCATGCTACGCGAAGTTCATGGCCATCCCCAACTACACCTACCTGAAGCTCAAGATGCCAGGCCCCAACGGGGTCATCACCGTCGGCCCCACGTACAAACACGCATTCGAATGCGATGTGGAGTGCGTGGAGTACGCCGAGGCCCTCGCCGAGTCCGAGGCCCTCATTGCCGACCTGGAAAGCCTCTCCCGAGAGGTGCCGGACGTGAAGCGACATGCCGGCAACTTCGAGCCAGCGGAGACGGTTAAGGCCGTCCCTCTCGACCCCAGTGGCGACACCTCCAAGTAGATTCGGATCGGATCCGGGCTCGACCCCAAATAGGAAGCAGTGCTCGTCGACTTTCTCCGCGCAAACGCCGACGTCTTTGCGTGGAGTCCCTCGGACATGCCCGGCATACCGAGGGATGTCGCCGAGCACTCGCTGGATATTCGGGCCGGAGCCCGACCGGTCAGACAGCCTCTGCGCCGATTCGACGAGGAAAGGCGCAGGGTGATAGGCGAGGAGATCCACAAGCTGATGGCAGCAGGGTTCATCAAAGAGGTATTCCATCCCGAATGGCTTGCCAACCCTGTACTTGTGAGGAAGAAAGGGGGGAAATGGCGGATGTGTGTAGACTACACTGGTCTCAACAAAGCATGTCCGAAGGTCCCCTACCCTCTACCTCGCATCGATCAAATCGTGGACTCCACTGCAGGGTGCGAAACCCTGTCTTTCCTCGATGCCTACTCAGGGTATCATCAAATCAAGATGAAAGAGTCCGACCAGCTCGCGACTTCTTTCATCACGCCCTTCGGCATGTACTGTTATGTCACCATGCCGTTCGGTTTGAGGAACGCGGGTGCAACGTACCAGCGGTGCATGAACCATGTGTTCGGCGAACACATCGGTCGCACGGTCGAGGCCTACGTCGATGACATCGTAGTCAAGACGAGGAAAGCCTCCGACCTTCTCTCCGACCTCGAACTGACATTCCGGTGTCTCAAGGCGAAGGGCGTCAAGCTCAATCCCGAGAAGTGCGTCTTCGGGGTGCCCCGAGGCATGCTTTTGGGATTCATCGTCTCCGAGCGGGGCATCGAAGCCAACCCGGAGAAGATCGCAGCCATCACAAACATGGGGCCCATCAAGGACTTAAAAGGCGTACAGAGGGTCATGGGATGTCTCGCGGCCTTGAGCCGTTTCATCTCGCGCCTCGGCGAAAGAGGCCTGCCCCTGTACCGTCTCTTAAGGAAGGCCGAGTGCTTCACCTGGACTCCCGAGGCCGAGGAAGCCCTCGGGAACCTGAAGGCGCTCCTCACCTAGGCTCCCGTCTTGGTACCCCCAGCCGACGGAGAAGCCCTCTTGGTCTACGTCGCCGCTACCACTCAGGTGGTCAGCGCCGCGATCGTGGTCGAAAGGCAGGAAGAGGGGCATGCCTTGCCCCTTCAGAGGCCAGTTTACTTCGTCAGCGAGGTGCTGTCCGAGACCAAGATCCGCTACCCACAAATCTAGAAGCTGCTGTACGCAGTGATCCTGACGAGGCGAAAGCTGCGACATTACTTCGAGTCTCATCCGGTGACTGTAGTGTCATCCTTCCCCCTAGGGGAGATCATCCAGTGTCGAGAAGCCTCAGGACGGATCGCAAAGTGGGTGGTGGAAATCATGGGCGAGACAATCTCGTTCGCCCCTCGGAAGGCCATCAAGTCCCAGGTACTGGCGGACTTCGTAGCCGAATGGGTCGACACCCAGTTGCCGACGGCTCCGATCCAACCGGAGCTCTGGACCATGTTTTTCGACGGGTCGCTGATGAAGACGGGAGCCGGCGCGGGCCTGCTCTTCGTCTCGCCCCTCGGGAAACACCTGCGCTACGTGCTCCGCCTCCATTTCCCGGCGTCCAACAATGTGGCTGAGTACGAGGCTCTGATCAACGGATTGCGAATCGCCATCGAGCTAGGGGTCCGACGCCTCGATGCACGCGGCGACTCGCAGCTCGTCATCGACCAAGTCATGAAGAACTCCCACTGCCGCGACCCGAAGATGGAGGCCTACTGTGACGAGGTTCGACGCCTGGAAGACAAGTTCTACGGGCTCGAGCTTAACCACATCGCCCGGCGCTACAACGAGACTGCGGACGAGCTGGCGAAGATAGCCTCGGGGCGAACGACGGTTCCCCCGGACGTCTTCTCCCGGGATCTGCACCAACCCTCCGTCAAGATAGGCGACACGCCCGAGCCCGAGGTGCCCTCGGCCCCGTCCGAGGTGACCTCGGCCCAGCCCGAGCCATCCTCGGTTCAACCCGAGGAGCCCTCGGCCCCCGAGGGCGAAGCACTGCACATCGAGGAGGAGCAGAGCGGGGTCGAGCCAGATCAAGATTGGCAAACCCCGTACCTGCAATATCTCCGCCAAGGAGAGCTGCCCCTCGGCCGAGCCGAGGCTCGGCGGGTAGCGCGACGCGCCAAGTCGTTCGTCTTGCTGGGCGATAAGAAGGAGCTCTACCACCGTAGCCCCTCGGGCATCCTCCAGCGATGCATCTCCATCGCCGAGGGTCAGGAGCTCCTGCAGGAAATACACTCGGGGGCTTGCGGCCATCATGCAGCACCTCGAACCCTCGTCGGGAACGCTTTCCGCCAAGGCTTCTACTGGCCGACGGCGGTGGCTGACGCCACTAGAATTGTCCGCGCCTGCGAAGGGTGCCAATTCTATGCGAAGCAGACCCACCTGCCCGCTCAGGCACTGCAGACGATACCCATCACCTGGCCCTTCGCTGTGTGGGGTCTGGACCTCGTCGGCCCTCTGCAGAAGGCGCCCGGGGGCTACACGCACCTGCTGGTCGCCGTCGACAAATTCTCCAAGTGGATCGAGGTCCGACCCCTAAACAGCATCAGATCCGAGCAGGCGGTGGCGTTCTTCACCAACATCATCCATCGCTTCGGGGTCCCGAACTCCATCATCACCGACAATGGCACCCAGTTCACCGGCAAAAAATTCTTGGATTTTTGCGAGGATCACAACATCCGGGTAGACTGGGCCGCCGTAGCTCATCCCATGTCGAATGGGCAAGTGGAACGTGCCAACGGCATGATTCTACAAGGGCTCAAGCCCCGGATTTACAATGATCTCAACAAGTTCAGCAAGCGATGGATGAAGGAACTCCCCTCGGTGGTCTGGAGCCTGAGGACGACGCCAAGCCGAGCCACAGGTTTCACGCCGTTCTTCCTGGTCTACGGGGCCGAGGCCGTCCTGCCCACTGACCTGGAATACGGCTCCCCGAGGACGAGGGCCTACAACGAAGAAAGCAACCAAGCTAGCCGAGAAGACTCGCTGGACCAGCTGGATGAGGCTCGGGACAGGGCCTTACTACACTCGGCGCGGTATCAGCAGTCCCTGCGACGCTACCACGCCCGAGGGGTCCGACCCCGAGACCTCCAGGTGGGCGATCTGGTGCTTCGGCTGTGGCAAGACACCCGAGGGAGGCACAAGCTCACGCCCCCCTGGGAGGGGCCGTTCGTCATCGCCAAAGTTCTGAAGCCCGGAACGTACAAGCTAGCCAACAGTCAAGGCGAGGTCTACGACAACGCTTGGAACGTCCAACAACTATGTCGCTTCTACCCTTGAGATGTTTCCAAATTGTTCATATACCTCGCACCCACGCAAAGTTTAGTCAACAAGGAAGGGTCGGCCTCGCCTCGGCAAAGCCCGACCCTCCCTCGGGGGCTAAAAGGGGGGAAACCCCCTCTGCGTCAAAATTTTCCTCGAACAAAAAATCTCTTTTATCAGAATATCTTTCGTGCTTTTTGACTACTTCGAAAAGTGGGTCATGGAAACGACAGGGTACACGTAAGCAGCCAAGGCTGACCGAGCCGAGGGACACCTACGCCTCCGGGATACGGATACCTCACTCGTCACCTTCTGCGATAAGTAACTCGCGCTCGGATAAGGTGACTCCGCGGATCGAACAAGTCTCTACGTTCGGAAGCTCTTCTGTCGAAGCGATTCTTCGAGTTTTCTCGACTAAGTCGGTGATAGGGCCTCATGGACGAGTAAAAGTGCGCGTAAGCGGCAAGGCCGACCGAGCCGAGGGACTCCCACGCCTCCGGGATACGGATACCTCACTCCTCACCTTCCGCGAGAAGCAACTTTCGCTCGCACAAACATCCCTGTTACCGACAAAAAGTCCAGATGCTTGGAACAAGAGGAAAAGGGACGCAGCTTTACAACATAGCAAGGGTGTGTGTTCTGGCCTCGACGGCCGCACAAAGCACACGCTACAAGACAGGCTGATCCTGCAGGCTCAGGTCTTGGCGCTGGAAGGGGGCGGCGACACCCTCGGCATCGACAGCACCTTCGGCAAGGCCCGAACTAGCCTCGGACGGCGACGCGGTCCGAGGGCCTCCGCTCCAAAGGACGGCGTCATCACCACGCCCGGGCGATCGTTGTCAGGGACTTCTCCGGGAATCCGGCCCGAGCAGGCGGCTCGGCCAGCCACCTCCGGGGCCTCGGCCAACCACCTTCCGAGGGCACGAGCCCGGTCCGAAGCCTCGGCTGACCGACTCCGGTGTCGATCCTGCCAACGGACAACCCGGCTAGGCTCCGGCCAACCAGGTTTCATTTCCGAGCCAACTCTGCCTCTGCTCATGCTGATATCGCTACCCCCGGCCTCGGCTCGTCGAAGAGCGGCCGAGGGGTCTCTTTAACTAAGCTAGAGGAGCCTCGGACAATAGGGCCGACCGAGCCGAGGTACTCCTACGCCTCCGGGATACGGATACCTCACTCGTCACCTTGACACGGGGCGACTCATGCTTAGTGAAGCGGTTCAGACAATCAGCAGACGAGTCTTAGTGCTCGGAAATGAGGAAAAAACACGGCTCCGTGCCGTAATTACATACATGTTCAGGCCCCGAAAGCCAAAATGAACGAAAAACCCGGCACTCGAAGTGCCATTACAAACGGAACTCCGGTTCCCCCCCCCCCCCGCAGGTACGAACAACCCCACTCGGTAGGGGCGGGCCTGCGGGGCTACGGAAGACTGACGGGCGGCTCGTCGCCACCCGCTCCGACTACGACGGCAACGGCCCCCACTCCGGATGGCCGAACTGCAGCAGCGCAGGCCTCAGGGGTAGGCACTGCTGCAGCCTTGCCCCCGCCCGCGCCGACGCTCGAGGGGCGAGGACAAGTACAAAGAGCCGGAGGCCCGAAGCGCCGATGGTGGCGGTGATCCCGTCGGTGACGGGGACTTCTCGAGACGCCTCCACCTCGGCACTGACGCCAGGAGCCATCAGCCTACCGGCAGATCCCCACTCAAATCCTCCCAGATGAGTGGGGCACCGGCCTCCGCGCAAAAGCGTCGCCCCGGTGCAAAGGCAGGGCCACCCCAGAACACGAACGCCGCCCTAGCAGCGCGCGACGTCTAGGGTGGACCTCCCGTGTGCACGGCGCGGCAGCTGCCCCCCAACAGAAGGGGCCGCCGGAGCCGAGCCAGCGGACCCGACACGCTGGAGGTGACGACGTCCGCCGCCGATCCACCCCACGTTGTCGAAGTCCGGGTCGCCCGCAGGGCCAGTGAGCGCCTTCTCCCTCGAACATCGTGGGAGAGGATGACCCACGAACCCGTGCGGGAGGTAGAGCGCCGGCTCAGTCCGGCACCCACCCCAGCGAGGATGATGAACATCCTTGAAGCTGAGGGTGGGACCTAGATCGCAGTCCGGTTTGCTCCTCCCCACCCAGGAGCTGGTGGTCACCGTCTCGGGTGACCCCCAGTGGAGGGGAGCAACCGGGCTGCATGATGAAAATCCTTGAAGCCGAACGATGGCTGAAAGGTACCCACTCCCACAGAGTGGTGTCCCCCGACGATGAGGCACGGAGACGGCGGTTTCCCCCCATCCGGGGGCTTGAAAGGCGGAAAGACACGATGCATAAGGGAGGAAGAAGACATGGTCGCCTTACGAAAGGGGTCGCCCTCCTTTTAAAGGCAACTCTCCATGCTTGCGCCCCCAACCGTCACGGGCTGAATCTTCTCCAACACGCCTCCAAAGCCCTCCCCTGCGGCGCGGGGGCTGGGGCCCACCTGTCATGCAGACCGGCTCCGAGCAGAAGAAGCCGAACCGCCACGCGCGGCGCGCGCGCAACCACCCAGCAGTTACAAGTGACCCTCCACTTTTGCCCAGACCAACGGGCGAAGGGGGTGGGCAGCCATGCGGGCGGCATGCAGCCGCGCCAAGTGGACGCGCCTCTCCGACTCCTGACAGGCCAGCGCGGAGGCTCAAGCCCACGCGTCGCGCAACCGGCGCGCCGGATGCTGCATGTAAGCCACTATGCCACTTGCGCCACCACCGCACCTCCTCGGTTGCGGAACCAATACCACGACCCGAGGCGGCCCAGCGCGCGGCCCAGCTGCGCCAGCCTGACGCAGCGGTCAAACACGGTCAAAAGTGGGCCGGCAGTAATGACAGTGGCAGGCGCGCAAGAGCAGCGATCATGCCATCAGCCAGGCTCACGTCCCATCCGGAGGCAGCAAGAGAACCCCCTCTCTCATGGTGTGAAGACGACACGCCCGTGACCCGTTCCTCGAACGGCTCGCGCACGCGCAACGGCAGCCTCGCCAACTACTCGCCCCGGCGCATTAACTCCGCGGCTCGACGGGCAGCGCCACTGGCGGGAGCAGCTGGCGACGTTTCGCCTTCGCCAAAGCGGCCACACCAAATAGGTACGCCACGTCGTTCAATTTCGTATCCTTTTTCCCTTTTTCCTCTTTCTCTATCTCTTGCAACAGGGACCGGGAAGGGGGATACCCCCAAAGGGATCCTTCCCCGTGAAGGAACTAGGCTCCGAGCCTCCTTACTGATCAGGGGTTCGAAGGCTGGCCCCCCGAAGGGTTCAACAGACGCCTCAGATCGCGTGGGCCCGACACCCACTACTGGTCAGAGGTTCGAAGGTCAGCCCCCCCGAAAGGTTCCACGACCGCCTCAGGCTACTCGGGCTCCGCGCCCATTACTGATCAGGGGTTCGAAGGCTGGCCCCCCGAAGGGTTCACAGTCGCCTCAGACACCGAGCGAGGGATGACCAGGGGTACGTTCGATACATAACCAAGGCTCGGGCTGCGCTCCCGAGGTACCCTAGGACATTTCCGAGACCAGTGGGAACGACTCTGTAACGGAATCCCATCGAAGGGAGGCAACGAGCCCTCGGACCCCGTCGCCAGGGGACCGGGTCCGGCAGATCACCCGCAGGTACTTTTGGGCGTGCCTCCGGGCCCCTAGCCGACCCCCAACGAACGGGGCACGGACGTCCACTCGGATTACCCGATTGCAGCTCACCGGAGACACCATGTTCGGTGCCCATCGAGGGTAACATGGCGCTCTCCCCCCTCCTCCTTGCGGAAAGGCGACGTAGGGGCGTATGTAAAAAAGCCGAGTCTGTCCCTGATCGTCCTCTCGCCCTGTGCGGAGGCTCGGGGGCTGCTCTCGCAAACCCGGCTCCGGCCGAACCGTTGACAGCGTCAACATACCAGCCCGAGAACTTGGGCCCCGACAGAGCACCTGGGCTACGGCCTGTTCGCATGAGGGAACCGCCAGACCAGCCGAAGCATTACGCAAGGCATTAAGACCTCGAAGGAGTGAAACCACTCCTCCGAGGCCTCGGGGGCTACACCCGGCGGGTGCGCTCGCGCGCACCCACCGGAACAAAGTACAACCGAGAAAGGCTGGTCCCCTTGCAAAAAAGTGCGACAAAAGCCTCCAAGCGAGTGTTAACACTCCCTTTGAGGCTCGGGGGCTACTGTCGGGGACCATAATTAGGGGTACCCTCAAGACGCCTAATTCTCAGCTGGTAACCCCCATCAGCATAAAGCTGCAGAGGCCTGATGGGTTTGATTAAGTCAAGGATCAGTCCATACGAGCGACTCGATCACGCCACGCCCGAGCCTAGCCTCGGGCAAGGGCAGCCGACCCTGAGATGTTTCCGTCTCGCCCGAGGCCTCCTCTTTCACGGCAGACGCATCTCCGGCTCGCCCGAGGCCTTGCCTTCGTTAAGAAGTAACCCTGACTAAATCACCGCGCCGACCGACCAAGTCACTGGGGCCTTTAACGCAAAGAGTAAGACTGACGGTGCGGCCAGGCTTGGCCAAAAGCGCCAGAGGAAGCTCCGCCCGACCCAGGGCTCGGACTCGGGCTAAGGCCCCGGAAGACGGCGAACTCCGCTCCGCCCGACCCAGGGCTCGGACTCGGGCTAAGGCCCCGGAAGACGGCGAACTCCGCTCCGCCCGACCCAGGGCTCGGACTCGGGCTAAGGCCCCGGAAGACGGCGAACTCCGCTCCGCCCGACCCAGGGCTCGGACTCGGGCTAAGGCCCCGGAAGACGGCGAACTCTGCTCCGCCCGACCCAGGGCTCGGACTCGGGCTAAGGCCCCGGAAGACGATGAACTTCGCTTCGCCCGACCCAGGGCTCGGACTCCACCCCGACCTCTGCCGAACGACCTCCGCCTCGCCCGACCCGGGAGCTCAGGTTCGGCCTCGGCCATGCAGGACAGACTCGACCTCGGCTTCGGAGGAGCCCCCACGTCGCCCGACCTAGGGCACGAGTCCGCCACGTCGACAGGAAGCGCCATCATCACCCTACCCTGAGACGACTCGGGCCGCAGAGAACAGGACCGACGTCCCATCTGGCTAGCTCCGCTAGATAGGCAATGATGGCGCCCCGCTGGACCATGACGACAGCGGCTCCCAGCTCCCTTACGAAAGCAGGGGGACGTCAGCAAGGGCCCAACCACTCCGACAGCTGTCCCTCCGTCAAGCTCCATTGCTTCTCCGACAGCCACGACGCCACACTAGCCGGGTGCCAAGATCTCTCTGGCTGCCACCTTGGCATGTACTTAGGGTACTAGCTCTCCCCCGCTAGACACGTAGCACCTTGCTACACCCCCATTTGTACACCTAGATCCTCTCCTTACGCCTATAAAAGGAAGGACCAGGGCCTTCTTAGAGAAGGTTGGCCTCGCGGGAACGAAGGGCAGGGGCAGGCGCTCTCTCGGGGCCGCTCGCTCCCCTCACCCGCGCGGACGGTTGTAACCCCCTACTGCAAGAGCACCCGACCTGGGCGCGGGACGAACACGAAGGCCGCGGGAATCTCCGACTCCCTCACGACCCGGCTCCGGCCACCTCGCTCTCGCTCTCTCTCCCCCCTTCGCGCTCGCCCACGCGCTCGACCCATCTGGGCTGGGGCACGCGGCACACTCACTCGTCGGCTCGGGGACCCACGGTCTCGGAACGCCGACACATAGTAAATGCCAAGTGGCTAGAGAGGAGTCAAAACACAATAACCACAAGAAATCAATCACAGAGATGGCACGGTGGTTATCCCGTGGTTCGGCCAAGACCAACGCTTGCCTACTCCATGTTGTGGCGTCCCAACGGACGAGGGTTGCAATCAACCCCTCTCAAGCGGTCCAAAGACCCACTTGAATACCACGGTGTTTTGCTTGCTTTTTCTCAATCCCGTTTGCGAGGAATCTCCACAACTTGGAGCCTCTCGCCCTTACACTTTAAGATCACAAAGAAACACGGAGCAAGGGAGGGATTAGCAACGCACTCAAGACAAGAAATCACAGCAACACCATGCACACAAGTCGCAACGAGAGCTCACAACACAACTCAATGAGTTCACTACTCAACTAGAGCTCTAATTGCTATCGCAAAGAATCAAAGGCGTGGAATCGATGTATTGGTGCTTAGGAATGTTGTAGGAATGCTTGGTGTACTCCTCCATGCGCCTAGGGGTCCCTTTTATAGCCCCAAGGCAGCTAGGAGCCGTTGAGAGCAATCTAGGAAGGCTGATCTTGCCTTCTGTCGACTGGCGCACCGGACAGTCCGGTGCACACCGGACACTGTCCGGTGCCCGATTCCTTTCCATAAATGGCGTAGTCGACCGTTGGCAGGCTGAGAGCCGTTGGCGCACCGGACATGTCCGGTGCACACCGGACAGTCCGGTGCCTTCTTCTAGCCATTGGCTCTGCCACGTGTCCCGCGCAGATTGCGCGGCCGACCGTTGGCTCACCGGACAGTCCGGTGCACACCGGACAGTCCGGTGAATTATAGCCGTACGTCGCCGATGAATTCCCGAGAGCGACGAGTTCGCCTGTGAACGGCCCACCGGACAGTCCGGTGCACACCGGACAGTCCGGTGAATTATAGCCGTACACCGTCGTCGAAGTCCCGAGAGCAGCCTGTTCACCAGAGCCATCCTGGCGCACCGGACACTGTCCGGTGCACCACCGGACAGTCCGGTGCTCCAGACTGAGCAAAGTCCTGGCTGCTCGAGCCAAGGCATTTTCAATTGGATTTTTCCTGTTTCCAGCACTTAGACACAATACATTAGTCCATAAAACAATGTACTAAGTATAAGAAACATACCTTTATCCTTGATTTGTACTTTGTCCACCTTTTTACACTTAGGCACTTGTGTTGGACACTAAATCACCAAAATACTTAGAAGTGGCCCAAGGGCACATTTCCCTTTCAATCTCCCCCTTTTTGGTGATTTATGCCAACACAACATAAAGCAAGTAGAACAAGTACAAAATCAATTCAACTAAGAACTCAAAATTGTTTTGATTCAATTTGACATATATGGATCACTCTATGCCACCACTTGGTTTGTTTTTGCAAATCAAACTCAAATTCCTATCTCTAAGTCAAATCCACTTGTAGAGACATAAAGAGAGGTTTTCCAAAGAAATTTGATCAAGGATTTCAAAAACTTCCCCTTTTTCCCATAATCAACACTTCTCCCCACAAGAGGCCAACTTTTGACATAAGAGACAATAAAAGAGTTTTGACAAACCAAAAGCTCTAATCTACTATTTGCAAAATTTCTCAAGTGGTAGCTGATCCATCTATTGCTTTGGCCTTTATTTTCTCCTCCTTTGGCATCAAGCACCAAAACGGGATCAATCTTGGCCCTTTAACCCCATTGCCTCACCAAAATCTTCAAATAAGAGTACTGAAAGGGAATTAGGCTTAGACCTAGTTCCTAAATAATTTTGGTGGTTGAATTGCCCAACACAAACATTGGACTGACTAGTTTACTCTAGTGCATAAGTTATACAGGTGCAAAAGGTTCACAAATCAGCCAATAAAAAGACCAAGTGTTGGATTCAACAAAGGAGCAGCAAGGCAACCGAGGGCTCCTCTGGCCGGAGGCACCGGACTGTCCGGTGTGCACCGGACTGTCCGGTGCGGCCAGAGGACTTCGACTTCAAACTCTTCGCCCTCGGGATTTCTCGGAAGCCGGCGCGCTATAATTCACCGGACTGTCCGGTGTGCACCGGACATGTCCGGTGCTCCAAGGAGACGCGGCCTCCGGAACTCGTCAGCCTCGGGTTCGCTCGGCAGCCACTCCGCTAAAATTCACCGGACTGTCCGGTGTGCACCGGACTGTCCGGTGTACCAGCGGAGCAACGGCTCCCTGCGGCGCCAACGGCTCCCTGCGGTGCATTTAATGCGCGCGCAGCGCGCGCAGACGTCAGGCACGCCCATGCCGGTGCACCGGACATCAAACAGTACATGTCCGGTGTGCACCGGACACCCAGGAGGGCCCAGAAGTCAGGAGCTCCAACGGTCAGAATCCAACGGCAATGGTGACGTGGCAGGGGCACCGGACTGTCCGGTGTGCACCGGACTGTCCGGTGCGCCATCGAACAGAGGAGTTCCAGCAACGGTCACTTTTGGTGGTTGGGGCTATAAATACCCCAACCACCCCACATTCATTGCCATCCAAGTTTTCCACTTCTCAACCTCTACAAGAGCTCTAGCATTCAATTCTAGACACACCAAATAGATCAAGTCCTCTCCAAATCCCACACAACTCCATAGTGACTAGAGAGAGTGATTTGCTTGTGTTCTTTCGAGCTCTTGCGCTTGGATCGCATTCTTTCTTTCTCACTTGTTCTTGAGATCATCACTCAATTGTAACCAAGGCAAGAGGCACCAATTGTGTGGTGGCCCTTGCGGGGAAGTTTTGTTCCCGGTTGATTGAGAAGAAGAGAAAGCTCACTCGATCCGTGGGATCGTTTGAGAGAGGGAAGGGTTGAAAAAGACCCGGCCTTTGTGGCCTCCTCAACGGGGAGTAGGTTTGCGAGAACCGAACCTCGGTAAAACAAATCCTCGTGTCACACTCTTATTTGCTTGCGATTTGTTTTGCGCCCTCTCTCGCGGACTCGTTTCTTTACTACTAACGCTAACCCGGCTTGTAGTTGTGATTATTTTTGTAAATTTCAGTTTCGCCCTATTCACCCCCCCTCTAGGCGACTATCAATTGGTATCAGAGCCCGGTACTTCATTAGAGCCTAACCGCTCGAAGTGATGTCGGGAGATCACACCAAGAGGGAGATGGAGACCGGCGATGACAAGCCCACTACAAGTCAAGGGAGCACTTCATCTTCATCGGAAGAGTCCCGCACCAAGAGAAGAGAGAAGAAGAAGAAATCCTCCAAGCGGAAGGAGAAAAGATCTTCCTCTTCTCACCACAAAGAGAAGAAGGAAAAATCTTCTTCTCACAAGCCGCATCGGAGTGGGGACAAGCACAAAAGGATGAGGAAGGTGGTCTACTACGAGACCGACACTTCATCAACATCCACCTCCGGCTCCGACGCGGCGTCCGTCACTTCTAAACGCCAAGAGCGTAAGAAGTATAGTAAGATTCCCCTACGCTACCCTCGCATTCCTAAACATACACCTTTACTATCCGTCCCATTAGGCAAACCACCAACTTTTAATGGTGAAGATTATGCTATGTGGAGTAATTTGATGCGATTTCATCTAACCTCTCTCCACAAAAGATTATGGGATATTGTTGAGTATGGTGTACAGGTACCATCCGTAGGGGATGAAGACTATGACACGGACGAAGTGGCCCAAATCGAGCACTTCAACTCCCAAGCCGCAACCATCCTCCTTGCCTCCCTAAGCAAGGAGGAATACAACAAAGTACAAGGGTTGAAGAACGCCAAGGAGATTTGGGACCTACTCAAGACGGCGCACGAGGGTGATGAACTCACCAAGATCACCAGGCGGGAAACGATCGAGGGGGAGCTCGGTCGCTTCCGTCTTCGCCAAGGAGAGGAGCCACAAGACATGTACAACCGGCTCAAGACCTTGGTGAACCAAGTGCGCAACCTCGGGAGCGCAAAATGGGATGACCACGAAGTGGTTAAGGTTATTCTAAGAGCCCTTATTTTCCTTAACCCTACTCAAGTACAATTAATTCGTGGCAATCCTAGATATACACAAATGACCCCCGAGGAAGTTATCGGGAATTTTGTGAGTTTTGAATGCATGATTAAGGGCTCCAAGAAGATCAACGAGCTTGATGAACCCTCCACATCCGAGGCGCAACCCGTGGCCTTCAAGGCAATGGAGGAGAAGAAGGAGGAGTCTACACCAAGTAGACAACCAATTGACGCCTCCAAGCTCGACAACGAGGAGATGGCCCTAATCATCAAAAGCTTCCGGCAAATCCTCAAGCAACGGAAAGGGAAAGATTACAAATCCCGTTCCAAGAAGGTTTGCTACAAGTGTGGTAAGCCCGGTCATTTTATTGCAAAATGTCCTATGTCTAGTGATAGTGACAGGGGCGACGACAAGAAGGGCAAGAGGAAGGAGAAGAAGAAATACTACAAGAAGAAGGGCGGCGATGCCCATGTTTGTCGGGAGTGGGACTCCGACGAAAGCTCAAGCGACTCCTCCGACGACGAGGACGCCGCCAACATCGCCGTCACCAAGGGCCTTCTCTTCCCCAACGTCGGCCACAAGTGTCTTATGGCCAAGGACGGCAAAAAGAAGGTAAAATCAAGGTCCTCCACTAAATATGAAACATCTAGTGATGAGGATAATGATAAAAATGAGGAAGATAATTTGCGTATTCTTTTTGCCAACCTTAACATGGAACAAAAAGAAAAATTAAATGAGCTAATTAGTGCCATCCATGAAAAGGATGATCTCTTGGACTCCCAAGAGGACTTCCTAATCAAGGAAAACAAGAAACGTGTTAAGGTTAAAAATGCTTATGCTCTAGAAAGAGAAAAATGTGAAAAATTGTCTAGTGAGCTAAGTATTTGCCATGAGACTTTAGACAACCTTAGAAATGAAAATGCCAATTTGTTAGCTAAGGTTGATTCTCCTATTTGCAATATTTCAATTCCTAGAAATGATAATAATGATTTGCTTGCTAGGATTGAAAAATTGAACATTTCTCTTGCTAGCCTTAGAAATGAGAATGAGAAATTAATTGCTAAGGCTAAGGATTTTGATGTTTGCAATACTACTATTTCTGACCTTAGAACTAAGAATGATTTGTTGCATGCTAAGGTTATTGAATTAAAGTCTTGCAAACCCTCTACATCTACTATTGAGTATGTGTCCATTTGCACTAGATGTAGAGATATTAATGTTGATGCTATCCATGATCACCTTACCTTAATTAAAAAACAAAATGATCACATAGCACAACTTAATGCTAAAATTAGAGAGCATGACTTAGAAAATGAAAAATTTAAATTGGCTAGAAGCATGCTCTATAATGGGAGACGCCCGGGCATTAAGGACGGCATTGGCTTCAAAAGGGGAGACAATGTCAAAATTAATGCCCCTCCTAAGAACTTGTCTAACTTTGTTAAGGGCAAGGCTCCCATGCCTCAGGATAACGAGAGTTACATTTTGTACCCTGCCGGGTATCCTGAGAGTAAAATTAAGAAAATTCATTCTAGGAAGTCTCACTCTGGCCCTAATTATGCTTTTATGTATAAGGGTGAGACATCTAGATCTAGGCAACCAACCCATGCCAAGTTGCCTAGAAAGAAAACTATTAATGCATCAAATGATCATGCCATTTCATTTAAAACTTTTGATGCATCTTATGTTTTGACTAGCAAGTCCGGCAAGGTAGTTGCCAAAATTGTTGGGGGCAAACACAAGTGCTCCAAGACTTGTGTTTGGGTACCCAAAATTCTTGTATCTAATGCCAAAGGACCCAAAACCGTTTGGGTACCTAAAACAAAGAACTAAACTTGTTTTGTAGGTTTATGCATCTGGGGGCACAAGTTGGATACTCGACAGCGGGTGCACAAACCACATGACCGGGGAGAAAAGGATGTTCTCCTCATATGAGAAAAACCAAGATCCCCAACGAGCTATCACATTCGGGGATGGAAATCAAGGTTTGGTCAAAGGTTTGGGTAAAATTGCTATATCTCCTGACCATTCTATTTCCAATGTTTTTCTTGTAGATTCATTAGATTACAATTTGCTTTCCGTATCCCAATTATGTCAAATGGGCTACAACTGTCTTTTTACTGATACAGGTGTTACTGTCTTTAGAAGAAGTGATGATTCAATAGCTTTTAAGGGAGTGTTAGAGGGTCAGCTATACTTAGTAGATTTTAATAGAGCTGAACTCGACACTTGCTTGATTGCTAAGACTAACTTGGGTTGGCTTTGGCACCGCCGACTAGCCCATGTTGGAATGAAGAATCTTCACAAGCTTCTAAAGGGAGAACACATTTTGGGACTAACCGATGTTCATTTTGAGAAAGACAGGATTTGTAGCGCATGCCAAGCTGGGAAGCAAGTTGGGATACATCATCCACACAAAAATATCATGACTACCGACAGGCCACTGGAGCTCCTACACATGGATTTATTCGGCCCGATCGCCTACATAAGCATCGGCGGTAGTAAGTATTGTCTTGTAATTGTGGATGATTATTCTCGCTTCACTTGGGTATTCTTTTTGCAGGAAAAATCACAAACCCAAGAGACCTTAAAGGGATTCTTAAGAAGGGCTCAAAATGAGTTCGGCTTAAGGATCAAGAAAATTAGAAGCGACAATGGGACGGAGTTCAAGAACTCTCAAATCGAAGGCTTCCTTGAGGAGGAGGGCATCAAGCATGAGTTCTCTTCTCCCTACACTCCACAACAAAATGGTATAGTGGAGAGGAAGAATCGAACTCTATTGGACATGGCAAGAACCATGCTTGATGAGTACAAGACACCGGATCGGTTTTGGGCCGAGGCAGTCAACACCGCCTGCTACGCCATCAACCGATTATATCTTCATCGAATCCTCAAGAAGACATCTTATGAACTCCTAACCGGTAAAAAGCCCAATATTTCATATTTTAGAGTTTTTGGTAGCAAATGTTTTATACTTGTTAAAAGAGGTAGAAAATCTAAATTTGCTCCTAAAACTGTAGAAGGCTTTTTACTAGGATATGACTCAAACACAAGGGCATATAGAGTCTTTAACAAGTCCTCAGGACTTGTTGAAGTTTCTTGTGACGTTGTGTTTGATGAGACTAACGGCTCTCAAGTAGAGCAAGTTGATCTTGATGATGTAGGTGGAGAACAGGCTCCATGCATAGCACTAAGGAACATGTCCATCGGGGATGTGTGTCCTAAGGAATCCGAAGAGCCTCCAAATGCACAAGATCAACCATCCTCCTCCATGCAAGCATCTCCACCAACTCAAGTTGAGGATGAGGCTCAAGATGTTGAACAAGAAAATCAAGAAGATGAGCCACCTCAAAATGATGGCAACGATCAAGGGGGAGATTCAAATGATGAAGACAAGGAGGATGAACAACCAAGGCCGCCACACCCAAGAGTCCACCAAGCAATACAACGAGATCACCCCGTCGACACTATCCTTGGCGATATTCATAAGGGGGTAACTACTCGATCTCGTGTTGCTCATTTTTGTGAACATTACTCGTTTGTTTCCTCTATTGAGCCAACCAGGGTAGAGGAAGCACTACAAGATTCGGATTGGGTGATGGCGATGCAAGAGGAGCTCAACAATTTCACAAGGAACGAGGTATGGCACTTAGTTCCACGTCCTAATCAAAATGTTGTAGGAACCAAGTGGGTCTTCCGCAACAAGCAAGACGAGCATGGTGTGGTGACTAGGAACAAAGCTCGACTCGTGGCCAAGGGGTATTCACAAGTCGAAGGTTTGGATTTTGGTGAAACCTATGCACTCGTAGCTAGGCTTGAGTCAATTCGTATATTATTAGCCTATGCTACTTACCATGGCTTCAAGCTCTACCAAATGGACGTGAAGAGTGCCTTCCTCAATGGACCAATCAAGGAGGAGGTCTATGTTGAGCAACCTCCCGGCTTTGAAGACAGTGAGTATCCTAACCATGTTTATAGGCTCTCTAAGGCGCTTTATGGGCTCAAGCAAGCCCCGAGAGCATGGTATGAATGCCTTATAGATTTCCTTATTGCAAATGGTTTCAAAGTCGGCAAGGCCGATCCTACTTTATTCACTAAGACTCTTGATAATGATTTGTTTGTATGCCAAATTTATGTTGATGATATTATATTTGGGTCTACTAACAAATCTACATGTGAAGAATTTAGTAGGATCATGACACAGAAATTCGAGATGTCGATGATGGGGGAGTTGAAATATTTCTTAGGATTTCAAGTCAAGCAACTCCAAGAGGGCACCTTCATTAGCCAAACGAAGTATACTCAAGACATTCTAAGCAAATTTGGAATGAAGGATGCCAAGCCCATCAAGACACCCATGGGAACTAATGGACATCTCGACCTCGACACGGGAGGTAAGTCCGTGGATCAAAAGGTATACCGGTCGATGATTGGTTCATTGCTTTACTTATGTGCATCTCGACCGGACATTATGCTTTCCGTTTGCATGTGTGCAAGATTTCAAGCCGACCCTAAGGAATCACACCTTACGGCCGTAAAACGAATCTTGAGATATTTGGCTTTTACTCCTAAGTTTGGGCTTTGGTACCCTCGGGGATCCACATTTGATTTGATTGGTTATTCGGATGCCGATTGGGCGGGGTGTAGGATTAATAGGAAGAGCACATCGGGGACTTGCCAGTTCTTGGGAAGATCCTTGGTGTCATGGGCTTCAAAGAAGCAAAATTCGGTCGCTCTTTCTACCGCCGAAGCCGAGTATATTGCCGCAGGCCATTGTTGCGCGCAATTGCTTTGGATGAGGCAAACCCTGCGGGACTATGGTTACAAATTAACCAAAGTCCCTTTGCTATGTGACAATGAGAGTGCAATCAAAATGGCCGACAATCCCGTCGAGCACAGCCGCACTAAGCACATAGCCATTCGGTATCATTTTCTTCGGGATCACCAACAAAAGGGGGATATCGAGATTTCTTACATTAACACTAAAGATCAATTAGCCGATATCTTTACCAAGCCGCTTGATGAACAATCTTTTACCCGACTTAGGCATGAGCTCAATATTCTTGATTCTAGGAATTTCTTTTGCTAAACTTGCACACATAGCACATGAATATACCTTTGATCATGTCTCTTTTATATATGCTATGACTAATGTGTTTTCAAGTGTATTTCAAACCAAGTCATAGGTATATTGAAAGGGAATTGGAGTCTTCGGCGAAGACAAGGCTTCCACTCCACTTCACTACTCATTCTTCGCCGTCGCTCCGCATCACTCTCCAACTTTGGTATAATCTTCACTCATTCATTTCATGACCAAAGGGGGAGATAATACTTCATTGGGCTCTAATGATTCCGTTTTTGGCGATTCATGCCAAAGGGGGAGAAAGCGTGAGCCCAAAGCAAAAGGACCGCACCACCACCTAATTTTTTAAATTTGATGATTTTCATTGGTAAATTTCAAAATTGGTATCTCTTTATGTTCTAAAGGGGGAGGAAATAGTATTTCAAAATGATAAATCAAAAACCCTCTTGAACACTAAGAGGAGGATCTCATTTAGGGGGAGTTTTGTTTAGTCAAAGGAAAAGCATTTTGGAACAAAGGAAGAAACTTTCAAATCTTGAAAATGCTTTGCAAAATCTTATTCATTTACCTTTGTCTATCTTGCAAAATGACTTTGAAAAGGATTTACAAAAGAGTTTGCAAAAACAAAACTTATGGTGCAAATGTGGTCCAATATGTCAAAAAAAAAACAAAGAAACTATCCATACGCATCACATAAGTATTTATATTGGCTCAATTCCAAGCAACCTTTGCACTTACATTATGTAAACTAGTTCATTTATGCACTTCTATATTTGCTTTGGTTTGTGTTGGCATCAATCACCAAAAAGGGGGAGATTGAAAGGGAATTAGGCTTAGACCTAGTTCCTAAATAATTTTGGTGGTTGAATTGCCCAACACAAACATTGGACTGACTAGTTTACTCTAGTGCATAAGTTATACAGGTGCAAAAGGTTCACAAATCAGCCAATAAAAAGACCAAGTGTTGGATTCAACAAAGGAGCAGCAAGGCAACCGAGGGCTCCTCTGGCCGGAGGCACCGGACTGTCCGGTGTGCACCGGACTGTCCGGTGCGGCCAGAGGACTTCGACTTCAAACTCTTCGCCCTCGGGATTTCTCGGAAGCCGGCGCGCTATAATTCACCGGACTGTCCGGTGTGCACCGGACATGTCCGGTGCTCCAAGGAGACGCGGCCTCCGGAACTCGTCAGCCTCGGGTTCGCTCGGCAGCCACTCCGCTAAAATTCACCGGACTGTCCGGTGTGCACCGGACTGTCCGGTGTACCAGCGGAGCAACGGCTCCCTGCGGCGCCAACGGCTCCCTGCGGTGCATTTAATGCGCGCGCAGCGCGCGCAGACGTCAGGCACGCCCATGCCGGTGCACCGGACATCAAACAGTACATGTCCGGTGTGCACCGGACACCCAGGAGGGCCCAGAAGTCAGGAGCTCCAACGGTCAGAATCCAACGGCAATGGTGACGTGGCAGGGGCACCGGACTGTCCGGTGTGCACCGGACTGTCCGGTGCGCCATCGAACAGAGGAGTTCCAGCAACGGTCACTTTTGGTGGTTGGGGCTATAAATACCCCAACCACCCCACATTCATTGCCATCCAAGTTTTCCACTTCTCAACCTCTACAAGAGCTCTAGCATTCAATTCTAGACACACCAAATAGATCAAGTCCTCTCCAAATCCCACACAACTCCATAGTGACTAGAGAGAGTGATTTGCTTGTGTTCTTTCGAGCTCTTGCGCTTGGATCGCATTCTTTCTTTCTCACTTGTTCTTGAGATCATCACTCAATTGTAACCAAGGCAAGAGGCACCAATTGTGTGGTGGCCCTTGCGGGGAAGTTTTGTTCCCGGTTGATTGAGAAGAAGAGAAAGCTCACTCGATCCGTGGGATCGTTTGAGAGAGGGAAGGGTTGAAAAAGACCCGGCCTTTGTGGCCTCCTCAACGGGGAGTAGGTTTGCGAGAACCGAACCTCGGTAAAACAAATCCTCGTGTCACACTCTTATTTGCTTGCGATTTGTTTTGCGCCCTCTCTCGCGGACTCGTTTCTTTACTACTAACGCTAACCCGGCTTGTAGTTGTGATTATTTTTGTAAATTTCAGTTTCGCCCTATTCACCCCCCCTCTAGGCGACTATCAAGTACAAAGGCAATAAGAGTATAAAGATGAACTTGGAAAAGTTACTCTTTTCATCGGAGTGCGGTGGAAGTCTTGCATGGTCCAAGTCCACCTTTTCCCTTTTAATCCTCCTTTGAGACTAAAACAACCAAACTCAAGAATATGGTTAGTCTCAAAGGGTCAAGTTGTAGCACAACTCCCCCTAAATATGTGCATCACTTGCAAAAAGGACTTGTCAGGTCTAGGGAGTGTTTGTACAACTTGAGCACCACAATAAGCAACAAAATGCAGAATGAACATGATCAAAGGCATAAACACATGTATGCTACAATTCAATCCAAGTTCCACGAATCTAGGACATTTAGCTCACTACGCAGCCTGCAAAAGGTCTTTTCATCTAAAGGCTTAGTGAAGATATCGGCTAGCTGGTTCTCGGTGCTAACATGAAACACTTTGATATCTCCCTTTTGCTGGTGGTCTCTCAAAAAGTGATGCCGGATGGCAATGTGCTTTGTGCGGCTGTGCTCAACAGGATTTTCCGCTATTCGGATAGCACTCTCATTATCACATAGGAGTGAGACTTTGCTCAGATTGTAGCCAAAGTCCCGGAGGGTTTGCCTCATCCAAAGTAGTTGCGTGCAACACTGTCCTGCGGCAACGTACTCGGCCTCAGCGGTGGATAGGGCAACGGAAGTTTGTTTCTTAGAGTTCCACGACACCAGGGACCTTCCTAAGAATTGGCACGTCCCCGATGTACTCTTCCTATCGACCTTACATCCAGCATAGTCGAAATCTGAATATCCAATCAAGTCAAAGTTAGACCCCTTTGGATACCAGATCCCGAAGCAAGGCGTAGCGACTAAATATCTAAGAATTCGCTTCACAGCCACTAAGTGACACTCCTTAGGATCGGATTGAAATCTAGCACACATGCATACGCTAAGCATAATATCCGGTCTACTAGCACATAAATAAAGCAAAGAACCTATCATGGACCGGTATGCTTTTTGATCAACGGACTTACCACCTTTGTTGAGGTCGGTGTGTCCGTCGGTTCCCATCGGCGTCTTTGCGGGCTTGGCGTCCTTCATCCCAAACCGCTTTAGCAAATCTTGCGTGTACTTCGTTTGGGAGATGAAGGTGTCGTCCTTGAGTTGCTTCACTTGGAACCCAAGGAAGTAGTTCAACTCGCCCATCATCGACATCTCGAATTTCTGCGTCATCACCCTGCTAAACTCAGTTAGCAGCTCGTATGAGGTCTTCTTGAGGAGGCGGTGAAGATAGACCCTGTTGATGGCGTGGCAAGCCGTGTTCACGGCTTCCGACCAAAAACACTCGGGGGTCTTGAACTCTCCAAGCATAGTCCTCGCCATATCAATGAGCGTCCTGTTCTTCCTCTCTACCACACCATTTTGCTGAGGTGTGTAGGGAGCGGAGAACTCGTGCTTGATCCCCTCCTCCTCAAGGAACTCCTCCACTTGAAGATTCTTGAATTTGGACCCGTTGTCGCTCCTTATCTTCTTCACCTTGAGCTCAAACTCATTTTGAGCTCTCCTTAGGAAGCGCTTGAGGGTCCCTTGGGTTTCAGACTTATCCTGCAAAAAGAACACCCAAGTGAAGCGAGAAAAGTCATCAACAATAACTAGACCATACTTACTTCCTCCTATGCTCAGATAGGCGACGGGTCCGAAGAGGTCCATATGCAGCAGCTCCAGAGGTCTTGAAGTGGTCATCACATTCTTGCTATGATGTGCTCCTCCCACTTGTTTACCTGCTTGACAAGCTGCACAAGGTCTATCTTTTTCGAATTGCACGTTAGTCAAACCTATCACGTGTTCTCCCTTTAGAAGTTTGTGAAGGTTCTTCATCCCCACATGTGCTAAGCGGCGATGCCACAGCCAGCCCATGCTAGTCTTAGCGATTAAGCATGCATCTAGACCGGCCTCCTCTTTTGCAAAATCAACTAAATAAAGTTTGCCGTCTAGTACACCATTAAAAGCTAGTGAACCATCACATCTTCTAAAGACAGACACATCTACATTTGTAAATAGACAATTATATCCCATATTACATAATTGACTGACAGATAGTAAATTATATCCAAGAGACTTAACTAAAAACATATTAGAGATAGAGTGCTCATTGGATATTGCAATCTTGCCTAAACCTTTCACCTTGCCTTGGTTCCCATCACCGAATATGATTGAATCTTGGGAATCCTTATTCTTGACGTAGGAGGTGAACATCTTCTTCTCCCCCGTCATATGATTTGTGCATCCGCTGTCGATAATCCAGCTTGAGCCCCCGAATGCATAAACCTGCAAGGCAAATTTAGGCTTGGGTCTTAGGTACCCAACTCTTGTTGGGTCCTACAAGGTTAGTCACAATTTCCTTAGGGACCCAAATGCAAGTTTTATCACCCTTGCATTTTGCCCCTAATTTCCTAGCAACTATCTTCCTATCCTTTCTACAAATAGCAAAGGAAGCATTTAAAGCATGATAAATTGTAGAGGGACCATTCATAACTTTTCTAGGAACATGAACAATATTCTTCCTAGGCACATGATGAATATTTTTCCTAGGCATATCTCTACCATGCATATAGGAAGAACTGGAAGCATACATAGCATAAGAGTCATAGGCATGTGAATCAAAAGCATTACAACTCCTATGAGACTGTCTTCTATCATTGTACATAAAAGCATGGTTCTTTTTAGTACTACTTGCCATAGGGGCCTTCCCTTTCTCCTTGGCGGAGTGGGAGCCTTATGGCTTGTTAAGTTCTTGGCTTCCCTCTTGAAGCCAAGCCCATCCTTAATTGAGGGGTGTCTACCAATCGTGTAGGCATCCCTAGCAAATTTTAGTTTATCAAAATCACTTTTGCTATTCTTAAGTTGGGCATTAAGACTAGCCATTTCATCATTTAACTTTGCAATAGAAGCTATGTGTTCACTACAAGCATCAATATCAAAATCTTTACATCTATTGCAAATAACAACATTTTCTACACAAGTTGTTGATTTACTAGCTATTTCTAACTTAGCATTCAAATCATCATTAATGCTTCTCAAGTTAGAAATTGTCTCATGGCAAGAAGATAATTCACAAGAAAGCATTTCATTTCTCTTAACTTCTAAGGCATGAGATTTTTGAGCTTCTACAAATTTGTCATGTTCTTCATACAACAAGTCCTCTTGTTTTTCTAAAAGCCTATTTTTATCATTCAAGGCACCAATCAATTCGTTAATTTTATCTACCTTGGTTCTATCTAGGCCCTTAAATAAACGTGAATAATCTATTTCATCCTCATCACTAGATTCGTCCTCACTTGAAGAAGCATAAGTAGAGTTTCGACTACATACCTTCTTCTCCCTTGCCATAAGGCATGTGTGACGCTCGTTGGGGAAGAGGGATGACTTGTTGAAGGCGGTGGCGGCGAGTCCTTCATTGTCGGAGTCGGAGGAGGAGCAATCCGAGTCCCACTCCTTTCCTAGATGTGCCTCGCCCTTGGCCTTCTTGTAATTTTTCTTCTTTTCCCTCTTGCTCCCGTGTTCCTGGTCACTTTCATTATCGGGACAGTTAGCAATAAAATGACCAATCTTACCGCATTTGAAGCATGAGCGCTTCCCCTTGGCTTTGGTCTTGCTTGGCTATCCCTTGCGACCCTTAAGCGCCGACTTGAATCTCTTGATGATGAGGGCCATCTCTTCATCATTAAATTCGGCCGCCTCAATTTGTGCCACCTTGCTAGGTAGCGCCTCCTTGCTTCTTGTTGCCTTGAGAGCAAGGGGTTGAGGCTCATTGATTGGACCATTCAATGCGTCATCCACGTACCTCGCCTCCTTGATCATCATTCGCCCGCTTACGAATTTTCTAAGGACTTCTTCGGGCGACATTTTGGTGTACCTAGGATTCTCACGAATGTTATTCACCAAATGAGGATCAAGAACGGTAAAGGACCTTAGCATCAATCGGACGACGTCGTGGTCCGTCCATCGCGTGCTTCCGTAGCTCCTTATTTTGTTGATAAGGGTCTTGAGCCGGTTGTATGTTTGTGTCGGCTCCTCACCCCTTATCATCGCGAATCGTCCAAGCTCGCCCTCCACCAATTCCATCTTGGTGAGCAAGGTGACGTCGTTCCCCTCATGTGAAATCTTGAGGGTGTCCCAGATCTGCTTGGCGTTATCCAAGCCGCTCACTTTGTGATATTCATCCCTGCACAATGAAGCAAGAAGAACAGTAGTAGCTTGTGCATTCTTATGAATTTGCTCATTAATGAACATGGGACTATCCGAACTATCAAAGTGCATTCCACTCTCTACAATCTCCCATATACTAGGATGGAGAGAGAACAAGTGACTACGCATTTTGTGACTCCAAAATCCGTAGTCCTCTCCATCAAAATGAGGTGGTTTACCAAGTGGAATAGATAATAAATGAGCATTTGCACTTTGAGGAATACGAGAGTAGTCAAAAGAAAAGTTCGAATTGACCGGTTTCCTTCTCTCGTAGTCGTTGTGGTCGTCGTCCTTTTGGGAGGAAGTAGACTCATCGCTGTCGTCGTAGTAGACGATCTCCTTGATGTGCCTCGTCGTCTTCTTCTTCCCTTCTTTCCGTCTATGGCCCGAGCCGGAGTCGGTAGGCTTGTCGTCCTTCGGCTCGTTGACGAAGGATTCCTTCTCTTTATCATTGATCACGATACCCTTCCCCTTAGGATCCATCTCTTCGGGCGGTTAGTCCCTTTGTGAAGAGAACGGCTCCGATACCAATTGAGAGCACCTAGAAGGGGGGGGGGTGAATAGGTGATCCTGTAAAACTTGAAAACTTAAGCCACAAAAACTTGGTTAAGTGTTAGCACAGTAAATGCCAAGTGGCTAGAGAGGAGTCAAAACACAATAACCACAAGAAATCAATCACAGAGATGGCACGGTGGTTATCCCGTGGTTCGGCCAAGACCAACGCTTGCCTACTCCATGTTGTGGCGTCCCAACGGACGAGGGTTGCAATCAACCCCTCTCAAGTGGTCCAAAGACCCACTTGAATACCACGGTGTTTTGCTTGCTTTTTCTCAATCCCGTTTGCGAGGAATCTCCACAACTTGGAGCCTCTCGCCCTTACACTTTAAGATCACAAAGAAACACGGAGCAAGGGAGGGATTAGCAACGCACTCAAGACAAGAAATCACAGCAACACCATGCACACAAGTCGCAACGAGAGCTCACAACACAACTCAATGAGTTCACTACTCAACTAGAGCTCTAATTGCTATCGCAAAGAATCAAAGGCGTGGAATCGATGTATTGGTGCTTAGGAATGTTGTAGGAATGCTTGGTGTACTCCTCCATGCGCCTAGGGGTCCCTTTTATAGCCCCAAGGCAGCTAGGAGCCGTTGAGAGCAATCTAGGAAGGCTGATCTTGCCTTCTGTCGACTGGCGCACCGGACAGTCCGGTGCCCGATTCCTTTCCATAAATGGCGCAGTCGACCGTTGGCAGGCTGAGAGCTGTTGGCGCACCGGACATGTCCGGTGCACACCGGACAGTCCGGTGCCTTCTTCTAGCCATTGGCTCTGCCACGTGTCCCGCGTAGATTGCGCGGCCGACCGTTGGCTCACCGGACAGTCCGGTGCACACCGGACAGTCCGGTGAATTATAGCCGTACGTCGCCGATGAATTCCCGAGAGCGACGAGTTCGCCTGTGAACGGCCCACCGGACAGTCCGGTGCACACCGGACAGTCCGGTGAATTATAGCCGTACACCGCCGTCGAAGTCCCGAGAGCAGCCTGTTCACCAGAGCCATCCTGGCGCACCGGACACTGTCCGGTGCACCACCGGACAGTCCGGTGCTCCAGACTGAGCAAAGTCCTGGCTGCTCGAGCCAAGGCATTTTCAATTGGATTTTTCCTGTTTCCAGCACTTAGACACAATACATTAGTCCATAAAACAATGTACTAAGTCTAAGAAACATACCTTTATCCTTGATTTGTACTTTGTCCACCTTTTTACACTTAGGCACTTGTGTTGGACACTAAATCACCAAAATACTTAGAAATGGCCCAAGGGCACATTTCCCTTTCAATCTCCCCCTTTTTGGTGATTTATGCCAACACAACATAAAGCAAGTAGAACAAGTACAAAATCAATTCAACTAAGAACTCAAAATTGTTTTGATTCAATTTGACATATATGGATCACTCTATGCCACCACTTGGTTTGTTTTTGCAAATCAAACTCAAATTCCTATCTCTAAGTCAAATCCACTTGTAGAGACATAAAGAGAGGTTTTCCAAAGAAATTTGATCAAGGATTTCAAAAACTTCCCCTTTTTCCCATAATCAACACTTCTCCCCACAAGAGGCCAACTTTTGACATAAGAGACAATAAAAGAGTTTTGACAAACCAAAAGCTCTAATCTACTATTTGCAAAATTTCTCAAGTGGTAGCTGATCCATCTATTGCTTTGGCCTTTATTTTCTCCTCCTTTGGCATCAAGCACCAAAACAGGATCAATCTTGGCCCTTTAACCCCATTGCCTCACCAAAATCTTCAAATAAGAGTACAAAGGCAATAAGAGTATAAAGATGAACTTGGAAAAGTTACTCTTTTCATCGGAGTGCGGTGGAAGTCTTGCATGGTCCAAGTCCACCTTTTCCCTTTTAATCCTCCTTTGAGACTAAAACAACCAAACTCAAGAATATGGTTAGTCTCAAAGGGTCAAGTTGTAGCACAACTCCCCCTAAATATGTGCATCACTTGCAAAAAGGACTTGTCAGGTCTAGGGAGTGTTTGTACAACTTGAGCACCACAATAAGCAACAAAATGCAGAATGAACATGATCAAAGGCATAAACACATGTATGCTACAATTCAATCCAAGTTCCATGAATCTAGGACATTTAGCTCACTACGCAGCCTACAAAAGGTCTTTTCATCTAAAGGCTTAGTGAAGATATCGGCTAGCTGGTTCTCGGTGCTAACATGAAACACTTCGATATCTCCCTTTTGCCGGTGGTCTCTCAAAAAGTGATGCCGGATGGCAATGTGCTTTGTGCGGCTGTGCTCAACAGGATTTTCCGCTATTCGGATAGCACTCTCATTATCACATAGGAGTGAGACTTTGCTCAGATTGTAGCCAAAGTCCCGGAGGGTTTGCCTCATCCAAAGTAGTTGCGTGCAACACTGTCCTGCGGCAACGTACTCGGCCTCAGCGGTGGATAGGGCAACGGAAGTTTGTTTCTTAGAGTTCCACGACACCAGGGACCTTCCTAAGAATTGGCACGTCCCCGATGTACTCTTCCTATCGACCTTACATCCAGCATAGTCGAAATCTGAATATCCAATCAAGTCAAAGTTAGACCCCTTTGGATACCAGATCCCGAAGCAAGGCGTAGCGACTAAATATCTAAGAATTCGCTTCACAGCCACTAAGTGACACTCCTTAGGATCGGATTGAAATCTAGCACACATGCATACGCTAAGCATAATATCCGGTCTACTAGCACATAAATAAAGCAAAGAACCTATCATGGACCGGTATGCTTTTTGATCAACGGACTTACCACCTTTGTTGAGGTCGGTGTGTCCGTCGGTTCCCATCGGCGTCTTTGCGGGCTTGGCGTCCTTCATCCCAAACCGCTTTAGCAAATCTTGCGTGTACTTCGTTTGGGAGATGAAGGTGTCGTCCTTGAGTTGCTTCACTTGGAACCCAAGGAAGTAGTTCAACTCGCCCATCATCGACATCTCGAATTTCTGCGTCATCACCCTGCTAAACTCAGTTAGCAGCTCGTATGAGGTCTTCTTGAGGAGGCGGTGAAGATAGACCCTGTTGATGGCGTGGCAAGCCGTGTTCATGGCTTCCGACCAAAAACACTCGGGGGTCTTGAACTCTCCAAGCATAGTCCTCGCCATATCAATGAGCGTCCTGTTCTTCCTCTCTACCACACCATTTTGCTGAGGTGTGTAGGGAGCGGAGAACTCGTGCTTGATCCCCTCCTCCTCAAGGAACTCCTCCACTTGAAGATTCTTGAATTTGGACCCGTTGTCGCTCCTTATCTTCTTCACCTTGAGCTCAAACTCATTTTGAGCTCTCCTTAGGAAGCGCTTGAGGGTCCCTTGGGTTTCAGACTTATCCTGCAAAAAGAACACCCAAGTGAAGCGGGAAAAGTCATCAACAATAACTAGACCATACTTACTTCCTCCTATGCTCAGATAGGCGATGGGTCCGAAGAGGTCCATATGCAGCAGCTCCAGAGGTCTTGAAGTGGTCATCACATTCTTGCTATGATGTGCTCCTCCCACTTGTTTACCTGCTTGACAAGCTGCACAATGTCTATCTTTTTCGAATTGCACGTTAGTCAAACCTATCACGTGTTCTCCCTTTAGAAGTTTGTGAAGGTTCTTCATCCCCACATGTGCTAAGCGGCGATGCCACAGCCAGCCCATGCTAGTCTTAGCGATTAAGCATGCATCTAGACCAGCCTCCTCTTTTGCAAAATCAACTAAATAAAGTTTGCCGTCTAGTACACCCTTAAAAGCTAGTGAACCATCACATCTTCTAAAGACAGACACATCTACATTTGTAAATAGACAATTATATCCCATATTACATAATTGACTGACAGATAGTAAATTATATCCAAGAGACTTAACTAAAAACATATTAGAGATAGAGTGCTCATTGAATATTGCAATCTTGCCTAAACCTTTCACCTTGCCTTGGTTCCCATCACCGAATATGATTGAATCTTTTGAATCCTTATTCTTGACGTAGGAGGTGAACATCTTCTTCTCCCCCGTCATATGGTTTGTGCATCCGCTGTCGATAATCCAGCTTGAGCCCCCGAATGCATAAACCTGCAAGGCAAATTTAGGCTTGGGTCTTAGGTACCCAACTCTTGTTGGGTCCTACAAGGTTAGTCACAATTTCCTTAGGGACCCAAATGCAAGTTTTATCACCCTTGATTTTGCCCCTAATTTCCTAGCAACTATCTTCCTATCCTTTCTACAAATAGCAAAGGAAGCATTTAAAGCATGATAAATTGTAGAGGGACCATTCATAACTTTTCTAGGAACATGAACAATATTCTTCCTAGGCACATGATGAATATTTTTCCTAGGCATATCTCTACCATGCATATAGGAAGAACTGGAAGCATACATAGCATAAGAGTCATAGGCATGTGAATCAAAAGCATTACAACTCCTATGAGACTGTCTTCTATCATTGTACATAAAAGCATGGTTCTTTTTAGTACTACTTGCCATAGGGGCCTTCCCTTTCTCCTTGGCGGAGATGGGAGCCTTATGGCTTGTTAAGTTCTTTGCTTCCCTCTTGAAGCCAAGCCCATCCTTAATTGAGGGGTGTCTACCAATCGTGTAGGCATCCCTAGCAAATTTTAGTTTATCAAAATCACTTTTGCTAGCCTTAAGTTGGGCATTAAGACTAGCCATTTCATCATTTAACTTTGCAATAGAAGCTATGTGTTCACTACAAGCATCAATATCAAAATCTTTACATCTATTGCAAATAACAACATTTTCTACACAAGTTGTTGATTTACTAGCTATTTCTAACTTAGTATTCAAATCATCATTAATGCTTCTCAAGCTAGAAATTGTCTCATGGCAAGAAGATAATTCACAAGAAAGCATTTCATTTCTCTTAACTTCTAAGGCATGAGATTTTTGAGCTTCTACAAATTTGTCATGTTCTTCATACAACAAGTCCTCTTGTTTTTCTAAAAGCCTATTTTTATCATTCAAGGCATCAATCAATTCGTTAATTTTATCTACCTTGGTTCTATCTAGGCCCTTAAATAAACATGAATAATCTATTTCATCCTCATCACTAGATTCGTCCTCACTTGAAGAAGCATAAGTAGAGTTTCGACTACATACCTTCTTCTCCCTTGCCATAAGGCATGTGTGACGCTCGTTGGGGAAGAGGGATGACTTGTTGAAGGCGGTGGCGGCGAGTCCTTCATTGTCGGAGTCGGAGGAGGAGCAATCCGAGTCCCACTCCTTTCCTAGATGTGCCTCGCCCTTGGCCTTCTTGTAATTTTTCTTCTTTTCCCTCTTGCTCCCGTGTTCCTGGTCACTTTCATTATCGGGACAGTTAGCAATAAAATGACCAATCTTACCGCATTTGAAGCATGAGCGCTTCCCCTTGGCTTTGGTCTTGCTTGGCTGTCCCTTGCGACCCTTAAGCGCCGACTTGAATCTCTTGATGATGAGGGCCATCTCTTCATCATTAAGTCCGGCCGCCTCAATTTGTGCCACCTTGCTAGGTAGCGCCTCCTTGCTTCTTGTTGCCTTGAGAGCAAGGGGTTGAGGCTCGTTGATTGGACCATTCAATGCGTCATCCACGTACCTCGCCTCCTTGATCATCATTCGCCCGCTTACGAATTTTCTAAGGACTTCTTCGGGCGACATTTTGGTGTACCTAGGATTCTCATGAATGTTATTCACCAAATGAGGATCAAGAACGATAAAGGACCTTAGCATCAATCGGACGACGTCGTGGTCCGTCCATCGCGTGCTTCCGTAGCTCCTTATTTTGTTGATAAGGGTCTTGAGCCGGTTGTATGTTTGTGTCGGCTCCTCGCCCCTTATCATCGCGAATCGTCCAAGCTCGCCCTCCACCAATTCCATCTTGGTGAGCAAGGTGACGTCGTTCCCCTCATGTGAAATCTTGAGGGTGTCCCAGATCTGCTTGGCGTTATCCAAGCCGCTCACTTTGTGATATTCATCCCTGCACAATGAAGCTAGAAGAACAGTAGTAGCTTGTGCATTCTTATGAATTTGCTCATTAATGAACATGGGACTATCCGAACTATCAAAGTACATTCCACTCTCTACAATCTTCCATATACTAGGATGGAGAGAGAACAAGTGACTACGCATTTTGTGACTCCAAAATCCGTAGTCCTCTCCATCAAAATGAGGTGGTTTACCAAGTGGAATAGATAATAAATGAGCATTTGCACTTTGAGGAATACGAGAGTAGTCAAAAGAAAAGTTCGAATTGACCGGTTTCCTTCTCTCGTAGTCGTTGTGGTCGTCGTCCTTTTGGGAGGAAGTAGACTCATCGTTGTCGTCATAGTAGACGATCTCCTTGATGCGCCTCGTCTTCTTCTTCTTCTTCCCTTCTTTCCGTCTATGGCCCGAGCCGGAGTCGGTAGGCTTGTCGTCCTTCGGCTCGTTGACGAAGGATTCCTTCTCTTTATCGTTGATCACGATACCCTTCCCCTTAGGATCCATCTCTTCGGGCGGTTAGTCCCTTTGTGAAGAGAACGGCTCCAATACCAATTGAGAGCACCTAGAAGGGGGGGTGAATAGGTGATCCTGTAAAACTTGAAAACTTAAGCCACAAAAACTTGGTTAAGTGTTAGCACAGTAAATGCCAAGTGGCTAGAGAGGAGTCAAAACACAATAACCACAAGAAATCAATCACAGAGATGACACAGTGGTTATCCCGTGGTTCGGCCAAGACCAACGCTTGCCTACTCCACGTTGTGGCGTCCCAACGGACGAGGGTTGCAATCAACACCTCTCAAGCGGTCCAAAGACCCACTTGAATACCACAGTGTTTTGCTTGTTTTTTCTCAATCCCGTTTACGAGGAATCTCCACAACTTGGAGCCTCTCGCCCTTACACTTTAAGATCACAAAGAAACACGGAGCAAGGGAGGGATTAGCAACGCACTCAAGACAAGAAATCACAGCAACACCACGCACACAAGTCGCAACGAGAGCTCACAACACAACTCAATGAGTTCACTACTCAACTAGAGCTCTAATTGCTATCGCAAAGAATCAAAGGCGTGGAATCGATGTCTTGGTGCTTAGGAATGTTGTAGGAATGCTTGGTGTACTCCTCCATGCGCCTAGGGGTCCCTTTTATAGCCCCAAGGCAGCTAGGAGCCGTTGAGAGCAATCTAGGAAGGCTGATCTTGCCTTCTGTCGACTGGCGCACCGGACAGTCCGGTGCACACCGGACAGTCCGGTGCACACCGGACACTGTCCGGTGCCCGATTCCTTTCCATAAATGGCGCAGTCGACCGTTGGCAGGTTGAGAGCCGTTGGCGCACCGGACATGTCCGGTGCACACCGGACAGTCCGGTGCCTTCTTCTAGCCGTTGGCTCTGCCACGTGTCCCGCGCAGATTGCGTGGCCGACCGTTGGCCCGGCCGACCGTTGGCTCACCGGACAGTTTGGTGCACACCGGACAGTCCGGTGAATTATAGCCATACGTCGTCGATGAATTCCCGAGAGCGACGAGTTCGCCTGTGAACGGCCCACCGGACAGTCCGGTGCACACCGGACAGTCCGGTGAATTATAGCCGTACACCGCCGTCGAAGTCCCGAGAGCAGCCTGTTCACCAGAGCCATCCTGGCGCACCGGACACTGTCCGGTGCACCACCGGACAGTCCAGTGCTCCAGACTGAGCAAAGTCCTGGCTGCTCGAGCCAAGGCATTTTCAATTGGATTTTTCCTGTTTCCAGCACTTAGACACAATACATTAGTACATAAAACAATGTACTAAGTCTGAGAAACATACCTTTATCCTTGATTTGTACTTTGTCCACTTTTTACACTTAGGCACTTGTGTTGGACACTAAATCACCAAAATACTTAGAAATGGCCCAAGGGCACATTTCCCTTTCAATGGTTGCAATGTAGCGGTGAAACAACTAGATTAAAATAACAAAATTTATGTATGGCTAGGATCACAAATTGATTATGAAACATTTTCTCATAACAATATAACACACATTTTATATATAAGTTATCATAGTATACTGATATTATATATTACCGTTGCAAAGCACGAGCACTCAGCTAGTGAATTTTATATGAATTAAACAAGTTCTAGGGGTTTATTTTTACATTACAAATCCTTTTCTAATGAATTTTCTCTGGTTTTCTGTTCTCTGGACTGGGCGCATAAAATCAGAGGATAGCAGGGGGCTTGGTGTAAGAATCACTAGACTCAGTGCACAGCTATCGCGGACTGCGGGTTTATTCTTAATAAATCTAGGGGCTTTTATATAAGATGGGCGGCCGAAGGGGTATGAGTGACCATGGGTCGTTGGATCCAAAACCTAGAGCTTAGATTAGAATAACTTTTAAATGAACCAGTACGTTACACGGACAGTCGGATTAAAGATCGACGTCCACTATTTAATGAAGGCGCGATCTATTCTTACGCGCGAGATCTCGATCTAAGGGTCCATATTGCCCCGCGCCTTTCCCCCAATCCTATCATACCAATTTTGATCGGACGGCCAGGGACCTATCTTCCACCTCGCCAAAGCACGATGCCACAGGACCCTCTGCCGCGGTGGGAAATATCGCACGACGCTTGAGGTTACTCGGCACCTAAATCCTATCAACCGGATGGTTCTACACAATGTAAGCGGAGATAGCGAGGGGAAACCATGGTGTTCTTACCAGTTCTTGCACGCCGCGGTTCGCAGACCATCACCCATGGCATCCCGCAACTCCACGGTGGTTGAAAAAGCTCCAACGCGACCACCAGAGCACGAACGGAGATTTCCGGGTCGCGATGGGGGCAGCAAGCATAGTCAACGAGGCGCCGGTGAGAGACTTCACAGCGCCCAGGTCCACCCTGTACGCGCGATGGCACCAACTTGGTTCCCGGAGTGCCCAGGAGGCTGCCCAGACCACGGACGAGGCTTGGGAGATGGCTACCAGAGTGCCAGGAACTCGACACGGCGGCCGTCCGTCCTGCACTCCTTAGCTGGCGGTGGGGGAGGATAAACTTCTGGGCCCTGGCGGATCGACAACGCGCTCCGAGCAATGGACGTAGCTCGAGTCTGTGGCGGCAAGATTTTCCCATGTCTCTCAACGACGGCACCCCATGGACGAGTATGGCTAGGACGCACAAGGGCAGAGGCGGTGCGGTGCATTGGGTTGGGGAGGACATCGATTTATACTCTAGACTAAGTCCGAGCAGGAGGGCGAAAGGTGGGCGCCGTTCAACGGAGAGCGAGATCTGCGTCCATGGACGCAGGAGTGCGCCCCGCATGGATATTTAAGCGCATCCCTGGGGAAAATCGGGATGGAGGTGGCGGCTTAATCATGTCCGGCTTCTACGCACGCCGATCGGCTGAATTTGTTACCAGGTGGGAGATTCGTGGACGGCTCTGGTTGTTGCGATTTCATCGCGCCTGGTATGGAGCTGAGTGGAGGAGGATTCTGGGTGTTGGGGTCCCACCGGTCAGCAGCTTCAATCGTGCACGAGTGAATCGGTAGAGGCTAGCGCTAGAGACTCGCGCGCAGGAGATGACTTTTTCCCCGCGACACCTTGGCAGTAGATATCTGGCTCCTAGTTTTCACGCGGATATCCAAGATTGATGAATCATTGGGTGGGCTTGTATTTTATACCCTGATGGAATCGTATCCTCGATGACTTCATTAAGATTTGATCCTCCAAATCCTAACAAACTCTGGTCTGATATGCTTGGATTTCGGAGGGACGCGATGAGAAGAGAAATAGCAGTTCAAGAGAGGGAACGAGTGGTTCCAGAAGGTCCCAACCGACCAACAACAAGTCGTGCATGCATCTGATCGAGAGACCTAGGAACAAAGGACATGGGCGCGAGCACAGGACGAGGATCCATGCAGGATGCATGGAGGTCGTTCTATTTTACCGGCAAAATGGACTGACGGCCGAGGACGAAGCTGACAAAGGGCCCACATCCTAGCGCCTAAGAGCACAATCATGTGGACTTCCTGGTTTGTTTGCATGCTGACATCAGTGCTGAGGTCATGCTGAGGTAAGCTCCGGCCAAAAGAATAAAGAATAGACTAAAAACACGTATGACAAGTGCATCTCGGCTAGTTAGATGAAATTGACCCAACCGACACTTTTATTTTATTTTCTATTTTCTCTTTTTTCTATTTTAAATCTCCAGTCAGTTTCAAATAGGATTTATAAATTAAATTCATATGCACAATTAAAGATCACAACATGAATGCTAAATATAATTTTTTTACCCATTTAAATATATTATATTGTTCATTCATGCAAATGCTTTCAAATATGAAGTATGCACACATGCTCTTTTTTTACGAAAATATACTTTTGAATGTGTAGTAAAACTGAAAGTGTATTCAAAAGTTCATATTCATTTGTTTCATTAGAAAATATTTTCTAATGTATAATCTTTCTCAAAATATCATTTAACTAATTCTTTTAGAGTATATATAGTTCAACTAAGGGTACTTTCATTCGTATATGGATATTTTATTTAACTTCTTGTTTCAAAAACATACTTATTTAATTTTTTAGATAAACTTTCCTAATTTACCTAAACTATGATTCTAAGGTGTTACAGCTTACCTTGTTGACAACTAGATTGTCTAGTCGGGAAAACATGTGATTTGTTCGTTTTGAACTGTATTGTCACCATCTCGGTGGTAGCAAGAAGGCATGAACATTGCATCGCCAAAAACATTTCCCACTGTACAAGATGTTGATGGTTATTGAATCCGTATGTAATGTACAACATGCTCTTCGGAAAAAGAGTCATTTCAGGCATACTCATTTGTTTTCCCTATATTTGGTTTTGTCCCAATCAGCATGCTCTAGAGACGGGAGGTAGAATGACATTCTGTATTTGAATTTACATTCTGTTGATTCTAGTAGGAAATGAATATAAGATGATGTAGTTTATCATTTTGTCTAATATGCTTATGATGAGACACTTTTTTGAGCCTTTTGAATTTCTAATTACCGAGAAATACTCATATTGCCTAGGAGGGGGATAACATAAATAAACTCTTTGTTAAAAAAAAATAGAGAAAGCCAAGTTTTCATTTGACCTAAAGTAGTATATGCTTAGTTTCTCAGTCATTCATCTATTACCATTAGGATTAGGAAGAACGTTGAAACTTTGGAGAAGTATAAGGTTGTACTTCACTTGAAGTAGAAAAATCATGAACGAAGAAGTATCCCATGTAATTTCCCTCCAAAAATTCCTAAGGGTCTGTTCGGTTGTTCCGGATTGGAGCCCCGGATTAATTCCTAGCCGGATTACTTCTCTAATTTATATAGATTTTGATGAGCTGGAATGAATCCTGGCTCATTCCGGTACAACCGAACAGGCCCTAAACCCATAATAAACCTTCAAGTTGGAGGAAGAGTAACATCCCTGGTGACTGCATTGAAGATCTCCATGTAGCGCAACCTCCTCCGTTGGTGGCCATGGGACCCCACCACTGCAGAGGCATGCACACAGATCGCGCGCGCAGGCTCGCCTCATCCTGCAGGCTAGCGGCAACGGCATCGCCACTGTTCTCCAGCGGCACATCATACCGCTGCTGCTCCAGCTCGCCTGCTGCAAGGAATTGCGGAGGCCTCAACGCTAGCGGGCGATAGAGCAAGCGAACGAGCAGATTTCTGGCACCGTGACCTTGGGGAATTCGGTGGGGCGACCCTATCCATTCGACGATGGATACTGCCGCAAACCGAGGGCAAACGATGCGCGTCGGAGTAGCTCCTCGTCCGGCATTGAATGCTCCAACGCCTCCGCCGTGACGTTGTCAGGGGAGGCACCAAGCCACACCCGGATCAGTATATCGTCCTTGGAGCTGTCAAACGAGGGCCACGCTTGCGTGGGACACGCGGGGGTCATCGTTTGGGAGGGGGCTTCCAGGACGGCACCCCAGCTGGTAGGGGAATCCTGTGCCCGTCCGAGCCGGCTACGCGGTGGCCACCGTGGCAAAGCTATAGCAAAATTGACGGTGGTGCATTTGATTTGTGGATGTATAGGAATTTATTAGGTGGGTGTTTGTGCGTTGCGACGACGTAAAAATTATTCAATAAATGTTAGTGTACAATAATTACATAAAAACGAACAACATATATATCAACCCCAATATCTCACATATGAGGAGTGGACATGTCAGTCGGTAATAGCAAGTGATTGTTCACCAGAAGCCGTGAAAGGTGAGAATAGGAAGAAGGAATATTGGGGAAGTAATCTTCTATTTCTTAATTGCCAAATGTTCGAATACAAGAGATAAATAGGCATTATGCCTTCTAATAAACATAGATAGAAAAGCTCCTCAAATTGAGACCGTGGTTTTCTGGCTGCGGTGACTCAGTCTCCATCGATGATTTGTTGCAACTCAATGTTCAGCATCTGATTAAATTGACTTTCGCTAACATCGTTCCTATAAATTAGACACAAATCAGCTTGGTGCTATAACGAAACGGATAAAATAGAAGATAGTCAACCAATTTTCTCAACCAAACAGTTACTTCAACACAAAAAAATTAACTAACGACGATTTGCATCCAAACAATAACAAACCTGGAGATGATGACTTGGTCAGGCTTTCTCTTCCTAGAACTGGTGTAGAATTCAATCAGACACTCCCGGAAGCGACATCAAAATCCAACAAGTGTAATGCAAATTAAGATCTCTTACCGGATCAAACCACCTTCAGCTTCCCCCGAATTAAACAATGAGTCAAACATTTCCATTTTAGGCGATTAGGTGCGGACAGAAGCTCTGTATTTCGAGACAATAGGACATTCACGAGAACTAACAACCTAAGAAAAACAAAATGAAACAGTCACAATAGCTACTATTTATTAAATACCATATAAAATTATCAAACATATATTTACAGAGCATTGTTCATATACAAAGAGAGCGTTGTTCAATCCAGATCCGAAAGAATGTAGAAAAAATCTAGTTCCTGGACCAAATAAGTACCACAAATACCAACTTTCAAATTATCGTTGTAAGATTGGTAGAAAGCATAAAAATTTTCCAGCAAGTAGACGTGCGTATTCTGGCTTTTAAAGGTTGAAAGTGTGCATGCCTTTCTAGTTATTGAAAGCACGCCAAAGTGGTAAGCATCAAATGATTTAAAGTTAATAAAGTGAAATTTTGCTTTCAGGCAACTATGTAACTTAGTCAAGGTTTGATAGTAGGTTTTCCAGCTATATGAATTTAAAATAAATATAAAAGAGTAACATGCACCAATTGTTCCTAAACTTGTTCAGGGTGTCACCTAAGTCCTAATACTATTAATTTGTAGTTCCAGGTCTCCAAACCTACTACGTGGTTTACCAGAGGTCCAAACAGACCTAAGTCGCAATTAGTATCGATGCACCGACTTGGCATCTTCATGTCACCTGTGTCATCCTAATTTTGCCAACAGAATTAACCCGTTTATCGACACCAAGTTTATCACCAAGAACAGGATTTGGTCACCTGCATTTTGGACAATTCAAAAATAGATAAATAAAGAAACATGAGACTGGGCGTGTTTGCTTGGAACCTTGGCAGCCACCATCCAAACATCCCCTGAGAGCATGGACCTAATAATAGAGGTACTTCAACTGTCACTTGCAGGACTAACCAAGAATTTCCATATGATCATATCCAAGGGAAGATATGCCACAAACTATAGGTGCTTTAACCTGTAGGCAGCCAGGCACCCAAATTTAGAGACCAGTCAAGATCTTTGATTTTTGATAGTTCAAGACAACTGTGGTAATATAAATTGTCGGGGACCATAATTAGGGGTACCCTCAAGACTCCTAATTCTCAGCTGGTAACCCCCATCAGCATAAAGCTGCTAAGGCCTGATGGGTGCGATTAAGTCAGGGATCAGTCCATTCGAGCGACTCGATCACGCCTCGCCCGAGCCTAGCCTCGGACAAGGGCAGCCGACCCCGGAGGATTTCCGTCTCGCCCGAGGCCCCCCTCCAACGGCGGACATATTTCCGGCTCGCCCGAGGCCCTGCCTTCGCTAAGAAGCAACCCTGACTAAATCGCCGCACCGACCGACCAAGTCGCAGGAGCATTTAATGCAAAGGTGACCTGACACCTTTATCCTGACGCGCGCCCTCCGGCAGAGCCGAAGTGACCGCCGTCACTTCACCGCTCCACTGACCGGCCTGACAGAAGGACAGCGCCGCCTGCGCCACTCCGACTGCAGTGCCACTTGACAGAGTGAGACTGACAGGCAGTCAGGCCCTGCCAAAGGCACCATAGGAAGCTCCGTCTGACCCGGGGCTCGGACTCGGGCTAAGTCCCGGAAGACGGCGAACTCTGCTCCGCTCGACCCAGGGCTCGGACTCGGGCTAAGTCCCGGAAGACGGCGAACTCCGCTCCGCCCGACCCAGGGCTCGGACTCGGGCTAAGTCCCGGAAGACGGCGAACTCCGCTCCGCCCGACCCAGGGCTCGGACTCGGGCTAAGTCCCGGAAGACGGCGAACTCCGCTCCGCCCGACCCAGGGCTCGGACTCGGGCTAAGTCCCAGAAGACGACGAACTCCGCTTCGCCCGACCCCAGAGCTCGGACTCCGTCCTGGCCTCTGCCGAACGACCTCCGCCTCGCCCGACCCAGGGGCTCGGACTCGGCCTCGGCCATGGAAGACAGACTCGACCTCGGCTTCGGAGGAGCCTCCACGTCGCCCAACCTAGGGCGCAGGCCAGCCACGTCAACAGGAAGCGCCATCATCACCCTACCCCGAGCTGACTCGGGCCGCAGAGAACAAGACCGGTGTCCCATCTGGCTAGCTCCGCCAGACAGGCAATGATGGCGCCCCGCATGCTCCGTGACGACGGCGGCTCTCAGCTCTCTTACGGAAGCAGGAGGACGTCAGCAAGGACTCAACCGCTCCGACAGCTGTCCCTCCGCCAGGCTCCGTCGCTCCTCCAACAGCCACGACATCACACCAGCTGGGTGCCAAAATCTCTCCGGCTGCCACATCGGCATGTACTTAGGGCGCTAGCTCTCCCCCGCTAGACACGTAGCACTCTGCTACACCCCCATTGTACACCTGGATCCTCTCCTTACGCCTATAAAAGGAAGGACCAAGGCCCTCTTAAAGAGGGTTGGCCGCGCGGGGACGAGGACGGGACAGGCGCTCTCTTGGGGCCGCTCGCTTCCCTCTCCCGCGTGGACGCTTGTAACCCCCTACTGCAAGCGCACCCGACCTGGGCGCGGGACGAACACGAAGGCCGCGGGATTCCCACCTCTCTCGCGCCGGTCTCCGGCCGCCTCGCTCCTTTCCCCCCTTCGCGCTCGCCCACGCGCTCGACCCATCTGGACTATCGGGAACCATAATTAGGGGTACCCTCAAGACTCCTAATTCTCAGCTGGTAACCCCCATCAGCATAAAGCTACAAAGGCCTGATGGGTGCGATTAAGTCAGGGATCAGTCCATTCGAGCGACTCAATCGTGCCTCGCCCGAGCCTAGCCTCGGACAAGGGCAGCCGACCCCGGAGGATTTCCGTCTCGCCCGAGGCCCCCCTCCAACGGCGGACACATCTCCGGCTCGCCCGAGGCCCTGCCTTCGCTAAGAAGCAGCCCTGACCAAATCGCCGCACCGACCGACCAAGTCGCAGGAGCATTTAACGCAAAGGTGACCTGACACCTTTATCCTGACGCGCGCCCCCCGGCAGAGCCGAAGTGACCGTCGTCACTTCACCGCTCCACTGACCGGCCTGACAGAAGGACAGCGCCGCCTGCGCCACTCCGACTGCAGTGCCACCTGACAGAGTGAGACTGACAGGCAGTCAGGCCCTGCCAAAGGCACCATAGGAAGCTCCGCCCGACCCAGGGCTCGGACTCGGGCTAGGTCCCGGAAGACGGCAAACTCCGCTCCGCCCGACCCAGGTCTCGGACTCGGGCTAAGCCCCGGAAGACGGCGAACTCCGCTCCGCCCGACCCAGGGCTCGGACTCGGGCTAAGTCCCGGAAGACGGCGAACTCCGCTCCGCCCGACCCAGGGCTCGGACTCGGGCTAAGTCCCGGAAGACGGCGAACTCCGCTCCGTCCGACCCAGGGCTCGGACTCGGGCTAAGTCCCGGAAGACGACGAACTCCGCTTCGCCTGACCCCAGGGCTCGGACTCGGGCTCAGCCCTAGAAGACGACGAACTCCGCTTCGCCCGACCCCAGGGCTCGGACTCCACCCTGGCCTCTGCCGAACGACCTCCGCCTCGCCCGACCCAGGGGCTCGGACTCGGCCTCGGCCATGGAAGACAGACTCGACCTCGGCTTCGAAGGAGCCTCCACGTCGCCCAACCTAGGGCGCAGGCCAGCCACGTCAACAGGAAGCGCCATCATCACCCTACCCCGAGCTGACTCGGGCCGCAGAGAACAAGACCGGTGTCCCATCTGGCTAGCTCCGCCAGATAGGCAATGATGGCGCCCCGCATGCTCTGTGACGACGACGGCTCTCAGCTCTCTTACGGAAGCAGGAGGACGTCAGCAAGGACTCAACCGCTCCGACAGCTGTCCCTCCGCCAGGCTCCGTCGCTCCTCCGACGGCCACGACTTCACACCAGCTGGGTGCCAAAATCTCTCCGGCTGCCACATCGGCATGTACTTAGGGCGCTAGCTCTCCCCCGCTAGACACGTAGCGCTCTGCTACACCCCCATTGTACACCTGGATCCTCTCCTTACGCCTATAAAAGGAAGGACTAGGGCCCTCTTAGAGAGGGTTGGCCGCGCGGGGACGAGGACGGGACAGGCGCTCTCTTGGGGCCGCTCGCTTCCCTCTCCCACGTGGACGCTTGTAACCCCCTACTGCAAGCGCACCCGACCTGGGCGCGGGACGAACACGAAGGCCGCGGGATTCCCACCTCTCTCACGCCGGTCTCCGGCCGCCTCGCTCCTTTCCCCCCTTCGCGCTCGCCCACGCGCTCGACCCATCTGGGCTGGGGCACGCGGCGACACTCACTCGTCGGCCCGAGGGACCCCCCGGTCTCGAAACGCCGACAGTTGGCGCGCCAAGTAGGGGCCTGCTGCGTGTTGACGAACAGCTTCCCGTCAAGCTCCAGATGGGCAGTCTCCAGCAACCTCTCCGACCCGGGACGGTGCTCCGTTTCGGGAGTCTTGGGTTCATGTCCTTCGACGGCAGCTACGACATGATACTCCTTCCACCGTCGCGCGACAACGACAATGGCGGCCGACAGCCCGCCCGCCGGCGGTGGAATCAACGACGTCTTCCCTGTGTGGTGGAAGAACAACATTCGAGCTCGCCCCATCCTCTCCCCCGCCAACGGAGGAGGAGGCGGGGCAACCAAGGCCAAGCAGGAGGCCGCGCCTCGTCGGCTGTCGAGCGAGTCGACGTCCCTAGCGCCCCAACGGGGGCGCGTCGGGCGTCGACCTCGCGTTTGAGACGAATGCGAGCGTCGTCTCCCCGCGACACGCCAATCCCGAGCAAGAGGACGACGCCAGCACGCTCGCGGAAGGCTTGCTGGGCGTCACCCTCGTACCTGAGATGACGGTGCAGTCAGTCCTCGACGTGACTTCATCGGCGTTCGTCGACCAAAAGGTACCGACCGATTCCCATCCTACGTCATTTGGATTCAGCCTCAACCCGCCTAGCGACCTTGCTTTGGCGGGCACTCTCGTAGAGGCGAGTTCAAACCCTCTGGGGTTTCGCATGCGGTCGCCTTGGGACCGGCTGACGGACGTCTCGACCTATGGGCCCTCCGGGTCCGAGGAAGACGACGACCCCATCATCTGTTGGGATTTCTCTGGACTTGGCAACCCTAGTGCCATGCGGGACTTCATGATCGCATGTGACTACTGCCTCTCCGACTGTTTCGACGGTAGCCGCAGCCTCGACGACGAGGACTGCGGCCCAAGCCGCGAATGTTTCCACGTCGATCTAGGGGGTCCTTCCGAAGGCAATCATCTCGGCATGCCGGAGGACGGTGATCTCCCTAGGCCGGTGCCTCGCGCTGACATCCCGCGGGAGCTAGCTGTGGTCCCCGTTCCGGCGGGGGGTCACGACCCACAGCTCGAGCAAGTCCGCGGGGCGCAGGCCAGGCTCGACGAGGGAGCAGGAGCGCTTGAGCCGATCCGCCGGGACGTCGGGCAGGCATGGGCGGGCCAACCCCCGGCCGGAGAAATACGTCACCTGCCCCAGGATCTCTAGCTCCGCGTCGCCAACGACGTCAGGGTCAGGCCGCCACCCGCATCCAGTGGGGTCGGTCAAGACCTGGCTGCAGCAGCGATGCTTCTCCGCGCGATGCCGGAGCCATCAACCACCGAGGGTCGGCGAATCCAGGGAGAGCTCAAGAATCTCCTGGAAGGCGCTGCGGTCCGACGGGCCGAGAGCTCTGCCTCCCAAAGGCAGGGATACCCCTCGGAACCTCATGCCGCGACTTCCCGATTCATGCGGGAAGCCTCGGTCTACCCCGGGCGCACGCGCAACACCGCGCCTGCGGCCCCGGGCCACCTCGGCAACGAGCACCATCATCGTGACCATCGGGCCCACCTCGACGAGAAGGTGCGCCGAGGCTGTCACCCTAGGCGTGGGGGACGCTACGACAGCGGGGAGGATCGGAGTCCCTCGCCCGAACCACCCGGTCCGCAGGCCTTCAGCCGAGCCATCCGGCGGGCACCGTTCCCGACCCGGTTCCGACCCCCGACTACTATCACAAAGTAGTCGGGGGAAACGAGACCGGAACTGTGGCTCGCGGACTACCGCCTGGCCTGCCAGCTAGGTGGAACGGACGACGACAACCTCATCATCCGCAACCTCCCCCTGTTCCTCTCCGACACCGCTCGCGCCTGGTTGGAGCACCTGCCTCCGGGGCAGATCTCCAACTGGGATGACCTGGTCCAAGCCTTCGCCGGCAATTTCCAGGGCACGTATGTGTGCCCCGGGAATTCCTGGGACCTCCGAAGCTGCCGGCAGCAGCCGGGAGAGTCTCTCCGGGACTACATCCGGCGATTCTCGAAGCAGCGCACCGAGCTGCCCAACATCACCGACTCAGATGTCATCGGCGCGTTCCTTGCCGGCACCACCTGCCGCGACCTGGTGAGCAAGTTGGGTCGCAAGATCCCCACCAGGGCGAGCGAGCTGATGGACATCGCCACCAAGTTTGCCTCTGGCCAGGAGGCGGTCGAGGCTATCTTCCGAAAGGACAAGCAGCCCCAGGGCCGCCCATCGGAAGATGCTCCTGAGGCATCTACTCCGCGCGGCACCAAGAAGAAAGGCAAGAAGAAGTCGCAAGCGAAACGCGACGCCGCCGACGCGGACCTTGTCGCCGCCGCCGAGTACAAGAACCCTCGGAAGCCCCCCGGAGGTGCCAACCTCTTCGACAAGATGCTCAAGGAGCCATGCCTCTATCATCAGGGGCCTGTCATGCACACCCTTGAGGAGTGCGTCATGCTTCGGCGCCACTTCCACAGGGCCGGGCCACCCGCGGAGGGTGGCAGGGCCCGCGACGATGACAAGAAGGAAGATCACCAAGCAGGAGAGTTCCCCGAGGTCTGCGACTGCTTCATGATCTACGGTGGGCAAGCGGCGAATGCCTCGGCTCGGCACCGCAAGCAAGAGCGCCGGGAGGTCTGCTCGGTCAAGGTGGCGGCGCCGGTCTATCTAGACTGGTCCGACAAGCCCATCACCTTCGACCAAGACGACCACCCCGACCACGTGCCGAGCCCGGGGAAATACCCGCTCGTCGTCGACCCCGTCATCGGTGACGTCAGGCTCACCAAGGTCCTTATGGACGGGGGCAGCAGCCTCAACATCATCTACGCCGAGACCCTCAGGCTCCTGCGCGTCGATCTGTCCTCCATCCGAGCAGGCGCTACGCCCTTCCACGGGATCATTCCCGGGAAGCACGTCTAGCCCCTCAGACGACTCGACCTTCCCGTCTGCTTCGGAACACCCTCCAACTTCCGAAGGGAGACTCTGACGTTCGAGGTGGTCGCGTTCCGAGGGACCTACCACGCGGTACTGGGGAGGCCATGCTACGTGAAGTTTATGGCCGTCCCTAACTACACCTACCTGAAGCTCAAGATGCCGGGCCCCAACGGGGTCATCACCATCGGCCCCACGTACAAACACGCGTTCGAATGCGACGTGGAGTGCGTGGAGTACGCCGAGGCCCTCGCCGAGTCCGAGTTCCTCATCGCCGACCTGGAAAGCCTCTCCAAAGAGGTGCCAGACGTGAAGCGTCCTGCCGGCAACTTCGAGCCAGTGGAGACGGTTAAGGCCGTCCCCCTCGACCCCAGTGGCGACGCCTCCAAGCAGATCCGGATCGGTTCCGGGCTCGACCCCAAACAGGAAACAGTGCTCGTCAACTTTCTCCGCGCGAACGCCGACGTCTTCGCGTGGAGTCCCTCGAACATGCCCGGCATACCGAGGGATGTCGCCGAGCACTCGCTGGATATTCGGGCCGGAGCCCGACCCGTCAAAATAGCCTCTGCGCTGATTCAACGAGGAGAAGCGTAGAGCGATAGGCGAGGAGATCCACAAGCTAAAAGAAGCGAAAAGCGTCAAGCTCAACCCTGAAAGGTGGGTCCTCGGGGCGCCCTAGGGCATGGTCTTGGGGTTCATCATCTCCAAGCGAGGCATCGAAGCCAACCAGGAGAAGACCCCCGACCATCGCACAGCACCCCGAGCCCTTGCTGGGGGCACCCGGGGGCTGCACGCACCCCTGGGAGAGGCCGCGTGTCATCGCCGACGTTCTGGAGCCCGGAACGTACAAGCTGGCCGGCGGTCAAGGCGAGGTCTACGGCAACGCTTGGAACATTCGACAGCTACGTCGCTTCTATCCTTAAGATGTTTTCAAGCTGTTCATATACCTCGCTCCCACACAAGTCTTAGTCGTCAAGGAAGGGTCGGCCTCGCCTCGGTAGAGCCCGACCCTCCCTCGGGGGCTAAAAAGGGCGGAACCCCTCTGCGTCAAGATCGTCCAAAATTTTCGGTCAAAAAGGCTTTTACGTTCTCCCGGCTATGTCAGAGACAGGGCCCCAAGGAGCGAACGTGGGTGCATGTAAGTGGCAAGGCCGACTGAGTCGATGGATTCCTATGCCTCCGGGTTAGGGACACCTTCACTCGTCACCCGCCACGAAAAATGACCCCTACTCGGGAAGCCACCCTGTTATCGACATACAAAGCCGGACACGCAAAATAAAAGGAAGAGTACGACATCATGCAATGGAAACAAAGTGTTCAGGCCACAGCGGCCGCAGGAAGACACACGCGCATCCAACAGAAACTGTTCCAACAAGAGTTAGGCGTCGCCTTGGGAAGGAGCCGCGCCTTCAGCTCCGTCCCCGCCTTCGATAAGGTCCATCTCGGCTTCCGGCGACGGCGCAGGAGGGAGGATTTCCGCCTCAAAGGTGGTCGCCAGCACTGCGCTCGGACCCGCGGCAATCGCGTCGAGCCACTGGACTTTCGCCAGGGCAGCTTTATCTTTGTCAGGAAGACAATACCCCTCACTAACCCGCTCCAGGTCCACAACATAGTGGGAAGCGAGCACGACAAAGGCCCGCCTGACGCCGTGGTGTAGCGCCTCGCGGAGTCTGCCGCGCGCGTGATCACCCAAGGCTTGAAGGCGGCTTTGAGGGGAGCTTCCTGAAGGAACGTCACCGAAGCCAAGGATCCGATAAACGTCCAAGACGGCTTCGGACATGGCCGCGAGGTCAGCCTCCCTCTGCTCGGCTGCCCCGGCAAGCGCCTCGGCAAGCGCCTTGGCGGACTCATCGAGGGCGGACTCGAGCTCTGCGAACAGCCAGAAGAAAGATCTCAAACACAAGCAGAGGAAACAAACAAGAACAAGAACCAAGGATGGCCAAGGCGTACCTTCGGCCCGGGCACGCTGCTCCGAGGTCGCGACCTGGGCTGCGACTAAGTCAGCTGCGAGGGTTTCGGCCCGGCTTTCGGCCTCGGCAGCCCGGCCCCGAGATTGGTCCCGCTCCTCGACGACCTGGACGAACTCCGACCGCTACCGTTGCACCTCTGCGCGCGCCGCGGCCGCCTCTGCGCGCGCCGCAGCCGCCTCCGCGCGCGCCGCTGCCGCCTCGGCTCTCAGGTCAGTGCAGAGCAACTGGAGGTCCGCTACCTCGGCACCCTGCTGAGAAAGGCGCGCAGTAGCCCCGGCAAGCGAGGTCCTCAGGGACCGCAGCGAGCCCCAGACATCGACCTCGCGGCGGATGAACGACGACTTGGCGGCGCTCCGATCCGTCAAATCCTGAGGGAAGGAAACGGGGCGTCACGAAGAACGCCTCGGTCACAGAAGAGAAAAGGTATGCTAGAAACCGTTACCTGGAGGATTCTGGGGACGTCCCTGCAGAAAACCTCCAGCGACGACCGGAGCGACCCCACCGTTGCTTCAGCACACTCGCGGAGCTCATCCCAGGACTGGTCCTCCCGTTCATCGTCGAGAACGAAGACGGGGTCCGAGGCCTCACGGGTCCGGAACCGGAGCAACTGGCGCCGGACCTCGAGGCTCCGCCGCGCAGCGATGAGGCTGCCGCCCGGTGGGACGGATCGCGCCTCCCCGCCCACCTCTTCCGAGGCACCGGGCGCCGTCGCATCAGCCGTCTCGACGTCGGCAGCAACCGGTCGCTCTCCAACCGGGACGGCGGCGACTTCGGTAGCGGCAGGCGCCGGCATGGCCGGCACGACTGGTGGGCTCGGGACCACGTCGGCGTCAGCCGCCTCCCCTATCACAATGGCCGCCTCGGCAGAGGAGCCAGCCACGGGAACCTGCTCCACGGCGACCGGCGCCGCCCGAGCCCCCTGAGGTGGAACGCCATGCGAAAGGGTCGGCTGAACGGCAAGGCCCGGAGCGGCGCTGGCCGCACAAGCCGGCGTCGCCTTAAGTGCCTTCCGGGGTGCCAAGTCGGTCAGGCCATGGCTTCACTTGCTGAGGAGAAAAGAAAAATCACGGCCGGGACATATGAGTGGAAAGCCAGGACGAAGACATTCCGAGATACTTACCCGCTCCGGGCCATGATCCACCGTGCCTGGGGGGAAGTCTCTTGGATCCCGGCCCCCGGAACCGCCGCCGAGGTCCGCTTCGCTGGCAACTTCGGCACCGCCCTCGCTTTGGACGCCCGGGGGCAGATCGCCCAGGCACTGTAACGACGGCCTGAGGGTCGCCTCCCTGCGCTGCCGGCGCGAGCGGCAGCTCCTGGGGAGCAGACGCCCTGGCCTGGCCCCCCGGGGTCACCTCAGCTCCTCCAGCCGAGGGGTCAGGAGCCCTCTCGGGTTGCCCTCGCCCCTCAGGCCGGGACCCCGACGTCCCGACTCTGGGGACTGACGGCGTCAGCTCGCTCAGGGGCTGGCTTGACGGCTCCTGGCCAAACCCCAAGCCGGGGCTGAAGCCAAGACGGGTGGCCATGTCGTCCTCCTCGACATCATCTTCATCATCGTCGTCGTCGTCGGGCGTTTCCGGCGACGGCTCCCTCGGGAGCCCCTCCCTCTCCTGCTGGCGATGGAGCTTTTCCAAGGCGTCTCGGGCCCGCCTCCGCTCGCGGGCCCGGGCCTTCTCCGCGTCCTTCTTCTTCTTCCTCTCCTCCGCGGCGACCCGCCGCGCTGCTCGGTCCACCGCGTCCTGCGGGACCCGTGGCAGGGAAGGCTTGTGCCACCCCACCTCCTGAAGAGGAGGGGAAAAACCCCAATCATAAGAACCAGGAGCAACCTGATGTATGAAGAAGGAAGAAGCGGACACTCACCAGAGTCACGCACCCTCGGTCGGGGCGCATCAAAAGCTGGGAGAAGGCGTGGGGGTCCGGCTTCCCCAACGCAACGGACACCCGCCATTGGAGGGCGTCGAAGGGAAGAGGATCAGAGGACATCCGCGAGCCCTCCCAGTCGGCCTCCGGGGTCATCTCCCAAAGCGACAGCCGCCGCTCCGCCAAGGGAAGCACCCTCCGACGGTGGATGGCGGCAATCACTCCCGCAGCGGTGAGTCCCCCCTTCCGCAACGCCTCCAAGGCCTGGAGAAGTGGCTCGAGGTTTTTCTGTCTTTCGTGCGGGGTCCCGTGGCGCCAGGCGTCGGTGGCAGCGGTGACTACTCGCTGGGAGAACGGCGGGAGCAACTCGCCATCGTTCCAGAGGTAGAACCACCGGCGCTGCCACCCCTTGTTCGAGGACGCGAGGATGGCAGGAATATACAGCGACGCCCGCGACTGCCTCAGCAGGACGGTACAGCCGCCGGCCCGCACCGCTGCACGGACTTTCCTCTCCCCCGTTGGCGAGGCAAAAAGCTCCGCGCAAAAGAGATGGGTCCACAAATCCCAATGGGGGGCGATCCCCAAGTACCCCTCGCACATCGCTACGAAGATGGTGGCCTGCGAGATGGAGTTAGGGGTGAGGTTGTGCAACTCCACCCCATAGTGGTACAGGATCGCCCGCATGAAGCGGCCCGCCGGCACACCGAATCCCCACTCGTGGAAGGAGACAAAGCTCACGATGTACCCCGGTGGTGGGGACGGAGCGGCTCCGCCCACGGGAGGAATCCACTCCGGTCGCTGCTTATCGGTGAGAGGACGGAGCAAACCCTCGCCGACCAGATCCTCCAGGTCACTCGCCGTCACCGTGGAAAAGGGCCATGGATCGCGCGGCGAGATGATGGTCACCCGGTCAGCCATCACCAAGCGAAAGGGATGGCGGCGCGAGGGGCAGGAAGGGCGGTTTCCTCTTCTCTGGCTAAGTCTCTCAGGTTGCGAAAACCTAAGAGGGAGGCAGGAAGCGGAGCAAAGAACCGTCACTAGACCCTCTCCCGGGTATATAAAGACCAAGGCGAGGCCGGTTCCAACGTTCCGCCCGGACCGGACGCGGGATTAAAAAACGCGAAGCGAAACAGCCGTTCCCCGAACGGCTCGCGCACGCGCAGCTGCCGCCCCGCCAACCACTCGCCCTGTCCCATTAACTCCGCGGCAGGACAGGCGGCGCTTCTGGCAGGAAAGGCGGGCGACGCTTCACCTTCGCCAAAATAACCGCACCAAAAGAGGTACGCCGCGTCGTTCGATTTCGTATCCTTTTCCTTTTTTCCTTTTTCTCTATCTCTTGCAACAGGGACCGGGAAAGGGGGATACCCCGAAAAGGATCCTTCCCCGTGAAGGAACCAGGCTCCAAGCCTCCCTACTGATCAGAGGTTCGAAGGCTGCTGTGACACCCTAGGTGTCTATTTCGTGTTATGTCGGGAGATTTATCCTAATCTCGGATGCTCAGTGAAAATTTCTATTTCTCGATCACATCTATCTCCATTCATCAAGTTACTCATGAATGTTTCATCGAGTTTGGGATAATTCGATCTCAAGAACAGCCGAATTTGGAGCCTGCTAAAAACTTTTGTTTCTTGAAGCAAATGCAAATTCGAAAGTCAATCTCGTCTCGCAACTCCCGTCCAGACTCATTTATTTGGACTCTCGACAGTTGTGATGTTATCTGATCTCTGTCTGAATCCGCCTTCTCGATAATCGGTCTACGTCCAAATACGCAGTCCGAATCCGCATTCTCCAGCGGAATCTCTATTATGCGAACCTCTAATTAATTCTTATGCAAATTGACTTGTTATATCTATGTCATCATTCATCTCTATCTATCAAGTGTATTCTAAAGATTTCTTAAAGTTTGAACCAAATATTCGTGTGAAGTTATAAATCTTTCGCTTGCCTAAGACTGCTCGATTAAGTAAAAGAAAATTTATAAATTCGACCAAGTCATGCCAACTTTCCCAAAACACTATATATCAACTCTACAACAAAAGTTATTAAGGGTTCATGCAGAGAAATACCAAGAAAATGTCGAGAAAATATCTCGATTGCCTTAAAAATATAGTTTGAAGCTTTATAATGATACTACTTTGACCAAAGTGAAACTTTAATTTATATTCAAGATATGAGGTTTGACCTTTAATAAAAGTTGTAGAACCTGTGTTATACAACAAATTTTATATTTAAACCAAGCCTTGATTCAATCTCTAAGTACCTCAAACAGTGCCATCAAGGCAGAATAGAAATCTGATTTCAGGATTCGAATTTCTTCTAAGTCTGAAATCAGCGTCGTTCGGGTCGACGTCTCGCGTTCCCAAATTTTTGTTAAACAACTCAAGTTTCCCCAAATATAAAAGTTGTTAATAATTAATAGGGGCACAACATATCAAAAGATGGCATTCATCCGATTTCGTTTGACATGCTTGACATTCAGTTTTTGCGAGTTTCCACTGTTTTCTAACCCACTGACAAACCAGTTTTCGTGTGTCTATAACTCTCTAACCAGTGCTCGAATCACCTCAAGTCCTATAAACGAATTGTAGAGTATAGATCAAGGAAGATATTTTGTGCAGTGGCCAAGGTCCGATTCCAAAAGGAAGACGCCAAAAATGGCCGCCCAATGTCCACGTTTTTCACCTGCCACTGCCCACTGCCACCTGACATGTCCAGAGCTTGGCCCTATAAATGGCAGTCCCCTGCCCTCTTCTTCTCCCCCACGCCATTCTCCCTCTCCCTCACAGCAGCTGGCGCCCCTTCTCCATCTTCTATGGCGTGGCTACCCTGCAGTTCTCTGGCAGCTGAGCTCCAGCTCACTGTCGCTCGCAATGGCCGCGACAAGCTGCCCGTCTGCTCGGCTCCTCGGACGCAGCAGCACACCAGCCAGGGAAGTCCCAGCGGCGCCCTCCTTCCTCCTCGAGAAGGGCAGACTGACGCCCCTCTCTGCTCCCTTCCGCATCGAGCCGAGCTCCTCTCCCCATGGCTGCTCGGCCGTCCTCTTTCAGCATGCTGCAGTAAACGTCAGGAAGAAGAAGACCCCTTGAGCCAATGACAAGTGGGCCCAGGGCGGATGTGAGTGTACTCAAAATTTCAGATTTTTGTGTTGTGTTCTAAAATTCATATCTCGAGTTTTAGAGCTTCAAAAATCACGAAATTTGTTTTGTTGGCTTTCTTATGAAATGCTCTAACTATTGGATCTATATGTTTGTATGTTTTAGTGGAAAAGTTTTTCTGTAGAAATTCGTATTTAAAAACTGGTTTAGAGAATAAACGAACTTGCATCTCTCCATAATTTTATTTATAAAAATCCAAAAATGATGAAACCTGTTTTGTTAGTTAGATGTTGTCATACTCCATCAAGGAAAAATATAAAACTTATATGTTGTTCACTGTTTTCTTGGTGTGTTAATTAAAACAAGTAAAATAGAGAAAAGAAGATTTATTTGCTTGTTATTTTTAGATCTGTAGCTCTGGTGCTCCAAATAGGTTGAAATTTTTACAGTAGACTCTTGGTGTGATGTTTGGTGACTGGTAAAAATTTCACGAATTGTTGTGCATGTATGATTAAGTTAGTGATTTAACTTGTTTAATGCACCTTAAGTATTTTTAAATGATTTAAAAATAATGTATAGATGTAAAAATGAAAAATGGTGTTCCACTGTCCTTGCATGACATTATAGTAGCCTAAAAAAACTTTAAAATGGTCATGCATCCACAGAAAAGAATTAATTTTAGAATTAACTTGCTCTCACAAGCTTTATTGTATTAACAAATTGTTATTTTTGTAGTAAATAAAATATAAAACCTGGACATGTGAAATTTATACATTGGCCATAATTTATTATTACCTATGCCTCATAAAAATTGTAGCCCCAAATTAGATAGTTTCATATGGTGCTAAAATAACACCTATTTTATAATTGCAAGACTTAGTGAAAAATTAGGAGTAAATAAAATCATGCATGTTCATAGAATGCTTGAGTTATATCTTAAAACTAATTAGATATTTAATGATTATGTCATGGTGTTCTAAAGATAAATATTAATAGTGCTTCATCATGATTTTGTGTGATGTCGGACATGTGTGCCGAAGTGTTTTATTTTGGTGAATGTGTTTGTTAATTGTGTGTTAATTCTAGCGTACGTAATAACTTGGATAAAAAGTTAGTAAGTCTACTTGTTGGTCCTAATTTGATTGTTTTCAACTCCAACAAATGATAAAGTGTTAAAATGATTCAAGTTTCTAGAACGCGGCAATTTTTGAAGTAAATAGGAGCTGAATTTTATTGGTTACTGTTTTAGGCTGCACGTACTGTTTTCGTCGTGCTGTTTGTTTGATGAACTAATTATGTTTTTCTGTAGAAAAGATATATAAGAAAGTTGTAGATAACTTTATTATCTTACTTGTGTTAAATTTTACAGCCATAAGTCTGATCGTTTAGTAGTTATGCTTTTCGCAAGTTTAGTAACTAAATCTGTCCAATTCCTGTACAGATTTCAGAGGTCGCATTGTTTGCTTAAGTTCAGTTTAGAATCAGTCCTTGTCAATTATAAGAAAGTTGTAGATAATGTTCTTATCTTACTTGTGTTAAATTTTCATGACAATAAACCTGATAGTTTGAGAGTTATGAATTTTATAAGAGGATTGCTATATTCTGTCCACTGTCAGAACAGATTTAGAAAACTGTATTGTTTGATTTAGTTAAATATAGAATCACTTCTTGGTGATTATAAAAGTTATGTAGTAAGTTTTCTAAGCTTTCCAAAAAGTCTTGGATCACCCTTTTTAGTGGTCTAAATATTAAGTTATAGGCGTTTGAAGTGTGAAGTCTGAATCTGTCCAAATCTGGACAGCAAAGTCTTCCTAGTGTCTTTTAACCATGATACACTTTAAATCAACCTGAGTTGTTTATAATTGATTTGTAGAAAATTTAATTATCTTTCTAGAAAGTTTAAGATCAAATGATTTGGATGTCTGAGTCTCTAGTTACGAATTTTTGAAGGCATAAGTCTGAATCTGCCCAAATTTGAATAAAGCTGTCGTTTATCACTATTTAACCTTATTAAGTGTCTAATCACCTTGAGATCATAGTATCAAAGTTGTAGAACACTTTTTAAACTTTCCAGAAAATCCTAGTTTGATAATTTTGAACTAATATTTGAAGAGTTATGATTAAAACAAAAACTACTGTGCTGCTGTCCTAAATGTGTTAGAAGTGATTGATTGCTCTACTCTATTGTGTTTGACTTGAGTGATTGCTTGCTTATTTGGGTTTTAAGTGAACATGAGTAATAATAATAAGTGACTAGTATAATTGGGGTTATATATAAGTAAGTAGTACACATCTCACTAAGTTAGTGAACTAAATTGGTTAAGGTCTAATAAGTAGCTTAGCTTAATCAACAGTTAGCAAGTGCAGTTATATATTAGGGAAACAAATGAATAATGTCCTGTCCTTGGCTTTCTGCTAATACTACTAAGTAACCAACATCATTAAAGTAGTATAACATGTAATGACGATTAAACTATCTCCTCATGTGTGTCCTCTTTGGTGTGTGCTTGCATGAGAATATTGTGAATGATTGTAAAACCTCGATTAAATGAATATCCCTTTCTATCTAAGTCTGTCTAAATATATGAGTCATAGAAAACTTATGTGTACTTAACTAGTTTTAATAATAAGTTGCCAATGAACGATTAAAGCGAACATGTTAAATTCTTGTACTCGTGATGTCATGTTTGTGTGGCTAAATATAGGAAATGTTCATCGTCTTTCCAGTAATGTTGACTTGATGTGCCCAATGACGTATAGATAGCTAGCGTTAAACGTATGGATGTTTATGTGTCTTACTAGTTGATGTTAGTTCGCTATCATATACTTAAAGTATCTTGTGCTATTTCATGATATTCATACATATGCATCCTGCATCTCATTTAGGACCGAGAGAGGATGATCGTGCAAGTGATGTGGTGCCAACCACAAGGTGCAGTCGGTGGACGACCCAAGGAAGGATGGACTTAACCAGTGGATGCTCGCCAAGCGAGTACCTCCCCCAGCAAACACTATCTAAGTGTTAAATTAAAGGCAAGCCCCGGTTTTATGCATAACCGTTATATATGCTATTTTACTACACTTAATGTTTGTAGGCTTGTACCATGCACTTAAGTGTAGGAGTTGCCTGAAACCCTAGTTGCATGAACTCAGGATTCCTTTTGAGATGGATACTAGTATGCTAGGTCGAGTAGCTGCTATGCTAAATCAGGATCTCGGTAGAAGTCGAGTGATTTTTCTAGCACTCGCGCGAGGTCAGGAATTGGTTGTATCCATTTTAATAACAGAATGATGATGGTCTGTGGACACGGATCCATGGGGATTCGTTGTCTACAAGACGAAATTGGAATAAGGATTAACGTGCGGATATCTGTGTCAAGCGTTTGAATGTACTAAACACATGTCGGGAAATATGGTAACCGGTAAACCTAGTACCTGAGTGAAGCCGGGCGCGGACTTTATCCCTCACTTGTCCTGAGACTGGGTCTCCCATTCTAGATATGGTGGGTACAAGTGCGGCCACTGCACGGCGGCGGCCGGGGTCAGTGGAGCATTGTATGCCAAGGCGGTGAGGCCTGGACGCGAACGGGGAATCGATGGGGACGGTTGTCATGTGTAGGGTCGGAGTACCCTGACATGCCGTGTGTTTAGGTTTACCTTGCAGGGTTAAAACTCGATTCGAATCGTCTGCTTCTCGCAGCTAATGAGACTGCTTGATCCCTTGTACTGCATTGAGTAATAAGTGGAAATGAGATACTGGCAAAAGATGTTGATTGATATAATGTTTGATACCATGTATGGATAGATAGGTTTCTCATCTAGCCTAAATTATTATTCTAGAACTTGAAAAGCTAAAACTTGATTTTTAGACTCAGCTAGTGCTTTTGGCAAACCAAACCCCTCAGCCAAACAGCTGCATGGTCTAGAGGTAGAGGAGTAGACTCCTCACACCGGGTAAGTCTAGCTGAGTATTAGTATACTCAGCCTTGCTTGTGGCATAATTTTTGCAGGTACCTCCTTGATTTGGTTGATGGTGTGACTTGGCCTCCATCCCTGCCACCGGGATAGACGGTCGAGTGGGTTACTGCTTCCGCAGGAGAGGACCAGGAGGAGTAGCGTGGCCAGGCTTCGCCATGTTACTCGGTTTTCTCCGTTAGTTATTTCCGCTGCATTAAAAATTTATGGTTATTATTTCTGAAACTCCGATCATGTAATCACTATTGATACTTTCTTAATTTATGGTATTATGCTTTATTGTATTTCTCTGTGCCTCACCTTCGAGTGAGCTAGTGGTATTCGATCCTGGATAAGTGGCTTTATCGGACTAGATCCGAGGGACTGACGGGTTATTCCGATTTAAGTGTGTTACTGCCTTTAAGGGCGCGACTTGGGCACTTAAGATGGAATAATTCGGGCGGTTCTGCCACAGCTGCCCCCCCGAAGGGTTCGACAGCCGCCTCAGATCGCGTGGGCCCTACACCCACTACTGGTCAGAGGTTCGAAGGTCGGCCCCCCGAAGGGTTCCACGGTCGCCTCAGGCTACTCGGGCTCCACGCCCATTACTGATCAGGGGTTCGAAGGCTGGCCCCCGAAGGGTTCACAGTCGCCTCAGACGCCGAGCGAGGGATGACCAGGGGTACGTTCGATACATAACCAAGGCTCGGGCTGCGCTTCCGAGGTACCCTAGGACATTTCCGAGACCAGCGGGAGCGATCTTGTAACGAAATCCCATCAGAGGGAGGCATCGAGCCCTCGGACCCCGTCGCCAGGGGACCGGGTCCGGCAGATCACCCATAGGTACTTTTGGGCGTGCCACTGGGCCCCTAGCCGACCCCTAACGAATGGGGCACGGACGTCCACTCGGATTACCCGCTTGCAGCTCACCGGAGACACCATGTTCGGCGCCCATCGAGGGTAACATGGTGCTTTCCCCCTCCTCCTTGCGGAAAGGCGACGCAGGGGCGTATGTAAAAAAGCCGAGTCTGTCCCTGATCGCCCTCTCGCCCTGTGCGGAGGCTCGGGGGCTGCTCTCGCAAACCCGGCTTCGGCCGAACCGTTGACAGCATCAACATACCAGCCCGAGAACTTGGGCCCCGACCATACACCCGGGCTACGGCCAGTTCGCATAAGGGAACAACCAGACCAGCCGAAGCATTATGCAAGGCATTAAGACCTCGAAGGAGTGAAACCACTCCTCCGAGGCCTCGGGGGCTACACCCGGCGGGTGCGCTCGCGCGCACCCACCGGAACAAAATGCAACCGACAAAGGCTGGTCCCCTTGCAAAAAAGTGCGACTAAAGCCTCCAAGCGAGTGCTAACACTCCCTTCGAGGCTCGGGGGCTACTGTCGGGGACCATAATTAGGGGTACCCTCAAGACTCCTAATTCTCAGCTGGTAACCCCCATCAGCATAAAGCTGCAAAGGCCTGATGGGTGCGATTAAGTCAGGGATTAGTCCATTCGAGCGACTCGATCGTGCCTCGCCCGAGCCTAGCCTCGGACAAGGGCAGCCGACCCCGGAGGATTTCCGTCTCGCCCGAGGCCCCCCTCCAACAACGGACACATCTCCGGCTCGCTCGAGGCCCTGCCTTCGCTAAGAAGCAACCCTGACCAAATCGCCGCACCGACCGACCAAGTCGCAGGAGCATTTAACGCAAAGGTGACCTGACACCTTTATCCTGACGCGCGCCCCCCGGCAGAGCCGAAGTGACTGCCGTCACTTCACCGCTCCACTGACCGGCCTGACAGAAGGACAGCGCCGCCTGCGCCACTCCGACTGCAGTGCCACCTGACAGAGTGAGACTGACAGGCAGTCAGGCCCTGCCAAAGGCACCATAGGAAGCTCCGCCCGACCCAGGGCTCGGACTCGGGCTAGGTCCCGGAAGACGGTGAACTCCGCTCCGCCCGACCCAGGGCTCGGACTCGGGCTAAGCCCCGGAAGACGGCGAACTCCGCTCCGCCCGACCCAGGGCTCAGACTCGGGCTAAGTCCCGGAAGACGGCGAACCCCGCTTCGCCCGACCCAGGGCTCGGACTCGGGCTAAGTCCCGGAAGACGGTGAACTCCGCTCCGCCCGACCCAGGGCTCGGACTCGGTCTAAGTCTCGAAAGACGACGAACTCCGCTTCGCCCGACCCTAGGGCTCGGACTCGGGCTCAGCCCCAGAAGACGACGAACTCCGCTTCGCCCGACCCCAGGGCTCGGACTCCGCCCTGGCCTCTGCCGAACGACCTCCGCCTCGCCCGACCCAGGGGCTCGGACTCGGCCTCGGCCATGGAAGACAGACTCGACCTCGGCTTCGGAGGAGCCTCCACGTCGCCCAACCTAGGGCGCAGGCCAACCACGTCAACAGGAAGCGCCATCATCACCCTACCCCGAGCTGACTCGGGCCGCAGAGAACAAGACCGGTGTCCCATCTGGCTAGCTCCGCCAGATAGGCAATGATGGCGCCCCGCATGCTCTGTGACGACGGCGGCTCTCAGCTCTCTTACGGAAGCAGGAGGACGTCAGCAAGGACTCAACCGCTCCGACAGCTGTCCCTCCGCTAGGCTCCGTCGCTCCTCCGACGGCCACGACTTCACACCAGCTGGGTGCCAAAATCTCTTCGGCTGCCACATCGGCATGTACTTAGGGCGCTAGCTCTCCCCCGCTAGACACGTAGCGCTCTGCTACACCCCCATTGTACACCTGGATCCTCTCCTTACGCCTATAAAAGGAAGGGCCAGGGCCCTCTTAGAGAGGGTTGGCCGCGCGGGGACGAGGACGGGACAGGCGCTCTCTTGGGGCCGCTCGCTTCCCTCTCCCGCGTGGACGCTTGTAACCCCCTACTGCAAGCGCACCCGACCTGGGCGCGGGACGAACACGAAGGCCGCGGGATTCCCACCTCTCTCACGCCGGTCTCCGGCCGCCTCGCTCCTTTCCCACGCGCTCGCCCACGCGCTCGACCCATCTGGGCTGGGGCACGCGGCGACACTCACTCGTCGGCCCGAGGGGGGGAACCCCCTCTGCGTTGAAATTTTCCTCGAAAAAAGATCTCTTCTGCCAGAATATCTTTCGTGCTTTCTGACTACTTCGAAAAGTGGATCCTGAAAACAACGGCGTACACGTAAGCAGCCAAGGCTGACCGAGCCGAGGGACTCTGTAACGCCCCGAATTTTGCAGTTGAATTTTTTCTTTTCTTTACTCGCCAAAATTCGGGCGTTACCTTTTCTTTTTCTGTTTCCCTCGCTAAACCTTGATCTTTTCCAAAGTTTTAGCGGGATTCGGTTTGGAATTCCCGTGTAAGAAAAACTCTAAAAATACTTTATGTTGTTTGATGCACCATGCCGAACCATGCATTTTTCGATTGCTTTGAAAGTGCAATTGCATTCATCTAGAAAGATCGGATTTCGAAAATGAGGAGAAAATCTCTTCTTTCTTTTTCTCTCTCTTTCTCTCTCCTCTTTTTCTCTCTCTCCCGCGCCGTGGGCCGACCCCGGCCGGCCCAGGCCCCTGCGCGCCCCCCTCTTGGGCCTTGGCAAGGCCCAGCCGCCCCCCCACCCTCCCCTTTTTTTTTCCCCTAACCCTCTCCCTCTCCCTCTCATTTTCCCTCTCTCTCTCCCTAGCCGCCATCCCCTACCCGCCCCTGCCCTAGGCCGCCGCCGCCCTTGGCCGCCCCCTGCCGCCGGCCGCCCCTCGCCGTCGCTTCCCGACGCCGGTGAGCCCCCCCCTCTCTCCCTCCCCCTCCCCTCTCCCCTCCCCTCTCCCCTCCTCTCCCCCTCCTTGCCCGGCCAAGGCCCGGCCGCCCCTGGCCGCGCCGGCCGCTCCCCAACCCCGCCCGGCCGCCATAGCCGGCCTCGGCCAGCCCCAGCCCGGCCCCGGCCAGCCCCCAGCCGGCCTCGGCCGCCCCCCAGCCCGCCCGCCTGGCCGCGCGCCTGGCCCCCGGCCAGCCCCTGGCCGCGCCCTCGGCCGCCCTGGCCCCTTGGCCGCGCCCCCTGCGCAGGGCCGGCTCAGCCGCCCTGGCCGCCCAGCTCAGCCGCCCCGGCTGCCCAGCTCGGCCGCCCTCCCCCGCGCGCCCGCCCAGCTCAGCCGCCCAGCCCAGGGCCGGTTCAACCGCCCTAGGGCCGGTTCAACCGCCCCCCCTATTTTTTTTTTTTTTTATTTTATTTTATTTACTTTCTGTGATCATAATTACTTTATTTTAGGTAGGCTAATCATTGTTCATGCTATTACAACAGGAAGCTTAATTTAGAATTCCGTTACGCTAATTGATTCATGTAATTATTGTTTATTTCATTCAATGTTGATCAACTTAAAATGACTAGGTTTCATTTGTGCATATAACAGAATTCTTTTGTTAAGAACCAATTGTAACTAATCATTAGTGCATAAACTTTAACCCCCTGCGAGACCCTTTCCCTTTTCTTTCTAACCATAACAAATGCGATGTCGAATGTCATACTTGATGCATATTCGCTTTACTTGTTCCCTTGTATGGTGTACTGTTCTTTTGTATTAAATATGTGGATGTATGTATGTTTGCGCTCGCATAGAGAACGATCCGGTCGAAGAGCCCGAGGAATTCGCAGGAGAAGCCCCTGAGCAGCAGTCGGTTGGTGGAGGCAAGTGTCCTTTGACCTATCTCAGTCCTATTCATTCTTTAATTCACCTCCCGCATTACACATTATACCTAAGGATTGACTAGCTTTTGTTATCCATGTCCTTGTTTACCTATTTGGGTCAGATTATTACTGCTTAGTTTGATGCTATTGCCCAACTCTAATCAATGAACATGATGTGATTATCTATGATACGCTGTTTTCCCGTTCCTATTTATGATTATATTTGTGACCTTTAAGGGGACTCGAGCGGTTTCTCGAGTGCCTCTCCGTAAGGACCTGTTCAATGGATGACCGCCCGGGAAAACAGTGCAACCATGAGGGTGGAATGGGACGCCCTTAGCTGAATAATTAGAGGAACCGGGGTGTAGTCCGCTTAGCCGTTGTGCCGTCAATGGGGCTCGGTGTATGCGGCTCGCTCTGCCAAGGTTGATTTGTCCCTTGGGGAGGAGTGCGGTACATTTAGGAAACCTAACGGGTGGCTACAGCCCCGGGGAATCTTTGTAAAGGCTTCGTAGTGAATCCCTAGCCATTCACCTTGGGAGTGAATAAGGGTCTTGCAAGCCCGGGCTAGAGAGGGAATCACGGCTTGTGGGTAAAGTGCACAACCTCTGCAGAGTGTTATGAAACTGATATATCAGCCGTGCTCGCGGTTATGAGCGGCCAAGGGAGCTCCAGAGATTAGTGATACTTGATCAGAGACATTTTGGTACAGGTGGCAATGAGATTGATGGTTCTGATTATGATTATGGTGCTGGTAAGTGGTATTCTTTCCGTTTGGAAAGGATACATTGGGCTAATAACTTGGGTTAATGTTAAAACCTGGCTCTCTACTAGTAAGTAATAACCTGACCAACTAAAAGCAACTGCTTGACTTATCCCCACATAAAGCTAGTCCACTACAGCCAAACGGGATGCTTGCTGAGTATGTTGATGTGTACTCACCCTTGCTCTACACACCAAACCCCCCCCCCCAGGTTGTCAGCATTGCAACCACTGCTCAGGAGAAGATGAAGCTGTGGAAGGAGACTTCCAGGAGTTCCAAGACTACGACGAGTTCTAGGTGTGGGTTAGCGGCAACCCCCAGTCGGCTGCCTGTGAAGGCCGTGTTATCTACGTTTCTTTTTCGCACTTTGATTTATTGTAAGAACTATATGGACGTCTCAGACGTATGATGTAATCGACTATTATTTCCCCTTTTAATACTATTTGAGCACTGTGTGATGATGTCCATGTTATGTGACTGCTGTGTACGTGAATAACTGATCCTGGCACGTACATGGTTCGCATTCGGTTTGCCTTCTAAAAACCGGGTGTGACATAAGTGGTATCAAAGCCGTGCTGACTGTAGGACCGCTAACCTAGAGTAGAATGGTCGTTCTAAGGATTATAGACCTCTGTCCCTGCCTTGACTTTGATATCCCTTCAAAAGTTGGTCCTACTGACCAAACCTATGTTCTACTATATATTATACCTTGCTGGAAATTATGTTTTATTCTGATCCTTCAGTTATTTATGATTCATTATTTGCTGGTCATATTAATTCTGTTCTCACCCTTTTTGCTTGCGATGTCTTTTGTAGATGGCTCGACTTAGACACACTGCACGAAAGTCCGTCATCCCCTTCTTACCCTCCCGCCTTGCTGAGCGTCCGCTTCGCCGTCCCGTGGCCGGACAGTCCAGCCACTTGGAGAGACTGCACCACCGCCTGCATGAGGAGCAGGAACGTCGACGACAGGAGCAGCAGGGCTCTTCCTTCTCGCTCCAGCAGGAGATAGAGTCTGTGAGGAGCTGCTCCCCTGTGCTTCCCCTGGAGGCGCCCCCTGCACCACCACTGGGCACCCCAGCTTCTGGAGTAGCTGCTGGAGGAGACCCAGACAACGGAGGTGGCGACGACAGCTTGAGCCACGACACCGACCTCCCTGCTAACCATGAGCCGGAAGGATGGGTTGCTCGACCCATCACTCGCGACGCTGCTCGCGGGTGTCACTTCCACGACGCGCTCGACACCCTGCTACGTCGGGCACTTGACCGGCGTACTTGGTCCATCGAGTATCGCTGTGTGGTCTACCAGCATAGTCGCGGGGTCTACCCGGACCGCTGGGAGGCGACCTGCTTGGTGCGCCGTCCGGAGAACAGTCTCCAGGGCGCGGAGGCTTGCTCAGAGCACTATTCTATCTCTGAGCGGGACTCAGCTGAGGCAGCCATGCAGGATGCTGCACGGCGTGCGCTTTCGCACTACTGCTCGGTTCTCGGTGGGGTAGCTGACGGTCTCGACCTGAAGTATTACCCCCGCCGTCCATCTGGCAGCACAGGAGGCGTGATTGTTTCACCTGCTGGTGAGGACAATCCTAGGTTGAGCAGCACAGTCAACCTAGCCGCCGTGCTAAACACGGAGCTGGACCATGCATTAGACGAGCTGAGTAGGGCTCATGCTGAGATCGCCCTGCTGCGGGCTGAGCGCGCGGAGCGTCGTCACCTGGATGATGGTTCCCCCGCTCCCGTTGGGACTCAGCACCCGTACCGCTCACCTCGGCGTGGACTCCAGTCTTATGGCAATCCCGACTGCAAGACCAAGATAAATCTAGAACCATAGATCGTTAGAGTTGGATCTTGTAATTAATACGAAATATATATACATAGAAGCTTCAGTCTTAGCGTTAGTCTCGGTTTTAGTTAGTCTTAGTTAGACAGGGTAGTTTGCTATATCCTGTGCATTTATGTTTGTCATGATGAACTATGTTTGGTTTGGATCTTTGTAATGATTGTTACTAGAGTGTGGGTATCCCCTGCATTTTGGCTTACCTATTATGTTAATGGAATTAGTTATATAGTTGGGAAACCCTTTATTCTACTTTCCTCTTTATCTGAGAAGCTGTGTGGTCTGTGTTGGAGATCAGTGAAGATGCTCATCTGTTCAGTGCTGTTGGAGGATTCTATACTCTTTTCCTATGCTGCAAGATTTGCCAGATCAGTTCTGATGTGTGGTTGCGTTCTGCAGATGTCAGAGAACAGGCGCAGAGGAGGAAGGCGTGCTCAGCAGGAGCAAGCCGGTCAGCAAGATGAGGCGCCCCAGCAGCAGCAGCTGCCACCCCCGCCCCCGATGTCGATCGAGCAGATGTTTCTGATGCAGACTCAGACAGTTCAGGCCATCGGTCAGACTCTAGCCGCCATTCAGCAGCAGCAGCAGCAACAGCAGCAAGCACCACCCCAGCCTCAGATGCCTCAGATGCCTAGAGATAAGCATGCTGAATTCATGAGAGGTCATCCCCCAACGTTCGCTCACTCTTCTGACCCCATGGATGCTGAAGATTGGCTGCGCACTGTGGAGCGGGAGTTGCATACCGCTCAGTGTGACGACAGGGAGAAAGTCTTGTATGGTCCCCGTCTGTTGAGAGGAGCAGCCCAATCATGGTGGGAGTCTTACCTCGCCACCCATGCCAACCCCGATGCCATCACTTGGGAAGAGTTCAGAGGTAGCTTTCGTCAGTACCATGTGCCTGCAGGTCTGATGACAGTGAAGAAGGAGGAGTTCCTGGCCCTTAAGCAAGGGTCATCGTCTGTCAGTGAGTATCGAGACAGGTTTCTACAGTTGTCTCGCTATGCTCCCGAAGATGTCAACACCGACGCCAAGCGACAATACCGTTTCTTGAGAGGCTTGGTCGACCCTCTGCAGTACCAACTGATGAATCATACCTTTCCGACATTCCAGCACCTGATTGACAGAGCAATCATGACAGAAAGGAAGCGTAAGGAGATGGAGGATCGTAAGCGCAAGATCAGTGGACCCCAGCCTGGAAGCAGCAGCCGTCCTCGTTTTTCAGGCAATCAACCTCAGCAGTTCAGGCAGAACCAGCGTCCACCTCAGCAGCATCAGCAGCGTCAGCAGTATCAGCAGTTCCAAAGGCAGTACCCTCAGCATCAGTACCAGAACCGTCAGAGCAATCAATCAGGAGGTCAGTTTCAGAGGCAGAATCAGCAGACACCTCGTCTTCCTGCCCCAGCAAATCAGCAGAACAATCAGGCAGCACCAGCTCAGGTTGGAAACAGAGCATGTTTCCACTGTGGAGAGCAAGGCCATTGGGTGATGCAATGTCCGAAGAAGGCAGCCCAGCAGCAGTCAGGCCCCAATCCCCCAGCAAAGCAGAATGTGTCCCAGCCTGGAGCAGGCAACCGCCCTCAGCAACGCTATAATCATGGGAGACTGAACCACTTGGAGGCTGAAGCAGTTCAAGAGACTCCCGACATGACAGTAGGTATGTTCCCAGTCGATTCCCATATTGCAGAAGTGTTATTTGATACTGGAGCAACGCATTCTTTTATTACTGCATCATGGGTAGAAGCACATAATCTTCCAATTACTGCCATGTCAACCCCCATTCAAATTGACTCAGCGGGTGGTAGAATTCGAGCTGATAGCATATGTTTGAATGTAAGTGTGGAAATAAGGGGATAGCGTTTCCCGCTAACCTTATAGTAATGGGTACTCAGGGAATAGATGTCATCCTAGGGATGAATTGGCTAGATAAGTATCAGGCAGTTATCAGTTGTGATAAAAGGACAATCAAGTTGGTGTCCCCACTAGGAGAGGAAGTGGTGACCGAGTTAGTCCCGCCTGAGCCAAAGAGAGGAAGTTGTTATCAGATGGCTGTCGATAGCAGTGAAGCAGACCCAATTGAGAGTATCAAGGTTGTGTCCGAATTCCCAGACGTGTTTCCGAAGGACTTACCGGGTATGCCACCGGAGCGGAAAGTTGAATTCGCCATAGAGCTTCTTCCTGGAACCGCCCCTATCTATAAGAGAGCTTACAGAATATCTGGACCAGAGTTGGTTGAGCTTAAGAAGCAGATTGATGAGCTGTCAGAGAAAGGTTACATCCGGCCAAGCACCTCGCCTTGGGCCGCCCCTGTCCTGTTTGTGGAAAAGAAAGATGGCACCAAGAGGATGTGTATCGATTATCGAGCTTTGAATGAAGTCACGATCAAGAACAAGTATCCCTTGCCCAGAATAGAAGATCTGTTTGACCAGTTGAGAGGAGCCAGTGTGTTCTCCAAGATTGATCTGAGGTCAGGTTATCATCAGCTCAGGATCCGACCTTCGGACATTCCGAAGACGGCATTCATTACCAAGTATGGTTTGTATGAGTTCACAGTGATGTCTTTTGGTTTGACCAATGCACCAGCGTTCTTCATGAACTTGATGAACAGTGTATTCATGGACTATCTCGATAAGTTTGTGGTGGTATTCATTGATGACATTCTGATTTATTCTCAAAGCGAAGAAGAGCATGCAGATCATTTGAGGATGGTATTGCAGAGATTGCGAGAGCACCAGTTGTATGCAAAGTTGAGCAAGTGTGAGTTCTGGATCAGTGAAGTCCTGTTCTTGGGTCACATAATCAACAAAGAAGGATTGGCTGTGGATCCGAAGAAAGTGGCAGACATTCTGAACTGGAAAGCGCCAACGGATGCTCGAGGAATCAAGAGCTTCATTGGAATGGCCGGATATTATCGGCGATTCATTGAAGGGTTTTCGAAGATTGCGAAACCAATGACAGCGTTGCTAGGCAACAAGGTTGAGTTCAAGTGGACCCAGAAATGTCAAGAGGCCTTTGAAGCGCTGAAAGAGAAGTTGACAACAGCGCCTGTCTTAGTCTTGCCTGATGTGCACAAGCCCTTCTCTGTGTATTGTGATGCTTACACAGGTTTGGGATGCGTGTTGATGCAAGAGGGAAGAGTTGTGGCTTACTCGTCCCGACAGCTGAAGGTTCATGAGAAGAATTACCCAATCCATGACCTAGAGTTGGCAGCAGTGGTTCACGCACTGAAGACATGGAGGCACTATCTGTATGGACAGAAATGCGATGTTTACACAGATCACAAGAGTCTGAAGTACATATTCACTCAGTCAGAATTGAACATGAGGCAACGAAGATGGTTAGAGTTGATCAAAGACTATGAGTTGGAAATTCATTACCATCCAGGCAAAGCAAACGTAGTGGCAGATGCTTTGAGCAGGAAGAGTCAAGTCAATCTGATGGTCGCTCGTCCGATGCCTTATGAGTTGGCCAAAGAGTTTGACAGGTTGAGTCTCGGATTTCTGAACAATTCGCGAGGAGTCACAGTTGAATTGGAACCTACCTTGGAGCGCGAAATCAAAGAAGCGCAGAAGAATGATGAGAAGATCAGTGAGATTCGGCGCCTGATTCTAGATGGCAGAGGCAAAGATTTTCGAGAAGATGCTAAAGGCGTGGTATGGTTCAAAGACCGCTTGTGTGTTCCCAATGTCCAGTCCATTCGGGAGTTGATTCTCAAAGAAGCTCATGAGACAGCTTATTCGATTCACCCTGGCAGTGAGAAGATGTATCAGGACCTGAAGAAGAAATTCTGGTGGTACGGAATGAAAAGGGAAATCGCAGAGCATGTGGCTAAGTGCGATAGTTGTCGAAGAATTAAGGCAGAACACCAGAGACCAGCTGGATTGTTGCAACCGTTGCAGATTCCTCAGTGGAAATGGGATGAAATTGGTATGGATTTCATAGTCGGATTGCCTCGCACTCGAGCCGGCTACGATTCTATTTGGGTAGTAGTGGA